>CM058045.1:53793821-54503930 GCA_030169165.1 Centaurea solstitialis | reverse complement strand
TCGAACAATTATTCCATCAATTCTCCCGAGAACAAGGTAAGATGGGTGCGGACGTCGAACAGAAAATGCAGGGGTTTGTAAACTTTATTGCAGGATTATATCGAGGCGCAGATCAATTCCTCCGAGACGTAAAGGAAACATTTCCTCATATGGAGGCGGAAGCACAGGCTGAAGTGTTCACAACCACAAGAGGAGGTAAGGTAGTTGTAGGACCACCTATGCCTCAAACTAACCAAATTCCTAATATGTAGGTCGTGGAACCGGAGGTCGAATTACCATCACGACCAACAAAAGAGGTTAGGGAAGAAGCACCCAGACCAAGGGAAACCACAACACCACATGTGCCTACACGAGTACCATACCCTGCACGACTACAGAAAGAAAAGAAAGAGGCCCAATATCGTAAGTTCATTGACTTGATTAAACGCGTGGATATTAATGTGCCTCTTCTGGATTTAATTGCAGGTGTGCCAAGTTATGCAAGGTTTCTCAAGGAGTTGGTGGCTAACAAAGCAAGGATGGGAACGGAAGAAATAGCCTTTCTGAATGCCGAATGTTCAGCTACACTTTCAGACACCCTCAAAAAGGGTGATCCAGGGAGTTTCATTATCCCTTGTTATTTTGGAAAAAGTGTTTCATGTAGAGCCCTAGCAGACCTAGGAGCCAGTATAAACCTGATGCCATTATCCTTTTATCAAAAACTGGGATTGAATGATCTAAAAAGCACAAGAATGACCATCCAACTGGCTGATAGCTCCATAAAATACCCTGTTGGAATAGCTGAGGATGTCATAGTTCGGGTACACAGGTTTAAATTCCCCGCCGACTTTGTGATCTTAGACATAAAGGACGAGGTTAAAGTACCGCTAATCCTTGGTCGTTCGTTCCTCAACACGGCTAGTGCCATTATTCATGTAGCCGAAAGAGAACTTAGTCTAGGAATTGGTGAAGACAGAATCACACTTTCCATTGACGGGATTCCGGACTATAACGAGTCTATAAATACTTTAGACAGCCTAGATGACTTCACCAAACCGCTTGAATCGGAACCTAATGATTATCTTTTTGAATCAGGTGAGTTGGAAGAAAGCCTAGCTGTTGAGAAAAGATGGGATGAAGCCATGGAGGAATAAGAAGAGGACTTCGAGGAGCTAAAACAAGAAGATAAGGTCAGAATAAAGACCTCTTTGGAGGAACCACCAGATTTGGAATTAAAGGACCTTCCCGAGCACCTCGAATACCAGTTTCTTGAAGGTAACAATTCTCTCCCGGTAATTATCTCTTCCTTGCTAACAGCCAATGAAAAAGATAGACTTATTGAGATTTTGAAAAAGCACAAAAAGGCTTTAGCTTGGAAAATTTCGGACATTCCCGGAATAAGCCCTTCATTTTGTACACATAGAATTTTAATGGAAGACAATTTTAAACCATGTGTGCAAAAGCAAAGGAGGCTTAATCCGAAAATGCAAGAAGTTGTGAAAAAGGAGGTGATCAAACTGCTTGATACCAGAATCATTTACCCTATTTCTGATAGTCCTTGGGTAAGCCCTGTTCAAGTAGTTCCAAAAAAGGGAGAACTCACAGTTGTCACAAATGATAACAATGAGTTAATTCCGACCCGTACCGTCACCGGGTGGAGAGTTTGCATAGACTATAGGAAGCTTAACGATGCTACTAGAAAAGACCATTTCCCCTTACCTTTCATTGATCAAATGCTTGAAAGATTGGCTGGAAATGAGTACTATTGCTTCCTAGATAAGTTTTCGGGATATTTCCAAATTCCTATTGATCCTGAGGACCAAGAAAAAACAACCTTTACCTGTCCCTTTGGAACATTTGCCTATAGGCGTATGCCTTTTGGGTTATGCAATGCACCCGCTACTTTTCAGCGATGCATGAGGGCCATTTTCCAGGACATGATAGAGAACTGTATGGAAGTCTTTATGGATGATTTCTCTGTTTTTGGTAACTCTTTTGATGATTGTCTAAGCAGTCTAGACAGGGTGTTAGCTCGATGCGAGGAATCTCATCTGGTTCTCAACTGGGAGAAATGTCACTTCATGGTAAGGGAAGGTATAGTTCTTGGACACAAAATATCAAAAGATGGTTTGGAGGTGGATAAAGCTAAGATAGACACCATATCAAAGCTTCCTCCACCTACAAACATAAAAGGGGTCAGAAGCTTCTTAGGTCATGCTGGGTTTTATAGGAGGTTCATACAAGATTTTTCGAAAATATCTCGACCTCTAACCAAGCTTCTTGAAAAAGATGCACCTTTCATTTTTGATGAAAAGTGCATCTCTGCTTTTGAAACTTTGAAACGGCATTTGACCAATGCCCCTATTATGGTTCTACCTGATTGGGATCAACCTTTTGAGATTATGTGTGATGCAAGCGATTATGCCGTTTGTGACAACCCTCCACTTCCCACCTCAGGTCAGTAAAACTTTAACTGATTTACCGGAGCAGAACAGTATTTTAATACTGTCATTTTGTCAAAAACAATATTGTATGACAATATTTATTGTGAAAAGGCTAGATAAGTGCCTTTGACGATTATTGAGTCGCCACTATAGTCGGTACGCAAAACCGACTGACTGTTATCAGCAGGTCCCGATTCCGACCACTAGACTGTCGAATTAAATTTTTATTGACCCAAAATATTAAAAATATTAATTTCTAATAAGTTCCTTAACAAAAATACGAAAAACTGCTTTCGTTACGCAAAAACGCAAAAACGCGCGTTTTCGGTAACGGTTTCCAATTTTAGCAGCTTTTATACCCAATCTACAACAATTCGACTAAACCAAATTATTTGATTTGAGAAATCAGCCATTTAAGTATCTAGAGAATAATTGTATCCTCACATGGTTCAAATTATAGTAGGAAACATTGAATAAAATCTAACCAATACATACATCACCAACTTACACACTCTTAACATCAACTCAACACTCACCTCACCATCTCTCTCCCTCTTTTCTCCCTCTCCCAAAACCGGCCACAAGGCCATGGTTTTGCCATCTCCCCTCTCCCAAATCCTAGTATAAATACACACACACACCCTTTCTCATTTCATTTGTTCAATCTCACTTTCTCTCACTAAACTCTCTCACTAAGAATTCTCTTTAGCTTTCTCCATACACTTCTAAATTTTTGAAGCTCATCAAGAGTATTCAAGAACACATTCAAGGTAAATATGATGATCTTCATCAATCTTCTTCTTTAAATCATCATCTCCCAATGTTGTGAGATGGAAGTATCTTGCATTTAAGCAAGGAAAACATCTATGATCAACCAAATAGTTGGGTAGTTTGTATGATCTTCAAAACTCTTAATTATTGCTTAGAATTCTTGTTCATCATCTATATTCTTGTTCATACAAATTGTTGTAATAACTTACATTTCCAAGCATTTCCTTATGTACTTGTACTTCTCATTTCTCTTTTCCACCACCTTTTCTTTTTGGTGAGGAAATCACTAGTCAAAAACCCTTTCTTTGCTAAGCAATAAGTGAGTTGATGACTAGTGATTCTTATATTCTTATGATCATCTATCACCATGCATGTGGTATGGATGATTTCATATAGCCAAATACCATTTTCTTTGCTTGGATCATCAAAAGTTCAAGCAAAAAGTGAGTTGATGGTTTATGATTATAATCTAGATGTTTAATTTGGTATATATGTAAATGCATGTGTAAAATGTGATTATTAAGTTGATATTCCTTCAATCACATCTGGACTTGAGTTTTGGTGAAGAGAAATCACCATAAAAACTATTAAACAAAAGAAATATTGTGTTATACAACAACTAGTCTAAAATTTTGTCCAACAGATTCTGGACAGATTCGGACCTGACTTTGAGAGGCCATAACTCCCTCATAAAATGTTCAAATGACATGATTCTTTTTTTTAAATCAAGTTGATTGAGTTATCTTTCAAACCCCACTGGCCGTTTGCAAAAATTCCAAGTTTCGGACCCTCAAACAGTCCGTACAAAAAGGTTGCGCAACAGCTCTAGTTGCTGTCACTACTTTAGTAAACCTTCTGTTTGAGGATCTTAATCTTTTCCAAAAATTATGAAATTTGGTCAGTAAATAGTAAACTCATATGGATAAAACATATTAAAATTTCGTGATTTTTGGAGTTGTGCTTCATACCCAAATGCATGTTCCAAAACAGCCTCCGAATCTGTCAAGAATGAGAAAAACTGAAAAATGGTATTTTCTGTAAAACTTTATTTCTTTTAAAACACTTACATTCTTGAGCACTAAAAGAATAATAGAAGGATTGATGAGGTAAAATTAACATAAAACACACATGCATGACCATATACCAATTTTCACACTTCGATTATAATCACCAAAGTGCGTATTTTTCGACAATCGTTATAAAAACTAAAGATTCGTTCGCGCGTATAATTTTACTTTAACTTAAGGAACATAATTGGGTCAAGGAACTTATTAAAATACTTTATATCACTAGGTCGGAATTCGGTGGAGCCTCGCTAACTTGGGACTCTCGAACTAGTAACTCGGTGAGTTATTCACGGCCCCTTTTTACGTTTTTACATTTTTGGGGTGAAAAGCATGATAAAACTACCGGTTGATTAAACTTTTAAAACGATTTGTGAAACGATTTGTGGAACGATTTTGTGGAACGATTTTGTGGAACGATTTTGTGGAACGATATGTTTTTGGAACGATTTTTGTGGCTATGGTATGCATACTTATCTAGATTAATTGGGTGTTTTTCTTATCGCAAGTCCTCGTACACACTACTAAGTCTAATTCACTGCGGTGGACCGAGTAATCAATGGTAGCGCTATCGGGTTGGCAACCCCACCTTTCGTACCCCGCTTGCAACGGGGTTGGTAACGATAACGATTGGTGTTTAATTACTTTGTTGTGGAACGATTGTTGTGTCATGTTGCGATAAGCATGGCATTGCGGGGCAAAAACTATGCTTCTAGGAGATTAGTAGTGGCTCGTTAATCTTGTTTATAAGTATTGCATGATAAGTACCATATGCCGGGATTTTGCGAGACACGCGCATGATTGCGAAACCCGCGCAAAATCCAACTATTAAGCTTCTTGCTTGAAATTATTATCTCCGGTATTATTTTTGTAACGCGAACTATAAGTATGTGTGTCGTTAAACCCGTGAACTCACCAACTATGACGATAGTTGACTTTTTAACTCTCATGCTTTTCAGGCGATCCAAAGTAAGAAGAACGAAATGCACGTGTGTTACACCTTCATGCATATCAAGACTAAATTTCCTTTCCGTTGTAGCTTAATTGTCTTTGTAATAATTTTAAGACTTTGAAATGATGTAATAGTGTAGACTTAACTATTTTGATATGCTATGGTGTTTATTGTCTATACTTTGTGTTGTGCTACTTTGCGCTGTTACACTCCGTGTTTCCGCTTTAGCGGGGTGTGACAGACTTGGATTCAGAGCCAAGGCTATAGAGAATAAAGATTTTCTAGCAAGAAAATCGAGTACTATAGCCATCAAAATATAACAACGGAAAGATGAACTTTTTTCGAAAATTTATTTTTGCACGCTTCTAAAGTGATGAACCCGAGAGTCGCTTCATTGGGTCTTAATTAAACAAAGCCTGGCCAACTATGTTTAGTTAAGAGGCAATAATGCGAAGCTAGGGGAAAGTTACGATGGAAGTGTGAAAAACGAAAACTTTTCTTGCATGGCATATTGCATGAGTGACCACGATACCCGGACTAGATAAAACGACACTATTGCGTTATTACACTATTGCGTTAACACACTATCGCGTTAATACACTATTTGCGACAATGATAGGAAGTCACTATTGAACTTGTTTATTAATAATAAAATATAAACACTTCAGTCACCATGACATCGAACGGCAGATGGATCTCCGAAGAGGAAGAGGACCCCTCGGAAAACTCGGGGTCGGACATGGAAGCCGCAAGCGAAGACGCCTCCGACGACTCAAACCGAAATCCCCCCGTGATTGCTGCACCCCAACCCCCACCGGGAAAACCTGCACCGAACCGGTACCCCCTAGGCCACGCACTAGGGAAACTGCTAGGAAACGATTCCTTCCTCCCATACGTAGTGGTATCGCCATCCCTCGTGACCCCTACGCCGGACCCTCCCATATCCTTCCGGGAGTGCCAATTCCGCGAAACCTAGAACTCTCGATCGAAGACGCTCGTAGGATGAACATCATGGAAGATAGGATAGAAAGGTTCCAAGAGAGGATGAATAGGCAAGCTCAGGCTTTGCGCGCCTTGACCGATCTAGCCCAATTTCTGGAGCAAGGTACTACGGGAGCCATAGAGAGGGCGGTGGCAGCGGGACGTCTAGCTAGGAAGGCGGAGCTATGGAGTCGGGCAGTGACCATCTTCACAGTCATGATGATTGTTGGGCTTGTGATCCTTGTGTTTCTCAACCTTTAGTAAACCTTTATGATGTATTTCCAATTTCCTATCGTTTATGTATTGGATGTAATCGGAATGGCGTAGTAACGCCAAATTTTGGAATAAAATGATATTAAGTTTTATGAATGAATGCTATCCTTATTATAACCAACTCGATTGTATAAACTCTTCCAAATGCAACCTTAATTCAATTCATCTCTTTTAAACATTGTAGAATTATGACAACTCGAAACACAAGAAGCACTGGATCAACGCCAAATGATGAAACCCCGGATATTGCCCAACTCGTAGCCCCACAAGTCCAAAATGCCATCCCCAGTATTGTCACTCAAGTGACTGCTGGTATCGACAACCGTCGAAGGAGTGGCGGAGATCAAAGTGGTGAAGGAGGTAGTGGTAGTAATCAGGGATGCACTTACAAGACTTTCATGTCTTGCAAACCCAAGGAATTCCACGGCAAGGAAGGGGCCGTAGGACTACTTTCCTGGTTTGATAGCATGGAGTCTATACTCCATATAAGCAAGTGCTCCGATAACCGCAAGGTGGAATATGCGGCATGTCAACTACAAGGCAGGGCTTTGACTTGGTGGAACATCCAAGTACAAACACGAGGCCGGGAAGCAGCGTACAACTTATTGTGGGAAGACTTCAAGAAACTGCTGATAGAAGAATACTGCCCAAAAAGTGAACTACAAAAGCTTGAGGCTAAGTTCTGGAACCATTCCATGAAAGGCATGGACGTGGACAAGTACACGGCACGTTTCCATAAACTTGCTCAACTTGTACCACACATGGTTACTCCAGAGGAGAAGAGGATTGATAAGTATATCTAGGGACTAGCACCCGAAATCCGAAGGATGGTTACCTCGGCTAACCCAACCACCATCCACAGTGCCGTAGTTTTGGCTAACCGTTTAGCTAATGACGTAGTCCGATCAGGAGCTGGAAATAAGAGTAGCATGGGAGGCAAAAGGAAGTTGGAAGGTCAGTCAGGAAGAAAGCCTAGTAGTGGGTCGAGCCAAAGTACGCATTCACTAAAGAACTATGTGGCGAAGACACAAGACCAAGGAACCTATAACGGATCCTCCCCCGAATGCAAGAAGTGCAACCGTCACCACTGGGGAAACTGTCTTTATTGTGAGAAGTGTAAACAGCTTGGGCACTCCACACAATACTGTAGGAAGGGGGAAGGAGTACCTAGTGAAGGAAGGAAGTGTTTTGAGTGCGGAAGCCCAAACCACTTCAGGAGTAAGTGTCCTAAGATGGGACAGGGGTCTAGAAATACCATGGATGGAAGTCAGGGTAGTCGCACCAATACTGTGAACCAGGGAACTCAGGCTCGAGGTAGAGCTTTTGTGATAGGGACTGAAGAGGCACGTCAGGACCCCCGTGTGATAACAGGTACGTTTCTTATAAACGACCACTATGCATCAGTCATTTTTGACTCTGGAGCCGATAGAAGCTTTGTGTCCCTAGGATTTAGACCACTAATCCCCTTAGCCTCCGAAAGCTTAGATGAGGTTTATTCGATAGAACTAGCAGATGGACAAGAACTTAAGGCTCGCGACGTACTTCTAAATTGCACGTTAAGTTTAGCCGATGAATTGTTTAGCATAGACCTTATACCAATCGAGCTAGCGAGCTTTGATGCAGTTGTAGGCATGGATTGGCTGTCACAATATAGAGCAACGATAGGATGCTATGAGAAGACTGTTAGGATACAACTTCCGAATGGTAGAACCCTTGTGATAGAAGGGGAAAGACCCAACAGAAGTTTAGGAATAGTTTCGTGTATGAAGGCTCATAGTTATCTAAGGAAAAGATACATAGCATTCTTAGTTCAAGTGGTAGGAAAGAAACCAGAAGCGAAGAAACTCGAGGATATTCCGGTAGTACGAAACTATTCTGAAGTGTTTCCAGACGAGCTACCCGGATTACCTCCGACTAGACAAGTCGAATTCCGAATCGACTTAATTTCTGGAGCAACTCCTGTTGCTAAGGCACCTTACCGCCTAGCACCAGCCGAGATGCCGGAATTGTCCAACCAAATACAAGAATTGCTGGATAAAGGATTTATTCAGCCGAGTTCATCACCTTGGGGAGCCCCTGTATTATTTGTCAAGAAGAAGGACGGATCGCTTAGGATGTGCATAGATTATAGGGAGCTGAACAAGTTGACCATCAAGAATCGTTATCCCCTCCCCAGGATAGACGACCTGTTCGATCAACTGCAAGGTGCCAGTTTCTTCTCTAAGATCGATCTCCGATCCGATTACTACCAAGTAAGAGTCCACGAGGAGGATGTTCCTAAAATGGTGTTCAGAACACGCTATGGACATTATGAGTTTATGGTTATGCCTTTCGGACTCACGAATTCCCCCGCCGTGTTTATGGACCTGATGAATAGGATTTGCAGGCCATACCTAGATAAGTTTGTAATCGTATTTATCGATGACATACTCATCTACTCTCAAAGTAGAGAGGAGCACGAGCAGCACCTGAAGGTAGTACTTGAGCTACTTAGGGACCAGAAATTGTACGCCAAATTCTCAAAGTGTGAATTTTGGATCCGGGAGGTGCATTTTCTTGGTCATGTAGTTAGAGAGGAAGGAATTCTTGTGGACCCAACAAAGATTGAAGCCATTGCAAAATGGGAAGCCCCGAAGACTCCAACAGAAATCCACCAATTTTTAGGATTGGCGGGATACTACAGGAGGTTCATTGAAGGTTTCTCGAAGATCGCACAACCTTTGACAATGCCGACTCAGAAGGACAAGAAATTTGATTGGGGTCAACGACAAGAGGACGCCTTTCAACTCTTGAAGCAAAAACTATGCAACGCACCAGTTCTGGCCCTACCCCAAGGGACAGAGGACTTCGTTGTGTATTGTGACGCTTCACGCCAGGGACTAGGATGTGTGCTGATGCAAAGGGATAAGGTCATAGCCTACGCATCTAGACAACTTAAGAACCACAAACGGAACTACACTACTCATGACTTAGAATTAGGAGCAGTAGTCTTTGCACTTAAGATTTGGAGACACTATTTGTATGGAACTAAGTGCACAGTGTTCACGGACCATAAGAGTCTACAACACATTCTAGACCAAAAGATGTTGAACATGAGGCAACGTAGATGGGTAGAATTACTTAGTGATTACGACTGTGAGATCAAGTATCACCGGGCAAGGCTAATGTAGTGGCCGATGCCTTAACTCGTAAGGAAATGACAAAACCCTTACGAGTACGAGCCTTGGAGATGCTTGTAAACACCAGCTTGAAGAAGGATATCCTAAAGGCTCAGGAAGAGGCCTTACGAGAGGATAGACTAAAGGATGAAACTCTCCACAACCTAGAGGGAAGGTTTGACCTTAAGACCGACGGCGTACGGTACCTTAAGGGGAGAGTTTGGGTACCAAAGACTGGCAACCTGAGAGGATTAATCCTAAAGGAAGAACACGAGTCGCGGTATTCCATTCATCCAGGGGCAGATAAGATGTATAAGGATCTGAAGGAATATTATTGGTGGCTAGGAATGAAGAAAGATGTAGCGTCTTATGTGGGACGATGTTTGACTTGTTCCAAGGTCAAAGATGAAAATCAGAAACCATCGGGTCTGTTACAACAACCCGAGATCCCTGAATGGAAATGGGGACGGATTTCTATGGACTTAGTCACTAAAGTGCCCAGAACTGCTAAAGGGCACGATACGATCTGGGTAATAGTAGACCGTCTGACAAAGTCAACTCATTTTCTCCCAATCCGAGAAGACTATAAGATGGATAAGCTTGCGCGAATCTACATTAAGGAAATAGTGACCCGTCACGGAGTGCCAATCTCCATTATCTCTGATCGAGATAGCCGTTTTACATCACGATTCTGGCAATCATTGCAGAAATCCTTAGGATCCCAGTTGGATTGGAGTACGGCATATCATCCTCAGACTGATGGCCAAAGTGAAAGGACCATCCAAACCTTAGAAGACATGTTGCGCGCGTGTGTCATAGACTTTGGAGGAAACTGGGACGATCATTTGCCACTAGTAGAATTTTCCTACAACAATAGCTATCACACTAGCATCCAATGTGCCCCCTATGAAGCCTTGTACGGCCGAAAATGTCGGTCCCCGCTCAACTGGGTAGAAGTTGGAGATAGCCAGCTGACAGGACCCGAGTTAATCCAGGAAACAACTGACAAAATTGGCTTGATTAGGGATAGGCTTAAGGCTGCTAGGGATCGTTAGAAAAGTTATGCTGACAACCGTAGAAAACCATTGGAATTCCAAGTGGGAGATAGGGTACTTTTAAAGGTTTCCCCTTGGAAAGGGCTAGTACGATTCAAAAAAAGAGGAAAGCTAAGCCCTAGGTACGTTGGACGTTTCGAAATCATCGAAAGAGTCGGCCCAGTTGCTTACAAGCTTAGGCTACCTGAGGAAATGAGTGAGATTCATAACACTTTCCACGTGTCGAATCTCAAGAAGTGTATAATCGACGAATCTCAAGTTATCCCTCTAGAGGAAGTCTTTGTGGACAAGACCCTCTGCTTCGTTGAGGAACCTATAGAAATTCTTGACAAAGAGGTCAAGAAGCTCAAAAGGAGCAAGATCCCGATTGTTAAGGTACATTGGTAGTCCAGACGTGGACCGGAGTACACATGGGAACGTGAGGACTTCATGAGGAAGAAGTACCCTCAACTCTTTACTTGATTAGTTGGGGAAGTATCAATAAATGAATTTCGGGACGAAATTCTTTTTAACCGGGGGAGACTGTGACAACCCTCCACTTCCCACCTCAGGTCAGTAAAACTTTAACTGATTTACCGGATCAGAACGGTATTTTAATACTGTCATTTTGTCAAAAACAATATTGTATGACAATATTTATTGTGAAAAGGCTAGATAAGTGCCTTTGACGATTATTGAGTCGCCACTATAGTCGGTACGCAAAACCGACTGACTGTTATCAGCAGGTCCCGATTCCGACCACTAGACTGTCGAATTAAATTTTTATTGACCCAAAATATTAAAAATATTAATTTCTAATAAGTTCCTTAATAAAAATACGAAAAACTGCTTTCGTTACGCAAAAATCGCAAAAACGCGCGTTTTCGGTAACGGTTTCCAATTTTAGCAGCTTTTATACCCAATCTACAACAATTCAACTAAACCAAATTATTTGATTTGAGAAATCAGCCATTTAAGTATCTAGAGAATAATTGTATCCTCACATGGTTCAAATTAAAGTAGGAAACATTGAATAAAATCTAACCAATACATACATCACCAACTTACACACTCTTAACATCAACTCAACACTCACCTCACCATCTCTCTCCCTCTTTTCTCCCTCTCCCAAAACCGGCCACAAGGCCATGGTTTTGCCATCTCCCCTCTCCCAAATCCTAGTATAAATACACACACACACCCTTTCTCATTTCATTTGTTCAATCTCACTTTCTCTCACTAAACTTTCTCACTAAGAATTCTCTCTAGCTTTCTCCATACACTTCTAAATTTTTGAAGCTCATCAAGAGTATTCAAGAACACATTCAACGTAAATATGATGATCTTCATCAATCTTCTTCTTTAAATCATCATCTCCTAATGTTGTGAGATGGAATTATCTTGCATTTAAGCAAGGAAAACATCTATGATCAACCAAATAGTTGGGTAGTTTGTATGATCTTCAAAAGTCTTAATTATTGCTTAGAATTCTTGTTCATCATCTATATTCTTGTTCATACAAATTGTTGTAATAACTTACATTTCCAAGCATTTCCTTATGTACTTGTACTTCTCATTTCTCTTTTCCACCACCTTTTCTTTTTGGTGAGGAAATCACTAGTCAAAAACCCTTTCTTTGCTAAGCAATAAGTGAGTTGATGACTAGTGATTCTTATTTTCTTATGATCATCTATCACCATGCATCAGGTATGGATGATTTCATATAGCCAAATACCCTTTTCTTTGCTTGGATCATCAAAAGTTCAAGCAAAAAGTGAGTTGATGGCTTATGATTATAATCTAGATGTTTAATTTGGTATATATGTAAATGCATGTGTAAAATGTGATTATGAAGTTGATATTCCTTCAATCACATCTGGACTTGAGTTTTGGTGAAGAGAAATCACCATAAAAACTATTAAACAAAAGAAATATTGTGTTATACAACAACTAGTCTAAAATTTTGTCCAACAGATTCTGGACAGATTCGGACCTGACTTTGAGAGGCCATAACTCCCTCATAAAATGTTCAAATGACATGATTCTTTTTTTTTTAAAATCAAGTTCATTGAGTTATCTTTCAAACCCCACTGGCCGTTTGCAAAAATTCCAAGTTTCGGACCCTCAAACAGTCCGTACAAAAAGGTTGCGCAACAGCTCTAGTTGCTGTCACTACTTTAGTAAACCTTCTGTTTGAGGATCTTAATCTTTTCCAAAAATTATGAAATTTGGTCAGTAAATAGTAAACTCATATGGATAAAACATATTAAAATTTCGTGATTTTTGGAGTTGTGATTCATACCCAAATGCATGTTCCAAAACAGCCTCCGAATCTGTCAAGAATGAGAAAAACTGAAAAATGGTATTTTATGTAAAACTTTATTTTCTTTTAAAACACTTACATTCTTGAGCACTAAAAGAATAATAGAAGGATTGATGAGGTAAAATTAACATAAAACACACATGCATGACCATATACCAATTTTCACACTTCGATTATAATCACCAAAGTGCGTATTTTTCGACAATCGCTATAAAAACTAAAGATTCGTTCGCGCGTATAATTTTACTTTAACTTAAGGAACATAATTGGGTCAAGGAACTTATTAAAATACTTTATATCACTAGGTCAGAATTCGGTGGAGCCTCGCTAACTTGGGACTCTCGAACTAGTAACTCGGTGAGTTATTCACCGCCCCTTTTTACGTTTTTACATTTTTGGGGTGAAAAGCATGATAAAACTACCGGTTGATTAAACTTTTAAAATGATTTGTGAAACGATTTGTGGAACGATTTTGTGGAACGATTTTGTGGAACGATTTTGTGGAACGATTTTGTGGAACGATATGTTTTTGGAACGATTTTTGTGGCTATGGTATGCATACTTATCTAGATTAATTGGGTGTTTTTCTTATCGCAAGTCCTCGTACACACTACTAAGTCTAATTCACTGCGGTGGACCGAGTAATCAATGGTAGCGCTATCGGGTTGGCAACCCCACCTTTCGTACCCCGCTTGCAACGGGGTTGGTAACGATAACGATTGGTGTTTAATTACTTTGTTGTGGAACGATTGTTGTGTCATGTTGCGATAAGCATGGCATTACGGGGCAAAAACTATGCTTCTAGGAGATTAGTAGTGGCTCGTTAATCTTGTTTATAAGTATTGCATGATAAGTACCATATGCCGGGATTTTGCGAGACACGCGCATGATTGTGAAACCCGCGCAAAATCCAACTATTAAGCTTCTTGCTTGAAATTATTATCTCCGGTATTATTTTTGTAACGCGAACTATAAGTATGTGTGTCGTTAAACCCGTGAACTCACCAACTATGACGATAGTTGACTTTTTAACTCTCATAATTTTTAGGCGATCCAAAGTAAGAAGAACGAAATGCACGTGTGTTACACCTTCATGCATATCAAGACTAAATTTCCTTTCCGTTGTAGCTTAATTTTCTTTGTAATAATTTTAAGACTTTGAAATGATGTAATAGTGTAGACTTAACTATTTTGATATGCTATGGTGTTTATTGTCTATACTTTGTGTTGTGCTACTTTGCGCTGTAACACTCCGTGTTTCCGCTTTAGCGGGGTGTGACACCGTTGGTGCAGTTCTTGGGCAACGTAGAAACAATCACTTCTAACCGATTTGTTATGCAAGTCGAACTCTTAACGATGCGCAAGAAAATTACACCACGACTGAAAAAGAGCTTCTAGCGGTAGTTTTTGCCATTGAAAAGTTTAGGTCTTATCTTGTGTTGTCCAAAATCATAGTCTACACGGATCACTCTGCCCTTAAATATCTCTTTGCTAAGCCTGATGCTAAGCCCAGACTCATACGATGGATACTTCTGTTGCAAGAGTTTGATATAGAGATAAGAGATAAGAGAGGCGCTGAAAATTTAGCTGCCGATCATTCATCTCGTCTGGAAAATCCATACATGGATTCCGGAGGCATAGAAGTCATCAGGGATAAATTCCCTGATGAGAACCTCAATATGATTAAGACCATAGCAGAAGACCCTATACCTTGGTATGCAGATTTTGCAAACTATTTGGCTGCTGGCGTTCTTGTCAAAGGTATGACTTATCAACAAAAAGGTAAATTCTTCTCGGACTTAAAGTATTACTTTTGGTCTAAGCCTTATTTGTTCAGAGTAGGACCTGATAGGATTCACCGTCGATGTGTCTCCGGCCCTGCTGCTTGGGACATTCTCACTAACTGTCACAAAGGTCCCACGGGAGGCCATTTTGGAGCCAATTTGACCGCTAGAAAAGTCCTCGAGTCCGGATTTTATTGGCCGACGATTTTTAAGGATGCTGACACTTTAATAAAATCCTGTGATGCTTGTCAAAGGGCAGGCAACATCACAAAGAAAGATGAGATGCCCCAACAGAGCATCTCCGTTAGTGAAGTGTTTGATGTTTGTGAATCGATTTCATAAGACCTTTTCCCGACTCTAGAGGCAACAAATACATCCTTGTGGCGGTTGATTATGTTTCCAAGTGGGCCGAGGCAAAGGCTTCGCCCACGAATGATGCTAAGGTGGTTGTTGACTTCGTGAAATCTCTTGTGTGTAGGTACGGATGTCCAAAGGCGATTATCAGTGATAGGGGAACTCATTTTGCAAACTACCTTTTGGAGAAAACCTTAAAAAGGTATGGAGTGCATCATCGATTCTCGACCGCTTACCATCCACAAGCCAATGGACAAGCGGAGAATACCAACAGAGCATTGAAACGAATCTTGTAAAAGACGGTCGTTAACAACCCGAAGATATGGTCGCAAAAGCTTGAAGATGCGCTCTGGGCATATCGCACGGCTTACAAAACACCAATTGGAAGTACTCCTTATCGAATGCTTTATGGGAAAGCACGTCACCTCCTATTCGAGTTCGAGTACAAAGCACTGTGGGCACAAAGAAAGTTCATTTGGATGACATCGCAAGTGGGAGAGAAAGACTGATAAGCTTGCACGAATTAGAAGAGCTTAGATCTCTCGCTTATAAGAACTTGAAGATTTACAAGGAGCAGCGAAAGAAATGGCATGATGCACATCTTAAAGAAGTAAAGGTATTCAAAGCAGGGGACAAGGTATTAATGTATCAAACTCGCTTTAAATTTTCCCCCGGTAAGTTAAAGTCACGATGGATAGGTCCTTATTCCATTTTAAAAGCTTATCCCTCGGGATATGTGGACCTAATGACCGAACGAGGATCATTTAAGGTAAACAGCCATAGACTAAAGCTTTACAATGAGAACGACCCTGTCAGAAATGGTGAGCTTTGTCATCTCTCCAAAGAACCAATTACTTAGGTGATCCCTCGAGTCAGGCTCGCGACTCGGTACAAAAACAAGCGCTTTTCGGGAGGCAACCCGTGTTTTTATTAGTTTTATTTGCTTGTGTATGTATTCTGATTAATTTTGCAGCATTAGCCAAAGGAAAGTGCAACCCGATCAAAATTCAGAGGCAGCCAAACAGTAGCCATTTCGCGAACGCGAGATCTTGAATTTCGCGCCGCGAAAACTGTTGGTCCAGGTAAGTTGGAGAAAAGAAATCTGAAAATTGGTTTTCTGTTGCAACTTCACGCCGTGAAATCCCTAATTTGGCGACGCGAAATTCGAATCGATAGGGTTTAAATTGTTTTCTAAAACCCTATTTTCAGTATTTCTTCTTCTCCCATTTGTTTCTCTCTGAAATTCTCTCCCTATCCTGCAAATCCATGGCGTCAAAGGTATGTATTCCCCCTCTTTTTGTTCTAATTTGTAAGATCCCTGCAAGCCCTAGTTGTTTAAACTTATGCATGATCCTTAAAAAGGGGACTTCTTGGGTAGGGATATCTTTAATGTTAGGAGAAGGGACATATCTTGCATTGATCTGCTTAAATTTACACACTTGAGTTTAGATCTTTAAATGTTGTGATATGCTTCAACTCAAGTGTGGGGAGGAGAGGTTATGTTTTTGTGGTGATTAATATACATGTTTTGTTTGTAGGGAGCTTCATCTTCCCGCAATGCACAAGACCACCCATGTCTGTCTTTTGAGGCTGATAACATCTTGCGTAGCGAAAAGTTGTCTCTAATGACTGAACTTGATCGTTTGAAAAAGCGGGAGGTTGAAATCGGTTCGAATGTTGATTTGCACTTTGTCGAGGAGATTGGATTTGGAGATAGGCTATCAAGCCTCTCGAGGAGAGAGTACCGCGATTAGTTTGGCGTTCTTCGCTTTGTGAGCAACGATTGGGAGAAAGCACTGAAAACCCACGAGCCGATCTACTATGAGCTTGTGTTGGAGTTTTTGGCCACGTTTATCTTCGATGAGGAGACTTATGATGATGATCGATTTGAGGGCCCTTGTGTACGATTTGTATGCTTGGAGTTTGGTATGGATTCACATTACCGCGATTTGGAGTGTTGCTCGGATTTTTCACGGCGGCTCAGTCGAGGTCCGAGTACTTTTCTCACTACTTCTTAGCCGGGGCTTGTGAGCCTAGTGCCGAGTTTGTTGGTACGGATTTTTGGGCTACCATTGGATCGGGACCGTATCTACAGTCCAACACCAAGGAAAGCTCTATCACTCTACCCGAGCATCGCCTTCTTCATCGGATGCTTGTTCACTCTTTTGCTTACCGGAAAGCTATCAAGGAAAAGGTTCCGGAAGGGGATCTTTGGTTTCTTTCGCGATTGGTCAATCGGAGTGCCATAACCAATCTCTCGTATGTGATGGCAAAAATGTTCCAAAACGCCGGAAAAGTGCATGATAAGGCCGGAACGGGCCTTTGTGGGGGACATTTCATCACGGTTATAGTGGAAAAGTTGGGAACTCTTTCACCGGACGTTTCTGGAACTCTCACCAAGTTGTCTCCTATGGGTCTTCTCGATAAGGTCCTCTTCCGTTCTATGAAGTTGCTTGCACCGGGACCTCGGCGGGGTACTTTTGTGTGGATTGGGGATATCACCCCCAATGAAGACCCGGTTGGTATGGCTACTTCACCGCCTCAACCGACCTTTCCGGGGCAATCAAGCAACCCTCCACTGGCAAATCAACAAGGAGCGGGATCTCTTCATGAAGCCATTCAAGGACTATCGGAACAGATGGGAGTAGAGCATCACGAGATGATGGAAAGATTGGACCGGGTCTCTTATGACATGTATGGTGTTCGGCGGGAGTTGTCTTGGGTCGCCGCATCGATGGGCGAGTACTTTGAGAGTGTGGGACATGCTCCCTCGGCTCCTCTCGAACCTCATCCCGTATGGCGTGATAGTGATGACGGTCCTGATGGTTATTCCACCTACGATGAATGGGCTTTTGAAAACCGTAACTGACGGTTTTGTTTGATTCGATTGGGTTGTACTTTACCTTGAACTATGAACTGCGTGGTTGTGGTTGTTTGTCTTGTTTGAACAATTTTATTTTGTTTGGATTGTTTAGGATTTAAGTAGTTTGATTTGGTTTATTTTCTTTTGTTCGTTTTTACTTTTTCTTTTTCTTTTTGTTGGTAGATACAGCGACTTATGATCCTTGATCGAGCACGATTTTTGCACCACTCTCAGATCAGAACAGATTTCGTCACATAACCCGGGAAGTTTCTCTTTTTTCCCAATTACTCCTTAATTGTGTTTAATTGTTGCATTGAGGACACTACAAATTTTAAGTGTGGGGAGGGGGTTATGTAGACTTATCTGTTTAATGGGTTCACTTTTTGCTTATGGATTGTCGTTTTTCAAACTTTTGAAAGCTTTGAAATTTGACCCCAAATTTTTTCGAAATCTGAGATTGTTTTTGAGACTGAGTTGCTTGCATAGGAGAACACTGAATAGGATTAGTTGAGTAAAAGGATGCCTTGGAATACTGATTACCATGAGTGCCTCACCCAATTCCATTGAGAGATTGAGCCTTAATTGGTATATCTGTGTGTGAGAAATACCGACTTTGACCCAAGGTAGAACTTGTCACTTGAATGCTTCTCGAGACCACAAAAGAGGAGTATTTATCACCATTGCACCGATAGAGGCCTTCGTTTCTAACCCTTTTATCCTTCGTCAGATGATCTCATCATAAGATTGTCTGATTTGCCTAGCCTTTGATTGAAAAGTGTTCAACTTTTAACACTTTATCCCTTGAAACCAATTTTGAGCTTTAGCCTTTTCATTTCTTTACCCACTATACACTTTACCCTTGAGCCTAATTGTTTTATCTATCTCTTGGCCGTAACTCAAATTTGAATCTTGAGATGTTTTGATCCAGTTTTTCGTATCTGACAGTTTTTATGGGATTGAGAGTAAAAAGAGCCCAAAGCAACATAGTTGCTGCTCTGAAAAAAAAGAGAAAAAAAAATATTTGAGACTCAAAAAAGAAAAGAAATATCAAAAGAGTCGAGAATACAAGAAAAGAAAAAAAAATGAAAAATGAGAGCTGAAAAGATTGAAAAAGAATTTGTGCCCCAAATAAGCCATAGGCTTAGGCCGATTCTAAAAAGAAAAGAAAGAGAGTGCTCATCCCAAAAGTCTCATTGTTTGAAAGTCAGACTGTTCACTGCTTTGGATCATTACTGATTGAGTTTTCAAATTTTTGTTGCGAAACCCTTAGTCACTTATATATCCTTTATCCTACCCTTAACCCCTAGCCTAACATTATAACCCTAAAGTCCTCTTGACGGTTGACAACTTCTCAGTGGTGGAGATTAGATTCGGTGACAAGCTTATGCATGCGGGAATTAGTTGAGTATTGGTGTGATCACTTACATATACACTTTTACCCCCGAGAGATACACTTTATTGTTATTCATATTATGTGAGGGTAAAAGGTTGGCCTCGGTATCCGATTGCTTGATGAGTCTTGTTTGTGTGTTCGATTGTGTGAGTATGCTTTGTTCTCTTCGATGATCTTGGGTGGAGATAATTTTGGAGTTATCTTTCTTTGTTTTCAGTCTTTTGATTGAGGACAATCAAAGCTTAAGTATGGAGATTTTGATAACACCAAAATTATACATGTTTTGGTTGCGCATAATTGAATGACTTTACCCCGTTTATCACCCATTTCTGATCATTTCATGCACTAAATGAGCTTATTATTGTTTGTGAAGGATTTGGAGGCCGTGGAACTGAAAAGTACGAAAAAAGGCGAGAAAACGCGAAAAATGCACAAAGTCAACACAGTGGGCACTTGGCGATCGTGAGATTACCCATCTGGCGCCGACAGATCCGACTACGTTGGAGAATTAGGGTTGATTAAGTGTCTGGCGTCGCCAAACCAGCCGCTTGGCGATCGCCATATCACCCCTGAGTGTTTTCCTTTAAATATCAGCCTTCTCCTTCAGTTCTAGACATTTCGATACACGTTGGGGTGCATATTCGATACAGAGGAACGAGAGTGAGAGTACGAAAGGTGCCGATACGCTGCGGAAGTCGATCTTCGATCATCTATCGTTGTACTATCGGTATCATGTCGATGTCTACTTTTGTTTGTGTTTTTGTTTTTAGTATGATTAGTGAGTAGTCTTATTAGTGGTACTTGTCATGGTTGATGAACCTTTACGGATGATACTTTGAGATTAATGTTTACTGGTTTGTTTTGATTAATTGAATGTCTTTTATGGTTCTTTCTTGATTGATATTGTTGTGGTAATTTGAATTCTATTGGTTGGGTGTATTTGTTGAACCAAAGCAGATAGACTCCGAAAGGATAATCAACCTACCTTAGCCTAACTTTGTTGGACCTCTTTGTTGTGAAGAGTCAAAAAACCAATCTTTACTGCTTTATTTGTTTAAGTACTTTAGTTGAGAACAATTTACCTTTCTGTTGCCCTTGTTTAGAGGTTTGTAACCTCGGGGGCCTTTTGTGACAATCTTTGTTTTTACCTCTTACCTATATAAGGTAAGAGATGGATTAGGGTTTTGAATGGTTGAATGAATATTACTCCTTTTGGCTATTTTGCTTGAAACCACCATTGTTGCATCTTCAAGCTTTTTGTTCATCTTTCAAGATATGATCTCAATCCATTTCTACTCTTTCATATGATTTTTGGGACAACAATTGGTATCAGAGCCTCGCCTTGTTGAATCCTTGGTTGTTTTGATTGTCAAAAAGGGTTTTTCAAGTTTTTCTTAAAGTAGGGTTTTCTAAACTTTTTGGGTTTTTAATCCAAAAAGAGGTTTTAAAAGGGTGTATATAAGTGTTAAGTGATTCCCCTATGTTTTCTATCTATTTTTCCTACAAATTGGGGGTCTTAACACTTATTTTTTAAGTGTTTTTGAGTGATTTTGAGTGATTTTTCGGAGTTTCTGTGCAGGTTTTCCGAATCGGAAAACGAGACTGAAATTTTCAGTTCAAATTTTTCGAATCGGAAATTGTAGTTTCTCCGAATCGGAAAATACCCTTTTTCCGAATCAGAAAACATTGTTTTCCGAATCGGATAACGGGCTTCTGATTTGGGGTTTTGCTCCTTGAAATATCATTTTCCGAATCCTAGTTGCCTTTTTCCGAACTCAGCACTTTCCGAATCGGAAAATACCATTTTCCGAATCGGAAAACGCCTTTTTCCGAATCGGAAAACGCCCTTTTCCGCATCCAGTGTTTTTGAGCCAAATCCGATTCGGAAAACATCAGTTTCCAGATCGGATTCCGCCTCTTCGAGCCGGAACTCTTGACAATTTGTTCCCCGAATTCGACACTTAGCCTCATTTCAAAACCTTTTAAATCTCGAAGCTATTTGTGTCCCGAGGCGCTCAAATTACCTGTTTTTCAAAACCTTTCTCTTTAGCCAAGTGAGTCATACGAGGAGATCCTCTAAGTGAGTAAGAAATGTCGAAAGAGATCATCGGAATCGGATCCGAATCTCGCCCTCCCGTCCTGGTGATGGGTGATTATCAACAATGGAAACGCAGAATGATACACTTCCTCGATCTGTTGGATGAGAATCTGATAAAGTCCATCCGCGAAGGGCCTATCAAACCAACCGTCACTGTTGCTGCAGTCCCCAGAACCGACACTTGTCCCGAACTACCGGCTTACGTGGTTGAGAAGCCTATCGACATGTACAACCCAGAACAGAGAGCCCGACACCTCATCGACAAGCGTGCACTTACCCTGTTGATCATGGCTCTCCCAAACGACATGTACGCAAGAGTTGACTGTCTGACCAACGCACGAGACGTCTGGTTGGAAATTGAGCAACAAATGCAAGGAGGTGATACTGCGTTGGAGAGTCAGAAAGAAAGCGTGCTTAATGCCTACGAAGGCTTCAAGGCTAGGGAAAACGAATCCCTCATAGAGTCTTATCAAAGACTAAATGCCTTCGTCAATGATCTGAGATGGCTCGGGGTTGAGAAAACGAAGTACGAAGTGAATGTTAAGTTTCTGAAGAATCTCATGCCGGAATGGCAAAATTTGGCAATCAACATTCAGTTAAGCCGGAATCTGGGAATTATGGGTCTGCATGACTTATTTAGCATGATGGTTCAACACGAAGAATTCATCACCAGGGGACGAACCAAGAAAGCAGTTGATCCTCTAGCACTAGCGGCCGTGCCCTGCGGAGGACCAAGCTCAGCACCTATCCAACCAATGCCATACAACAATCACACTCCCCAATATCATCAGTAGGACTTCTACCAAGAGTTCAACCCGAAGCTTGGACCGAGCGTACAACATCCCGATGATCCTCTGATCATTACCATCTCCGATGAGGAACTCTACAATGTAAATGAGTCCCTTGCTCTCATTTCCCACAACTTGCAAAAGTTGAATGCGAACCGTGGATTTAACAGATCACGGGGATCTGGATTTCCAAGTGGAGGAAGAATGGGACAAGGAAGGGGAGGTCATTATCAGCCAGATAGAGCTCAGTATGGAAATCAAGGCAGAGGTAGTTATCAACAAGGGAAAGGATGCAGTCTTATGATCAAGGAAGTTTTCGCAACAACCAAGGGAGGTACCGAGAAGATCATGGCAGATACAGAGAAGACCAAGGCAGGTTCAGAGATCAACCTAGAAGAGACAACACGTATCTAGACTATCAAGGAGGCCATGGGTACCAAGGAGATTGGAGAGGTCAGGTATCCGACTTAAACTACCAAAGAAGCTTGAGGCATTACACTCCTGAGTCTGGGTACATCGATCGTCATGGGTACGAAGGCGGATACGGAGGAAGATATGAGAGTGGAAGGCTTGGACAAGAACAAGGCTATGGGTTTGAGCAGGATAGGAATGACAGTAGGGTAGACGAGAGAATGGATCGCGGGAAAGGAAGCTTCAACGGAGGTGATTCCCGGGGAAACAGTTCCAGGCAAGTTCAGAGGGAAGACCAACAGATTCAAGCTGACCAAGGAGGTCAAAGGTCAAATCATCCCCAGGCTCCCATAACCCAGAGCCCCGCTCCTCAACAAGCCGCTAGTCCCACTACCACTTGCTACAAGTGTGGTAAGTTGGGAGACTATGCTAGAGATTGCTCCGTCAAGTACAAGGATGCCGCGTACTTTGAGAAGAAGGCCGCTTTGATGAGGAAGAAGGAAAAAGGGGTTGCTTTGTTGGTTGATGAAGAGAACTGGGTATGTGAAGAGGAGAGCTCAGACGAGGATGATCATTTGGTGAAGGGTCTATGCTTGATGGCTGACTTCGAGGGATCAGAAGCCGTTGGACCAAGCACTTATCAGGACATTGATCCGTCTGAGGTATCTTCTATTCCAGATATAACTGATACGGTGGCAATGTTGGAATCTAAAATTTGTGAATTAGAGAGATGTCTTCAATCGGAGAGGACTCTCGTCACGAAATTTAGAATTGACAGTGCCATCTACAAAAGCTCTCTTGAGGATTTGACAATAGTATATAATCGTGAAACGCTTGAGTCTAGCATAAGAAAGTCCAATTTATCAAACAAACTTGCTTGTCTTCAAAAAACCCATGTAGAACTTAACAGTGAACATGGTGAGCTCAAAATCAAATTTCAGTTAATTTCTGACGAAAGAACTAAATTGTTTTCAAAAATTCAAGAGCCCGAAGACAACAATTTCAAGAGGGGACAATCTGAGCAGACTTTAAGTATACTCACAAAGCATGCCAACAAAAACCCATTTTATAAAGCCAAACCCGGCCTTGGACTTTCCGAAAATCATGTTTTAGATAAAGCACCTTCACATCTATATAATTTTGAGGATATGTCCGCCTCCAAGCCCAAGCCTGCCATAGTAGGAGGACATGTTACCGAGGAATTCGTTAGACAGACCGTCACGTACACCGAAGTGATAAACGGTGAGACCATTACCCGAACAACAAGTCCGTCCAACAGTGCCTCATGAAGTCCTCCCACAAGTCCATCTCCTAACAGACCAATCTTTGTTCCAGCCAGTGACCCTACCAATACTGACCCTTCTTGGGAAGGTATTAAGGCTAGAACTCCATGTGTTGCAATGCCTCCAATAGACTACTCTAACTTGAACACTAGCTATGACACTAGGGAAATTGAACTAACAGAGGAGACCTTAGTTATCCCACCATTGGATACTTCCGCGGCTAAGAGTCCCGACCTAGTTAAGCTAGAGAAGGAGGTATTTGAACTTAGGTTGAAACCCATGGACTTAGACGCCTGTCAGCATCAAATTCTGAATCTAAGAGCGATTGTTTCGGAAAAGGATACATTGGTTTACACTCTTGAAAAAGACTTACTTGAGGCTAACGCCGAGAGAATTAGGCTTACCAGGTAAGTCTCTTTTCTCGGGAATCGAGGGCTGAACTTGTAAATGTTTGCGAACTTGAAAGTTCAGGGGGCGGTAGAGTACATGTCTTGAACTTACAAGTTCGGGGACTAACTTTGCCACTTTCTGATTCTTAAAGTTCAGGGACTCGTTTTGCACTTTTGTGAAACCTGTAGTCCAGGGTCTGTTTTGAAACTTTCTAAAAACACATCTTCAGGGACTTGTTTGTAAGTTTCTTGAAACTTCAAGTCCACGGGTGGTTTTTGCCAATAGGTAAAAGTCGGGTTAAGAGAGCCAAACAGTATTTTTCAAGCCAAACACAGTGCAAACTTGGTAAAAATATAAATACCAACCTTGAAAAGTTACTGTTCACAATTTCAAAAAATCATCTTTTTCTCTCTGAATTCTCACCCGATACCCACTTCGCGCTCGATTTCGAAATCTGCTCGTTTTTGCTCCGATCGTCAAACCGTTTACGTTTTCGGATTCCTGGTAAGTAATCGAACAACCCTTACGTAGTTATGACGTTAAATCTATTCGTTTTAAGGTCTGGATCAAAGCCTAAACTTTTCAAAACTTACCCAAAACCCAAACTTCTTGGAATGGGATTTCAGGGCGTTAAATCGATCCATTGTTGTTTATAAACTTGTTCTTAACTGATTTAGATGCATGTTACTAGTTTTGAGCCTTAAATCAAAGTTTGGTGAGCGGTTTTTGATTTGGAACTCGAACAGTCCCGGTTTTCCGAATCGGAAAACATGAACATTCATGTTTTCCGAATCGGAAAACATGAATGTTCATGTTTTCCGCATCCTTAGACGATGAGTATGCTTAAGTGTTTTCCGATTCGGAAAACCGGATAAATCCGATTCGGATTATCAGGTTTTCCGAATCCAACTTGTGCCTTGTTCTTCAAGCTTATCTTTTCCGATTCGGAAAACATGGAATTACCCTTATGGGTTTCCGAGGTTTTCCGAATCGCGTGTGAGGCCTAGTTTTGCCAAAATTTTTCTAAGTGTTTCACTTTTCCGAATCGGAAAACAATGTTTTCCGAATCGGAAAACCCATCTGATATTCATGTTTAATTTTTCTAAGTGTTGAAGTTCTCCGATTCGAAAATCACCTTTTCCGAATCGGAAAACTTGTCTTTTATACATGGCTAAATTTTCTAAGTGTAGAGTGTTCTCTGATTCGGAAAACCACCTTTTCCGAATCGGAAAACCTCCCCTCGTGCGTTTGCTCGTTTTCGACTCGGAAAATACGAAACACTCATTTTTGGGTTTTCGAGGTTTTCCGACTTGCGCCTAGTCGAGGGTATAGCCTTTTTTACGCAGCATCTTTCTAAACACTTAATTCATTACATGATTGTGACTTGACAGAAATGGCTGGTCAACAAACTCCTCCTCCTTCCCCGGTCAACAACGCCGCTGACCGAGCTCTCATTGCCCCAAGTGACATCCTTCCGATCCACCAGAACAACGAGTATGTCGACCTAGCAAACTTCGCTGTTCAAGACGAGGTGGTCCTAGAGATCCTCCGGGTGCATCCACTGGCATATGCGATGCAGGCCACTGCGGACATTCCTATGATTTACATTCAGCAGTTCTGGAGGACCTCTACCGTCGAGACTAGAGATGGCGTGCAGACCATCGTGGGTCGTGTGGACCACACTGAGCTGACCATTACTGTGGAGGATCTACGGCGAATTCTCCATCTGCCTGCCGCCACTCCCGAGGCCCCGTTCGAGCCTCTAGTCT
Source organism: Centaurea solstitialis (assembly GCA_030169165.1). Taxonomy (NCBI): domain Eukaryota; kingdom Viridiplantae; phylum Streptophyta; class Magnoliopsida; order Asterales; family Asteraceae; genus Centaurea; species Centaurea solstitialis. Next base: position 54,477,818 of record CM058045.1, on the reverse strand, counting down.
CCGGCCCCGAACTCTTCAGCGAGATACTTGCACTTGGGGTCTACTACACACAGAACCAGAGACCGAACGGGAGCTCTCAAGTCACTCAGGGCATGCTGCCTCCGATTTGGTTCTCATTCTTCAACATCCTCAACCGCACCCTGTCGTCGAAGACTCACGGAGTTGACCGTGCTACCACCCAGTTCTGGCACGTGATTCATGCGGTCTCCAACTGGAGGCAAATCGACCTTGCTCAACAACTTTGGGCGGACATGGTCAACGACGTCAGGCCAGGTGCTGCAAGGACTCGTCACACATCCATCCCTTGGATGCGGTTCTTCAGCCTGTTCATCCGTGATCACATGGATCACCATCCGGCCGTTGGACGTAGATTCGGCCACCAGCGCTTCGAGAGCCTACAGATTGGCAGGACGAACCGAAGAACTCTACGACCCGGTCAGGTAGAAATGCCTATCCCTGAAAATGTGCTTAGGATGGCGGACCGTAGGGCAGATAGTGTTATACTTTACCGAGCGTCCATAGGATTAGAAGACGCGTCCACGGACTCCTCAGAACCGAGGAGCCCTGCCCCGGACGCGCGACCCGTCCTTCCTAGGAGTCGTGCCCCTGGCACGGTAGGCCAGAGCTCCAGTGGGAGAGCCTCTGGCTCGGGAGTGATGAGTGTGGCCGTTAGGGGAGAAGCGGGTAGAGTAATCAAAACGTCCGTCACTCCGCACATGTCGCATGCCGAGGCCTACCAGATGATGATCCAGAACCGAACCCGCCGTGCCCGAACGCGAACTTACGTAGATGAGTCTGAACAATTAGATATCATGCATCGCTTCCGGGTCAAACAGTACACTGGGACTCTCCATCAATCCCCCGTCCACTCGTCATCGGAAGAACGCCGATCGCCATCGCCGCCGCAACAACCTGATCAGACTGGTGAGGAAGTGGAAGCTTCCCCACAAGAACAAGCACACTTGCCTTCACCACCACATGCGGCGGCCGTTACTACACTAGCTGGCGAACCATCTGGCGATCCCTCAGGCGATGACTCCGACGGTCACGAATCCTCCGAGCATAATCCTTCGGACCGTCGTGAGCCCGATGATGAGGGCACAGATTCAGAGAAGGTGGATTATGGCTCTGACTCGGAGTTCCAGGAATCAGAACCGGCAAAGGGCAGAAAGGCCCAAGTGATCGATGTTGATGAAGCCACCTCTTCCTTTAACGACGACAGGATGTCTGGGGATCCAGTTCTAGCAGGTGATCTAGCTTCAGATGACCGGACCGTCGGTCGTGAGGAAGAAGGTGAGGCCGAAGTTGCTACTGGCTGGGGAAGAGAAGATAGCGAGGAAGAGGAAGAGAGAGAGATGAGAGAAAAAGAGACCGATGATGTAGAGGTCTAGTTAGCCGAGCCTTGGGCTCAGATTCAGGAGGGAGGCGGAGAAGAAGAGCCGCTTAGGATAGAAACGGAAGTTCCCTTTACCCAGAGTCAAGCCAACACAGAGGCAACCCACATCGCGATCGGGCACCTTATGGTGTCAGGTCAAGACGCTAGCATCCAACTAGCGCACTTGCACACCTCAACCAGCCACTCGACCATCTCTCAACAGATGGTCGTTTCAGTCAGTCACGGGGATATAGCACAACTTCCACCGGCCACTCAATCGGAGTCTGCCGGTGTTGAGATAAGAGAGGATCTGCCCCACCTCTCGACTTCATTTGATGCACGTAGAGTCGTAGAGCCACTTCCCGGGACGTTTACGATCCCTTCCATCATTAAGCCACGATCTATGGTACCACAAGCAGAGATCCCACGGGACTCCGCCGGAACGGGGAGAGTTGGTGCATCTGGAGACGCCCTTCGAGGATTCGCCGGAAGCCCTGACACCGTCAACATCATACCAGCGGTGACGTCAGGCCGAGAGAGAGCACCTCAATAGGACTCTACTCGACAACTGGAGCCCAAGTGGCACCGGGTTTAGTACTACCGGGACCGGGTCCGACAGACTCGAGCGAAGTCTCTAAAGACGCTCACGCAACAACGGGGCTTTTAGGCTCGACGGATTCGGGTGGAATCCCTAAAACCACCCCAGTACCAACGGGACTTTTAGGTCCGACGGATTCGGACGACATCCTAAAAGTCGTCCACTCACGACTACTTGCGATGGAGGAAGCCAACTAGGCCAGGGATGCACGTCCTCCGCCTTGCTCCTCCTACCTCGGGCAAGCTGCCTGACATTCCGGGGTACGTTACTGAGGTGGAACACTCGATGATGATCACTTTCTACACCACCCAGAATGACCGCCTCTCAGCCCAGGTCAGAGAGAGAGACGCCCAGATCGAGCTTCTCCAACACCGCATCCGGGAACTTGAGGCCATGTGTCGGTCTCAGACTCAGCCTTCCAAACGGAGGCATGATGACCCTGATGACTCGGCACCGGGTCCTCATGAGGGGGAGGTGCAAGCTTCATCCAAAAGGCTTCGCACCGACCTCTATTCTGCCTCTGGTTCCGGTTCTTCATCAGCTCCAGCTTCAACGGCTGCCCGCTCGAGTGCCCCAACAGAATCTGCTGCCGCCGACACTCCCTATGTTGATTCAGACACGGAGGAGATTCCTGACATGGGGAGTTGGCACTATGAGCCGATCCCGGAAGGTGAGGAAGTACAATTTCCTCACCTAACCGATACAGCATAGATTGACGTCGTTCCCCCGGAAGCAGCACCGACAGATCTTTCAGATGTCCAGATTCCAGAGGAAGCCCGGAAAATCCTTCGGTCGCTTGCTCAGAGCCTTAGGATATTTCAAAAGGTGGACGACATTGTCCGGGATTCAGACTACAACAGCTTCCTCTCAGCGTTCGAGTTTCCCACTCCAGAAGCTCCTCGGACCATCCACATGACGACTCCAGATTCCTCCGCTCCAACAGTCATCCAGTTGAACTGGAACCACTCTGTTATCTTCAGGCCGTTCCTTGAGGAGTCTTTCACCCGCATCTTCCAGCAGGAGAAACTGCACATTTGGTCTCGAAAACTCTACTTCGGGATCTCACACATCAAGACGAAGAAGAGGAGAACTGCTTATGTACACCAGCGGATGTGCAACTGGGCCACCCACGGACGCCAAAGAATCCGACGTCGCTTCATCAAGGTAACTGCGATGCGCCCTTACAAACATGGTCATCAGTTATTCCTAGAGTACGACGTCCGCTTGTACGGGATCGGCACTCCTCGAGGAGAGTTGCAGAACTGGACTTTCACAGAAGCAGATCTAGATCGGGTGCACTTAGAAGAGCTCCTGACGCTCATCAAGTACCTCCAGGGCCCGATTCTCCGCCCCAAACACTACCGAGACGGCACCGAGATTCTGAAGAAGTACGTTCGCCACGCGATCACTCTTGCGCGGGTGACGGACTACCAGCTTGCGATCGAAAGCCGTCAACCGAAGGTCAACCTGCTCGGACCGAACCTGCTCGTACCTGGTATTGATGCTTACCTTCCTTATATGCCAACCAGGATACTGGAGCATGGGTCCTCTATGTGACTAGGAAGAAGACGGAACGCAGGTTTATGCGCTTTGGCGAACTTGCTAAGTTCTGCGACGGGACCCTTCTCTATGTCTACAACGGGATGCAGAGTAGACTTTTGGCTGATCAGATACCAGGGCGGAAGATCATTGACGGGAAGGGAAAGATTCTGGAGGGCATGAGATTGATCGAGAGAAAGCTCAAGGAGAGGCTGATGTACAGACGTGTTGAAGCGGCGATGCAGATGAGAGCGAGGATCATTGGTGAATGGGAAGAATACTTGCAGATGTCAAAGTGGGAGCCGGCGCTGGAGCTTCCACCACCTTTATGACTTCTTCACAAAGGGGGAGATTGTTGGACCTCTTTGTTCTGAAGAGTCAGAAAACCTATCTTTACTGCTTTATTTGTTTAAGTAATTTAGTTGAGAACAATTTACCTTTCTGTTGCCCTTGTTTAGAGGTTTGTAACCTCGGGGGCCTTTTGTGACAATCTTTGTTTTTACCTCTTACCTATATAAGGTAAGAGATGGATTAGGGTTTTGAATGGTTGAATGAATATTACTCCTTTTGGCTATTTTGCTTGAAACCTCCATTGTTGCATCTTCAAGCTTTTTGTTCATCTTTCAAGATATGATCTCAATCCATTTCTACTCTTTCTTATGATTTTTGGGACAACAAACTTAGACCAAAAGGTTGTGTTAAGGGGTTACTTGGACCACTAGTGACCAGATAGTAAAAGAGCCATTACAATATTGATTAGGAGAGATTTGCCGATTCTAGATTGTGGAACAAACGATTTAGGATTGGAATTAGGTGGGTCATATCCTAATTTAACACCATAAATTGCACATGTTAGGGTGTCTCAGACTTAAATTCCTACAATAGTCAAAACAACCAAACCTTCGACCTATTCATATCATCCATATTGGGGATTCGCTTTATCATGATAAGTACTGCTGCTTTTCTTTATTATAAATCTTAAATCAGTATTTTAATTGCTTTCTTAGTTTTCACTTAGTTAATTGTTTCTTTTAAGTATTCAAACCTTATTTCATACAAAACGCCCCCCTTTAGGTTGATAAAACCAATTTAGGCTTAAATCTACGATAACCTGACCGTTCCCAGTAGTAGATACGATACCTGGACTTTCCTACACTATATTACTCACGATCAGGTACGCTTGCCTGTATATGTGGTAAGACAGTGGCTAGGCATTAGAGGTTAAAACTTGTGACGCTTTTTATATACAATAATTACCGCATCAATCATCTTGATGATATGGAGGAGGCAAGTTGTTGATCTGACTTGGTTGTAATTGAGCAGAGTTCGGTCCTCCGTAGGGCACTGCAGATAGAGCCAGGGGATCAACTTTCTTCCAAGATCTTCCACCGGTTATGAACTCCTCATGCTGCATCATCATGCTGAAAAGGTCATGTAAACCCATCACTACGAGGTTTCGGCTCAGTTGGATGTTAATGTCCATGTTTTAACATTCGGAAGTCAAATTATTCAAGAACTTCACGTTGACCTCATACTTGGTCTTCTCAACGCCAAGCCTTCTTAAATCGTTAACAAACGAGTTCAGTCTTTGATAGGATTCAGTCAGGGGTTCTCCATCTCGAGCTTTGAATCCTTCGTATGCGTTCAGGGCGCTCTCCTTTTGGCTCTCCAATGCAGTGTCGCCACCTTGCATTTGTTGCTCGATTTCTAGCCAAACGTCTCGTACGTTGGTTAGACTGTCGACACGTGCGTACACGTCGTTTGGGAGCGCCATAATAAGGAGAGTAAGAGCTCTATTGTCAACGAGATGACGAGCCCTCTGTTCTGGGTTGTACATCTCCACTGGTTTGTCGACAACTGTGACAGTAGGTCTAACCGGTCCTTCACGTATCAACTTCATCAGATTTTCATCTATCAGGTCCAGGAAGTGGATCATTCTTCGCTTCCATTGCTGGTACTCGCCCATCACCAGGACGGGAGGGCGAGATTCGGATCCGATTCCGATGATTTCCTTCGACATCTCTCTCTATCTCAAAGAGGATCTCGTAGTATGAATCACTTGGCTTGAAGAAAAGATTCTTGTAAAAAGCAGATACCGTGAGCGCCTCGGGACACAATTAGCTTTGGGTTTTGAAAGATTTGAAAAGCTGACGTTTTGCAAGACTTCAGACTCGAAGAGGAGAAATCCGATCTTGAAACTAACGTTTTCCGAATCGGATTTGGCTCACAAGTAGAATTCGGAAAAGCTGATTTTCCGATTTGGCAAATACACTTTTCCGATTCGGAAAATACAAGGTTCGGAAAAAGGCTCTTCAATTCGTAAAATGAGTATTTAAGGAGCAAAACCCCAAATCAGAATGACCAAATTCCGATTCGGAAAACAAGGTTTTCCGATTTGGAAAAGGTGGCTTTTCCGATTCGGAGAAGAGTGCAATTTCCGATTCAGAAATTTTGAACTGATCACTCAGCTTTTGTTTTCCGATTCGGAAACCGGCACAGAAACTCCGAAAAACCTTTCAAAAATGCTCAGAAACACTTAAAAATTAAGTGTTAAGACCCCCAATTTGTGTGAAAACATAGGGAAAACAAAGGGGAATCACTTAACACTTATAATCTCTTCTTTAAAAACCCTTTTTGGATTGAAACAACCCAAAAAGCTTTTTGAACAAAAACTTTTTAAAACCCTTTTTGAAATCAAAACAAGCCAAGGAATCAAACAAGGATCAGCTCTGATACCAATTGTTTGTCCCAATAAAAATGGAGAGAAGAAATGGATTGAAATCACAAGTAAATAATTAAACACTTAAGCTCTTGAATGCTTCAACAACAATGGTGAAAAGATGATATTCAATACACAATAAAACCACAAATTCATGAAACATTACCAAAACCCTAAACCTCTCATTCCTTAAATAGGAATGAGAGAAAATACAAGATTGTCACAAACGGCCCCCGAGGTTCCAAACCTCTAAACAAGGGCATACAAAACAGTAATTTTTTCACAAACTGAAAGTTAACTAGAAAGCTGTAAAGATAGTGCCCACCAAATTTCATGATTTTTTAAGATGTTTAACATATTTTAGAAATTCTTGTAAAATCAGTGTGCATAAATCATTTTTGGAAATACATGTCAGTGATGTTTGTACCATAGAGAATTCAATACTACTCCAAAATTCGAATTTCAAGAGGGATATTCAAGATAAAACAAATATCTAACTAATGAAACAAGTTTCACACGATATTGATGATTTTTGAATGAGATATGACCTCATGAATCCATGCATTTGAATCTTCCATCCTTGGACAGATTGTACCACGAATTTCTTTTCATTGGTTGAGCACTCAAAAATCCACCAAATCATGTGATATCAGATTCTTTGGAAAGCTAACTCACTGACCTTGAACTTAGAATCAAGAATCATGCATTTTAGTTAAGTTATCATGAAGATATGCAGGCATGAAGTTGATATAAAATTCTGACCAGAATCTGTTGAACACTAAAAAGTTTTGACATGGTTGAGGGTTCAAAACTTGGAATTTTTGAATGATTCCAGTGGGGTTTGAACCCTAACACATAACATATTGAACCATAAAAAGTTTAGAGAAAAAGGAATCCATAAACACCCTTTTTAGGTCGTCCAAACACCATGCAATAATCTGTCAGCAACATTCCAGAATCAAAACTCAATATTTCAACCAAGAACACTTATAATCTTTGAAAATTTGGGGGTTTATTTAATGATAAACTAAAAACCCCTAACTTATATCAAATGAGTAGAAGAAATAAACTTGAATATCATCAAAACACATGCATGAAATAACAATAATTTCCAGCTCCTTAGGAGCATCAAGAATACCCAAAAATGTATGATTTTTACCCAAACGTGTGTTTTTAAGGAGAAGTCATAGAATTTCACCTTCTTTGAATGTTCTTACACATTTCTAAGGTTCATTCTCGTCCTCAAACATCAAGAATGATATTCAACCATCAAAGAGGTTTTAAACCTCAAAAAGAGTAAGAAAAAGCTCCAAAATGGGCTAAAATCGAAGCTAAAACATACAATCTATTCTTACCTTTGATAAAACAACTACTAGAGCTTAAAATCCTTGTTTAAATTTCTCCAAAAACTCAGATTTTTTAAGGTTTGTTGGCTGATTTTTTTTGAGAGAGAAATGAAGAGAGAAGGAAAGATAGAGAGAGAGTGAGATTTGAAAATGAAATGATGATTTGAGTTGGGAAGGGGTTTTATGATTAATTTCTTGGAAAAATGAGAGAGAAAAGAGGTATAGGGGGGGGGTGGGCCGGCCATGGGGGTCCCACCCCAACCCTTTTGTTTTTTTTTTAAACCTTACACTGTTTAGATTGAACGCAGTGTCGGGTTTCGGTGTTTTTCGGTAAAAACCGACTCTTTCAAAAGCAAAATTGGTTTATTCGATTCAGTTTATTTTTGATTTTAAATAAAATGTTTTATTTTATACGAGTTGACTTAAAATTTGGCGTTATAGGGTTTTCGGGTGACTTTGGGCCGGTACGGGCTTTTTCGGGCTGTTTTCGGGACTTTTAGGTTTTTGCCTGAATTTTTCATGCAAACTAACCTAGATTCTTCTAACGACTTAAATGACTAAATTTTTACCTACGGAAACGCTACTGAGTGATTTAACGAGTAGCTAACCTGAAGGCCAAATTTGCCGGTTGTCACAGGAAATCTAGTAAAAGTCACCCTAATCAGTGTTAAGTCGTGAGACCCTACAATCCAGTCAACTCTCGGTCCGAATGAGCTGCTTACCATGTCTCTCCGCGTCATTAGAGTGAAAGGTAAGAGGGACAGATTAACCTACCAGAATCTGTCTATTTATTGTCAGAAAGTAACACACCCAGTCAACGACTTCAAGTAGCCACAGTCTAAACACCAATATAGGAACCAACAGATAAACATTCAATCAGTTAACCAAACTAGACTACTCACTAATCATACTAGAAAACAAATATAACTCTAAAAAAAAGATATTACGCATACCGTGCAACGGGGGATGATCGGACCCCGGTTTGACGACTCCGGCGGAGGATCGGCCCACGCTGATGGCTCAAACACAACTCTCTCTCTCTCTCTACTGACTCTTACTTTATTACTATTTTTTCTGATGATCTAAAACAATAGGTTGAGGCCTGTATTTATAAGGCTGAAAACGGCTCACTTCGCATTCACGAAGAGGCATCTTCGCGGCGTGAAGCACTCTGCTCATTCTGGAATCTTCCATAGAGAGTCTTCACCTTATTCGCGGTGCTAAACATCTGAAGTGTAACACCCCAAATTTCCCAAACAGTAACTTGACATGCAAGCAATAATTCCAGTGATCTAATTCGCAAAACAAAATATACTTAACTCAAAAGTATTAGGTTTAGAGTGCATGCGGAACATTCCTCCACAGCTGAGATTCTACTATGATACTTACTAAGTTCTATCCTGCTACGCTACTCTAAGAGTTTACCTTCTCCTTGCCTCTAGCTACTCGATCTTTCCCTGAAAAGATTTTAGAGTTTGAAAACGAGGGTTAGTCCAAAAGGTCTAGTGAATTCCCCCAAAATAGTATATGAAACAATTCCTGCCGGCTGGCCATAAATCAAGTTAAAACCCAGTGAATGTGTGCGGACAAAGAAATGAATACAGTCCAGGCCTAGTCCAGGTCACCTGACAATGACTCCCAATGGACGTACTCCCAAGGTACCCCCAAGTGGCGGATCAGACCAAATGGTAAACTCCGAAGGAACGCGAGGTTCCAAGGTACCAGTGTCCATAGTGCATCACATCAGTCAAATCATCAAACGATTACCAATTTAAGCATGCTTTAAATGTCTTCAATAATCATGTCACATTATTATCAGTTCATAAAGCAGTTCATCAGTCAAACAGAATGGGCAGTTAAAAATCCACTTCAAACAATTTATCCCTTTCAAATCTGGCAAGGGAACTCACCTGAGTAATTCTCACTATCCTGCCGTGGACCTCATCTAACGTGCCTGTATAAGTTCTAAGGCATTAATAACCGCGCTTAAATAAACCCACTACTATGACACCCCTCAAAAACCGACTCGGACTAAGGCCCAAAACCCGACTCGGGAAATGGCATTTTCCGATTCAGAAAAAGGCATTTCCCGATTCGGAAAAAGGCATTTTCCGATTAGGACTAAATACTCAAACTAGCTCAGAAAAATCAACTTTTCCGACTCGGGAAAACTATTTTCCGATTCGGAAAATCTCGAGGTCAAAATGATGGCTTAACTAGCTCATTTCCCGATTCGGAAAACATAGGTTTCCTATTCGGGAAAGGCATAACGAAACAAAACACCTCAATAGACACCACTAATTTCCTGACTTGGGAATTATGATTTTCGACTCGGAAAACGTGATTTCCAATTGGAAAACATGAATTCCGATTCGAAAAACGTCATCATCTCCGGAATCAGCCTAAAATCGATCGAAAATCGATTCTAACTCGATCCAATTGCACCCAAACTAATCCCAAAGCAATTATACACCCTTTATCAGCAATACTACACTTAATGAGCATTGAATATTACCTCAGTGACGGTTTCTCGACCTTGATGATGAAATGGCTCCAAGTTCCTCTCCAAACACACACTTCACACACACTAAGCAAATTTCCCAAACTCTGCATCCCAAGTACACTCCCACCCCTTGTGGAATTTCCACTGGACTTTCACCAACTCAATCTCTTTATTTCTAAGCTTACGGATTTTCCGATCCACTATTGCAACAGGTTCCTCCACAAAGTTCAATTTCGGATCAATACTTATCTCTCTCAGGGGTATTGCCGTACCCGGATCCGCTAAACACTTCCAAAGGTTCGAGACATGGAAAGTGTTGTGGATTCTACCTAGTTCGACTGGTAGGACTAACTTGTATGCCACGGCTCCAACCCGTTCGGTTATCTTAAACGATCCTATGAAACGAGGACCTAACTTTCCTTTCTTTTGGAAACGTATCACTCCTTTCCACGGTGATAACTTAAGCATAACCTGGTCCCCGACTTGAAATTCTATATCCTTTCTACGCTTGTCTACATAACTCTTCTGCCGATCTCTAGCCGTCTTCAGTCGTTCTTGCACTTGGTTGATCTTATCTGAAGTGATTTGGACAATTTCTAGTCCGGCAAGCTGCCTTTCTCCGACCTCATTCCAACACAGTGGAGTTCTACATTTTAGCCCATAAAGTATCTCATATGGAGCAGCCTCAATGCCCGAATGATAACTGTTGTTGTAGGCGAACTCGATCAACGGTAGATGATCCTCCCAAGAACCTCCAAAGTCCAGGACACATGCCCTCAACATGTCTTCTAATTTTTGGAAGGTCCGCTGACTTTGTCCGTCGGTATGTGGATGATACGCGGTATTTAAGTTGACCCGCGTTCCCATTTCTCGGTAAAAGCTTTGCCAAAACGTCAAAGTAAATCTGGCATTTCGGTCCGACACGATAGATACATGTGTCCCGTGAAGTCATACAATCTCCGCTATATAAAGTTTCACGAGCCTTTCCAAAGAGTACGTCTCTCTCATCGGTAAGAAATGAGCTGATTTCGAAAGTCGATCGACTATTACCCAAATAGTGTCATAACCCTTAGGCGTTCGGGGTAATTTCGTCACGAAATCCATGGTAACATGATCCCATGTCCATTCCGGTATTGGCAACTGCTGCAGTTTACCATACGGTCACTGGTGTTCGATCTTCACTTGTAGACATGTCACGCATCTCTCGACAAAATAAGCGATATCCTTCTTCAATCCCGGCCACCAATAACTTTGTCTCAAGTCGCGGTACATCTTGTTCATTCCAGGGTGAACCGAGTTTTTCGATTTATGTGCCTCAACCAAAATCTTCTTTCGTAGATCTCCGAGTTTTGGAACCCATACGCGATTCCAAAAACACTTAAAACCTTCGGTGTTTGCTACTAGAATATCCAAAGTTCCCACCAATCGTTCGCTCTTCAAGTTTTCCTCTTTTAATGCTTTCTCTTGCCACTTTCTGATATCGGATTTGAGGTTCGGTACAATGCTTATTTGGTAAGCCACAATGCCTATTCAAGAATCCACAATGCCGGGCTTGCTTTTACCTCTTTTTCGACTTAAGGCATCTGCTACTATATTTCCTTTACCCGGGTGGTAAAGGATCTCAGAATCGTAGTCACTAAGTAGTTCGATCCATTGCCGCTGCCTCATGTTGAGCTCCTTCTGCTTAAGAAGATACTGAAGACTCTTGTGATCTGTATAAATCTGACACTTCATGCCGTAAAGGTAGTGTCTCCAAATCTTAAGCGCAAAGACTACGACTGCCAGCTCCATGTCGTGAGTTGGATAGTTGAGTTCATGCACTTTCAGCGTTTAAGACGCATACGCAATCACCTTTCTATCTTGCATGAGAACGCACCCCAAACCTAACTTTGATGCGTCACAGTAAACTACGAATCCATCAGTTCCATTTGGTAGAGTAAGAATGGGCGCACTAGTCAATTTCCCTTTCAGATTGTTGAATGCATATTCACATGTCGATGTCCATTCGAACTTGATCTCCTTCTTTGTCAGTGCCATAAGTGGTGTGGTGATTGCTGAAAAATGCTCGATGAATCTTCGGTAGTAACCCGCCTGAAGGGATTATGTGCAAGTAAGTATTTAGGGTTATCGCGTCCAATGTTATAAGACACTAGTGGGTCACACTGCTACACACCCAACCTGAGACCTATTGGATTAAATGTGTGAAAATAATTAATTATGTTGAATAAATTATTGAGAGAAACAAATAATAAATTGTTTATTTATTATTTTTAGATAATTACTTAATTGATAAGCATGAATTAATTAACGTAATTATTGAGAGTTTGTATTTGGTTTGGATTCTGTATCATTACCATAATTACCTATATAAATATAGGGTTAGGGTAATAGAAACTTAATCTGATTTCATTGATTAACTTTTTCACCAAGAATCTCAAACCACTCTCTCTCTCTCTTGGCCGCCGCCACGCATACAAGCAACACACACGCCGGAGTTTTTCCGATCAAATCCAAGGCGGTCTAGCAGCTAGTCTCACGGTGGTGAAGTAGCGATGTATCCCTCACTAGCATCCGGAGGATCGTTTGTATCGTCAAAAGGTAAACGCGAGAAAACCCCCTTGATAATTGTGTTTGATAAACTGCGGTTGGATCTCTGTTCGGGTTAGTTTTTATCCGCGGCGTAATTAATTATCTACTTATTTGACCCGAAAAAAAACCCAACAGTGGTATCAGAGCCACTTCCGTACGTTTATGAAATCTGTTTTGGATATGTAGGTTTTGATAAAATTGGTTTATAAAATCTGAATTTGGTATTGTTTGTTTAATTTGGATTTTATCGTTTTTCGGTAACTCGTGGCAATCGGTGGCGGAACGGCGGTAATAACCGGCCGATCGCCGGACGAGTCGTGACCGCGAACCACCGCACCACCGAAGCCGTAATCGGCAACGGTGGTGGTTTTCGGTTTAAACCACCGAAAGCCAAAACACCACCGAAGCCGCGATGGCGACGGTGGTGGTGGCCGTTCCTCGCATACCACCGCAAACCACCACACCACCAAAGCCGGAGCGGCGATGGTGGTGGTGGTCGTCCCGCGTCTACGAGCGGCACCACCGATCAGCGAAGGCAACCACAGTGGTGACGGCGTTTGATGTTTACGATCGCCGCGAAGGCGATGGCGGCGGCGGTGTTTTGCTGCTGTTGTCGCCGGCCGCTGGTGGCGGTGGCGGTGTCTTGACGCCGTTTCCCGTCGTCGGTGGTGGAGGCAGTGGCGGTTTGTTTGTTCTCGGCGAGGAGGGCGGCGGCGGTTGCGCTTCGGCGTTGCCGTCGTACGCCGGTGTTTTCGATTAAACGCCGATCGGCCACGCCACGGTGGTGGCGGCCGATCACTGCGATGGTGGTACTCGATGATTGGTGGCGATGGTGGTTCACGATCACAACTGCGGCCGAAGCCGCGGTGGTGGTTGTTTTTGTGTTGATCGCCGGCAAGGGGGTGGTGGCGGCATCCTCGCCGCTACCATCGTCCGAGATAACCGAAACCGATAATTGATAGTGGCCGTTTTACCATTATTGAACCAACGGATAAACGCGTTTTGTAGTTATCAGTTAGGATAATTATAAAATCGTAATAATTTTTCGAATTGGATAAGGTTTTTATTGTTTAATCATTATCAATTTATTTTCTTAAAATTATTATTAAAATCTTGTTTTAATCCAATTTGGATCATTACGAAAAACCAGTTTTATCGAAATCAGTTTAGTTAGTTTAATTTTATTAAACTGGTTGTTGTTGTCATAGCCGAGCCCAAAGACCTATGGTTGTGTTTATTGCTTTATTACGTTTTATTATTTTATTTATGGTAAGGGAGGCCTGCGAGCCATTTACAACCCTTTTGTACGTTATTTTTAACTAGTTTAAATGGGAGGCCTGCGTGCCAGTTACAACCCAATTTTGTAATAGTTAAATTAGAATAATTCAAAAAAGTCAAGCTTGAAGACGGAGCTTCACGGAGACGCAACCAAAGATGTTGGAGCCAGTGGGAGCACCAAGATCTCATGCCTTGTGGTTGTTAGTCACATAGGTTTTTGGACCGTCAGTCCTCGTGTTGTCTCACGGGACTAACATTAGATCTGGGCAAAGCTCTGACACCGTTTTGTTTTTATCTGCGTGGTTGATTATAATTATTTAATGTTAGATAAAAAGAATTTTATGAAATCAGAATTTAAGAGTTCGATTACAGTTGGTTTTTCGAACCAGATTTTTTCAAGGTTAAAAACTGGCTAAATCCTTAGAGAAAATCTTAGATCAGTTAGTGTGACCCATTTGTGAACACTTTTGGCGTAAGGTACGTTGGGGCTCGAAGAGAGCAAACCTTGGGCACCCACGTTCAAACCCCAAGCTGAAAGGGGTGAAGAGACTCTGCGATATCGGGTGGTACCGACCAGGGTACATCCAATTCAGAATGGTGCGATCTATTTTGGTTTTTGTTACAATTCACCGGGTGGTACCGGGCCAAAGCACACTAGAGGGACTAAATATGAACGGATTTAAATATCCGATGTCCCGACGATCTAAAAGTCGTGTCTTTGTTTAAAGATGCGATTGGTATAAGACGTTACCTACCAGAAATAGCATGGGTTGACTTGTGTGAGCAAACCGCTTGTCAACTCATGTGAAATATGGATTCTAGTCTAATATAATTATTGTTCTAACGTAATAATTTATTAGACGTATAATCAGATAACTAAACTGGAATTTTATTTTTTCTGTTGATGTCTGCTATTATCTTTTATTCACCTGAGGAATCTCTCCGCCTGATAATGGGGAAATGGAAGCTTACAGGCCAAAATTTTCCAGTCTGGAAAACGCACCTTGACAACGTCTTGGATGCACAGGGTAAGCGGTACATGATAGAGAAACCCATTTCACGACCAGGCTGCAATGCTCCTGAAAGGGATTTTGCAGAATACTTTAAATACATGGCCGACGAATCTGATGTGATGTCGATTCTGTCCTTTTCTACCTCACCCGAGTTTACTGCTGATTTAAGGGTTAGGTACTGCCATGAGGTCGTGAAAAATATAGAGAACCAGGTGGGTTTCTATAAGAAGAGTGGGAAGTATCTGATCATGAGAGAGATCTACTCTCTGAAACTGGAAAAAGGTCAATATGTTAAAGATCATCTTCTAGAAATGAGGAAACTCTTTAAAAGTTTGTCACGCATGGGATATAAGATGGTTCAGGAGGAACTGGTGCATCTTATGTGGTTCTCTCTCACGGACGAGATACATACCACAGTTAGTGGATATGTTGGAGAACCAAAGAGAAACCTGGCAAAGCTCCATGAGGATATTTTGGCCAGTTTGGAGCCAAAACCCGCAGCACCTGCTGAACTCATGGACGCGGATTGGATTGACGAGTGGGAGATCTGAGTTGCCCAGAATGCAGTAGCAAGGATATTTGTGCTCACTCGATGGACATCGACCAGCTAGACATCGGTTTACCCGATGTACCAGGTATCTTTATGATAGACTGTTTGATCACTTCTTATGAATCATGGGTACTTGATACAGGCAGTGGTAACCACATATGTAATCATTTACAGGGATTCAATAGAAGGGAGACATTGAGGAAGGACCATTCGAACCTAAGAGTCGGCGAAGGCACGATGCTTGTAGTTGAAGCTGTAGGATCTTACAATCTTAGTTTACCCTCGGGTCTAGTATTGGAACTTGAAAACTGTTATTATGTTTAAAAGATGATCAAAAATGTTATTTCTTTCGATTTACTTGTAGACCACGGTTTTTATTACAAATACGGTTATAAACTTATTTCTTGCTTTAAAAATGATGTCTTTTATTTCGAAGCAACTCCATCCAATGGTCTATATGTGTTAAATCTACAAGAAAACAAAGAAGTCTATCATATAAGTAAACGATCTAAAGAAATTGAGGATCAGACTTACCTCTGGCATTGTCGTCTAGGTCACATAAACAAGAAACGCATAGAGAAACTCTAGAAAGGAGGACTCCTTGGGTCTTTCGATTTTAAACCCTTTGATAATTGCGAATCTTGTTTATCTGGCAAGATGACAAAGAAACCTTTCAATAAAGATAAAGAAAGGGCAAATGAATTGTTAGGAATAATACACACAGATGTGTGTGGTCCTTTCAGTCATGTGGCTAGAGGAGGATACCGGTACTTCATGACTTTTACTGACGATTTCAGTAGATATGGTTATGTCTACCTGATAAGACATAAATCTGAAGCCTTTGAAAGATTTAAGGAATTTCAGAATGAAGTACAGAATCAACTTGACAGAAAGATCAAGTTTCTACGGTCAGATCGAGGTGGGGAATATCTGAGTCAGGAATTCGACAATCATTTGATGGAAAGTGGGATTGTTTCACAACTCACACCTCCGTATACACCTCAGATGAATGGTGTATCAGAAATGAGGAATCGTACTTTACTAGATATGGTACGGTCAGTGATGTGTCGATCCTCACTACCAGTATCATTTTGGGGACATGCGCTCGAAACAGCGGCTCACATACTGAACAGAGTGCCGACTAAATCGGTAGAAAAGACACCATACGAAATGTGGACGGGTAAGAAACCGAAATTGTCTTTTCTGAAGATTTGGGGTTGTGAGGTATACGTCAAGCGACCAACCTCTAAGAAACTCTAACCCAAATCAGATAAGTGCTTCTTCGTAGGATATCCCAAGACAACTGTGGGATACTACTTCTACAATCCCACCGAGAATAAAGTCTTTATAGCTCGGAATGGAGATGTTGATCCAGCTCTCCTAAGACCTGATGAAATGATAATGATCCTGAATCTTTACTTAGTGAATAGGTTTTACTTCTGTTATAGCTTAAGGAATTATCACTGAGATTGTTCAGTGTTATTCCTTGTTACTTATGCTGTAACTTATTTTTATAATCTTCAGGATCAGGATCAGGAGACGAACGATCTGTTCTGCAGTCTACTGATTCTGTCCACTGAAGTGAAGACCTCCTGAAGGCATTAAAGTCATACTCAAAGAACCATCAGCGAAGTCGAAGAATTAGCTGATGACAGGACAAGCGCGCTCGTGATCTGAAGACGGAACTCAGTGATAGCAAGCTTCTCAAATTCGTATGACATCCTGAAGATGATTCAGGATACAGTGACATCTGAACATCATCAGTATCAGAGCTTTCCTCACTGATCAGTATCCTGATCCTGAAGGATTAAGTGCAATGTCTTAATCTAATGCACAAAAGGATTATCCGCCTTTACTGACACAAAAGTACATAAGGACAGTCTCTTTACTGTTCCTTCCGTACTTATCAGACCTCAAGGCCACTGTTTACACACTACCTCTTTTGCACACCATACAAAGGATATTTGTTTATAGTAAATAGTACAAAGGACCACTTACATTGTGACACGTACACAAAAGTGAGTCTGCATGCATTTAATGCATGGGGTATAAATAGGACTTGAAGAGATGTTCTCCATACTTCTTCTTCATCCTATATCTATCCTAATCCTTTCTTCTTTATCCCTCTATCTTCTTTCTTTTCCTATCTTCTCACTTTAGTGCATAGTGAAAGAAAGCTTAGATTGTTTAGTTTAGACTTATTATCTTTTCTATTTCCGCAACAATCTATAAATTCATATTGTTAATACAACAAGAATTTAAAAGTGAAATTTTGTGTGATTATATTCAACCCCCCCCCCTTCTATAATCCCATACACTATCCTTACTTGAAGGTCACCTCATTGGGACCAACAAGTGGTATCAGAGCAGATACAAGCTCTCATTTTCTTCTCTAAGAAAAATCTTGTGATCCTCTCTTCTCATCCATGGCTCTTCAAGCTAAGGATAACTACTTTGATACTGGCTCATCTGGAGAACCTCCTAGGTTTAACAAAGACAACTTTGCTCTTTGGAAAACCAGGATGGAACTCTTTCTATCCGGTTCTGATCCCCAGATTCCTTTCTTTCTGGAAAATGGACCACATGTGCCTACACAGCCTGTCCATGCCATTCCTGCTGTTGACGGTCAACCTGCTATACCCGCCAGGGAACTGGTGAAGCTAGTTACTGACTGGAATGAGGAAGATAGACGCCTTGTCAACATTGACACTAAGGCGAGATCTCTAATTGCCATGTCACTCCCTGATGACGTCTTCCACTCTGTATGTCACCTTTGCTCTGCCAAAGAGATTTGGGACACTCTTTGTGTCCAATACGAAGGGACTGCTGTTCTCATGGAATCAAGAAAGATTTTCTTGGTTCGCCAATACGAAAGCTTTATTCATCAGAAGGATGAAACTCTCTCCCAGCTACATCAGAGATTCAACTGTCTTCTGATCGACCTGAAGACTATCGGTACTGTCTATCCTAACTCTGAGGTGGTCACCAAGTTCATGGAAGCTCTTCCTGAACATTGGGAAGTCTACACCTCCTGCTTAACTATGTCCAAAGACATAAAGACACTCACATTAAGTGAGCTGTACGGTATTCTTCTGAACCGTGAACAACAGAAGAAACTGAAAAAGAATCTCATAAGAGATAATAAAGAGCCCAAAAGCAACTCTGTTGCACTGGTCTCTGATTCAGTTACTTCTGTTGCCACTCCTTCTTCTGTAACTATTACTGAATTAGAATCCTCTGACTCTGACATGTCAGAAGATCCTGAATTCAATGAATCTCTTGCTCTTCTAACCCGTTCTTTCAAAAAGTTTGCCAAAAAGGGAAACTTCCATAAAAAGAAACCTCTTTCTATAACTGACAAGCCTAAAACAGAATCTGTTGATAAGGCTACTGCTATCTGCTACAACTGTCAGGGCAAAGGACACTTTGCTAGTGATTGCAGGTACAGGAAAGGTCAGTTTGCTCCCTCCTCTACCAAATCTTCTTCCAAGTATCCCAAATACCAACGCCTGAAAGAAAAGTACAAGAAGATGAAGTTTCAGAGCAAAGGTAAAGGTCTTATCGCAGAAGACTGCGATTGGGATGATGTCTCCTCTGATGAGTCATCTGATGAAGAAGACTCTACTCCAGTGGCACTGATGGCCATTGTTGAAGAACCCACCTTAGCTCTTATGGCTAAGATAGAAGAGGTTCCTGAAGAGGATCCTACTGAAGCTCCTGAAGCTTCCACATCTGCTACTGATTCTTCCAGTCAGGTAAAAATTCCTATTATCCCTCTTGAAAGCTTAACTCAGCTTGACCTAGTAACCCTTGATCTCTATAAAGCCCTGAATGGTAAAACCTCTGCTGAAAAAATGAACATTGATCTTCGTGATCAACTCAGAGAGTGTCAAGAAAAGATAAAACAACTTACCATTCTGGAAGAAAGTTATAAGGATCAGGTCACTGTTAATCAGACTCTCTGTATCGACAGAGAAAAGGCTCTTGCTGCCAAACAAAGAGCCTTGGCTGAGTTAAACGCTGAAAAAGTCACCATCAAGGGATGGAGTGACGCCTCTGAGAAAGTTGACGAAATACTAGCCTCAGGGAGAAATGTTAAAAACAAGAAAGGTATTGGATTCACTCGTGGATGTCCTAGACCTGATCGTTCCATGCTTAAATATGGAATGTTCGTTCTTCCTACCCCTGATCCTAGTACTTCTGAAAACATTCCTTCTTCTTCCAACACACACACTGAAGGTGCTCCTAAGAGCAAAAAGAATATAGGCAAAGAAAAAACCAAGCCTGTAACACCTTCAAAGACAAAGAATCCTAAACCTAAGAACAAAGTTCTAGGTGGCGGTCCTTCAGTCTCAGGAACAAAACCCTTTTCTCAGAATCCTGCTCCCAGACTGAAGATTGATCTAAAGCAAAGGATTCAGGAGAAGAAATCCATTCCTCCTCTGTCCAATGCTAAAGGCATACTTGGTACTGGTCCTGCTCACTTGAAGTTTAAAGACTTCCTGGACCCCACTAAACGCTTTCAATATCGCAAATGTTATCACTGTGGATTAAATGACCATATTGCGAGTAAGTGTCATGATGCTACCAAAGCTGAAAATCAGCTAAGGTAAAGAAAATTCCTAAGACTGATGATTCAGTCAAAGGAAATAAGGTTGTCAAGACTGTCTCCTCAGTCAAGACTCCAGCCTCTAGTACTGGTAATTCAGTAAAGGCTGCCACTAACTCCACCAGTCCTACTGATAATTCTGGATCCATAGTTCTATGGGTACCAAGAAAAACTTAAACTCTAAATTTTACAGGATAAGGGCATCTGGTACTTGGACTGTTAGGAATTATGTGCAGAGTTGACAAACCAAGTGATTATATATCCAATGTTACAAGACACTTGAGGGTCACACCTGTGAGGACCTATAAGTCGAACAAGTTAAATGAAACCCAGAAATGGAGAATTAGGATTTGTAATAATGTATTATAAATCAGTTGGGTAATTTCAGTCAGAATTACCAAAGTTGGAGGGTCATTAATTAATTAGGATGTTATATATTTATTAGATAAATAAATATATAATAGTTAATTAATAAGGTTTTATATATATTAGATAAATATATATATATATATTATAATTATCGTATGCAAATTCTTTTCCGGCTATTTAAAAAGGAAAAGAGATTAGAGATAATTATAAAAGGAAACTGAATCTCTTACAAACTGTATTTTTCCTCTATATAAATGAGGCTTATGGGTTAAGGAAAAATCTAAGCTTTAAGCAAAAATCAGTTTTTCAGTTTCCTCTCTCTCCCTCTCTCTCCATCGGCGCCGACCCCCCCCCCGGTCGGATTCCGTTTCGCGATCGTTCGGGTTTTCATACAGTTCAACTAGAAGGACGTTCGTTGGTCGATCACCGGTGGACTATCGTCAAGCAATCCAGGTAAATTGACCTAATCTATTAGGTTTAGAACTATAAACGATTAAAGATCAAAAGGCTTTAATGGGTTTTTAGCTTTTATCGCTTCCGCACAAACAATGATCGAAAACAGTGTGTTTCTGATCGCGTAGGTTTTATCAGTTTGATTAACCTATGAGATATATCAAACCAGCGAGGTTCGATAAATCTGAGTTAATCCTCGAGTCAGTTTGATCCGAGGATACCCACAAAAACCCAACAGTGGTATCAGAGCCATTGTTAATAATCGTTTTAGTTTTATCAGATTTATCTGCTTACGTGTGATCCGTTAAAATTGTTATCTGATTTTTATAAGATATGTTATTTTGTTTTAATTGTTTCATTATCATCATGAAAACACCAAACCAATGATCGGCGGTGGAACGGCGGCAGTTAGCCGACCGGACCGCCAGGCCGATCACCGGTTACGAAAAACAAACCAAGCACCAAGCGAGACCACCAGATCGGTGGTGATGGCATCGGTCACTACCACAGACCACCAAGCCGCACCACCAGATTGGTGGTGGCGGCGTTGACCGTCGAATGTAAACCACAGGACCGAAACCACCAGCTACGGTGGTGGCGGTGATTGCTGGTGGCCACAAACCGCAACCACCAGCGAGGTGGTAGCGGTGCCTGTTGGCAACCACGGCTGCCACGTCGAAACGGCATACCACTGTGACCGGTGGTGGTGACGGCTGAGGCCAGAGCCGCCACAGATGGTGGTGACAGACGTCGTCGTCAACCACGGCGGCGATCGGGGCCGTTTGCCTCTTCTGAACGAGGCTGTGGTGGTGTCAATTAAAAACCACGGCCGCCATACGGTGGCGCCGGCTCGACTGAATGACAGCCACCACACCACCGTATGTGGTGGTGGTGGCAACGATGGTTTTGTTAATCGCAATCACGGCAGCGGTGGCAGCCCGGAGCTGCTGCAGTCGCCGGTTGATTAAGGCGGTAGCGACAATGGAGCGGCGATGGGGGTGGCTGTGGCTGCTGCTGTCGTCGCATCCACGGTAGCCAAGACAAGGCAATACCGCAACCACCAGGTACCGCAACCACCAGGTACCCTAAACCCAGAAACCACCTTGGTGGTGGTGGTGTGCGAACCGGCCACCGCTGGCTGCCTCATGGCCGCGCCAAGCGGTGGCGGTAGGGAATGAATCGGAAGGTACAACCGCCAGAAGCCACCACGGTGGTGGTAGTGTGCACTCGAGGAAATCACGGCGCAAGACGCGTTTTCACGACACGAACCAGACTTGTGATCGACCTAGGGTTTTTCGTATTGTTAGGCCTAAATGATACCAGGCCCAAAAGCCCAGTTTTTGGACCAAGTTATGGTCCAAAAGGAGATCTTTTGTTTTAGGCTTTCTTATCCAAAATTATTTTTCCAATAAAATTTATTCAAACCAGTTGAGTTTCGGAATTAAATTTTTTACCGGTTTTTCAAATAGGCCTAATTTTATGTTTTTACTATTTAATTAAAACACTAAGGGCCAATATTGTAAAATTGGATCATTAAAACGCGTTTGATATAATTTTTGGATAAAATGGTTTCAGTTTTTGTAAAATAAGATTTATTGTTTATAAACCACGGTTTTAGGCAAAAACCATTTTTCAGTCTAAAAGGGGTTTGTGGTTCATAAAACAGTTTGTTTTACGAATCAGTTATAAAACCAAGTCTTGCGATAATTGAAACAAAATAATTTTAACGGATCCAGTTCTATTTCTCGTAATTATAAAATTGCTTTTATTATATTGCATATATATTTACGTAAATGCTTGAGCTCGATATATGAATTTCAGTTTGATTTTACATATATACATATCTATAGTGTTTTGCCAACCTAGACCCTTGACATATTTGCGGGGAGACCTGCGTGCCATTTACAACCCCTTATGTAATAATGACCTTAGGATAGATATTTTTCTTTCGGATGACAAGGCCAGTGGGAGCTACTAAAATTCTTCAACTTACCGAAGTTCTAACAAACATGGCGAGGCCAGTGGGAGCTACGCTAGTGAAATAGGTCATTATTGGTCCTTAGGAAATAAATGTTGGCAAAAACTATAATTAGCTGTTATGTGATTAATTGTTGTTTAATTGCATGGTTGATTAATTATTTGTGACATCTTGCATGTTAATAGTTTTAAATAGAGTTGTTACTTTAAAACTAGTTTATATCACAAAAGGAATATAGGTTTTAGTTTCGTAAAATTTTTCAAAACGATAGTTTTTGATTTAAAAACCTATAGATGATTGTTTTATATAAAAGGCAGAGTTGACAAAAACAGTTAGTTTTAATTAGCAAGTATTTTAGAACAGTTGGTTTTAAAATTACGTGTATGTTTGAAACAGTTAGTTTAAAACATAAGTAGCCTTTATAACAATCAGTTTTTCAAAAACCTGGAAGTAAAGTTTTTCAAAACCCCGAAAATCATAGATCAGTAGTGCAACCCATCTAGGGGCACCTTCGGCGTAAAGTACATAGGTGCTGTAAGTGATCACACATTCAACGTCCGTGTTCAAACTGAAGCCGAAGGGGTTACATAACTCTGCGAATTATCTCCGGGTGGTACCGGCCAGAGTATAGTGATCAGGTCCCCAAAATGGTGAGATCTGTTTTGGTACTATAATGTTTACCGGGTGGTACCGGGCCAAAAAACACTTAGAGGGACTAAAACATGCGCAGGCAGTTGCCATAGTCCCGAAAAGATCTAGGAGTCATGTCAGTTAGACATGATTGGTAAAAGTCCTTACCTACCGAAATAAATACGGGTCTGCTGGAGCAAGAACATTACGCACATCAGGACGTATGAAATAAGGATCCTAGTCCAATAAATTGATCATTTAAGGGTTTATTGATATTTTTTTGGAATCTATTACAGTTGCTAAAAACCAAAAGTTTCTATTTTGTGTAGATGGCAAGCACTGTTACCAGCACTAACAATCTTTCCCTCCGATCTATCCTAGAGAAGGATAAACTGACCGGCTCTAACTTTCTCGACTGGGAGCGCAATCTGATGATTGTGCTCAGACATGAGAGAAAGTGGTATGTGCTTGAAGAGCCACTTGGGGACGCACCTCCGGCAAACGCTCCGGCTGCTGCCAGAAATGCCCACAAGAAGCACTCGGATGATATCCTTGATGTTGCCTGTCTGATGCTAGCAACTATGAGCCCAGATCTGCAAGCAGGGCTCATAAATACAAATGCTTACGACATGATCCGCCAGCTGAGGGACATGTTTCAGACTCAGGCTCGTACAGAACGCTACGATGCCACCAAAGCATTCAATGAGTGCAAGATGGTAAAAGGGACATCAGTAAGTGACCATGTCATGAAAATGAAACGGCACTTAGATCATCTGGAGAGGCTTGGTCATCATGTTCTGTTGCAGCTAGCAACAGACACCATACTCAATTCACTGTCAGAAGACTACAGGCCTTTCGTAGTCAATTACAATATGAATAACATGGAGAAAACAATAGCAGAGTTGCACTCCATGCTTAAGACAGCTGAACTGAATATGGGGAACAAGAACAAGACTAAGGATGTCTTGATGGTGAAAGACGGAGGGGTGAAAAAGAAGAATGGGCAAGCTAGCACCAGTAAAGGAAAAGGACCAGTCCAGGCCATCTAGAGTGCACCCAAGAAAGGCAAGGGCAAGGGCAAGGGCAAGAAGGTTAAGCCAAACAAAGCTAGGACCGAGAATCGCTGCTTCATATGCAATGAGATCGGTCATTGGAGGCAAAACTGCCCTAAGCGTCATGAAGCAGGTATGTAAACCTCAGAAAATTTATGATTGCTTTGACTTGTCACTTCTTACTTGTTGATTTACAAGTATACTGATACCTAGAGCAAATGATTATTGCAGGGGGTCAGAAGTGAAATGCCCGAAGGTTGCTGAGGATCAAAGTACAAGATGATTTAAGTCAAGATATTTATGGATTTAAGTTTTAAAACAGTTATTTCTATTTTTTCATGTTTTAAACAGTTTTTGGATGATTGTAATTTTTGAATTTATAATTTTATGGTTTTATTTTCAAAAAAATTATTATCTTGACATTGAAATATCTGATTATGCTTAAGTATTCTTGAATTTGTATGATCCTAGATGTTGCCTGTTATGGTTACTTCAATAAATTCTATTAAATTGAAGTAATTTGTATAAAAACTATCAAAACACACGAGATTCTATAGGAACGTGTTTTGAAGAATAAAACATTTACGAATAATAGTTTTGTGATCAAAAGGGAGAATTTGAGATATTAACTCAGATAGCGTTAATAACAGTATTTATAAAACTAGAAAGATTCCAAGTTCTGGAATCAGGATTTAATCAAGTCCAGTTAAGTTTTATAAAAGAAATTCTCAGAATTAACTAATCTAGTTTGATCAAGTTTCATTATTCAAATGTTTTAAATAGAGAATTCAGGATATTAACTCAGATAGCGTTAATAACAGTATTTATGGAACTAGAAAGATTCCAAGATCGGGAATTAGGATTTGACCAAATCCAGTTAAGTTTCGTAAAAGAAAATTATCAAAGCTCATCACTTAGAATTAGAATTGACTAATCAAAGTTTTGACTAAGTCAATAGTAAAATTCTGAGTAATAGTTAGTTTTTTATACAAGTAAGTGGGAGCCCAATTTATTCTCTATCTAGTCTGAGATAAAGAATAAAAGATGCAATTATTGATATATCTCGGAATTCATAATCCAGGTAGGATAAGAATTCATAAGATATAATTTACCCTTTTAGTTAAAAGGATAAAAGTTTCAAAATCTTTGAAACAAAGGTCATGACTGACTTTGAAATCAATAATTATAGTGTTGGATTAAAATATAGAATTCCAGTAGATTTGCCAAGATTACAAATGGAATCTGATTTCAGGTAGAAATCATTCATCTACACAGCAACTAAGGAAAGTTGCAGTCTTACATATTCAGGAACTGGAAGTTAGTCCAGGTCTCCGAGTTCATGGAATATGATAAAAGTCTAGTTATTGTTTTTAAGAAGTGTTTGCAAAAACAATAATTAGCAGATACAAGTAGATCCTATAAACAGACTTGTATTTTTAGTTATCACTTTGATTAAAATAGTAAACTTTAATCAAAGGGTTTAAACTGAAGATAGGTGATACTTCATTTTAGACCATTTTTAACAAACGTTAGATAGATATTATGAAAGTTATTAAAGAAAAGACATTCAATCTTGTTATTATTACAGCGTGTAATATAGACTATACAAGATTGATTTCTTTATCACTTTCACATTTTGCATGTTTTAATATATCCAGGAATGAAATCAGTCTCCGATTTTTCATTCAAAATCTGTCCGTGACAACTTATCATTGTGGGAACATGATAAGGCGTTAAAGTCATTGTGAACTTTTAGGTAGTTATGATCAGTTGCTGAATAACAGCTACAAGTGTTGTAGACTAAAAGTTGCACAGATATTTGATAGAGTAGCAAATATCGGACGTGATCCGCGGTTAAGATTACTTCTTGGAATAAAGTCATAAGTGAATCTCCAATGGTTGTCCCTATCACCTGAGGTATCTGATTTGATATCATGAGGACTACTGGATTCTTAGTGCACTCAACCGCCACGCCGTAACAGGGTGGCTATAAAGGGTGTAACTAGATTCAGCGGAAGCCGTGGTGTCAAAGGCAGATATGCAAGATGGGATTTGCACCTCTTCTCAGAAGAGAGATATTTCTGGGCCCATCTTGACTGACTAAGTATACTGATGAAGTGCATGGCCATGCCCAAACGAACTGATTAGTTCTTTGTCGTTTACCTATCAGTGAAAGTCAGATAATCAAGAAAACAGAATCTTGAGTATTTAGAGTTGACACTTTCCAAGCTCATACTCACAGATGAAATATCGCGATGCAAAGGGAAAAGCCAAGATATACCCAATCAATGAACAGTAGTTTCATAGATACCAATTCCTTACGGAATGTTTATATCACCAGTCTGGGTATAAGAGTTCTTGTAACCTGGTCAGCCTAAGTGCCTGTCTAGGGGCCTCCTTAGGTCCGTATAGTCAAAGGAGGTATTGCCAACTTGCACAATTGGGAGTTTGTTAGGAATTATGTGCAGAGTTGACAAACCAAGTGATTATATATCCAATGTTACAAGACACTTGAGGGTCACACCTGTGAGGACCTATAAGTCGAACAAAAATCAGTTTTTCAGTTTCCTCTCTCTCCCTCTCTCTCCATCGGCGCCGACCCCCCCCCCGGTCGGATTCCGTTTCGCGATCGTTCGGGTTTTCATACAGTTCAACTAGAAGGACGTTCGTTGGTCGATCACCGGTGGACTATCGTCAAGCAATCCAGGTAAATTGACCTAATCTATTAGGTTTAGAACTATAAACGATTAAAGATCAATAGGCTTTAATGGGTTTTTAGCTTTTATCGCTTCCGCACAAATGATCGAAAATAGTGTGTTTCTGATCGCGTAGGTTTTATCAGTTTGATTAACCTATGAGATATATCAAACCAGCGAGGTTCGATAAATCTGAGTTAATCCTCGAGTCAGTTTGATCCGAGGATACCCACAAAAACCCAACAGTGGTATCAGAGCCATTGTTAATAATCGTTTTAGTTTTATCATATTTATCTGCTTACGTGTGATCCGTTAAAATTGTTATCTGATTTTTATAAGATCTGTTATTTTGTTTTAATTGTTTCATTATCATCATGAAAACACCAAACCAATGATCGGCGGTGGAACGGCGGCAGTTAGCCGACTGGACCGCCAGGCCGATCACCGGTTACGAAAAACAAACCAAGCACCAAGCGAGACCACCAGATCGGTGGTGATGGCATCGGTCACTACCACAGACCACCAAGCCGCACCACCAGATTGGTGGTGGCGGCGTTGACCGTCGAATGTAAACCACAGGACCGAAACCACCAGCTACGGTGGTGGCGGTGATTGCTGGTGGCCACAAACCGCAACCACCAGCGAGGTGGTAGCGGTGCCTGTTGGCAACCACGGCTGCCACGTCGAAACGGCATACCACCGTGACCGGTGGTGGTGACGGCTGAGGCCAGAGCCGCCACAGATGGTGGTGACAGACGTCGTCGTCAACCACGGCGGTGATCGGGGCCGTTTGCCTCTTCTGAACGAGGCTGTGGTGGTGTCAATTAAAAACCACGGCCGCCATACGGTGGCGCCGGCTCGACTGAATGACAGCCACCACACCACCGTATGTGGTGGTGGTGGCAACGGTGGTTTTGTTAATCGCAATCACGGCAGCGGTGGCAGCCCGGAGCTGCTGCAGTCGCCGGTTGATTGAGGCGGTAGCGACAATGGAGCGGCTGTAACACCCCGCCAAAGCGGAAACACGAGGCGCTACAGCTCAAGATTTCACAACGGCAGGAGATAAACAACACCAATCATTCACATACATAAATAAATATTGTTTACAAAGTATTACAATCCAACGATAAGTTTAAGTTTACAACGTCAACGAAACAAAGATAACAAAAATTAGATTGGTGATTTCATAAATCCGCAACTAAGCCTTATCATACCTTCGGATTTCCTGAAAAGCATGTTAAAACAAAAGTCAACTACGAGAGTTGGTGAGTTCACAGGTTTTTAATTGCACACAAAAATTTTACAAGCAGACCGTGTCGTGGAAATAAAATTCTTGGACGTTTACTAACGTCAAAATTTCAATTATGCATAAGATACGTATAGTTGAGCCACTACAAACCGTTAACCCCAACGAATACCTCAGAGGTGGTTGCGAACCACATGGGCGGAACGTTCATACGAGCTACATCAGCGGTGGAAACTCACGTCCACATGTGTAGGTCGTCTCCCAACGAGTACCTCAGCGGTGGGGGTTTGCCCCACATGGGTAGTCGTTAATTCTGAATTAGTGCACCCTTAACTCGTCAGTCAAAAGAGTGGGTATTGGTACCAAATAGCGCTATCCACTAAGTCATAGGCTCCTAACGAAGTTAATAGTAGTGTTTATTATAAAGGGGAATTTACTCAACGTATATCACATATTGCATAACACTTGCTAAAAGCAACATTCAATCGTATTTCTTATTACTTAAACTTTGAAGCATAATTTCGTAAAAGATTCGATATCAACATGCTTTTCACCCCAAATACGTAAAAGAAAACGTTGAAAAGAGGGGCCGTGAATACTCACCTTGCGTGGGTTTAGCGTTCTAAGTGCTCGTAATGTGTGTTCGAAAATCCGGCTCCCGGTCTACACTCGCCCTATAACATACGTAATTACGTGAGTCCCTAATTCAACGGTCCAAACTTAATAACCATACCGATATCCCACGTAATGCCATTAGTTTATTTAGTTAGTTAAATATAGTTTAATTTAGATTTAATAAGTCTTAGGGATTTCCAAAATGCAAGAAACCCTAAAATTTATAAAATTTGGTCCTTAGTAAAATTTCAGAATCTGTCACAATTTGTAAGTTGCAAAAACACCATCTTTAAACTTAGGTCCATAAAAGGAAAATTTCCAATATTTTTACCTACTGATATTGGGGATGTTAGCATCATCTCCACCAATTTTTATGATTTTTAGAGGTGTTTTGCCTATTTTAATTATTTTTGCAAAATCAGTACCCAAATCCATTTTTCAAAGATACCTATCAGTAATGTTTTACTCATAGAGAGTTCAATATTCCACCAAATCATGAATTTCAAAAGGGGTTTTCTAAATAACTCAAATACCAAACTAATGAGATAAGCCTTGCATCATTTGGGTGATTTTTGAGGGAGATATGCCTCTTTGAAGTCGTGCATGTGAATCTGTCCTCTTGGGACAGCTTGCACCTTCATTTTGTTTTCATTGGTTCACCCTCAAAACTCCACCAAATCACTTGAGTTTGGTTTTTTTGGAAAGCTAACTCAGTAAACTTGAGTTTAGAACTAAAAATCAAACATTTTGAACAAGTTATGAAGGAGTTATGCTTGCATGAAGATGAATAAAAATTTCAGACAGAAGCTGTTGCACAACAAAATGTTTCTAGATGGTTGAAATAGTTTTACTCCGAATTTTTGGATGATTCAAGTTGGATTTTCTTCCTAACACTTTAAACTTTCATCCATAAAATTTTTGTAACAAAATAAGATCATTCATTAAGCTTTTGAGTCGTCTAAACACCTCACAAATTTCGGACAGATTCTGTCCAGCAACAAAACCCATTTTTTTCATATCCAAAACACATAAAATCATAGAGTTCTTTGAAGGATTTCTTGCTAGCAACTTCATATCCACTTCATGCAACAAATAAAAAAGAATAATACGTTTTTATCATCTCCATTGACATGCATGAACTATTTTTAAAGTTCAGCCCTAAATGTATAGAGAAAAACAACAAGATGATGATTTTTGATCCCAATCTCACATGCTTATGGGGAAATCATGGATTTTACCCTCTTTTAATGTTTCATGTACATTTTTAGGGCTTCTTCTCCTTCCCAAACATAAAGATTGTTATCAAACAAGAAGAGGGGTTTGAACATCAAGAAAACTCAATCAAACACCCCAAAAATGAGAAAAATCGAAGCTAAGATTACCCCCAACACTCTTACCTTTAGAATGAGACCTTTTGATCTTGAAATGGACTTCAACAACTTCAAATAAATCTGATTTCTTGTTCTAATGTTGCTGGAATTTTCGTGAGTTTTAGAGAGAAAGAAAGAAGAGAGAAAGAGAGAAGTGTTGGAGAAGATTTGAAATGAATAATGAGTGAAATGTGGGAAAAGGGTGTGTAATAATTAAGTTGAGAGAAACAAGAGAAAGAGAGGGAAAAAGGGGGGGGGGGGCCGGCCTTCTAGAAGGCCCACCTCTCTCTCTTAAATTTTTTTTTTTTTCTCTTTTTAAACAGCTTAAAATTTACCTGTTATTCGGACGCGGTACCGGGTTTTGGCGGAAATTAAATTTTTCGAAGGTACTGTTGGATTAATTGGGTCAGTTTACGTATGTTTTTAACATAATAACTTAAATTTCTAAAATTTTACTTTAAATTTGGCATTTTAGGATTATCGGATGATTTCGGGCCGGTTCGGGCCTTTCCGGGCAGTTTTCGGGACTTTTAGGTTTTAGCCTAACTTTTTCGCGCACACTAACCTAGTTTCACTTAACTACTTAAATGACTAAATTTTTAACCTACGGGCATGCTACAGAGTGCGTTAACGGATTTCTAACCTGATGACCAAAACTGACGGCTGTCACAATTACCCCCGGTTGAAAGAAATTTCGTCCCGAAATTTAACTCTTGCTGCTCCCGCCGGGGTTCTTTTTGAATAGATGCGGATAGTTGCTCTTCATGAACACCTCACGCTCCCATGTAAACTCAGGTCCGTGCCGGGCATTCCATCGCACCTTGACGATTGGTATTCTACTGCGTCGGAGTTGCTTGACCTCTCGGTCAAGGATCTCTATTGGTTCTTCCATGGCGCGCAGTTGTTCATCAACTTGTATTTCCTCTAAAGGCAAAATCACAGTTTCCTCTGACAAGCATTTCTTTAGATTGGACACATGAAATGTGTCGTGGATGGAGCTGAGCTCTGTGGGTAAATCCAGCTTGTAAGCGACTGGCCCGATTCTCTCTATAATCTTGAATGGTCCAACGTAGCGGGGGCTCAATTTCCCTTTCTTCCCAAACCTTATCAACCCCTTCCAAGGTGATACCTTTAGTAACACTCTATCGCCAACTTGGAATTCTAGCGGTTTCCGTCGGTTGTCCGCATAGCTCTTCTGGCGATCTCTGGCTGCTTTAAGCTTTTCTTGCACTAGCTTAATCTTATCAGTGGTCTCTTGGAAGATGTCGGGTCTAATCAGTCGACTCTCACCCACTTCCAACCAGTTTAACGGGGACCTGCACTTGCGTCCATATAATGCTTCATACGGGGCACACTGAATACTGGCGTGGTAACTGTTATTGTAAGAGAACTCAACTAAAGGTAGGTGATCGTCCCAGCTACCTCCAAATTCCAACACACACGCACGTAGCATATCCTCTAACGTTTGTATGGTTCTTTCAGTCTGTCCATCGGTCTGAGGATGATAAGCCGTGCTCAGATCCACGCTGGTACCCAATGCTGCTTGCAGTGACTGCCAAAATCGAGAGGTGAATCTGCTATCTCTGTCGGAAATGATCGAGATTGGCACTCCATGTCGCATGACTACCTCATCGACATACAGCTGTGCCAGCCTATCAACACTAAAGCTTTCCTTTATTGGCAAAAAGTGCGCAGATTTCGTGAGTCTGTCAACGATTACCCAAATCGAATCATGTCCTTTCTTAGTCTTGGGTAACTTGGTCACAAAATCCATCGAGATCCTCTCCCATTTCCACTCTGGGATTTCCGGTTGCTGTAGTAGTCCGGATGGTTTCTGGTGTTCCGCCTTGATCCTTGCACAAGTTAGGCACTTGCTCACATAAGTGGCAACGTCCTTCTTCATTCCAGGCCACCAATAGTGTTCCTTCAATCCTTTATACATCTTGTCGGCACCAGGGTGTATCGAGTACCTCGATTGATGAGCCTCATCCATGATTATCTTCCTCAGCTGCTCGTCCTTCGGAACCCAAATCCTATCCTTGAAATAACGCACTCCATCCGCTTTCTCCTCAAATTCTTTTTCCATCTTGTGAAGTGTCTCCTTCTTTACATTGTCAGCCTCCAAAGCTTCTTTCTGAGCTTCCAATATCTGACCTTTCAGGCTGGTCTGCACTATCACCCCATTGCTCGCGTCCTTGTAGACTTCACTCTCTCTTTCCTGCTTAACGCGTCGGCTACGACATTTGCCTTCCCTGGATGATACTTGATTTCGCAATCATAATCGCTGAGCAACTCCACCCATCTTCTCTGCCTCATATTCAACATTTTCTGGTCGAGTATATGCTGGAGGCTCTTATGGTCCGTAAAAATGGTGCATTTGGTGCCGTAAAGATAATGTCTCCAGATCTTGAGGGCAAACACCACTGCTCCGAGCTCCAAATCATGGGTGGTGTAATTCTTCTCGTGAACTTTTAGCTGTCTAGACGCATAGGCGATGACCTTCTCGTTCTGCATTAAGACGCATCCCAAGCCTTGATGTGAAGCA
Source organism: Centaurea solstitialis (assembly GCA_030169165.1). Classification (NCBI taxonomy): domain Eukaryota; kingdom Viridiplantae; phylum Streptophyta; class Magnoliopsida; order Asterales; family Asteraceae; genus Centaurea; species Centaurea solstitialis. The sequence continues at coordinate 54,444,745 of CM058045.1, read as the reverse complement.
TCGCAGTACACTACGAAGTTATCCGTTCCCTCGGGCAACGCCAGAATGGGTGCATTGCATAACTTATACTTGAGCAATTGGAATGCTTCTTCCTGTTTCTCTCCCCAGATAAACTTCTTGTCCTTCTGCGTTAGGGTTGTCAGCGGCTGCGCAATCTTGGAGAAATTTGCTATGAAGCGTCGGTAGTAGCCTGCCAAACCAAGAAATTGCCGGATCTCTGTAGGCGTCTTCGGGGCTTCCCATTTCTTTATAGCCTCAACCTTAGCTGGATCGACATGAATTCCTTCCTTATTCACCACATGACCCAAAAAGTGTACCTCTCGAATCCAGAATTCGCACTTTGAAAACTTGGCGTAAAGCTTCTCAGTCTTAAGTAGTTCCAATATCCGCCTCAGGTGTTGCTCATGATCTTCCTTGTTCTGTGAATAAATCAGGATATCATCTATGAAGACAATCACAAATTTATCCAGGTACGGTCGACATACTCTGTTCATCAAGTCCATAAAGACCGCTGGAGCGTTCGTCAACCCAAACGGCATGACCAGAAATTCGTAGTGGCCATAACGAGTTCTAAACGCCGTCTTGGCAATATCTTCTTCTCGAACTCTCATCTGGTGGTATCCGGATCTAAGATCGATCTTGGAGAAGTAGGTTGCTCCCTGCAATTGATCGAACAGATCGTCGATGCGTGGAAGAGGGTATCGGTTCTTGATGGTGATCTTGTTCAACTCTCTATAATCAATGCACATACGGAAAGATCCATCTTTCTTCTTGACGAACAACACTGGGGCTCCCCAAGGCGAAGAGCTGGGTCGGATGAATCCCTTATCTAACAGCTCTTGTAGTTGATTTGACAGCTCCTGCATCTCAGACGGTGCTAGCCGATAGGGTGACTTTGCTATAGGGCCTGCTCCGGGAACCAGGTCGATGTGGAATTCCACTAGCCGTGGTGGAGGTAATCCGGGTAGCTCTTCAGGGAAAACCTCAGGAAATTCCCGCACGACTGGAATATCCTGAATTGACTTCTCCTCTGCCTTCTTATCCACCACGTGTGCCATAAATGCCACACATTCCTTTCTTAAATGGCTCCGCATTTTCATGTACGAGACTATCTTAATGCCTCTCCTTGGCTTTTCTCCATGTACCTCCAGTACACCTCCGTCGGGTAGCGCTAGCATGACCATCTTCTCAGCACAACAAATCTTCGCTCGGTGGTTAGACATCCAGTCCATACCAACTATTATGTCAAAACTCCCTATCTTGATTGGGATTAAATCTATGCTAAATTCTCTTCCTGATAAACCTAGAGTGCATTTTCTGATTACCTTATTAGCCTTAACTAACTCGCCATTAGAGTATTCAATTATCTGCTCCACTTTTAAATTCTGAGACTTCTTGTTTATTTTAGGCCTGAACTCTAGCGACACAAAGCTCCTATCTGCTCCGGAATCAAAAAGCACAGTAGCAGGATAATTGTTGAGAAGGAACGTACCTGTAACCACATCCGGGTTCTGTTTTGCTTCCTCCGCTCCTATCACAAAGGCTCTTCCTCGGGCCAAACCTCCACGGGCTCTCTGGTTCTCTGGGGGATTTGTGTTGACATTCGGCCCTTGGTGTCGCTTGGGGCATCTGTTTCGATAATGATCGGGGCTTCCACACTCATAACAGGTTCGGCCTTGTCCGCTTCTACAATCTGGCGCGACATGCCCTGTTCGATTGCACTTCTGACAAACAACACACTTCCCGTAATGTTGTCGGTGACACCTATCGCACATCGGCGGTGACCCTTTTCCTCTTTCCTGGACCGGCGTCTGAATTCCAAAATTCCTAGTCACTCGGCGCTCCTTGTTGATCCTCTGCCCAAACTTGCCTCTCGCAGGCTCCTCCACTTTCCTCTTTCCTTTCGCCCCGTCACTTGGAAATGTTCCCGATCGGACAGCATTATTGGTGAGTCGGTTTGCCAGATTAACTGCCTCTTGCAGTGTCTTCGGGTCTGCTGCGGTTACGTTTCCCTGATTACTGGTGACAATCCCCAGACGTATCGATCTACACGGTTCTGTTCAGGCGTTACGAGATGCGGTACTAGCTTGGCCAGCTCATGAAATCGGGTAGTGTAAGTGGTGACGTCACTGCCCTTCATCTCGTGGTGCCACAACTCAGCTTCTAACTTCTGTATTTCACTTCGCGGGCAGAATTCATCCTTAAGCATCTTTTTAAAATCTTCCCAAGAAATCTGACCGGTTGCTTCACGGCCACGGGTTTGGACTTGGGTGTTCCACCAGGTTAGAGCTCGTCCTTGCAACAAGCAGGCAGCATATTCCACCTTGTTCCCTTCTGTACATTTGCTGATATGGAGGACAGACTCCATGCCCTCTAACCACGTTAGTAGTCCAACCGCTCCCTCGGTTCCGTGGAACTCCTTAGGATTGCAGCTACGAAAGGATTTGTATGTACACTCTCGGTCTCTAGGCTCTGGATTGCGGTTTTGGTTGGCATTGAATCCAGCTGCCACTTGACTGACTATATCAGGAAGGGAGGCTAAGACTTGCTCCGAAACGAGTCTTGCAAGTTCCGGGTTTTCCCTTCTTGGAGGCATGTTTCTAAAACACATCCATAACAAAGGCATTCAGTGATGAACTAACAATGTCTAAGTTTTTGTAACTCATAAACTTCACCACTTATTTCAACCATAACGTTTTCACGAAGTAATAAACTTGCTATACTAATCTACGCGATTATTAGATGCATAATAACTAACATTCTATTCATACGCATAACGTGAAATCATAGCATGCAATTCTTACTTGAAACGTAAAATCATAGCATGAATATCATAGCCATAAATAGATAACCCAAAAGATCATAACATAGACATCATCAAATAGTAGTTCAACCAAGGGATCATAAGTGTTTTACAGTCATCCATCAAAAGAAAATCAGAATTGTTCAATAACCGGGCCTTATGCCCCAAAAATAACGATCCACTTGTTCCATTCCCAAAAGTCTAATAAAGATCCCAACACCTAGAATCTAGCCCCCCAGACAGCCCAGCCAAACAGGATGATAGCCAGAGCAATCACCATATACACAAGGGTGTACAGGTGACTAAGTGAGTCCATAGTGTGACCTAGGAGGGCCACGACTCGAGACAGCTGCTGGCTATCAGCTCCAGCTACACCAATAAGGGAATCGATCATATGCTCATGATGATCGATCATATGCTCGTGAATGCCCTGGCCCCGAGCTAAACGCTCAACTTCCTGGCGTTCGGTTGGGGTCATGCCTCTCAGGCAAAGGACAGGGGCACGAGCCATGCATGGGCGTCTAGGGATCGGAGCTATCGGCGGTGGTCGGGCTACAGGCGGTGCTTGGGCGACGAGCGGTGGTCGGGAGACTCGAGCTACTGGAGACGATGGTCGGTAAGGCGGCGGAGATCCAGATGACGAGGATGACGACGATGACGATGATCCCCCCTGGCCCCTGACTCGGGATGGTCCCGCCCCATCCCCAGTGGGGATGCGGAAGGTCATCCTGGTGGGCAGAGGCACGCTCTTCCGAGCAGTGCGTCGACCCCTGAGTCCATAATGAGTCTCAGGTCCAAATGGTCGTACAGGGCTGGCAGGTCGGACGGGGACCGGGTGAGAATCCACGTCACTGTCGCTGTGGGAATCATGTTCCCGGTCAATAGTCAGGGAACGGGAAGCGACACTCCGACTCCTAGAGGGCCCGTGGGACCCCAGGGACTGGTTCTCAGAAGGGTCGGTTTCCTGTGACATGGTGCTGCGATAATAAAAAAAAAAGAATTTAAGTTAATATACAAGAAATGATTTCAAAAAAAAAAAAAAAATTTTACATACCACACGGGAACTCACAAAATTTCATTTTTTTTTTTTTTCAGGAAATTCCTAGAAATTCAAAAATTTAAACTCTAACAGTGTGACTAGTTCATAAGTCTTATCCTACTTATATCATTGCTAGGCGTAGGTGATCAGGCTCCGCATACCTATGATATATCAGAATAGCACCTATCCTAATCACGCAGGCAATTAAGTTCTCCTACATTTCGAAATCTTTTAATTTAAAGTTTAGTCTTATATTTTTTTTTTTTTAAAAAAATTAGGTTGGTTATAGTACTTGGTTTTTGTGAAAACCGATGTTCTCTATAACCTACGGCTCTGATACCAAGTCTGTAACACCCCGCCAAAGCGGAAACACGAGGCGCTACAGCTCAAGATTTCACAACGGCAGGAGATAAACAACACCAATCATTCACATACATAAATAAATATTGTTTACAAAGTATTACAATCCAACGATAAGTTTAAGTTTACAACGTCAACGAAACAAAGATAACAAAAATTAGATTGGTGATTTCATAAATCCGCAACTAAGCCTTATCATACCTTCGGATTTCCTGAAAAGCATGTTAAAACAAAAGTCAACTACGAGAGTTGGTGAGTTCACAGGTTTTTAATTGCACACAAAAATTTTACAAGCAGACCGTGTCGTGGAAATAAAATTCTTGGACGTTTACTAACGTCAAAATTTCAATTATGCATAAGATACGTATAGTTGAGCCACTACAAACCGTTAACCCCAACGAATACCTCAGAGGTGGTTGCGAACCACATGGGCGGAACGTTCATACGAGCTACATCAGCGGTGGAAACTCACGTCCACATGTGTAGGTCGTCTCCCAACGAGTACCTCAGCGGTGGGGGTTTGCCCCACATGGGTAGTCGTTAATTCTGAATTAGTGCACCCTTAACTCGTCAGTCAAAAGAGTGGGTATTGGTACCAAATAGCGCTATCCACTAAGTCATAGGCTCCTAACGAAGTTAATAGTAGTGTTTATTATAAAGGGGAATTTACTCAACGTATATCACATATTGCATAACACTTGCTAAAAGCAACATTCAATCGTATTTCTTATTACTTAAACTTTGAAGCATAATTTCGTAAAAGATTCGATATCAACATGCTTTTCACCCCAAATACGTAAAAGAAAACGTTGAAAAGAGGGGCCGTGAATACTCACCTTGCGTGGGTTTAGCGTTCTAAGTGCTCGTAATGTGTGTTCGAAAATCCGGCTCCCGGTCTACACTCGCCCTATAACATACGTAATTACGTGAGTCCCTAATTCAACGGTCCAAACTTAATAACCATACCGATATCCCACGTAATGCCATTAGTTTATTTAGTTAGTTAAATATAGTTTAATTTAGATTTAATAAGTCTTAGGGATTTCCAAAATGCAAGAAACCCTAAAATTTATAAAATTTGGTCCTTAGTAAAATTTCAGAATCTGTCACAATTTGTAAGTTGCAAAAACACCATCTTTAAACTTAGGTCCATAAAAGGAAAATTTCCAATATTTTTACCTACTGATATTGGGGATGTTAGCATCATCTCCACCAATTTTTATGATTTTTAGAGGTGTTTTGCCTATTTTAATTATTTTTGCAAAATCAGTACCCAAATCCATTTTTCAAAGATACCTATCAGTAATGTTTTACTCATAGAGAGTTCAATATTCCACCAAATCATGAATTTCAAAAGGGGTTTTCTAAATAACTCAAATACCAAACTAATGAGATAAGCCTTGCATCATTTGGGTGATTTTTGAGGGAGATATGCCTCTTTGAAGTCGTGCATGTGAATCTGTCCTCTTGGGACAGCTTGCACCTTCATTTTGTTTTCATTGGTTCACCCCTCAAAACTCCACCAAATCACTTGAGTTTGGTTTCTTTGGAAAGCTAACTCAGTAAACTTGAGTTTAGAACTAAAAATCAAACATTTTGAACAAGTTATGAAGGAGTTATGCTTGCATGAAGATGAATAAAAATTTCAGACAGAAGCTGTTGCACAACAAAATGTTTCTAGATGGTTGAAATAGTTTTACTCCGAATTTTTGGATGATTCAAGTTGGATTTTCTTCCTAACACTTTAAACTTTCATCCATAAAATTTTTGTAACAAAATAAGATCATTCATTAAGCTTTTGAGTCGTCTAAACACCTCACAAATTTCGGACAGATTCTGTCCAGCAACAAAACCCATTTTTTTCATATCCAAAACACATAAAATCATAGAGTTCTTTGAAGGATTTCTTGCTAGCAACTTCATATCCACTTCATGCAACAAATAAAAAAGAATAATACGTTTTTATCATCTCCATTGACATGCATGAACTATTTTTAAAGTTCAGCCCTAAATGTATAGAGAAAAACAACAAGATGATGATTTTTGATCCCAATCTCACATGCTTATGGGGAAATCATGGATTTTACCCTCTTTTAATGTTTCATGTACATTTTTAGGGCTTCTTCTCCTTCCCAAACATAAAGATTGTTATCAAACAAGAAGAGGGGTTTGAACATCAAGAAAACTCAATCAAACACCCCAAAAATGAGAAAAATCGAAGCTAAGATTACCCCCAACACTCTTACCTTTAGAATGAGACCTTTTGATCTTGAAATGGACTTCAACAACTTCAAATAAATCTGATTTCTTGTTCTAATGTTGCTGGAATTTTCGTGAGTTTTAGAGAGAAAGAAAGAAGAGAGAAAGAGAGAAGTGTTGGAGAAGATTTGAAATGAATAATGAGTGAAATGTGGGAAAAGGGTGTGTAATAATTAAGTTGAGAGAAACAAGAGAAGAGAGGGAAAAAGGGGGGGGGGGGGCCGGCCTTCTAGAAGGCCCACCTCTCTCTCTTAAATTTTTTTTTTTTCTCTTTTTAAACAGCTTAAAATTTACCTGTTATTCGGACGCGGTACCGGGTTTTGGCGGAAATTAAATTTTTCGAAGGTACTGTTGGATTAATTGGGTCAGTTTACGTATGTTTTTAACATAATAACTTAAATTTCTAAAATTTTACTTTAAATTTGGCATTTTAGGATTATCGGATGATTTCGGGCCGGTTCGGGCCTTTCCGGGCAGTTTTCGGGACTTTTAGGTTTTAGCCTAACTTTTTCGCGCACACTAACCTAGTTTCACTTAACTACTTAAATGACTAAATTTTTAACCTACGGGCATGCTACAGAGTGCGTTAACGGATTTCTAACCTGATGACCAAAACTGACGGCTGTCACAGCGGCGATGGGGGTGGCTGTGGCTGCTGCTGTCGTCGCATCCACGGTAGCCAAGACAAGGCCACACCGCAACCACCAGGTACCGCGACAGCGGTGGTGGATGGCGGTGTCCTTAACCGTCGACGCCGGTTCTCGCAATCGCCGGCCAAGCCGTGCAAAACGGTGGCGGCGGCTACCGATTAAAACGCGGCTGACCTAAACCACCGTGTTGGTGGCGGCGGCAGCTGATAGTGGTTGTAATCACCAAACAGCGACCACCAGAAACCACCTTGGTGGTGGTGGTGTGCGAACCGGCCACCGCTGGCTGCCTCATGGCCGTGCCAAGCGGTGGCGGTAGGGAATGAATCGGAAGGTACAACCGCCAGAATCCACCACGGTGGTGGTAGTGTGCACTCGAGGAAATCACGGCGCAAGACGCGTTTTCACGACACGAACCAGACTTGTGATCGACCTAGGGTTTTTCGTATTGTTAGGCCTAAATGATACCAGGCCCAAAAGCCCAGTTTTTGGGCCAAGTTATGGTCCAAAAGGAGATCTTTTGTTTTAGGCTTTCTTATCCAAAATTATTTTTCCAATAAAATTTATTCAAACCAGTTGAGTTTCGGAATTAAATTTTTTACCGGTTTTTCAAATAGGCCTAATTTTATGTTTTTACTATTTAATTAAAACACTAAGGGCCAATATTGTAAAATTGGATCATTAAAACGCGTTTGATATAATTTTTGGATAAAATGGTTTCAGTTTTTGTAAAATAAGATTTATTGTTTATAAACCACGGTTTTAGGCAAAAACCATTTTTCAGTCTAAAAGGGGTTTGTGGTTCATAAAACAGTTTGTTTTACGAATCAGTTATAAAACCAAGTCTTGCGATAATTGAAACAAAATAATTTTAACGGATCCAGTTCTATTTCTCGTAATTATAAAATTGCTTTTATTATATTGCATATATATTTACGTAAATGTTTGAGCTCGATATATGAATTTCAGTTTGATTTTACATATATACATATCTATAGTGTTTTGCCAACCTAGACCCTTGACATATTTGCGGGGAGGCCTGCGTGCCATTTACAACCCCTTATGTAATAATGACCTTAGGATAGATATTTTTCTTTCGGATGACAAGGCCAGTGGGAGCTACTAAAATTCTTCAACTTACCGAAGTTCTAACAAACATGGCGAGGCCAGTGGGAGCTACGTTAGTGAAATAGGTCATTATTGGTCCTTAGGAAATAAATGTTGGCAAAAACTATAATTAGCTGTTATGTGATTAATTGTTGTTTAATTGCATGGTTGATTAATTATTTGTGATATCTTGCATGCTAATAGTTTTAAATAGAGTTGTTACTTTAAAACTAGTTTATATCACAAAAGGAATATAGGTTTTAGTTTCGTTAAATTTTTCAAAACGATAGTTTTTGATTTAAAAACCTATAGATGATTGTTTTATATAAAAGGCAGAGTTGACAAAAACAGTTAGTTTTAATCAACTAGATGTGCTATTAAAACAGTTAGTTTTAATTAGCAAGTATTTTAGAACAGTTGGTTTTAAAATTACGTGTATGTTTGAAACAGTTAGTTTAAAACATAAGTAGCCTTTATAACAATCAGTTTTTCAAAAACCTGGAAGTAAAGTTTTTCAAAACCCCGAAAATCATAGATCAGTAGTGCAACCCATCTAGGGGCACCTTCGGCGTAAAGTACATAGGCGCTGTAAGTGATCACACATTCAACGTCCGTGTTCAAACTGAAGCCGAAGGGGTTACATAACTCTGCGAATTATCTCCGGGTGGTACCGGCCATGTTGTTCCAGATTCAAGTTCTAATCAACATGCAATCAAGTAGAGAATGATTTGAAAGCCATATGTCATTGATTCTTGATGAATTGATTACACACACTATCCACACCAAGAACACACACACTTAAGAACTAACTTTCTCTCTTCACTCTCAATTTACACAATGATACGTATGCATGTTCTACCTTCCAAATGAACTAACTATGGGTATTTATACCCAAACACTCAAACCCTTACACAATAGAAGAATTACACTTTCTACCCTAACTAAACTAAACTATTACAAAGTAAACAATAAAGAACTAAAACAATAAACCAAGCTTTGACTTTGAAGACCACTTTGACTTTGCCTTTGACTTCAACTTTAGCACCATCTTGTGATCTCGGATACAATCCGATTTTGCACCCAACAATCTCCCCCTTTGGATTCGAGATCACAAAAAGAATTAGGCAAACGTCTTCAAGAAAGCATCAACACTTTGAACATCAACAATAAGCTTTCTTGAACAATAAGCTTCCGTAATAATCTTCACGAATCATCCAAATCTTCATGAAGCTTTAACAAACTTTGAACACGAAGCTTTAACAAACCGAGATATCTTCAAATAATCACCAAACTTCAAACATCTCTTGCAAGCATCTCTTGTCATATCTCGTAATCTTCTCTTTGACTTGACATTTCGGAACCATCTCCCCAAAGTATCTTCAAAAACATTTCTAAACCATCTCCCCCTTTTTGATGAAATATGAAATAATCATCAAAATCTATAGAAATGTAAGATCAGAACAACTCGTCACGTAAAGTTACAAACATGTGAACAAACCACCAAAGATATCAAAAACCATCTCACAAAACCATCTCCTCCTTGTTACTCCAGAATTCCCCTTATTACTCCAAAGAAATACCGTCAATTCCATAAAGTAATCCGAATCTTTGCAAATTCAGATTTAAGTGGGAAAATCCTGAAACAACACATGAATCAGTTGGAATGCCTGTGAGAAGCACAAAGCAACTCAGTACAACGAATGCACTATATAAAGAGCTTTAGTGATGATCACTCCCCAGGACTTCCGTTCAATCATCGCAAATACTAAAAGTATTCCTATGAACGTTCCGACAAAGAAACAAATTCCTTGTGTGTATTTGTGATGAAAGAAAATAGCATCAAGTGCTTTCATAAGGCTCAAAATGTGAAAACATTTCACGACTCGATGTGTAGAAATGAAGTTCGAAGGCAGGGCAGCTTCCTTCTGTTTCAATATCGATTTTCCAAATGAAAACCTGATAGATTATGTGCTGCGTCCCCGTGATGAAATGAAACATCTCCTTGTTAAGAAGGAAATGAGTAGCTAGTGGGGTAAAAACGAGATTCGGCATTGGGCTTTGCCTTATTTCAATATCGGTCACCAAAGAATGTGAACCAATAGATGATGTGGTTGCCCGGCTTAGAAGTGGTTGGTGCAGAGTATTATGTTTCTTTTAACTCTGTTCTCACACCCTCTAACCAATCTCTCATTTTTCGCTCAATCACTATGAGAATAACTCGACCACCTGAGTTATCTCCCCCACTCTTTGATGTAGACCCCTCACTCATTTCTCAAGGATAACTTCTTGGGTAGGATTGCCGGTTCTGGAAATCCATAGAAGTTCTATTAAGCTCACACATCCCATGAAATAAGTTTCCTAAACAGGAAAATATAATGATTCATCGGGTGAATCAATGAGCCAATATGAAACATGCTCCAACAAATATATATAAACAATATAGGAGCATACGAATGTCGTCAAACAAGTATATGAAAGGAAGAACATGAATGATATAAACTTGTTTGAGAAAACTGATTCATCATATGATGTGAGATATACTCTTGAAAAGCTTTGGTGAACACAAAATGAATGAATGTTATCTATACGATCAAGATATAGATATAGCAATGAAGAACGTATCTGATCAAATAAACGATGAAGTACAAATAGGAAGATATCAAGCGAGTGTATTACCACCGAAAAATATGGTCATATAGAGACGTGGTAATAACAAGACAAAAGAAGCTAAACCGGTGTGTATGAATACTTGAAAAGTATATGAAAAGATAATACGCAAGTATTAATCTTTGGAAACACACGGTTAGAAAATATCCGTCAACTCATCATGATATGAAACCATGTAAAATCACACTTCTAATTCGAAAAATCATTTGAGAATCGAGAAGTGAGTTTGAACATTTAAAACATTTTTTCATACCTGAAAGTTGTTCATCTTTCAAATATGTAAGCATTAAAGCTTAGTTGAACACTCCCCCTAAAATGAATATCACTTTTAAGAACTCCCCCTCAAATGGATAATCTGCAAAACAAAGTAGAAATTGGTATTCATTGAAAATGAATCCTTAGATGTTAGGCAGATAGTATCCAATCCAGAATAATTAAGCAACTCCCCCTTAAGATCCGTAACAGATTTAAGTAGGACTTAGCATGCCAAGCTTGCTAACCAAAAAGTTAAAACGCTTTTCATCTAAAGGTTTAGTGAAAAGGTCAGCAAGTTGGTAATCTGTTTTAACAAAGAACATTTCGATATTACCTTTCTCCACATTATCTTTGATAAAATGATAACGAATGTCAATGTGTTTGGTCTTGGAATGCTGAACCGGATTTGACGTTATGGCAATGGCGCTTTCTGAATCACAGTAGATAGGAACTCTCTTCAACTTGTAACCATAATCTAGTAGTTGTGTCTTCATCCAAAGCACTTGCGAACAACAACTTGCGGCGGCCACATATTCTGCTTCGGCCGTAGAAGTGGAGACGCAATTTTGCTTTTTCGAAGTCCAACTAACAAGTTTATCACCTAAAAACTGACATGATCCAGAAGTGCTTTTCCTATCCAGTTTACAACCACCATAATCTGAATCTGTAAAAGATATTAGCTCAAAACTAGAATCTTTCGGATACCAAAGACCCAACTCGGGAGTGCCTTTGAGATATCGTAAGATCCTTTTAACTGCCGCAAGGTGTGACTCTTTAGGATTAGCTTGAAAACGAGCACAAAAACATGTGGCGAACATAATGTCCGGTCTAGTCGCAGTGAGGTACAAAAGAGAACCAATCATGCTTCTGTAAATCTTTTGATCAACGGGTTTACCGGCTAAATCGGGACCCAAAAGATTTCCAGTTGGCATTGGTGTTTTAATTGGAGAACAATCAGTCATGTTAAACTTTTTCAACATATCTTTAATATATTTTGACTGATTTATAAAGATGCCATCAGGGTTTTGTTTGACTTGAATTCCTAAAAAGAAATTCAATTCACCCATCATGCTCATTTCAAACTCGGTCTCCATGATTTTAGAAAACTTTGTACACAACTCTGGATCAGTAGAACCGAAAATAATGTCGTCAACATAAATTTGAACTAAAAGCAAGTCATCACCTTCTTTTTTTAGAAAAATAGTAGTATCGATCGTACCTCATTTGAATCCTTTGGATAAGAGATGATTAGTCAGAGTTTCATACCATGCTCTTGGAGCTTGTTTTAGACCATACAATGCCTTGTCCAAGATGCAGACATGATCGGGAAAATCTGGATCGACGAACCCTTCAGGTTGCTCTATATAGACCTCTTCATGCAAGACTCCATTCAAGAACGCAGATTTGACGTCCATTTGAAATACCTTGATGTTCTTGTGAGCTGCATAGGCCAGAAAGATTCGAATTGCCTCGATCCTCGCTACCGGTGTAAAAGTTTCATCGTAGTCAATACCTTCTTGTTGAGAATAACCTTTAGCAACCAATCGCGCCTTGTTTCTGACAATCAATCCGGATTCATCTTTCTTATTTCTGAAGATCCACTTGGTTTTAATGATTGATTTATCTTGCGGTCTGGGAACCAAGCGATACACTTTGTTTCTTTTGAACTGTAGAAGCTCTTCTTGCATTGCTAAAAGCCAATCAGAATCGTCTAAGGCTTGAGAGACATTCTTTGGTTCAATTTTGCTCAAGAAACTTTTGTGTAGGAAGTAATTTGCAGATGCAGATCGCGTTTTAACACCATCATTGACATCACCAATCACATTGTAGAGTGGATGTGCTCTAGTCCATTTCAACTGAGCAGGAAGAATTGCAATATCATCTAGATTGTTCTGACTATCATTTTCATCAATGATTGCAGGAATCTCTAATTGATCATCGGGGGTTAACTCTGATTGCTTAACACTTGGAACTGGAATGGCCTGATCAGAGTTAGATGTAGAACAAATATTCTCCGATGGTCCGGAATCATTCACGCTTGAAGGTTCTGGGACATCGTGAATATCAACTCTTGGATTTCTGGAAAGAATAAGATCTTCATTATCTGCACAAATATCCAGAAAAGCATCCATAAACAGTAAATCGAGTTCTGAACTATTTGGATCATTAATAGAATCAGAAGTCGTAGGAGAAGCTTGACTATGAATTTCGAGTCCTGAACTGCTATGTTCAGAAGTCATTGACACGGTTTCATCAAAGGTCACATAAACGGTTTCCATAACCATCTTGGTTCTTTTGTTGTAGACCCGGAAAGTCTTTGACGTTAGCGAATAACCAAGAAAGTATCCCTCGTCGGCTTTCTTGTCAAACTTACCAAGATTGTCACGGTTGTTAAGAATGTAACACCTACAACCAAAAACATGAAAAAATTTGACATTAGGAACTCGACGGTTGATTATATGATAAGGAGTTTTCTTGAAGCGCTTAGTGATGATAGTTCGATTTTGTGTAAAACAGGCTGTTGAAACAGCTTCGGCCCAAAAAGTAAGAGGTAATCCGGAGTAAGCTAGCATCGTTCGTGCCGCTTCCACTAAGGTTCGGTTTCGTCTTTCTACAACTCCATTTTGTTGTGGAGTATAAGCACCTGAAAAATTATGAGAAATACCAACAGATGTTAGATAAGCATCTAATGTAGCATTTTTAAATTCAGTGCCATTATCACTCCTAATCTTTCGAACTGGAAGTTGCAAAAGAACTTGGATCCTCTTGATAAACTTTATGATCAACTCGGGAGCTTCAGATTTCATTCTCAGAAATTCTAGCCACGTATACCGTGAGTATTCATCAACCATTACTAGAATGTACTTCTTTCCACTAAGTGATTGAATTCTCATCGGTCCGCATAAGTCCATGTGGAGCATTTCGAGTGGTGATTGACATGAAGATTCTGTCTTTGACTTGTGAGAACTTCTCTTCATCTTTCCCATTTGACAAGCCGGACATAAAGAATCTCTATCAAATGTCAACTTTGGAAGACCTTTCACCAATCCACCATTAGCTAGTTTGCTAATATCTGAGAAATTCTGATGAGAAAATCTTCTATGCCATAGCCAACTTTCGCCTTTTGTTGCCTTTGAAAACAAACAAACTGGTTTCGACGAATCTATCACCGGAAAGTCAACCACATAGAGATTGTAAAACCTTCTCCCTTCAAAAATCTCAACACCATCACTATTAATGATAAGACAGTTAATGATGGAAAATAGAACAATGTTATAACCATCACAAAACTGACTTGCACTAAAAAGATTATGACTTAACCCCTCAACATAAAGTACCTTCTTTATGGATACCTTACCATTTGTAAGAATGCCGTAACCTTTGATGACACCCGTTGTCTTATTTCCAAAACTAACCGTTCCTCCTGGTCGTTCCACATAATTATGCAACAACTCCTTGTAGCCAGTTATATGTCTTGAACAACCGGAATCGACATACCACATATGCCTGGCCTGTAGAAACATGTTAGTTCATCTTGGGAACCCATATCCAAATGGGTCCTTTCTTGTTGGTCTCATACATCTTTAACAAATCAGAAGATGAACCTAAAATCTTACAGTTTATACCAGACTTTGAAATTTGTGCATTCAATAAATCTTTAGGAATCCATTTGCACACAAATTTCACATCAACTGATTTATCTTTTGCTTTTGAAAGATTTTTCTTTTTAGCACTAAACACTTTAGCACGATGATCAAACGAGTAAGCATGAGATTGATCATGAGAAACACCACTAGATCTCTTCTTGTTAACATGAATAGAGTTCAAAGAAAAAGAATTATCACCACAATGAGTACAATGCAAACGTTGCATAGCAAAAAACATTAAGGCAGACTCAAAAGAGTTTTGACACTTATTGAATCTAACATTCAGATTACATTTATTTGCATCATCAACGGATGACTTTTTAACAAAACGCTTTTTCTTCTTTGAATCTTTCTTCTTCCACCCTAGGCCATGTCGTTTAAAACTTTTTAAATCTGTAGAATCAGAAGAACTAGAGTTAATAGGTGTCTTAGGAACTGAACATACATCAGATGTATCTTTTGAAGATGTTTCAAGTGTAGCACAAGAAGTACTTCCTACCTCAAAAGTACTTGCATCAAAATTAATTGAACAAGTTTCAGACTTTAACAAAGTACACGAGGATTTATAATCTTTTGAAATTCCACTATCACTTGAAACATTTACAACATTTGGTTTATCTTGTGTACTCGACTTTGGTTTTTCAAAAACAGCACCAAATTCCACATCTGGTAGTTTGAGTTCTGATTTAAGGATATCTCCTTCAACCATACTATCTAGACTTTTGTACACAAGATATCCATCTTTGTCAATAACAGCATATGTAATTAACTCAGTCACTTCAGGCTTAATACTTTGATCAAAACAAGGTGGAGTTTCTTGAGACTCAAACATGGGGTTTGAAATAAAATTTATCTTTTCTTCCTCAACACCCGCTTCAATATCATCATCATTATCAGAATCAAAACATGGTTTGGTCTCATCAGAATCAGAATCAGACTCATAATCAGAAACGCTTTGATTTTCTGAAAGATTATTAACTTGAATAAACTCAGAAAGATTTTCATAATCTGTTTCTTTTTCAAGTTCACTTGTCTTATCTTCAGATTTAGGAGTAGAATCAGTTGTTGTTGACTCATTTTCAATATTGTTACTAAGCTTTTCAGATTCATTTGAAAAAGACTTTACATCTTGAGAATACAAAGAAACACACTGAGTATGAGAAAACTCGGGTTTTCTTGTTTTGTAACTTTGATTTAAATCATCATATTTAAAATCACATGTGAAATCAAAGTTATTCTTTCTCTTTGGCTTTGAATCTGAAAAACTATCACTTGAGTCATCAACAACTTTTTCTTTACCTTTATCCGAAGAATCCGATAATGAACTACCAATTTTACAAAGGTCTCATTTAATTTTGGAAAACTTAAGTTATCAAACTGATAAAGACCTTTAGGGCTTTCTTTAAAACATCATTTTCAGGTAAACCTAACCCCATTTTCGGATTGTAAAACCTAGTATCTTTTAGATTATTTGTCAAAAGCTTAAGCGTCTGTTGAGTCTGACCTCTTTTGATATTAAGATCCTCCAGCTGTTTGATTTTGGCATAAGCCTCAGACCTATCTTGAAAACAAACTTCATATTTGATCATATATTCAGCTTTTTCAGACTCCAAATTTACTAAAGCACTCTTCATCTTAGAAATTTGAGATTCTAGTTTGGCTTTCTCTTTCCTAATCTCAGCCTTTTCAAGCTCACGATCATCAGCTAAAGATTTATATAACTCACATTCATTACTGAATTCAATGACTCGAGCTCTTTCGAACTTAATTTTTTCCTTCAAGTCATCAAATTCAGTTTTTAAAATTAAAAACTGTTCTTCTAAAGACATTCATCATTATCAGACATATCCGAGTCAGAAGGAGTTTGACTTACCTCATTTGTTTCTTCGGTCTGTTTGTGAAGGTTGATGGTTTCTTCCACACTAGCCATGAGATTGTAGTGAACTTGTGTGAAATGAGCAGAATCCTCATCATCAGAAGTATCATCATACCAACATTCCTCTTCCGCCATCAAAACTTTACCTTCACTCTTGCGTTTAGCAAGTTGAGCCTTCTTTGAGTAGTAGTCAAAATCCATGACTTTCGGTGCTCTACAATCTTTGACAAAATGGCCTGGTTTGCCACAGTTGAATCAAACATTGCCTTTCTCATCTGTCTTTTCTTTCTCATAATTCTTCCTCTCCGGCCTTCTCTCATAATCCTTTGGCTTGTACTTGTCTCTTTTGTAGTTATCAAACTTGGGTTTCGAATAGAACTTCTTCTTCCCATAACGTTTGTGAATAGAACTAGACAAAAGAGCAAGCTTGTCGGCAACTCGCTTCAAATCAACATCGGATTCAGAACTTTCATCTTCAGGTGTTTCTGAATCAGAATCAGACAACTCGGTGACTAAAGCCTTTGAATGGCTTTTCTTCTTTGAACTAGCACTAGGGAGCACACTCTTCTTCTTTTCTGTCAACAAGGCCAAAGAATCAGAAATACTCTTCTGCTTCATCACAATATCTTTGACTTTCACTTCATGCTGACTAAGAATGGAATACAAGTCTTGCAAGTCTTCTTCCGCCAAATTCTTGTTCATTTGAAGATTAACCGAGTAATGATCCCATTCTGAATTGAGATTTTTCAAGAACTTGAAGTTTATCTCAGAAGTAGACTTTTGCATCCCATTTCTCCTCAAATCATTTAGAATGATGTTGAACCGACTGTAAGAATCAGCAATTGTTTCTCCCTCTAAAGCTTTAAACCCTTCATAAGCTCCGATTGCTTGGTTTAGCTTGGCTTGGATTGATCTCTCCGTCCCTTGAAACTGCTTTTCCAACTCATCCCACAACTCTTTCGCTGTATTTCTACTATCAACACGATTAAACAAATCGTTCGGAATCGCCATCGTGAGTAAAGTAAGAGCTTTGTCATCAAGTTCAGCTCTTATCTTTTCTAGCTCATTGTAATGCCTAAAGAGTTTGAACACACGCCTTGGTTCAATCGCGGGAGTAGTGGCAGTCTCGGGTGTACCCGGAATGTCAATGTAGGGCTTAATCGGACCTTCTTGAATGCTCACCATAAGTGTCTTATCGATGTTGTTGAGGAATTGAATCATCCTTACACGCCATTGCGGATATTCTCCAATTTGAAGAACCGGAGGTTTGGACTTTGAACCCATGCTTAATAAATCTCTAGACATCTTCACAGAACTTGAATATGATCGGTAATTCACTGAAACTGGTAGATTTCTTCCGAACTTCTGGAGGTATACAAATCTGAGAATCTGTAGCTAATCTGAACACTTCTTTTGATCAACAAATAGGTTAGTGACAAAAGTCAAAAAGTCAACAGAAAAGTCAACCGGTGAATAGTGAAATCCCGAGAAAAAATATTTTTCAAAAATTTGAAAGTTGATTTTGACCGCGAAACTGAAAGCTTAGTCCAAAAATGCAACCTCTCGGAAATCACCAAAATCTCGGAAAAACCCGCATTTTTCGGGAAAAAAATGACCTTAAAAATGACTGAACTTTTTTTTTTTTTTTTTTGCTTAAACTAATCCGATTCGGAAAACACTATATTCCGATTCGGATTTTTCAATTTTCCGAATCGGAAAAATAAAACTGATAGAGTTCCGAGAAAAATTTCGAGTTGGTATTCGGGTAAATTCCGAATCGGAAAATGATGTTTTCCGAATCGGAGTTTGACTAATACCAAGTCGGAAAACGAGTAAGATCAGCTCTAAACAACAATTCAAGTCCAAAAAATTTTCCGATTCGGAAAATTTCAAAAATCCGATTCGGAAAACTGATATTTTCCGATTCGGAATCTTTGAATATTCCAATTCGGAAAATATGAACAGAATTCGGAAAAACGAGAAAAAACCGAGCAGAAGGTAAAAAAACTCAAAAAATTACTGCTCAAATCACCAAATTTTGACTCAAAATCACTCACAAACACAGTAAAAACATCATTTTAACCATACACAATGAAATTTACATCCAAATCAATGATCAAAATAAGAAAATCAAACCTCAAACCTCCATTTTTAAAAAAACACAAAAAGCTTAAGAAATCATACCAAATTCAATGAATTTCCAGCTCTGATACCAATTGTTAGGATCAAAGGGTACAACCACTAGGACAAAAGGAATTTCCTTGTCCAAGGTCCCCCCATTAATCTTTATTCAACTTAGCAAGAGCCTGCTTTGACCCAGGTTTGTAAGCTGAAACCCCGAGCACGACCATGGATATCCGTTTATCGGACTGGTGTTGAATATGGTTCTGTAAATTAGGTACATACCCGCATTTACCGAACCCAACAATCCCCCTCCCAACATCAGGCCGCCTCAACTATATACATTTAAATATAGTGTGCCCAGCAAGATGCGCTGAGTGGGACTCGAACTCGGGACCAAGCTCTGATACCACTTGTTGTTCCAGATTCAAGTTCTAATCAACATGCAATCAAGTAGAGAATGATTTGAAAGCCATATGTCATTGATTCTTGATGAATTGATTACACACACTATCCACACCAAGAAACACACACACTTAAGAACTAACTTTCTCTCTTCACTCTCAATTTACACAATGATACGTATGCATGTTCTACCTTCCAAATGAACTAACTATGGGTATTTATACCCAAACACTCAAACCCTTACACAATAGAAGAATTACACTTTCTACCCTAACTAAACTAAACTATTACAAAGTAAACAATAAGGAACTAAAACAATAAACCAAGCTTTGACTTTGAAGACCACTTTGACTTTGCCTTTGACTTCAACTTTAGCACCATCTTGTGATCTCGGATACAATCCGATTTTGCACCCAACAGGCCAGAGTATAGTGATCAGGTCCCCAAAATGGTGAGATCTGTTTTGGTACTATAATGTTTACCGGGTGGTACCGGGCCAAAAAGCACTTAGAGGGACTAAAACATGTGCAGGCAGTTGCCATAGTCCCGAAAAGATCTAGGAGTCATGTCAGTTAGACATGATTGGTAAAAGTCCTTACCTACCGAAATAAATACGGGTCTGGTGGAGCAAGAACATTACGCACATCAGGACGTATGAAATAAGGATCCTAGTCCAATAAATTGATCATTTAAGGGTTTATTGATACTTTATTGGAATCTATTTACAGTTGCTAAAAACCAAAAGTTTCTATTTTGTGTAGATGGCAAGCACTGTTACCAGCACTAACAATCTTTCCCTCCGATCTATCCTAGAGAAGGATAAACTGACCGGCTCTAACTTTCTCGACTAGGAGCGCAATCTGATGATTGTGCTCAGACATGAGAGAAAGTGGTATGTGCTTGAAGAGCCACTTGGGGACGCACCTCCGGCAAACGCTCCGGCTGCTGCCAGAAATGCCCACAAGAAGCACTCGGATGATATCCTTGATGTTGCCTGTCTGATGCTAGCAACTATGAGCCCAGATCTGCAAGCAGGGCTCATAAATACAAATGCTTACGACATGATCCGCCAGCTGAGGGACATGTTTCAGACTCAGGCTCGTACAGAACGCTACGATGCCACCAAAGCATTCAATGAGTGCAAGATGGTAAAAGGGACATCAGTAAGTGACCATGTCATGAAAATGAAACGGCACTTAGATCATCTTGAGAGGCTTGGTCATCCTGTTCCGTTGCAGCTAGCAACAGACACCATACTCAATTCACTGTCAGAAGACTACAGGCCTTTCGTAGTCAATTACAATATGAATAACATGGAGAAAACAATAGCAGAGTTGCACTCCATGCTTAAGACAGCTGAACTGAATATGGGGAACAAGAACAAGACTAAGGATGTCTTGATGGTGAAAGACGGAGGGGTGAAAAAGAAGAATGGGCAAGCTAGCACCAGTAAAGGAAAAGGACCAGTCCAGGCCATCCAGAGTGCACCCAAGAAAGGCAAGGGCAAGGGCAAGGGCAAGAAGGTTAAGCCAAACAAAGCTAGGACCGAGAATCGCTGCTTCATATGCAATGAGATCGGTCATTGGAGGCAAAACTGCCCTAAGCGTCATGAAGCAGGTATGTAAACCTCAGAAAATTTATGATTGCTTTGACTTGTCACTTCTTACTTGTTGATTTACAAGTATACTGATACCTAGAGCAAATGATTATTGCAGGGGGTCAGAAGTGAAAT
The DNA here is from genome assembly GCA_030169165.1 of Centaurea solstitialis. NCBI lineage: Eukaryota > Viridiplantae > Streptophyta > Magnoliopsida > Asterales > Asteraceae > Centaurea > Centaurea solstitialis. The sequence goes on along the minus strand of CM058045.1, from coordinate 54,423,827 downwards.
GCCCGAAGGTTGCTGAGGATCAAAGTACAAGATGATTTAAGTCAAGATATTTATGGATTTAAGTTTTAAAACAGTTATTTCTATTTTTCATGTTTTAAACAGTTTTTGGATGATTGTAATTTTTGAATTTATAATTCTATGGTTTTATTTTCAAAAAAATTATTATCTTGACATTGAAATATCTGATTGTGCTTAAGTATTCTTCAATTTGTATGATCCTAGATGTTGCCTGTTATGGTTACTTCAATAAATTCTATTAAATTGAAGTAATTTGTATAAAAACTATCAAAACACACGAGATTCTATAGGAATGTGTTTTGAAGAATAAAACATTTACGAATAATAGTTTTGTGATCAAAAGGGAGAATTTGAGATATTAACTCAGATAGCGTTAATAACAGTATTTATAAAACTAGAAAGATTCCAAGTTCTGGAATCAGGATTTAATCAACTCCAGTTAAGTTTTATAAAAGAAATTCTCAGAATTAACTAATCTAGTTTGATCAAGTTTCATTATTCAAATGTTTTAAATAGAGAATTCAGGATATTAACTCAGATAGCGTTAATAACAGTATTTATGGAACTAGAAAGATTCCAAGATCGGGAATTAGGATTTGACCAAATCCAGTTAAGTTTCGTAAAAGAAAATTCTCAAAGCTCATCACTTAGAATTAGAATTGACTAATCAAAGTTTTGACTAAGTCAATAGTAAAATTCTGAGTAATAGTTAGTTTTTTATACAAGTAAGTGGGAGCCCAATTTATTCTCTATCTAGTCTGAGATAAAGAATAAAAGATGCAATTATTGATATATCTCGGAATTCATAATCCAGGTAGGATAAGAATTCATAAGATATAATTTACCCTTTTAGTTAAAAGGATAAAAGTTTCAAAATCTTTGAAACAAAGGTCATGACTGACTTTGAAATCAATAATTATAGTGTTGGATTAAAATATAGAATTCCAGTAGATTTGCCAAGATTACAAATGGAATCTGATTTCAGGTAGAAATCATTCATCTACACAGCAACTAAGGAAAGTTGCAGTCTTACATATTCAGGAACTGGAAGTTAGTCCAGGTCTCCGAGTTCATGGAATATGATAAAAGTCTAGTTATTGTTTTTAAGAAGTGTTTGCAAAAACAATAATTAGCAGATACAAGTAGATCCTATAAACAGACTTGTATTTTTAATTATCACTTTGATTAAAATGGTAAACTTTAATCAAAGGGTTTAAACTGAAGATAGGTGATACTTCATTTTAGACCATTTTTAACAAACGTTAAATAGATATTATGAAAGTTATTAAAGAAAAGACATTCAATCTTGTTATTATTACAGCGTGTAATATGGACTATACAAGATTGATTTCTTTATCACTTTCACATTTTGCATGTTTTAATATATCCAGGAATGAAATCAGTCTCCGATTTTTCATTCAAAATCTGTCCGTGACAACTTATCATTGTGGGAACATGATAAGGCGTTAAAGTCATTGTGAACTTTTAGGTAGTTATGATCAGTTGCTGAATAACAGCTACAAGTGTTGTAGACTAAAAGTTGCACAGATATTTGATAGAGTAGCAAATATCGGACGTGATCCGCGGTTAAGATTACTTCTTGGAATAAAGTCATAAGTGAATCTCACAATGGTTGTCCCTATCACCTGAGGTATCTGATTTGATATCATGAGGGCTACTAGATTCTTAGTGCACTCAACCGCCACGCCGTAACAGGGTGGCTATAAAGGGTGTAACTAGATTCAGCGGAAGCCGTGGTGTCAAAGGCAGATATGCAAGATGGGATTTGCACCTCTTCTCAGAAGAGAGATATTTCTGGGCCCATCTTGACTGACTAAGTATACTGATGAAGTGCATGGCCATGCCCAAACGAACTGATTAGTTCTTTGTCGTTTACCTATCAGTGAAAGTCAGATAATCAAGAAAACAGAATCTTGAGTATTTAGAGTTGACACTTTCCAAGCTCATACTCACAGATGAAATATCGCGATGCAAAGGGAAAAGCCAAGATATACCCAATCAATGAACAGTAGTTTCATAGATACCAATTCCTTACGGAATGTTTATATCACCAGTCTGGGTATAAGAGTTCTTGTAACCTGGTCAGCCTAAGTGCCTGTCTAGGGGCCTCCTTAGGTCCGTATAGTCAAAGGAGGTATTGCCAACTTGCACAAGTGGGAGTCTGTTAGGAATTATGTGCAGAGTTGACAAACCAAGTGATTATATATCCAATGTTACAAGACACTTGAGGGTCACACCTGTGAGGACCTATAAGTCGAACAAGTTAAATGAAACCCAGAAATGGAGAATTAGGATTTGTAATAATGTATTATAAATCAGTTGGGTAATTTCAGTCAGAATTACCAAAGTTGGAGGGTCATTAATTAATTAGGATATTATATATTTATTAGATAAATAAATATATAATAGTTAATTAATAAGGTTTTATATATATTAGATAAATATATATATATATATTATTATAATTATCGTATGCAAATTCTTTTCCAGCTATTTAAAAAGGAAAAGAGATTAGAGATAATTATAAAAGGAAACTGAATCTCTTACAAACTGTATTTTTCCTCCATATAAATGAGGCTTATGGGTTAAGGAAAAATCTAAGATTTAAGCAAAAATCAGTTTTTCAGTTTCCTCTCTCTCCCTCTCTCTCCATCGGCGCCGACCCCCCCCCCCCCGGTCGGATTCCGTTTCGCGATCGTTCGGGTTTTCATACAGTTCAACTAGAAGGACGTTCGTTGGTCGATCACCGGTGGACTATCGTCAAGCAATCCAGGTAAATTGACCTAATCTATTAGGTTTAGAACTATAAACGATTAAAGATCAATAGGCTTTAATGGGTTTTTAGCTTTTATCGCTTCCGCACAAACAATGATCGAAAACAATGTGTTTCTGATCGCGTAGGTTTTATCAGTTTGATTAACCTATGAGATATATCAAACCAGCGAGGTTCGATAAATCTGAGTTAATCCTCGAGTCAGTTTGATCCGAGGATACCCGCAAAAACCCAACATGGACAGTGGATGCTCTCGACATATGACTGGTTCTAAATCTGTCCTCACTAACTACCGTGAAGAAAGAGGTCCTGCAGTGACCTTTGGTGGAAACGGTAAAGGCGAAACCCGAGGTTATGGCACCCTGACCAACGGAGTAACTACCTTCAAAAGAGTTGCTTATGTTGAAGGCCTGATGCACAATCTTCTTAGCATCAGGCAACTGTGTGATAAGAATCACAAAGTATCCTTCTCGAAGAAAAAGTGCATAGTCAAGAACAGACGTAAAGAAGTTTTCTCACTGGTGTGAGACATGTTGATATCTACATCATCAACATGAATACTTCCACTGACAACTTCTGTTTTGTATCTCGTGCTTCCTCTGATACAAATTGGCTATGGCACAAGCGTCTCTCTCATCTCAACTTCAAGACACTGAATCAACTCTGCATCAACAATCTTGTTGTTGGTCTTCCTGATTTTCGCTATACAAAGGTGTCTCTTTGTTCTGCATGCGAAAAAGGAAAGCAGACCAGGGCAAGTTTCAAGTCCAAGCAGATCTCCTCCATCAGCTCTCCTCTACAACTTCTCCACATGGATCTCTTTGGACCAGGCAATGTCCAATCCGTTGGTGGAAAGAAATACACTCCGGTGATTGTAGACGAATATTCCAGATATACTTGGGTATTCTTCCTTCGATCCAAGAGTGATGCTCCTGAAGAAATCATCCTGTTCGTCAGGAAGATGGAAAAGCTCAACAACCTTTCCGTTCGTTCTATCAGAAGTGACCATGGTACTGAATTCAAAAACAGTACTCTGAAACCTTCTTTGACATGAAAGGCATCTCTCAGAATTCTCCTCTGTTAGAGCTCCTCAGCAAAACGGTGTTGCTGAACGTCGTAACAGTCTCTTTACTGTTCCCTCCGTACTTATCAGACCTCAAGGCAACTGTTTACACACTACCTCTTTTGCACACCATGCAAATGGTATTTGTTTATAGTAAATAGTACAAAGGACCACTTACATTGTGACACGTACACAAAAGTGAGTCTGCATGCATTTAATGCATGGGGTATAAATAGGACGTGAAGAGATGTTCTCCATACTTCTTCTTCATCCTAAATCTATCCTAATCCTTTCTTCTTTATCCCTCTATCTTCTTTCTTTTCTTATCTTCTCACTTTAGTGCATAGTGAAAGAAAGCTTAGATTGTTTAGTTTAGACTTATTGTCTTTTCTATTTCCGCAACAATCTGTAAATTCATATTGTTAATACAACAAGAATTTAAAAGTGAAATTTTGTGTGATTATATTCAACCCCCCCCTTCTATAATCCCATACACTATCCTTACTTGAAGGTCACGTCATTCCCAGGAGAATTTTAAGATCAAGTTTCTAAGTATTGAGGTTTCAGAAATTATGTAGACTACAGAGGTAGGGGAGACATCTTGTCGATAGTCGAAGCCTGGTGCTCAAAAGAAATGTGAGGTAACTAAGGGTGATGGAAGATCAAACACTCACCTTGCAGTCCACTAGGATAAGAGAAAAGGCCAGATAGGATCTGGGTTTTAGTTAGGATGAATGGAGACGAATGCAACCTTCTATGGAGGCGTAACAGTATCGAACTAATGGCTTACTAAGGCGTAATGCATCATTTACCCATTATGTGGAGTTGAAGATTTGAACATGTAGGGTTTGGTATGGGTTCGAAGAGAAAAATTGGACGGTACTGATCACTCAAAGCTAGACTGGTTGAAGGTTTCACTGGATATGTATCGACTATGTAACTGGTTCAACCATAGCTATGTTAAATTTTTCGGATTTTGATGGATTGCGTACTTATAAACGAGATTGGCAAATCGATTTTAGGGACGGTTCCCTGATCGCAAGTTAACTAGCGATCGCTACCATGAACAATGAAGGCTTGACCTGAGATCGCAACTCAACTAAAAGTGGCAAGAAATCGCTATATCGATAGCAAGCCATCGAGTTCGCTACCTTGTATGTGTGAAACAAGAATTTGTTTTGCTAAGTGATTTGGCCTGTGCTTACCGATTTTGTACGTAAGACCTTGGTTATTGTAATTGAATTACTACTCATTGAAAGAGTCACTTTCAGACGTAAGACTTGGTGAGATAGTTAATGAACCTTGAGTGTTTACGGTTATGAGCTTAAGTGTACTTATGAATAATTGATAGTGTTTATGCTATAGTGAATAAATAGGATTGTATACATAAGTGTGGTAGCAAGTTGTCATATTTATGTAAAATCAGGAGATAATTATCCTTATACTGTCTTCTAATTGACAACTTTGTATGATGCATAATGTTATGAGATAGGCTGATGTTGCGTACGTACTCATGTTAGAGCGATACCACACCAGGGTGAAGTCCCATTGGCGTGTCAATGAATATCAGTAAAGGTGGGTTCTTACCGGCGTGTACCGTAAGGCCATTGGTGATAGCATGCTTAGTTCTCATATGCGTAATAGTTGGTATAATATTGTTATGTGTTTGTGATGTGTGCTCACTAAGCGAAAGCTTACCCCGTTGTGTTCTTTTTCCCCTAGATGCAGGTCCGTCTGGAAAGGACAAAGGAAGGGAAAAGCTTGAAGTTCTGATCATGCTCCAGGCTCAGTTCATATGGATTTTTACTATCGTTAAACTTTTAGTTATGTTTTGGTTGTTTCAAACAGATATTTGTGATGAACCTTGTTTGAGGATTTGGCTAGTACCCTTTTGGTTGAAAACTTAAACCTTTGATTCTAAAAGAATAATAATAAAGATAAGTGAATTTACGTTTTTGGACAATTTCCGCTGTCATGGTTACTTTTATTTCATTTCCGTTTATTTTTTCGTTAAAAATGGAAAAAAAAAACAAATTTGAGTTGTTACAGTTGGTATCAGAGCCCTTTGGGTTTGAGGGATTCAGGCATTTACACGAGGGGAGTGCTTGAACTTAAACCCAAGTGTTCGTGTTTTCAAAACAAGTAACCATCAAAATTTGATATTTTTTTTAGTGGGGTATGAACTGAGCAAAGGATCGGAACGTCAAGTCGGGTGAGCACTTTGCTTAATAGTCTACATTGATGATTTTGTTATTGGAATGCTAATAGTGTGTTATTGTGGTGATGTGTAAGCATGATTGTTTGTGATTACTTAATTGTGGTGTGGAAGTGTGTAAAATAAAATTTAAATGCTATTTGTGCATGACCACTATAGCGGTAGGAAAGTGTAGGGTAACTCTTATGCTTAATAGATAGGATGTTGCCTTGTGTATGCGGGTCGTTGAGGGTAAACCGAAATTAGGGATTAGGACCCTTGGTGACAACGTTGAGCCTAGATATGTAGGGTATAATTATAATGGTATAAGGGCCCATATCATTACAATTATATTGTGCATGTCGGGACTTGGCGAGGTTATGGGGGACACCTATGAACTAACAAGGTTGGATGGGATAGTAGCATGCTAGGATAGGTTGTATGAACCTATTTGGGATAAGGTAATAATTTGTGGGATGAGCGTGTTAGAGACTAAGTGCTAGGTGTGGTACTTAATGGTGTTTGTTACTTGAATCAGTATGGTGACTACACGGAGAGGCAGTGGATCCACTGGTGGAGAGGATCAAAAAATCCCTGACTTGAGAGATGTGATAGCATCTCAAGTGGGGAGGTGTTGCACAGTTTATTGCCAGGGCTTTTCGATCAGATGAAGAGGGAGATGACAGAGTTGGTAACGCAGCAAGTGCAGACTGCGACTGGGGGGCGAGTGAGTGGGGCGGAAGCTCACAATCGGGGCACACTCGAAATGTGACCTTCAAAGACTTCATGGCGTGTCAACCGCCGAACTTTCTGGAGAGAAAGATCCCGTCATCTCTTCTAGATGGGTCTCGGAAGTGGAAGGGGCGTTCCTCACCAGTTTCAGTCCCGCAGAGGTGAAAGTTCGTTTCGCGCGAACTTGTTGAGGAAGGCAGCGAAGGATTGGTGAAATGTGGTGTGTAGTTCTAGAACTCCGGAACAAGTAGAAGCCATGACTTGGGAGGAGTTCAAAGGGTTGTTCAAGGCGGAGTTTGAACCGCAGGTGGAAATAGAGAGGCTTACTAACGAGTTTCTCTACATGAAGCAGACTACTGAGTCGGTGAGCGAGATTACCGAGAAATTTCTGGAGAAGTCTCGTTTTTTGCCCAAACTATGTGGCGGATGAGACCATGAAGATGTATCGTTATGGGCAGATGCTCAAAGCTGAGATTCGGGAGTTCGTACTGATGACTAATTGCACGAACTTTCAACAGATGTTCGAAAAGGCTCGATTAAGGGAAATTGAGTTAGAGCGCCAAGGGAAACGCAAGAAGGAGGAGCACAGTCAGGTCCCCTCAAACAAGAAGTTCAAGGGATAGTGCAAAGATCGGAAGGAAAAAGGGAGTATCCTAAGTGCTCCAAGTGTGGCCGGAATCATCCGGGCGAGTGTAGGCCGAGTCTTATCACGTGCTACAAGTGCGGGAAAACAGGTCACTCGAGCCGGGACTGCAGAGTTGCGGCCAGATTGTGTTTCAGGTGCTTTCAGCCTGGTCATTTTGCTCATGAGTGTCCGAACGCAGCTGCATCTACCCAGTTATCTGGAGTGGCGCCTTTGAAGGCGATTGAGGCCGGTCCGGCGAAAAAGGTGGAGATCCCGAAAGGCCGTGCAAGGGTCTTTCAGCTGACTGCGGAGGAAGCAAAGGTGGAGCCTGAAGTGGTGACAGGTATATTTCCCGTAAACTCAAAACCAGCTTTAGTTCTGTTTGATACGGGAGCTAGCAAAAGTTTTGTTTCTACTTCTTTTTGTAAGGGTTTTTCTAATGTAATGGGTAGACTAGATGAGCCTTTAGAGGTAGAAATAGCTGATGAGAAGAGTGTAATAGTTAGAAATATATATAGAGGAAATGTAATAGAATTGGGAGGGGTAAGGTTTCGTGTCGATCTTATACCCATTCCTATGAAAGAAATAAATGTGGTGTTGGGGATGAGTTGGTTGGGTCGTCATGGGGCGTGGTTCGATTGTGAGGGACAAAGAGTGAAGATCAGGAATCCTAGTGGGGGAGACTTGAGTTACCTTGTGTACGTGGCAGAGATTGCGGGGGAGAAAAAGAGGAAAACGGTGGCCGATGTTCCGTTGTAAGGGACTTCCCGATGTCTTCCCGGAAGATTTACCTGGAGTTCCTCCGGAGCGTCAAGTGGAGTTCGGGATCGACTTGATTCCGGGAGCGGCGCCAGTGGCTAAAGCTCCTATCGTTTAGAACCTCCAGAAATGCAGGAGTTGTCGAACCAGCTTGAAGAGTTTTGGCAAGGGGTTTATACGCCCAAGTAGTTCACCTTGGGGAGCCCCTATCCTATTTGTGAAGAAGAAGGATGGCTCGATGCGGATGTGCATCGATTATCGTGAGCTCAATAAGCTTACAGTGAAAAATCGATACCCGCTACCGAGGATCGATGATCTCTTTGATCAACTTCAGGGAGCTGCATGGTTCTCAAAGATAGATCTTCGATCTGGGTACCATCAAGTGAAGGTGAGGGAAGAGGACGTGCAGAAGACAGCATTTAGAACGAGGTACGGACACTTCGAGTTCGTGGTGATGCCGTTCGGGTTGACAAACGCGCCGGCAGTGTTTATGGACCTGATGAATCGGGTTTGTAGGCCTATGTTGGATAAGTCGGTAATCGTATTCATAGACGATATACTGATTTACTCCAAGTCGAAGGAAGATCATGTGATACATTTAATCGAAGTACTAGAGACATTGCGTCGGGAGCGGTTGTACGCTAAGTTCTCTAAATGCGATTTCTGGTTACAAGAGGTCCAATTTTTAGGGCATCTTGTTAATCGGGAAGGCATCAAGGTGGATCCGGCAAAGATTGAAGCGGTGATGAAATGGGAGGTTCCAAAGACTCCCACAGAGATTCGGAGTTTCCTGGGATTAGCCGTTATTACCGACGGTTTATTCAGGATTTCTCTAAGATAGCGGTGCCTTTGACGAGGCTAACTCGAAAGAATGTGAAGTTTGTGTGGGGCGAGGAGCAACAAAAAGCTTTTGAATTGTTGCGTGGGAAATTGTGTGAAGCGCCGGTTTTGACGCTACCGGAAGGGGTTGATGACATGACAGTCTACTGTGATGCTTCTTATCACGGGTTAGGCTGCGTGTTAATGCAACGTGGGAAGGTAATAGCTTATGCGTCTCGTCAACTAAAAACGCATGAGGTAAATTATCCGACTCACGATTTGGAATTAGCTGCGGTGGTTTTTGCATTGAAGTTGTGGAGACATTACCTCTATGGTGTAAAGTGTACCATTTACACTGACCATAAGAGTCTGCGATATTTTCTCGATCAGCAGAATTTGAACATGAGACAACGCCGGTGGTTAGATGTGGTAAAGGATTATGACTGCGAGATCCTATACCATCCAGGCAAGGCCAATGTGGTGGCTGATGCGTTGAGTCGAAAGGTTCATGGTGATGTGTTGCGGGTGCCATTGATGAGATTGTCGGTGACCACTTCGTTGATAGAGTTGATAAAGAGCTCGCAGTCTGAAGCAGTGAAGGAGGAGAATCAAAAGAAAGAGAGGATTAAGGGTCAACTGGACCAGTTGGTGACTGATAGTAGAGGGTTATTGACTCGTTCGGGTCGAGTGTGGGTGCCGGTGTCATGTGAGGCGAGGCAGACACTCCTGGACGAAGCTCATAAGTCCAAGTTTTCTATTCATCCGGGAGCTACCAAGATGTATCGGGATTTGAAGACCGATTATTGGTGGCCAGGGATGAAGCGGGATGTGGCCCGTTACGTGGAGAAGTGTTTAACCTGTTTGAGGTTAAGGCAGAGCACCAAAGACCTCATGGGAAGTTGCAACCTTTGGATATACCTGTTTGGAAGTGGGAGCACATTACGATGGACTTAATCACTAAGTTACCTCGTACTTCCAGAAATGTGGATGCTATCTGGGTTGTTGTGGATCGTCTAACTAAGAGCGCTCATTTTATGCTATTAATGAGAGCTCTTCGTCGGAAAAGTTGGCTGATATTTATGTTAAGGAAATCGTGGCTAGACATGGCGTTCCGGTCACTATCATTTCTGACCGGGATGTTCGGTTTACGTCACGGTTTTGGAGTAAGTTCCATGAAGATTTGGGGACGAAACTGCAACTTAGTACAGCTTTCCATCCTCAAACCGACGGTCAAAGTGAGAGAACGATTCAGACCTTGGAGGACATGTTGAGAGCCTGTGTGTTAGATTTTGGTGGTAGTTGGGATACCTATCTACCGTTGGCCGAGTTTTCGTACAACAACAGCTTCCATGCTAGCATTGGCATGCCTCCATATGAGATGCTTTATGGGAGGAGGTGCAGGACTCCGGTATGTTGGGGAGAGGTGGGCCAACGGGAGTTGGGTAGTACCGAGATAGTTCAGAAGACAACTGAGAGTATAGAATTAATTCGAGAACGTTTGAAGACAGCTCAAAGTCGTCAAAAAGCTACGCTGATAAGCGGAGATCAGACTTGGAGTTCAGTGTAGGTGATAAAGTGTTGTTAAAAGTGTCGCCTTGGAAGGAGTGATTCGATTTCGGAAAAGGGGCAAACTCGGCCCTAGATTTATTGGACCATTCAAAGTGGTGGCACGTGTGGGTAAAGTGGCGTATCGACTTGAGTTACCACCAGAGCTCAGTTTGATACATGACACTTTCCATGTGTCCCAGTTACGAAAATGTTTGGCGGATGAATCGGCTCACATTCCAATAGATGACATTCAAGTTGATGAACGACTTAACTACGTGGAAAGGCCGATTGCTATCTTGGAACGGAAGACGAAATCTTTGCGTAACAAGGAAATTGGTCTGGTAAAGGTCCAGTGGGAGCATCGGAAGGGATCAGAGTGGACGTGGGAGCCGGAAGCGGAGATGAGATCCAATTATCCGGAGCTGTTCCATGACTAAGCGATTTCGGGGACGAAATCTTGGTAAGTGGGGGAGAGTTGTAACACCCCGTTCCCATTTAGTTAAGTTTTAACTTCACTTTCGTTAAGTTATTGAGGTTTGGTGTCATTTATGTAATATCAGGTAGGGGGACTTGCTTGTAAATATAGAAAATGGAGGTGCTAGGTGTAAGTGTATATATAGGGATTGGATGATCAAACCCTTCACTTTTGATCATTTGTCAATATTGGGAGAAGAGAAAAAGGGCTTGATAGACTTCAAAGGGTTTTGGTGATTGGAGTGAAATTGTGTTTACGAGGTGCAATCGATTGTTGCCTAACCGTTGGAACTAAGTTTCTAACTTCAGGTAATCATCAATTTTCCTTTATTGTGGTTTGAATATCAAGTTTGGATCATAGTTAGGGTTTTGGGTCGAATGATAAGGAAATTGGCGATCTTTGGATCACCAAGTGAGTATTTTGTGTTAGGATGGTTCTATTTTTATTGTAGTAGTAATTGTAGAGCCTGGAAATGCGAAACCATGGCTTTTTGAATCGGTCGGATTGGGTTTGGGATGCAAAAGTTATGCCAAAAAGATGAAAAATCGATTTTGGATTCGTGCTGAATTTCAGCACCTAGCGATCGCTAGGTGATGAAGCTAGCGATCGCTAGCCATGGAAAATGAAGGCTAGCGACCCCTTGATGATCGCGAACTCAAACAGAAAGTGGGGAAAAATAGCTAGCGATCGCTAGCTATCAGCCTAGCGATCGCTAGCCTCTGTTTTGTGTGGAAAAATTGTTTTGGCTGTAACTTTCGCGTCTTAGCTCCGATTTTGATACCGTAAAGACCGTTGGGTTTGTAATTGAATTACCTACCTTTCTAGAGAGTCTAGTTCAGGTCTAGACTAAGTGTGTTAGTTATGAACCTTGAGTGTTTCGGTCATGAGCCTTAAGGTGTCGTTATGAATGATATTTATGTGTGTTTTGCTATAATGTGATATATAGGTGATTGTATACAACCGTGTGGTGAGTTGATCATAATTATGTGAAGCGAATCAAGGTGAGTACATATCCCTTATACGTGGCTTTATGTACAACTTGTATGTGATGCATATATGGTATGAGACTAGCATGTTGTGGGATGACGTACTCATTGTAGTGGTGGTGGCCACCGTGGGTATAGTCCTTGTGTTAACTGATATCAGTATGTGTGTGGTTCTTACCGGCGTGTACCGTAAGGCCATTGGTGATAGCATGCTTAGTTCTCATATGCGTAATAGTTGTATAATATTGTTATGTGTTTGTGATGTGTGCTCACTAAGCGAAAGCTTACCCCGTTGTGTTCTTTTTCCCCTAGATGCAGGTCCGTCTGGAAAGGACAAAGGGAAGGGAAAAGCTTGAAGTTCTGATCATGCTCCAGGCTCAGTTCATATGGATTTTTACTATCGTTAAACTTTTAGTTATGTTTTGGTTGTTTCAAACAGATATTTGTGATGAACCTTGTTTGAGGATTTGGCTAGTACCCTTTTGGTTGAAAACTTAAACCTTTGATTCTAAAGAATAATAATAAAGATAAGTGAATTTACGTTTTTGGACAATTTCCGCTGTCATGGTTACTTTTATTTCATTTCCGTTTATTTTCGTTAAAAATGGAAAAAAAAAAACAAATTTGAGTTGTTACAGTCACCTCATTGGGACCAACAGGAGAATTTCTGGAAGATAAGTTTCTCATACTGAGAATTCCAGAAATGATGTAGACCTACAGGAGGTAGAGGAAGAAGACACTTTGCCGATAGTCGAGCCTGTTGCTCAACAAGAACATGTTGAGGCTCAACCAGAGACGGTTGAGGAAGTGCAAACACAGGACCTTCGCAGATCCACTAGGATAAGGCAAGAACCAGATAGGTATCTTGGGTTCTTAGTCTCCCAGGATGATGGAGACTTGAATGAACCAACCTTCTATGGAGAAGCTGTGTCAGGCAGTGAGTCTGAACAATGGCAGGAGGCCATGAAGGCGGAGATGCAGTCCATGTACGACAACCAAGTATGGGAGTTGAGAGATTTACCCCAACACTGTAGGGCTGTTGGACGTAAATGGGTTTTCAAGAAGAAAACTGATATGGACGGTAACGTGCATACTTTCAAAGCTAGACTGGTTGCAAAAGGTTTCACGCAGACTCATGGTATCGACTATGATAAAACTTGTTCACCAGTAGCTATGTTAAATTCTATCAGGATTTTGATGGCCATTTCGGCGTACTTTAATTACGAGATTTGGCAAATGGATGTTAAGACGGCCTTCCTGAACGGGAAGTTAACAGAGGACGTCTACATGCAACAACCGGAAGGTTTTGTAGATCCAAATAATCCTGATAAAGTGTGCAAGTTGCTGAAATCCATATATGGATTAAAGCAAGCATCCAGGAGTTGGAACTTACACTTTGATGAGCGAATCAAGGAATTTGGTTTTGCTAAAAGTGAGTTTGAGCCATGTGTTTACACGAAGTTCAGTGGGAGCGTAGTGACCTTCTTGGTCTTATATGTAGATGATATTCTACTCATTGGAAACGACGTACCGACTTTACAGAACGTGAAGACTTGGTTGAGCAAATGTTTCCAAATGAAAGACCTTGGAGAAATAGATCTAGACGGCTTATCGGGCTTAGTCAAGGTACATACATTGACAAAATCCTGAAACGGTTCAGGATGGATGAATCCAAGAAAGGATTTATCCCGATGCAGCATGGCATAGTGCTGAGTAAAGCACAGTGTCCTGTTTCTAGTAAAGATCAGGGCAAGATGAAATTGATTCCATATGCTTCTGCAATTGGATCAATTATGTATGCCATGTTATGTACAAGGCCTGATGTTGCTTACTCGATAAGTGTTACGAGCAGATACCAGCAGAACCCAGGTGAAGCCCATTGGGCGGCTGTCAAGAACATTCTCAAGTACATGAGACGGACTAAAGAAATGTTCTTGGTCTTTGGAGGATCTGAAGACGAGACTAGTGTCACAGGCTATTCTGACGCTAGTTTTCAGACCAACTATGTATTCACCCTGAATGAAGGCGCGATCTCGTGGAAGAACTCAAAGCAAGACACCATAGCAGTTCTACCACAGAAGCTGAGTACATTGCAGCATCAGATGCAGCAAAGGAGGCAGTCTGGCTCAGGAATTTTATCTCGGATCTAAGAGTTGTAGCCAGTATCTCTAGACCCATAGATATTTACTGTGATAACTCTGGAGCAGTAGCGCAAGCAAAGGAGCCCAGAGAACATCACAAGTCGAGACATGTACTCAGGAAATATCACCTCATCCGAGAGATCATTGGAAGAGGAGATGTGCGAATATGCAAAATTCCGACGGATGAGAACGTTGCAGATCCACTAACAAAACCTCTTGCTAGAGCAAAGCATGAGGGGCATGCTAGTTCCATAGGAATGCAGTACCTGGACACTAGTAGTTAGTTAGTTATCGATTATAAAATGTAATATTTTGAGACATTATGAAAGTTTATTTCACAGTGTGTTGGAAATAAAGAGCACTGTTTTGAGAATGTTTCCAAAATTACTTTTTGCATATTTAAGGTTATCCATGATTTTTATGCTTGTAAAAAATCTAAATTTCCGTAGCAACTTATTGAGATGGGAATCTCAGTAGGGTTTTAACGCTATTATGAAGTGTTTGATATACACTTGGTATAGTTAGACATTCATAGATACTTATCAGAGTGAATGAGTATTGGAGGTGACCAATTTCAAGTCTGCTTCATGGAGCCTATGTCATAAGCATTGACTTGATGATAGGTTGTCCTTTGACCTGAGATATCTGGTCTATGATCATGAGGACTACTGTACTCTTAGCAAGCTCTAACGCTGCACCGTAACAGGGTGGCCATAAGGGGTATGACTAGATGCAGCGGAAGCCGTGGTTGTAGATGCGGGTAGTCAAGATGGGATTTACACCTCCTTTATGGGAGAGATATTTCCGGGCCCCCTGGCGATTAAGATTGGCAGAAATGCGTGGCCACGCTCGGATAGAATAACAGGAGGTTATTTGGAAGTTCCGTTACTGCAGGCAATCGAGATCAGAGTCAGGAAATACTTGAGTTTATGATTGAACTATCTCAGCTCCATGTCTAAAACTCACTTTAGAAATATCGTCTGTAAAAGGAATGAACCTGTGTACAATTCAAATATGAATCGTATCTCTGGCTATAAGAGATCTTATAACCTGGTTATCCTAAGTGTCTAGCTAGGGACCTCCATAGGCTAATGATGACAGTTAAGTTACTTGTCTGGCACAAGTGGGAGTCTGAAGGGATTATGTGCAAGACAGTAATTAGGGTTATCGCGTCCAATGTTATAAGATACTAGTGGGTCACACTGCTAGACACCCAACCCGAGACCTATTGGATTAAATGTGTGAAAATAATTAATTAGGTTGAATTAATTATTGAGAGAAATAAATAATAAATTGTTTATTTATTATTTATAGATAATTACTTAATTGATAAGCATGAATTAATTAAGGTAATTATTGAGAGTTTGTATTTGGTTTGGATTCTGTATCATTACCATAATTACCTATATAAATACAGGGTTAGGGTAATAAAAACTCAATATGATTTCATTGATTAACTTCTTCACCAAGAATCACAAACCACTCTCTCTCTCTTGCTCTCTCTCTTGGCCGCCGGCCACGCATACAAGCAACACACACGCCGGAGTTTTTCCGATCAAATCCAAGGCGGTCTAGCAGCCAGTCTCACGGTGGTGCAGTAGCGGTGTATCCTCACTAGCATCTGGAGGATCGTTTGTATCGTCAAAAGGTAAACGCGAGAAAACCCCCTTGATAATTGTGTTTGATAAACTGCGGTTGGATCTCTGTTCGGGTTAGTTTTTATCCGCTGCGTAATTAATTATGTGTTTATTTGACCCGAAAAAAAACCCAACACTGCCAATCCAAGGAAGCTCCGTACTTTCAAGGGGGATTTTGGCGACTCCCAATCCTTAATGGCTTCAATCTTAGCTTGATCCACTTTGATTCCTTCTTGCGTCACGATATGCCCCAAAAACTGAACTTCCTTCAACCAAAATTCACACTTTGAAAACTTCGCATAGAGTTGCTCTCGCTTTAGCATCTCCAAAACCTTTCGCAAGTGCTCGCCGTGCTCCTCGGCAGTCTTTGAGTCGATCAGAATGTCGTCAATGAAGACAATGACGAACTCATCCAAATACGGTTTACACACTCTATTCATCAAATCCATAAATGCCGTTGGCGCTTTCGTAAGTCCGAACGACATCACAAGAAATTCGTAATGTCTGTAGCGATTCCGAAAAGCCGTTTTTGGAATATCTTCCTCTCTGACCTTGAGTTGATTATAATCCGATCGCAAATCAATATTTGAGAAGAACTTAGCACCTTGTAGTTGATCAACCAAATCATCAATCCTTGGTAGTGGATACTTATTCTTGACGGTAACTTTATTGAGTTCTCCATAGTCGATGCAAATCCTCATGGTGCCATCTTTCTTCTTCACGAACAAAACCGGCGCTCCCCAAGGCGAAGTACTAGGGCGAATGAACCCCTTATCGAGTAGCTCTTGCAGTTGCGCCAACATCTCTTTCAATTCCGACGGTGCAAGCCGATACGGTGCTTTAGCGATAGGCGTCACTCCGGGTACCAAATCAATCCGAAATTCGATATCTCGATCTGGCAGTAAACTAACTAGATCCTCCGGAAAAACTTCCGGGTATTCACAAACAACTTCAATATCCTTCACCTCTAACTTATCTCTGCCTGAATCTACAACATATGCCATAAACCAAACACATCCCTTCCTAATACATCGATATGCCATAATCACCGAAATCAAGTTAGTACTCCTATTTCTCTTAGTACCATAAACTACTGCCGTCCTCCCATCTGGTAGTTTGATACGAACCATTTTTTGTTCACAATCTATCTTCACCTTATTTTTAATCATCAAGTCCATTCCTAATACCACATCCAAACCCTCCATAGGTATACGTTTAACACTAGAGGCACTAGGCATCCTTCCAATTCTACAGTACAAACTCTCGCAAATTCTCTAATCCACACTCACCCATTGGCGGTGTCTGCCTCATAAGGATGGTCTAACGGTTCAAGATTCACACAACACTGCTTAAGAAGCTCAGGGGTAGCATACGAATAGTCTACACCCGTATCAAATAATACTTTTGCACGAATAGAATTAACCAGAAATGTACCTGTCACCACGTCCGGCACCTCCTCTGCCTCCTCAGCGATCATCCTGAAGGCTCGACTCCTAGCCTGAGCCGGCGCTGCTTTCCCGTCATCTTTCACTGCCATAGCTTGATCCCTTGGTTCTTGTGCTCCTCCCCTCTTCATCTGGGGACATTCAGTCCTTAAATGATCAGGTGACCCACACTGATAACACGCTCTACGGGTGGTGCAATCTCGAGATAAGTGCCCCAACTGTCCGCACCAAAAACATGTAGGTGGTCCAGATCGACACTCTCCCTGATGAACTTTCTGACACTTTCCGCATGGCCTGACATGCTGGATCTGACCTCCTCTAGAATCAGTCCTAGGAAACCTTCCTTTCCTAGGGTCAATAGCTGGCCCTTCCCACTTCCTCTTCTCTCCGATTCTCTCCGACGCGTGACGGTCCTTCTGTCTCTCAATCAACTCAGCCGCATTAATAGCAGCCTGAAAAGTAGTCGGATCTTTTCTCATCACAAATTCCTGAATGCTTCTCTCTAGACCCTAAATATACCTCTCTACCCGATGCTCCTCAGTTGGTACGTAGACCTCAGCAAACCTCGACTTCTATATGAAACGGGTAGTGTACTCTTGTACCGTCATCATTCCTTGCTTCAGTTGGAGGAATTCCTCTTCCATCTTATTGGTCGCAGCTTGTAACACCCCGTTTTCAGTTAGTTAAGATTTAACTTTTTTTTTCATGTTTTGAGTTAAGTGGTGCCTTTTGTGTAAATCTTGGGTTGGGGGCCAAAGTGTTAATGTAGGAAGTATAAGGTTTAGTATGTTATGTATATAAGAAAGTTGGAAGCCTAGACCTCTCATTTGCACAAAACGTTTTTGAGAGAGAGAGTTAGGGAAATTGGTGAAATTGGTGAGTTCTTAAGTGAAGTTGCAAGGAGGAGATTGTTCAATCGGGTTAGCAAAGTAGAAATCGTTGTTGTCGGTGTTCGCGATCAAGGTAATCACTTGTTTATGGTTTATGTGTATGTCAATTTGTGGGTGTTATTCAAAGTTAGGGTTTAGTTGGATTATGATGAATTGATGATCTTTGGATCATCAATTGGATGTCATTTGTTGATTAGTTGAGTTTAGATTGTTAGCATATTTTTGGATTTGGTTTGGCATGGTTTAATTTGAGTATTTTGGACCCAAATTGTTGAGTATGGGGTTTTGGGTTCGAATTTCGTTCAAAATCGCGTTGAAGAAGATGGTGCTGTCAGGTTGGCGCTAATCTCCGCGCTGACCTGATTAGCGCCAAGATCAGCGCCAAACCTGCTGATGGGTTTCTGACCTAGTGTCGGCGGTACGTCGCGCGCTGATTTGATTAGCGCCATGTTTAGCGCGGAGCAATTTTGCCTCGGCGCTAATCTCCGCGCTGATCTGATTAGCGCCAAACATGCTGTTATGTTTTTGAGTTGTTTTGTTGCGGCGATCTTTTGAGGTTTTCTTTTATGGAAATCTCTTAGGGATATTTATAGTAGAATTTGAGAGCCATTGAGATAGATATGCTGTGTCTACGGCTCGAAGGTTGGGTACGATTTTAGAGTCATGTCGAAAGGTTGTTTATATGTATGTTATATGGATGTTCTAGGTGCGTGAACTCTTAAGTGTGATATATATCAAGGGTGTAGCTCTCAAACTCCATTGTCAGGTGAGTACATTAACCTGCGTTCAAATTTGATATGCATGTGATCATGATGTGTATGTTGTTGATATGTAACTGGCATGTAATATTCATGATATTACCTATGGTGGTAATTATTACTCCTAGGGAAGTTGGGTTCAGAGGCCTGGTACCAGTGTCAGTCATGATGCTCTTGGTGTTTACACCTTGAGTAATAGGTCACGATGCATGTCCAGCTTTACAGTTATGCTTATGGTTATGTTTATGCATTCATAGGGCCTAGGTTTGTGCTCACTAAGCTTTATGCTTAACCCGTTGTGGTTCATGTGGTTTAGTGACAGGTACCAAGTCGAAGGACAAGGTAAAGCTCACGTTTGATGGCTCGGATCCGTAATCAGTTCAGCTATGTTCGGGACACGATACATGAATAGCTTGATTGTTATTACAAATTAGTTTTTATCAAAAAAGTTTTGAGTTGTAAACTAATTATGAATTGAGTTGTTTTGAAAATTAGTACATTTTGGACCCAAGTTTTGAGAATATTGTCATGTTTTAAATTATAAAAGCTTCCGCAACATTTTAGTTACTTATTTCCGTTAGTTATCGTTAAATTTATATCTTTTGGAAATGAGGTGTTACAATTGGTATCAGAGCCTTGGTTTGGGGATTCGAGTGTTCACGGGTAGTGAATACTTGAACTCAAACTCAAGAGTTCGTGTTATCAAAACAAGTAACCAAAAATAAAAAATGTTTTAAGAAAAGGATTTAGAGCTGAACTGAGATCCGGAGCATCAAGACGGGGGTGAGCACCCTAAACTCTATTGAGCAAGTGTTAAGTATGACATGTTGATTATGTATGAACACCGTTAGGTGTTAAGTATGATTAATATGAATGTGTTGATTATGTAATTTAGCTTATGATG
Source organism: Centaurea solstitialis (assembly GCA_030169165.1). Taxonomy (NCBI): domain Eukaryota; kingdom Viridiplantae; phylum Streptophyta; class Magnoliopsida; order Asterales; family Asteraceae; genus Centaurea; species Centaurea solstitialis. The sequence continues at coordinate 54,404,039 of CM058045.1, read as the reverse complement.
CCTTGATGGGTAATATGATGATATGAGTCGATATGATGTTTATGTAATATTTGGTTACGCATGTAAGATGTGCTTATGAATGATATGCTGATACTTGATGTTTTATGAAATGAGTATGTTGATGACATGTGTATGCAATCTAGTAGAGAGTTTTATGAATGCTTATGACACTCTAAAATAGAGTTAGCTGCTATCAAGGGTACAAGTAGTGGGTCATGTTTTATGTGTCACATGTATGAACCAAGTTTGGGAAATGACTCTATCATGATGACGAAAAGGCTAAGTGTGTAGGATGTAATTATCATGGTATAAGGGCCCATATCATTACAATTACATTGTACCATTCGGGCTTGACCAAGTTGTGAGAACAGTTTATGACCAAACGAGGTTAGGCTTGGAGGGATCATGAGTATGTTGATTTTATAGCTAAGTAAGAAGAGTTAGCTTGGTCATGGACCAAAGGTGTCCTCGTTATGATGAGATTTGATATGACTATGTAAGTAGATTATATATGTTTAGTTAGTAGACTTGGTTGGTTAATCAGTATATCAGGATGCCTAGTGGTGAAATGAAGATCAATTTTGTATAATTTGATGGGAATTTCGTGGAGAACTCTTTGGCATATTCTTGTTTGACTGTTGCCTAGGGTTTGAAGCACGATTCTAACATTGCCGATGCAAGTTTGGTTTTGACAAAACCATAAGGAACCTTGAGGTATTGATAAGGATTCTAGGAGGGAATTATCCCCAAATGTGTACGATGTATTATTTAGTGTCTAAGAAGTCATGTTATTGAATTAGTATGGTTAAGTTGGATAGTGGAAAGAAAACCTTTATGGCTTTCCTTAGCAGTGAGTTGAAACTGAAGAAAAGAATCCCTCTTAGGAGGTACTGCTTCATGGGTTAGAGTGGTAACCATGAGAAGTCAAGGTAGTAGACTATGTTGTAGAGAGAATTCAGAAGCTTCCGATTTAAAGGAAGTGGTTGCAGCAGAGATTAGGGAAGTATTTCATAAGTTACATCCCAGTCTTTTAGCGCAAGTAGAGAGTATAGTATGGGACTCTTTCTCTGTTTAGTTAGAAATGTTAAGTACCTCAGATAGAGGTAGATGAGTCGATTAATGACGATGTGGCGATGATGTGAATTACAAAATTAATGAATGAGACTACCAGCTAGCTTTCAGAGCAATCGCTCACTTGTTCGGAATTATTGTCCGAAATGTGATGTGAGTGAAGGAATATAGACGATCGGACTTTGGAATACTAGAGTCAGAGTTAAGAATATGTGTGGTGTTAGTACGGTGAATTGAATTCTATCACATGCACGAGAATTTTGGGCTAGATAGCCTGCTTTAGAGAAGCAAGATAGTAGAAAGAAAGCAAGCAAGCCTTTAATTGGTGAACGATTGGACTATAAGTGGTTGACCATGACTGAGTGAATAGCCTTCATGATGAAAGTTCAATCCATGTATTGTATTTTTATTTAAACGATGTGGTTCATCTTTTCTCATTGGATTTATTAAATATTTTGGAGAAAGTTGGTAAAAAAAAATATGTTTTTGGAAAACCTTTGTTATCGCTTGAAGAGGTTTTTACTTGCTGATTGTGAAAATAGTTTTCACTTTTATTGTGACTAAATTTTTTTTTCCTTGTGCAAGGGTGTAATGCTGAGGAGCGTTTATAACTTGATAAATTTTGAACTTTGTGAATTGTGAAATGTTTCACCTTTTTCAATGTCGAATGATTTTTATATTAACTGTGGAATTATGGCAATACTCATATACCCAAGTTATGACTAAAACTAATTGGACATGTTGCTACCCTACCCATGAGTAGGAGAGTTATTTTACTAAAGTGGTATAAGGGATTTTATTGAGTATTTTGCAAATGATAAAAGTTTTATTAAACACACATTATTTGCATTAGCGTATATTGACCATGCTTAATGATGTCATGTCACGTAGTGTATACGGATGATTCCTGAAATCATCGTGGGAGTGGCCTTATATGCATAGAGGATTTGGGGTATGCATATCTTAGTTGTTACATGACATGGTGCATATCAAAATTTTCTAACGTACAAAAAATAATTTAAATCATTGTGTCGTTGTACAAGAAGGCTATGAACTCACTAGGTCATGGTGAAGACTGAATGAAGCGTAGAGGCAAGTTCAGAGAATTAAATGTAAGGTATGACCGTCATGGTCGATTTTAGATTCCGTTGTTATGTTAGAGAGCAGCGGTTGATATTTGAAGTCTTAGATCGTTGACTTTAGTAATGTTGTAATAGAGTAATTTATGCTCTTAAGTGGTGTCTAGTGGGTATGGTTGTTAGTAAATGTCTTGTTTGAAGAATAAGGAGGTTTCATTGGGAAGCCTTGCCTTTGGAACATGTCAGTAATGCATCCACATGGTTAACAATGAAGTTAATGACTGATGATATAGATCCTCTTTGGGAGGTGGAGATTAGAAGAAATTTTGGTTGGCTATTTGATCAGTTTTATATACAATGGTAAGAGATAGTTGAAGGAAGTTGAGTATGGAGAGTTATGGAGGCTGAGCCTGTTATCCAGGTTGATCTTCGCTTGATTCTCGTGTTTCCTACAATGGTGGTTACACCCGTAGGCTTCGAGGGTCAAGTAGGGATTGTCGGATTGGTTGTTGGCACTAAATGAAGTGGTCGTGAATTATGGTCTATCTAAATTCAAGAAGGGCAAGGTCGGGAGGTAATATCATTTTACCATATGTGGGGTAATTGGCCTAGATAAGGCAATACCCATTGTGATGTAGTAGGAAGGAGTTATTGTGTGAAATTATTGTGTGTATTGGGTAATCATGGAAATAGCATGTGCGAATAGTTTGTGATGAAATAAGTCAACAAGATGGTTAGCACGGATTAGCTTAGTTGTGATCACGCTCATTTAGAGTGTGAAGCATAGAGAATAATGGTTTGAACTCTAAGTGGGGGAGAACTGTTGTTTGAAAAGGCGAACAGTTATGTGTTCCATCTGATAAAGACGTACGAAGTAAGCTACGCGATTCATGATTTAGAGTTCACATGGGTAGTTATCGTGGTTAAGACATAGCGATACTACCTTTATTATTTCATGAGTCAATAGACTTTTGTGCATGCGACAGATAAAAGGGATGGATGTTGTAGAGGGTTATAATTGCAGTACCCTTTGTTAGTATGGATAGCTAATGTAGTGGTAGATGCATTAAGAATAAGAATGCATCGTGTTCCTTTCGGGAATACCTTTAAGGAGGATGTCTGAGATAACCTCATTAGTTATTATGTTGAAGCAGTTAAAAGTGAGAACTAAAAGAAAGAAAGAACCAGGGGTTAATTGGCTCAGACAGTAACTGATACTTGTGACCCTTTGACCATGGTAACTATGTGTGGGCACTGTGTGAAGTGAAGCTACACAGAGTTTGATAGATGAAGTTCTTAATCAAATTCTCAATTCATTCCGATACTACTAAAATGTATAAGAACTCAGGGTTGGATTATTGGTGGCCAGGAATGAAAAAGGATGTTGCAAGGTAACTGAAGAGGTGTTTGAAATATTTAAAGGTGAAGTTAAAACGAGAGGACTACTTAACACTCTCAAGGATGTATTAAACGTTTGTGTACGTTGTAATTACGGATTGTTGGAACATCTATTTATCATTGGCTGAAATTTGATTATGATAAATTTCACGCCAACAGTGGTAAGCCTCAACAGGAAAGGAGGTACAAGAGGAGGTGGTTAATTTTCAGTTTGCGGGAAGAAGTGGGTCAATGAAATAGATAGTATGGGTTAGTTCAAAGTCGCCTGAGAGTATTCAGATGATCAGAGTTACATTGAAAACTACTCAGAGTTGTTAGAAAGTTATGCAGAAAAGTAGATGACGAACTGAAAGTCTGATGAGGATAATATGTGATATCTAAAGTATCAACGTGGATAGAAGTAATATGATTCTGAAGGAAGGGAAAGTTGAGTCCAAGATTTGATGGACTATTCCAGATGATTATACATAGTGGAAAAGTATAAGGTATAGATGTGAGTTGTACGAGAACCCGACTAAATAGAAAATACTTTACATGTTTTCAGTTGAGGAGGATTGAGTCCTTAAGAGGTGAGGATATTGCTAAAGATTAGAAGAAGAGACGAAAAGCAGTGGTCTGGAGCTATTAAAGGTATAAGCAATTTCGGGGACGAAATCTTGGTAAGTGGGGGAGAGTTGTAACACCCTGTTTTCAGTTAGTTAAGATTTAACTTTTTTTTTTTGTCATGTTTTGAGTTAAGTGGTGTCTTTTGTGTAAATCTTGGGTTGGGGGCCAAAGTGTTAATGTAGGAAGTATAAGGTTTAGTATGTTATGTATATAAGAAAGTTGGAAGCGTAGACCTCTCATTTGCACAAAACGTTTTTTAGAGAGAGAGTTAGGGAAATTGGTGAAATTGGTGAGTTCTTAAGTGAAGTTGCAAGGAGGAGATTGTTCAATCGGGTTAGCAAAGTAGAAATCGTTGTTGTAGGTGTTCGCGATCAAGGTAATCACTTGTTTATGGTTTATGTGTATGTCAATTTGTGGGTGTTATTTAAAGTTAGGGTTTAGTTGGATTATGATGAATTGATGATCTTTGGATCATCAATTGGATGTCATTTGTTGATTAGTTGAGTTTAGATTGTTAGCATATGTTTGGATTTGGTTTGGCATGGTTTAATTTGAGTATTTTGGACCCAAATTGTTGAGTATGGGGTTTTGGGTTCGAATTTCGTTCAAAATCGCGTTGAAGAAGATGGTGCTGTCAGGTTGGCGCTAATCTCCGCGCTGATCTGATTAGCGCCAAGACCAGCGCCAAACCTGCTGATGGGTTTCTGACCTAGTGTCGGCGGTACGTCGCGCGCTGATTTGATTAGCGCCATGTTTAGCGCGGAGCAATTTTGCCTTGGCGCTAATCTCCGCGCTGATCTGATTAGCGCCAAGATCAGCGCCAAACATGCTGTTATGTTTTTGAGTTGTTTTGTTGCGGCGATCTTTTGAGGTTTTCTTTTATGGAAATCTCTTAGGGATATTTATAGTAGAATTTGAGAGCCATTGAGATAGATATGCTGTGTCTACGGCTTGAAGGTTGGGTACGATTTTAGAGTCATGTCGAAAGGTTGTTTATATGTATGTTATATGGATGTTCTAGGTGCGTGAACTCTTAAGTGTGATATATATCAAGGGTGTAGCTCTCAGACTCCATTGTGAGGTGAGTACATTAACCTGCGTTCAAATTTGATATGCATGTGATCATGATGTGTATGTTGTTGATATGTAACTGGCATGTAATATTCATGATAGTACCTATGGTGGTAATTATTACTCCTAGGGAAGTTGGGTTCAGAGGCCTGGTACCAGTGTCAGTCATGATGCTCTTGGTGTTTACACCTTGAGTAATAGGTCACGTTGCATGTCCAGCTTTACAGTTATGCTTATGGTTATGTTTATGCATTCATAGGGCCTAGGTTTGTGCTCACTAAGCTTTATGCTTAACCCGTTGTGGTTCATGTGGTTCAGTGACAGGTACCAAGTCGAAGGACAAGGTAAAGCTCACGTTTGATGGCTCGGATCCGTAACCAGTTCAGCTATGTTCGGGACACGATACATGAATAGCTTGATTGTTATTACGAATTAGTTTTTATCGAAAAAGTTTTGAGTTGTAAACTAATTATGAATTGAGTTGTTTTGAAAATTAGTACATTTTGGACCCAAGTTTTGAGAATATTGTCATGTTTTAAATTATAAAAGCTTCCGCAACATTTTGGTTACTTATTTCCGTTAGTTGTCGTTAAATTTATATCTTTTGGAAATGAGGTGTTACACAGCTAAAGGGCAGAATTGCGACCTGAATTTCGCCACAAAGTTCTTCCATAACATAATTCTAACAGCCTCGGTTCCTCTTCCTCCGGTCTCCACATTCGACCAGTGCAAGGCATCCGCCTTCAACATCGATCGCGCATACACTGCCTTATAGTTTTAGAGGAGCAGACATAGGTGTTTTCATTTCAGAGCAAGTAGTGAGATCAAATTTCTTCAGCATATCTCAAACATACTTGCCTTGAGAGATGAAAATCCCCTTTTCAGATTGTTTAACCCGAAGACCTAAGAAATAGGTTAGTTCACCCATCATAGACATCTTGTATTGAGATTGCATGAGTGACTCAAACTTTTTGCAAAGTTTGGCTTTCGTGGATCCAAAAATAATGTCATCAACATAAATTTGGGCAAGGAAAACATGATCCTTGTAAGACTTGACAAACAAAGTGCTGTCAATCTTTCCACGAGAGAAACGTTCAACGATTAGAAATGTAGACAAGGTTTCATACCAGGCTCTAGGTGCCTGCTTTAGACCATACAAAGCCTTGTTTAGCTTGTAAACATGGTTTGGATGATTAGGATCAGTAACTCCTGGAGGTTGAGCGACATATACTTCTTCAGCAAGTTCCCATTTGGAAACGCACTTTTGACATCTATTTGGTTGACCTGAAAGTTCATGTGAGCAGCATAGGCAAGAAATAGCCTTATGGCTTCAAGTCTATCAACAGGGGCAAACGTTTCATCGTAGTCTATCCCCTCTTCTTGTCTATAGCCTTGTGCAACAAATCTAGCCTTGTTACAAATGACTATACCATGCTCATCTAGTTTGTTTCGAAAAACCCATTTGAGACCAATGACGGTTTTTCTAGATGGCTTGTGAACAACTGTCTAGACAAGGTTTCTTTCGAACTCAGCGAGTTCTTCTTGCATCGCTGAGACCCAAGATGGATCAGCGAGCGCTTCATCTATTTTTGTAGGTTCATGTTCAGATAGAAAGCTGACATAAAGAAAGTGGTTACCTGACTGTTGTCGAGTTTTGACTCCAGTAGAAGGATCACCAAGTACCAGATCAATTGGATGATCTCTGGTCCATCTGAGAGCAGGAGGCTGAGAAATAGCCTGTAGAGGTTCAACAATTGTTGATGAAGTAGATTCATCAGCAATGACTTGAATAGGTTCAGTAGCTGAAAGGATTGAAGCCTCAGGGACATCACTCAGTTAAAGAGGACTGTCAGCATCTTGTGCAACTTCAGCAGAGCCTGAAGTTGACGGAGTATCTTCCTGAGAAATAGTGGGAGATACTTGATTCAAAGGAATCGCTGAGTAGATAGGGGTGTCATGTGGGATATTAGGTTCTTCAAATCCATCAGGGATGTATGATGAAGATCCTGCAATAGGAGTGCTAACCTTAGGAATGTCACTTTCAGGGACATGAAAGTAAGAGTTATCCCATTGATCTATATCATCACTATCAGTAAAAGAAGGAGCGGATGAAAATGGATCAATTTCGTCAAACTTGACATGGATGGTTTCTTCTAGAGTTTGCCTTCGTTTGTTAAAAACGCGATAGGCCTTGGATACAGTGGAGTATCCAACAAGAAAACCATCGTCAGCTTTGGCATCAAACTTTCTAAGATTATCTCTGTCGTTTTTGATATAACAATTACAACCAAAGATATGAAAGTAGGAAATGTTTGGCTTTCTTCCCCTGAAGAGTTCATAGGCTGTTTTCTTGAATCGTTTCACGATCAGCGACCTGTTCTGGGTATAACAGGCCGTGTTGACAGCTTCAGCCCAGAATTGAAGAGGTAGACGTGCTTCAATTAGCATCGACCTTGCAGCTTCAATTAGCGTGCAATTTCTTCGTTCAGCGACCCCGTTTTGCTAAGGAGTTCGAACGGATGAGAGTTTTGAGAGATTCCCTTGCTAACAAGAAAATCATCAAGAACACTGTTTTTAAATTCAGTGTCGTGATCACTTCTTAGAGAACGAACAGTGATCTGATTATACTTCTCCATCAGAAGAATGAAGTTGATAATCTCTGAGAGGCATCGCTCTTGGATCTGAGGAAGAACACCCAAGTGTATCTTGAGTATTCGTCCACAATCACAAGTGTATAGCGCTTTCCACCAATGGACTGAATATTGACTGTTCCGAAGAGATCCATGTGCAATAGCAGTAGTGGAGAGGAGATAGTGGAGACCTGCTTCGATTTGAAAGAAGTTATGGTCTGCTTTCCCTTTTCGCATGCTGAGCAAAAGATTTCTTTGCAAAGCTCTTTTCAGGGAAACCATCAACCAGATTGCTGATAGAGAGTTGATTGATGGTTTTGAAGTTAAGGTGAGAGACGCTTGTGCCAGAGCCAGTTGATGTCAGAAGAGGCCTTGGACATAAAACACACATATTCAATGGAGGTATCCATGTTGATAGTGTAGACAGCACGGAACCGCTGTCCTCTGAGAATGACTTTCTTGTGCCTGTTCTTCACCTTAGAGTCCTTCTTGGAGAAAGAGACTTTGTGATCCTTATCACAAAGTTGACTGGTACTCAGCAGGTTGTGAGTTAATCCTTCAACATAAGATACCTTCTTAAAAGTAGTCTTGCCATTGGTTAAGGTACCATAACCTTTAGTGATACCTCTTCCTTCACCGCCAAATTTGACTGAAGAGCCTGCTTCTTCTTTGATGTCTATCAGCACATGCTTGTTTCCAGTCATGTGCTTTGAGCATCCACTATCAAGATACCAGATGCCCTTTCCCTGAAATAAGAAGACAGGTTAAGTGGTCTTGGGGACCCAAATAAAGTTGAGTCCAGTTGGGTCAGCAATTCATGACTCACCAGCGACATAGATTATGATTGCATTTGAGGTAGAGGCAATGACATCTGTCATTTCTGATTTCTCAGAATTGACAGGATTAGGGATGTTAGATGCATCAGGGATTAAAGGATTCTTTCCTTTGACTGATTTTCCAGCATTGGGACCTTTCTTTACCTTAGCTGCCTTTTCAGCTTTGGTAGCATTTGGACAATTACTAGCAATATGATCATTTTGACCACAGTGATAGCAAGTTCTGAAGGTGTTAGCCTTACAGAGACTACCCTTAGGATGTTTAAACCTAAGATGGGTTGGTCCTTGTCCAAGAAAGCCTTTTTCAGCTGTCTGAGGAGGAATTTATTTCTTCTCCTCATGTTTAGATATAATATCTACGTTATGTATGGGAATAGGGTTTTGTCCTATTTTCAGCTTTCCTGACCTAGGAGGTCCACCACCTAAGACTTTAGGAGTCTTAAAATAAGATTTAGAAGGTTTTGGTGGTTGGAGAGTCACTTTCATCAGCAGGACAATAGTTAAAAGAGACAAACATGCCAAACTTTAAACTAGATTTATCACGGATATCATCAGCATGCAGATTGTCTTTATTAAAACCTAGACAGGTTCTAATCTTAGGATGTCGCTGAGAGGAGATTATTTTGTCAATAGTTTCAGAAGCATCAGCCCAACTCTTGACAGTAACCTTCTCAGAGTAGAGTTCAGCAAGAACTTTCCCTTTTTTAGCGATAGCCTGTTCTCTTTCAAGACAAAGGATTTGGTTCACATGAACCTGATCCTTGTAACTTGCTTCATAAATGGCAACCTCTTTGAGTTTCTCATGACACTCTTTGAGCTCAGTCCTAAGATCAAGATTGATCTTTTCAGCAGAGGACTTGCCGTTTAAGGCATTATGCAGATCGATGGTAAGCGCGTCCATCGCTGACATAGTATCAAAAGGAGAGGGAGTAGATACCTGGAAAGGTGGGAGTGAGGATGAAGTAGGTGTATCAACAACCTCTTCAGGAAAGTCCTCAAGCTGTGCCATGAGAACTGGTTCAACTTCTTCAATGATAGCCATCAGACATGTGGCCTCAGTGGTGTCTTCCTCATCTGAGGAATCATCAGAGGAATCGTCCCATCCTTTGCCTTCAGCGATTAGATCCTTTGCCCTTTTGCTGGTATTTTAGCTTGCGATATTTCGCCTTCAGCTTCCAGTATTTGTTCTCTTTGGAAGCTGGAGATGAAGATTCAGCGAACTGATTCTTCTTGTACATGCATTCAGTAGCATAGTGTCCCTTTCCCTGACACTTGAAGCAAGTAGCAGAGGCCTTATCACCAGATGGTGTTGCAGCCTTGTTAGTAAGAGAGAGGGATTTGGACTTTCGAAAGTTTCCTTTTCGTCCAAACTTCTTGAAATGCTTAAAGAGAACGGCAAGGGACTCATTGAGCTCAGTCTCAGTATCAGAGACATGGTCAGAGTCAGAATCTTCTATCTCAGTGATGGTCACTATTGAGACAGGATTAGAGGGTTGAGGAGAGTCAGAAATTAAAGCAAGAGACGTGCTTTTGACATCCTTAGTATCTCTTATGAGATTAGACTTAAGGGTCTTGTGCTGTTCATGGTTGAGCATCATACCATATAACTCGCTGAGAGTTATAGTCTTTATGTCCTTTGATATTTTAAGACACATGGTGTAATTTTCCTAGTGATCCGGGAGTGCTTCCATGAACTTAGTGATTACCTGCGAGTTGGAGAAGGAGACGTCGTAGGTCTTCAGATCTATCAAGAGGCAGTTAAACCTCTGATGGGTCTGGGAGAGAGTTTTACCTTTAACAGCGATGAACTTCTCATACTAACATATGAGGTGAATCTTTCTAGATTCCATGAGAGCATCAGCGCCCTCGTATTGGAGACAAAGAGTGTCCCATATGTCCTTAGCTGATTTCAGCTTGCTGATGGAGTGAAATACTTAATCAGGAAGAGACATAGCTATCAGAGATCTTGCCTTGGTGTCAATATTCACCAGGCGTCTATCTTCATCAGACCAGTTAGCAACTAGTTTGACAAAGCTTGTTTCCTATACTGCATGAGTGTTATCAGTAGCAGCAATGGAAGCGATTATAGAAGTGGGAACGTGTGTCCCATGCTCTATAAAGTAGGGGATTTGAGGATCAGAACCAGCTAAGAATAGCCCCATCCGAGATTTCCAGAGAGGGAAATTTTCGGGCATGAATCTGGGTGGCTTTGCCAGAGATCCAGAATCGAAGTAAGAATCTTTAGAGGGAAAAGAAGTGGCCATAATGTGGATCTAGAAACTATGTTTCTTTTGTGAACGGTTAGATAGAAGAAAGATTTTCTAACTGCTCTGATACCACTTGTTGGTCCTCTTTCGATGGCCAACTATGTATATTGTATTGTAGAAGGGGGGAGGGGGGGTATTGAATACAATCAACACAGTTTCTTCTACTTAATTTAATTCACAACCCCTATGGAGTTTTTGTGTCAATTAAAGTAGATTGTTTGTTGAAGCGGATCTAGACTTTGTCATGATCCAAACAATCCATAAGTATTTTACGAAGCATTTGCTTATGCACAAAGCAAGAATAGAGATAGATAGAATGAACCTTGATAGGGAGAGAAAGGATTGGGGTATAGAAGCATGAACCAAGGTTGGTTTGAAGAACAAACCTAATACTCATGTTTATACCCCATGCATTAAATGCTTGGCAGAACCACTTTTGCACGTGGCAAACTAAGAGTGGTTCTATTGTACTACAGACTATAAACGACGGCCCGTACTTGGTAGGGTTATGGTCTATAGTGTACAATTGACTTATGGTTGAGAAGCAAAGAGGGAGCAGCGAAGAGACATCCCCTTTTGTACTTTTGTCAGAAAGGCAAATCAAATCCTTTGTGTGCATATAGGAGGGAAAAACAAATCTTGAATTTGTGAAGAGCAAGTCACTGATCAGGCCATAGAATCGCTGATCTCTGGGAAGATCAGGGAGGCACTGTGACTTGTCTTCCGTAAAACGTCATGCAAAGTAGTCAGCATGCTATCACTGATTTCAACTTCAGATCACAAGCTCGCTGACTCTTTCATTCAGCTTACATCAATAGATGGTGCTGATGGTTTTCTTATGGCATGACAATTTGTTTTTCAGGGGATACTTAGCTGATGTCAGCTCTTGCTGATACTAAATGGAGTCAGTGATCAACGATCGCTGATTGTCCAAACTATCAGCGATAAAGAATCGCCGAAGTAGTGAACTTCATCTTTCAGCAGTGCTAAGTATTTTGCAGAAAATAGATAAAGGATCATTGGTATTTCACAAAGTCTTAGGAAGACTGGATCAACAGATTCTCTCCAGAATCTCGAACGGTCCAATGAATCGAGGGCTCAATTTTCCAGCTTTCCAAAAGCGGAACAATCCATTCCATGGCGATACTTTCAGCAGTACCCTATCACCAATCTGAAATTCAAGCGGTTTTCTGTGATTATCAGCATAACTTTTCTGACGATCTCTGGCCGCCTTAAGCTTTTCTTGGATCATCTTAATCTTATCAGTTGTTTCCTGAACGATATCTGGCCTGATCAGTTGGCTTTCTCCAACCTCCAACCTATTAAGCGGTGATCTGCAATTCTTTCCGTACAAGGCTTCATAAGGTGCGCACTGGATGCTGGTGTGTAGCTGTTGTTGTTGGAGATTTCGATCAAGGGTAAGTGATCGTCCCAACTACCTCCTGTTGGGTTTTTGGTGGGTATCCTCGGATCCAACTGACTCGAGGATTAACACGGATTTAACGAACCTCACTGGTTTGATAAATCTCATAGGTTTAAAATCAAACTGATAAAACCAACGCGATCAGAAACACACTGTTTCGATCTTATTATGCGGAAGCGTTTAAAAGCAAAAACCCTTAAAGCCTATTGATCTTTAATCGTTTCTTGTTTAATCCTAATGGTTTAAGTTTAGATCAATTTACCTGGACTGCTTGAGATTTAATCCACCGGTGATTGACCAACGAACGTTCTTCTAGTTGAACCGAACGAAACCCGAACACTTGAAAAACCAAACTGGCGTTCCGAGTGGGATAGAAGGTGACTGGCGCCGGCTGGGAGAGAGACAGAGGGAGAGAGAACTGGAAACTGATTTGTGTTTTCTGAAAAGCTTAGTTTTTCCTTAACCCATAAGCCTTATTTATATGGAGAAAAAATACAGTTTGAATAGAATCCAGTTTCCATATTATAATTATCTCAAATCTTTTCCTTTTATTAACTGGAAAAGAATTTGCATATGATAAATATAAATATATATATATTTATCTAATACATATAAATCACTTTATTAATTAACTATTATATATTTATTTTATCAAATAAATATACAATCTCCTAATTAATTAATAACCCTCCAACTTTGGTAATTCTTACTGAAATTACCCAATTGATTTATAATACACTATTATAAATCCTAACTCTCCATTTCTGGGTTTCATCTAACTTGTTCGACTTATAGGTCCTCACAGGTGTGACCCTCAAGTGTCTTGTAACATTGGATGTATAATTGTTGGGTTTTTGTGGGTATCCTCGGATCAAACTGATTCGAGGATTATCTCAGATCTATCAAACCTCGCTGGTTCGATATCACTCATAGGTTAATCAAACTGATAAAACCTATGTGATCAATAACACACTGTTTTGATCTTATTTGTGCGGAAGCGATAAAAGCAAAAACCCATTAAAGCCTATTGATCTTTAATCGTTAACAGTTCTAAACCTAATAGTTTAGGTTAGATCAATTTACCTGGATGCTTGAGAATTAGTCCACCCGTAATCAACCAACGAACGTTCCTCTAGCAGAACCGTGAAACCCGAACAACAAAAACGACTCGAGGGGGGGGGGGTTTTTGTGCGCCGGTTTTGGGAGAGAGGAGGGGAGACAGAAAACTGATTTTTCAACTGAAAAGGCTTAATGTTTTTCCTTAACCCATAGGCTTTATTTATATGGAGGAAAAACACAGTTTGTAAGGAATCCAGTTTCCTTATGATAATTATCTCAAATCCTTTCCTTATTTAATTAGCTGGAGAAGAATTTGCATACGATAATTACGATTTATATATTTATCTAATATATAAAATCTTTATTAATTAACTATTATATATTTATTTATCTTAATAAATATATAATATCCTAATTAATTAATAACCCTCCAACTTTGGTAATTCTGACTGAAATTACCCAATAGATTTATAATACACTATTATAAATCCTAATTCTCCATTTCGGGATTTCATCTAACTTGTTCGACTTATAGGTTCTCACAGGTGTGACCCTCAAGTGTCTTGTAACATTGGATTGTATAATCACTTGGTTTGTCAACTCTGCACATAATTCCTAACAGACTCCCACTTGTGCAAGTTGGCAATACCACCTTTGATTACACGGACCTAAGGAGGCCCCTAGACAGGCACTTAGGCTGACCAGGTTACAAGAACTCTTATACCCAGATTTGGTGATATAAACATTCCGTGAGGAATTGGTATCTATGAAACTACTGTTCATTGATTGGGTATATCTTGGCTTTTCCCTTTGCATCGCGATATTTCATCTGTGAGTATGAGCTTGGAAAGTGTCAACTCTAAATACTCAAGATTCTGTTCTCTTGATTATCTGACTTTCACTGATAGGTAAACGACAAAGAACTAATCAGTTCGTTTGGGCATGGCCATGCACTTCATCAGTACACTTAGTCAGTCAAGATGGGCCCAGAAATATCTCTCTTCTAAGAAGAGGTGCAAATCCCATCTTGCATATCTGCCTTTAACACCACGGCTTCCGCTGAATCTAGTTACACCCTTTATAGCCACCCTGTTACGGCGTAGCGGTTGAATGCACTAAGAATTCAGTAGTCCTCATGATATCAAATCAGATACCTCAGGTGATAGGGACAACCACTGTGAGATTTACTTATGACTGTTTCCAAGAAGTAATCTCAACCGCGGATCACGTCCGATATTTGCTACTCTATCAAATATCTGTGCAACTTTTAGTCTACAACACTTGTAGCTGTTATTCAGCAACTGATCATAACTACCTAAAAGTTCACAATGACTTTAATGCCTTATCATGCTCCCACAGTGATAAGTTGTCACGGACAGATTTTGAATGAAAACTGGAAACTAGTTTCATTCCTGGATGTATTAAAACATGCAAAATAGTGAAAGTGATAAAGAAACTAATTTTGTATAGTCCATATTACACGCTGTAATAATAACAAAATTGAATGTCTTTTCTTTAATAACTTTCATTTTATCTATTTAACATTTGTTAAATACTGATCTAAAATGAAGTATCACCTACCTTCAATTTTAAACCCTTTGATTAAAGTTTACCATTTTAATCAAAGTGATAACCAAAAACACAAGTCTGTTCATACGATCTACTTGTATCTGCTAATTATTGTTCTGCAAACACCTTATAAGAACAATAACTAGACTTTTATCATATTCCATGAACTTGGAGACCTGGACTAACTTCCAGTTTCCTGAATATGTAAAACTGCAACTTTCCTTAGTTGCTGTGTAGATGAATGATTTCTACCTGAAATCCGATTCCATTTGCAATCCTGGCAAATCTACTGGAATGCTATATATTTTAATCCAACACTTTTAATTATTGATTTTTAAGTCAGTTACGACCTTTGTTTCATGGGTCTTGAAACTTTTATCCTTTTAACTAAAAGGGTAAATTATATCTTATGAATTCTTATCCTACCTGGATTTATGAATTCCGAGATATATCAATAATTATGTCTTTTATTCTTTTATCTTAGACTAGATAGAGAATAATCGGGCTCCCACTTGCTTGCATAAAAACTAACTATTACTCAAAATTTACTATTGACTTATTCAAGACTTTGATTAGTCAATCCTAATTTCAAGTAATGAACTTTGAGAATTTCCCTTTTATGAAACTCAACTGGATTTGGTTAAATCCTAATTCCAAACCTTGGAATCCTTCTAGTTTCATAAATACTGTTATTAACGCTATCTGAGTTAATATCCTAAATTCTCCTTTTAAAACATTTGAATAAAACTTGATCAAACTTAATTAGTTAATTCTTGAGAATTTCTTTTATAAAACTTAACTGGATTTGGTCAAATCCTAATTCCAGAACTTGGAATCTTTCTAGTTTTATAAATGCTGTTATTAACGCTATCTGAGTTAATATCTTAAATTCTTCCTTTTGATCACAAAACTATTATTCATAAATGTTTTATCCTCAAAACACATTCCTTATAGAATCTTGTGTGTTTTGATAGTTTTTATACAAATTACTTCAATCTCATTAAAGTAATTATAACAGGCATCAACAACTAGGATCATACAAACACTAAGCACAATCAGATATTTGTCAAGACAATAACTTTTGAAAAATAAAACCATCGAATTATAAAAATAATTATCCAAACATTGTTTAAAACATAAAACCCCCAAAATAACTGTTTTACAACTATAAATTCAAAAGATGTCTTGACTTAAATTATCTCGTGCTTTGATCCTCGGCAACTCCTGGGCACTCCACTTCATTTCTGATTTCCTGCAATGTCATTTGCTCTAGGTATCAGTATACTTGTAAGCTAACAAGTAAGAAGTGTCAAAACAAAGCAATCATAAATTTTCTGAGGTTTACATACCTGCTTCATGACGCTTAGGGCAGTTTTGCCTCCAATGACCGATCTCATTGCATATAAAGCAGCGATTCTCGGTCCTAGCTTTGTTTGGCTTAACCTTTTTGCCCTTGCCCTTGCCCTTGCCTTTCTTGGGTGCACTCTGGATGGCCTGAACTGGTCCTTTTCCCTTGCTGGTGCTAGCATGCCCATTTTTCTTTTTAATCCCTCCGTCTTTTACCATCAAGACATCCTTTGTCTTGTTCTTGTTCCCCATATTTAGTTCAGCTGTCTTAAGCATGGAGTGTAACTCTGCTACAGTTTTCTCCATGTTATTCATGTTGTAGTTGACTACAAAGGGCCTGTAGTCTTCTGACAGTGAATTAAGTATGGTGTCAGTTGCTAGCTGCAACGGAACGGGATGACCCAGCCTCTCCAGATGATCTAAGTGCCGTTTCATTTTCATGACATGGTCACTTACTGATGTCCCTTTGACCATTTTGCACTCATTGAATGCTTTGGTGGCATCGTAGCGCTCTGTACGAGCCTGAGTCTGAAACATGTCCCTCAGCTGGCGGATCATGTCGTAAGCATTCGTGTTTATGAGCCCTGTTTGCAGATCTGGGCTCATAGTTGCTAACATCAAACAGGCAACATCAAGGAGATCATCTGAGTGCTTCTTGTGGGCATTTCTGGCAGCAGCCGGAGCGTTTGCCGGAGGTGCCTCCCCAAGTGGCTCTTCAAGCACATACCACTTTCTTTCATGTCTGAGCACAATCATCAGATTGCGCTCCCAGTCAAGAAAGTTAGAGCCGGTCAACTTATCCTTTTCCAGGATAGAGCGGAGGGAAAGATTGTTAGTGCTGGTAACAGTGCTTGCCATCTACACAAAATAAAATTTTTGGTCTTAGCAACTGTAAATAGACTAATTTCCAATAAAATATCAATAAACCCTTAAATGATCAATTTATTGGACTAGGATCCTTATTTCATACGTCCTGATGTGCGTAATGTTCTTGCTCCACCAGAACCGTATTTATTTCGGTAGGTAAGGACTTTTACCAATCATGTCTAACTGACATGACTCCTAGATCTTTTCGGGACTGTGGCAACTACCTGTGCATGTTTTAGTCCCTCTAAGTGCTTTTTGGCCCGGTACCACCCGGTGAACATTATAGTACCAAAACAGATCTCACCATTTTGGGGACCTGATCACTATACTCTGGCCGGTACCACCCGGAGATAATTCGCAGAGTTATGTAACCCCCTCAGCTTCAGTTTGAACACAGACGTCGAATGTGTGATCACTTACAACGCCTATGTACTTTACGCCGAAGGTGCCCCTAGATGGGTTGCACTACTGATCTATGATTTTCGGGGTTTTAAAAAACTTTATTTCCAGGATTTTGAAAAACTGATTGTTTATAAAGGCTACTTATGTTTTAAACTAACTGTTTGAAACATACATGTAATTTTAAAACTAACTGTTCTAAAATCACTTGCTAACTAAAACTAGCTGTTTTAATAGCACACCTAGTTGATTAAAACTAACTGTTTTTATCAACTTTGCCTTTTGTAAAATAATCATTCACTGATTGTTATAGAGAGCAATTGATATTCTAAACTTACTGTTTTAAATATTCATATTATTTTAAACCAACTGTTTAAAATATCGACTAATTGAAATCAACTGATTTAAAGTGTACTGGTTGATTGAAACTACCTGTTTCAATAACCTTTTCCTACTGACAAAAGCTAACTGTTCTGTCAATTTTGCTCCTTTTATAACAATACATTAGGTTTTATTAAAGTGCTTCACTTTAAAGGTTTTCGATTGAAAAGTTAATAAAACCTATTTTCTTCCTTGTTTTTAAAAAATATTTTTAAAACATATCTAATAAACTAACAGTTATTAGTATCAACTACGTAGTTAATCATGCACACAGATAATAACAACTACGCAACAGATAATTATAGGATTTGCCAATTTTGTTCCTAGGGACCAATAATGACCTAGTTTTTCTACAACTTCAAAAGCTTCGCGTAGCTCCCACTGGCTTCGTCATGCTTGTTAGTATTCCGGTAAGATGAAGAAAAGCTCCCACTGGCCTTGTCATCCCAAAAGAAAAAAAAACTATCCTAGGGTCATTATTACATAAGGGGTTGTAAACGGCACGCAGGCCTCCCCACAAATACGTCAAGGGTCTAGGTTGGCAAAACACTATAATAGATATATATAAACTCAAACTGAGAAGTATATATCGAGCTCAAGCAATTACGTAAATATATACATATATGCAACAAAAGCAATATTATAATTACGAGAAAATAAACCTGGATCCGTTAAAATTATCTTGTCTCAATTATCGCAAAAACTTGGTTTTATAACTGATTCGAAAAACAAACTGTTTTACGAAAAACAATATTTTTAGACTGAACTTAGTTTTATCTAATTTTATAAAGTACACTTTTTATAAATAAAACTTATTAGCTAAAATAATTTCCTTTTTATCCAAAATTATATTAAACTGGTTTTATTGATCCAAATTTCCAAAACTGGCCTTTAGTGTTTTAATTAAATAGTAAAACATAATATTAGGCCTATTTGAAAAACCTGTGGAAAAATTAATTTTTTATAAAAGATTCATCAAACCCGAAAAGTAATTTAACTGGTTTGAATTTTATCAGATAAAAATTTAAACAGAGATTAATTCTGGATAAGAAAACTTAAAACCAAACGAGCTCTTTTGGGCCATAACTTGGTCCAAAGAGCTGGGCTTTTGGGCCTGATAACGGAACTTGACCCAAAACGGAAAAACCCTAGGGTAGTAACGCTTGCGTTTGGCTACCGTTATCCCTTTTTGGCGACGGTAGCATTACGAGCCACCATCGTCAATTGGTTTGAAACCGCCGACCACCACCTCGCTGGTGGTGTAGCCACGGTCTTCCGTGCGTGGCACTTGGCCACCGCGTGACCACCATCAATCATCGCCGCCGCTTTAACGGCCTCACCATCTGGCGACGACGGTACCTACCACCACCGAATTGGTGGTGTGGTTTCTGGTGGCTATTCGACCACCGCCACCATCGCTATGGATCGGCAACGACAGCAGCGTAATCGACGCCACCGCCGCCATCGTTTCGCGATTAGTGGCCGGCTGCTACTCACCAAACTGGTGATTGTGGGTTTCGATGTCGGTCAATGGTGGAGCTCGGCCAAAACCGAGCGGTGCCCTACGGCTACCACCATCCGCCGCATCCGCCACAGTGGTGCGGTTTGGTGGTTATAGAAATCGTTGACCACCACCACTCGGCGGTTCTGGCTGTGTAGTTACGAGATCGCCGCCACCACCTCTCTGGTGGTTTGGCCGGGCGTCCGCCGCCGCCGCCTTGCGCGGTCTGGCTGGCAATCGTGACTACCGTGGTGTTTGACAAAATTACCTAATACCTCCACCACCCTATCGCCGCAGCCCTCGATCATCGGTCGATTAAACAGCCGTCGACCACCACTTCGCTGGTGGTCTTGGCCGTGGCGTCTTGCGAACACCAGACGCCGCCACCACCTGTGCTGGTGGTGCGGCTGTGTTTTGCGATTGGGGTTTCGGCCTGCTACCCTGCTGGTGGCGTGGCCTGGTGGTTTGATGGCAGCCGCCGGTGCCGCCACCACTAGACTGTGGTGCGGTCCGGTGATCAAAACAACGCTACCGCCGCATCGTTGGTGGCACAGCGGTGGTATGTTGGTCTCATCTACCACCAATCTGGTGGTAGTGGTTTTTCCGGGTTTTTTTTTTTTTTTTTTTTTTTTATTCGTACGATAAACAAAGCTTAAATAATCAAAATTTTATAAACTATATAAAATAAAGATCAGATTTTTAAACTCGAAAAACGCAAGAAACAAATTTTAACGGATCACACATAAATAACAGATAAAAACTAAAACGATTTCAACAAAGGCTCTGATACCACTGTTGGGTTTTTGTGGGTATCCTCGGATCAAACTGATTCGAGGATTATCTCAGATCTATCAAACCTCGCTGGTTCGATATCACTCATAGGTTAATCAAACTGATAAAACCTATGTGATCAATAACACACTGTTTTGATCTTATTTGTGCGGAAGCGATAAAAGCAAAAACCCATTAAAGCCTATTGATCTTTAATCGTTAACAGTTCTAAACCTAATAGTTTAGGTTAGATCAATTTACCTGGATGCTTGAGAATTAGTCCACCCGTAATCAACCAACGAACGTTCCTCTAGCAGAACCGTGAAACCCGAACAACAAAAACGACTCGAGGGGGGGGGGGTTTTTGTGCGCCGGTTTTGGGAGAGAGGAGGGGAGACAGAAAACTGATTTTTCAACTGAAAAGGCTTAATGTTTTTCCTTAACCCATAGGCTTTATTTATATGGAGGAAAAACACAGTTTGTAAGGAATCCAGTTTCCTTATGATAATTATCTCAAATCCTTTCCTTATTTAATTAGCTGGAGAAGAATTTGCATACGATAATTACGATTTATATATTTATCTAATATATAAAATCTTTATTAATTAACTATTATATATTTATTTATCTTAATAAATATATAATATCCTAATTAATTAATAACCCTCCAACTTTGGTAATTCTGACTGAAATTACCCAATAGATTTATAATACACTATTATAAATCCTAATTCTCCATTTCGGGATTTCATCTAACTTGTTCGACTTATAGGTTCTCACAGGTGTGACCCTCAAGTGTCTTGTAACATTGGATTGTATAATCACTTGGTTTGTCAACTCTGCACATAATTCCTAACAATAATTACTTGGTTTGTCAACTCTGCACATAATCCCTAACAGACTCCCACTTGTGCAAGTTGGCAATACCGCCTTTGATCATACGGACCTAAGGAGGCCCCTAGACAGGCACTTAGGCTGACCAGGTTACAAGAACTCTTATACCCAGACAGGTGATATAAACATTCCGTAAGGAAATAGTATCTATGAAGCTACTGTTCATTGATTGGGTATATCTTGGCTTTTCCCTTTGCATCGCGATATTTCATCTGTGAGTATGAGCTTGGAAATTGTCAACTCTAAATACTAAAGATTTTGTTTTCTTGATTATCTGACTTTTACTGATAGGTAAACGACAAAGAACTAATCAGTTCGTTTGGGCATGGCCATGCACTTCATCAGTATACTTAGTCAGTCAAGATGGGCCCAGAAATATCTCTCTTCTGAGAAGAGGTGCAAATCCCATCTTGCATATCTGCCTTTAACACCACGGCTTCCGCTGAATCTAGTTACACCCTTTATAGCCACCCTGTTACGGCGTAGCGGTTGAGTGCACTAAGAATTTAGTAGTCCTCATGATATCAAATCAGATACCTCAGGTGATAGGGACAACCACTGTGAGATTCACTTATGACTTACTCCAAGAAGCAATCTCAACCGCGGATCACGTCCGATATTTGCTACTCTATCAAATATCTGTGCAACTTTTAGTCTACAACACTTGTAGCTGTTATTCAGCAACTGATCATAACTACCTAAAAGTTCACAATGACTTTAACACCTTATCACGTTCCCACAATGACAAGTTGTCACGGACAAGTTTTGAATGAAAACTGGAAACTAGTTTCATTCCTGGATTTGATTAAAACATGCAAAATAGTGAAAGTGATAAAGAAATTAATTTTGTATAGTCCATACTACACACTGTAATAATAACAAAATTAAATGTCTTTTCTTTAATAACTATCATATTATCTATTTAACGTTTGTTAAATACTGGTCTAAAATGAAGTATCACCTACCTTCAGTTTAAACCCTTTGATTAAAGTTTACCATTTTAATCAAAGTGATAACCAAAAATACAAGTCTGTTTATAGGATCTACTTGTATCTGCTAATTATTGTTTTGCAAACACCTCTTAAAACAATAACTAGTCTTTTATCATATTCCGTGAACTTGGAGACCTGGACTAACTTCCAGTTCCTGAATATGTGAGACTGCAACTTTCCTCAGCTGCTGTGTAGATGAATGATTTCTACCTGAAATCAGATTCCATTTGTCATCCTGACAAATTTACTGGAATTTTATATTTTAATCCAACACTTTAATTATTGATTTTAAAGTTAGTCACGACCTTTGTTTCAAGGGTCTTGAAACTTTATTCCTTTTGACTAAAAGGGTAAATTATATCTTATGAATTCTTATCCTACCTGGATGTATGAACTCCGAGATATATCAGTAATTGTATCTTTTATTCTTTTGTCTCAGACTGGATAGAGAATAAATTGGGCTCCCACTTACTTATATAAAAACTAACTATTACTCAAAATCTACTATTGACTTAGTCAATTCTAATTTTAAGTAATAAACTTTGAGAATTTCCTTTTTATGAAACTTAACTGGATTTGGTCAAATCCTAATTCCAAATCTTGGAATCTTTCTAGTTTCATAAATACTGTTATTAACGTCATCTGAGTTAATATCTTAAATTCTCCTTTTAAAACATTTGAATAAAACTTGATCAAACTTGATTAGTTAATTCTGAGAATTTCTTTTATAAAACTTAACTGGATTTGGTCAAATCCTAATTCCAAAACTTGGAATCTTTCTAGTTTTATAAATGTTGTTATTAACGCCATCTGAGTTAATATCCTAAATTCTCCTTAAAATTTGATCATAAAACAATTATTCATAAATGTCTTATTCTTAAAACACATTCATATAGAATTTCGTGTGTTTTTTATAGTTTTTATACAAATTACTTCAATTGTATTAAAGTAATTATAACAGGCAACAACTAGGATCATACGGATTTAAGAATACTAAGCACAAACAGATATTTTAATGTCAAGACAATAACTTTTGAAAATAGAACCATCAAATTATAAAATATAATTATCCAAACATTGTTTAAAACATAAATCCCCAAAAACAACTGTTTTAAAACTATAAATTCAAAATGTCTTGACTTCAATTATCTTGTACTTAAGATCCTCAGCAACTTCTGGGCACTTCACTTCACTTCTGACCTCCTGCAATAATCGTTTGCTCTAGGTATCAGTATAGAAGTGACAAAAATAAAGCAATCATAAAATTCTGAGGTTTTAAATACCTGCTTCATGACGCTTAGGGCAGTTTTGCCTCCAGTGACCGATCTCATTGCATATGAAGCAGCGGTTCTCGGTCCTAGCTTTATTTGGCTTAACCTTCTTGCCCTTGCCCTTGCCTTTGCCTTTCTTGGGTGCACTCTGGATGGCCTGGACTGGCCCTTTTCCTTTACTGGTGCTAGCATGCCCATTCTTCTTTTTCACCCCTCCGTCTTTCACCATCAAGACATACTTGGTCTTGTTCTTGTTCCCCATATTCAGTTCAGCTGTCTTAAGCATGGAGTGCAATTCTGCTATTGTTTTCTCCATGTTATTCATATTGTAATTGACTACAAAGGGCCTGTAGTCTTCTGACAGTGAATAGAGTATGGTGTTTGTTGCCAGCTGCAACGGAACAGGATGACCTAGCCTCTCTAGATGATCTAAGTGTCGTTTCATTTTCATGACATGGTCACTTACTGATGTCCCTTTTACCATCTTGCACTCATTAAATGCTTTGGTGGCATCGTAGCGTTCTGTACGTGCCTGGGTCTGGAACATGTCCCTCAACTGGCGGATCATGTCATAAGCATTTGTATTTATGAGCCTTACTTGCAGATCTGGGCTCATTGTTGCAAGCATGAGACAGGCAACATCCAGTAGATCATCAGAGTGCTTCTTGTGGGCATTTCTGGCAGCAGCCGGAGCATTTGCCGGAGGTGCCTCCCCAAGAGGCTCTTCTAGAACATACCATTTTCTCTCATGTCTGAGCACAATCATCAGATTGCGCTCCCAGTCGAGAAAGTTAGAGCCGGTCAGCTTATCCTTCTCTAGGATAGATCGGAGGGAAAGATTGTTAGTGCTGGTAACAGTGCTTGCCATCTACACAAAATAAAACTTTTGGTTTTTAGCAACTGTAAATGGATTAAATTCCAATAATTATCAATAAACCCGTAAATGATCAATCTATTGGACTAGGATCCTTATTTCATACGTCCTGATGTGCGTAATGTTCTTGCTCCACCAGACCCGCATTTATTTCGGTAGGTAAGGACTTTTACCAATCATGTCTAACTGAGATGACTCCTAGATCTTTTCGGGACCATGGCAACTACCTGTGCATGTTTCAGTCCTCTAAGTGCTTTTTGGCCCGGTACCACCCGGTGAACATTATAGTACCAAAACAGATCTCACCATTTTGGGGACCTGATCACTATACTCTGGCCGGTACCACCCGGAGATAATTCGCAGAGGTATGTAACCCCTCCAGCTTCAGTTTGAACACAGACGTTGAATGTGTGATCACTTACAACGCCTATGTACTTTACGCCGAAGGTGCCACTAGATGGGTTGCACTACTGACCTATGCTTTTCGGGGTTTTGGAAAATTTTACTTCCAAGCTTTTGAAAAACTGATTGTTATAAAGGCTACTTACGTTTTAAACTAACTGTTCCAAACATACATGTAATTTTAAAAACAACTATTCTAAAATCACTTGCTAATTAAAACTAACTGTTTTAATAGCAAACCTAGTTGATTAAAACTAACTGTTTTGTCAACTTTGCCTTTTATATAAAACAATCATCTATAGGTTTTAAAACAAAAACTATCGTTTTGAAAAGTCTGAAGAAACTGATAATAATAAAACCTATATACCTTTTGTGATATTACCTAGTTTTAAAATAACAACTTTTTTTAAAACTATTAACATGCAAGATATCACAAATAATTAATCAACCATGCAATTAAACAATAATTAATCACATAGTACCTAATTATAGTTTTTGCCAACGTTTCCTAGGGACCACTAATGACTTATTTTACTAAAAGCTTCAAAACTCGCGTAGCTCCCACTGGCCTCGCCATGTTTTGTTAGTACTCGGTAAGATGAAGAATTTTAGTAGCTCCCACTGGCCTCGTCATCTCGAACGAATAAAACAAATATCTATCCTAAGGTCATTATTACATAAGGGGTTGTAAATGGCATGCAGGCCTCCCCGTGAATATGTCAAGGGTCTAGGTTGGCAAATACTATAATAGATATAAATACAAACTCAAACTGAGATGCATATATAGAACTCAAGCAATCACGCAATTATATATATATGCAATATAAAAAAAGCAATATTATAATTACGAGAAATAAACCTGGATCCGTTAAAATTATCTTGTCTCAATTATCGCAAAACTTGGTTTTATAACCGATTCGAAAAACAAACTGTTTTTATGAATCAAAAAATTTTAGGCTGAAAAAATGGTTTTTACTTAGAATTGAGGGTTATAAATCTAAAACTAAAACCATTTTATCTAAAAACAATCCTTTTACCCAAAATATATCAAATTGGTTTTATCGATCCAATTTTATAATACTGGCCTTAGTGTTTTGATTGATTAGTAAAAACACGATATTAGGCTCATTTGACTAAATAGTGTAGGACCTCTTGTTGTGAAGAGTCAGAATTCACTATCTTACTTGCTTTCTAGTTTAACTTCCTTTGTTTGTAAACATTATCTTTTGTTAGTGCCCCTGTTTGAGGTTTGGAACCTCGGGGGCCTTTGTTGACATTGTGTGTAACTTCCTCTTACCTATAAAAGGTAAGAGGTGATTAGGGTTTTTACAATTGAAATCATATTATCCTTTTTTGGGCAAAAACTCCATTGATGATCTTTCTTCAAGCTCTTATGATTCAATCATGATTTCCATCCATTTCTTCTTGTTTTCATTGTTATTTGGGACAACAATTGGTATCAGAGCCATACCTTGTTGATTCCTTGGCTATCTTTGTGCTTAAAAGGTTTTTAAAAGGTTTTTAAAGTTTTGGGTTTTCAAAACCTTTTGGGTTTTCAATCCAAAAAGTGTTTTTAAAAGGGTGATATTAAGTGTTAAGTGATTCCCTAGTGTTTTATAAGCTTTTTCCTACAAATTGGGGCTCTTAACACTTGTTTTTTAAGAGTTTTTAAGTGATTTTGAGTGAATTTTCGGAGCTGCTGTGCAGGTTTTCCGAATCGGAATACGAGAGCTGAAATTTCAGCTTAAATTTTCCGACTCGGAATTTGTACTTTCTCCGAATCGGAGAACTCTCCTTTTCCGAATCGGAAAACCTTGTTTTCCGAATCGGAAAACGAGCCTCTGATTTGGGGTTTTGCTTCTGAGAAGTCACTTTTCCGAATTCTAGCCATTTTCCGAACCCAAACCTTTCCGAATCGGAAAAGGCTGTTTTCCGCATCCAAGTATTTTGAGCCAAATCCGATTCGGAAAACTTCTGTTTCCAGATCGGATTTCACCTCTTTGAACCGAAACTCTTGAAAATTTGTTTCTCAAATCCGACACTGAGCTTGCTTTCAAAACTTTTCAAATCTCAAAGCTTTTTGTGTCCCGAGGCACTCAAAATATCCGTTTTTCAAAAACCTGTTCTTTTTTTTAAGCCAAGTGAGTCTTTCAAGGA
Organism: Centaurea solstitialis; assembly: GCA_030169165.1. Classification (NCBI taxonomy): domain Eukaryota; kingdom Viridiplantae; phylum Streptophyta; class Magnoliopsida; order Asterales; family Asteraceae; genus Centaurea; species Centaurea solstitialis. The sequence continues at coordinate 54,377,174 of CM058045.1, read as the reverse complement.
GGTCTGTTTTTTTTTGAGAAATGTCGAAGGAAATCCTCGGAATCGGATCCGAGACACGCCCTCCCGTCCTGGTGCTGGGCGAGTACCAACAATGGAGACGCAGGATGATTCACTTCCTTGACCTGCTCGATGAAAACCTGATGAAGTCCATCCGAGAAGGGCCTATCCGACCGACCGTCACCGTTGCCGCCGTACCAAAGACCGATACTTGTCCCGAACTTCCGGCGTACGTGGTCGAGAAGCCTGTTGAGATGTTCAACCCTGAACAAAGAGCCTGACATCTCATCGACAAGCGTGCACTAACCCTGCTGATCATGGCCCTCCCAAACGACATGTATGCGAGAGTGGACAGCCTGACCAACGCACAAGACGTTTGGTTGGAAATCGAATAACAGATGCAGGGAGGTGACACTGCTGTGGAGAGTCAGAAAGAAAGCGCACTCAATGCCTACGAAGGCTTCAAGGCTAGGGAAAACGAATCCCTCACTGAGTCTTATCAAAGACTGAATGCCTTCGTCAATGACTTGAGACGGCTCGGGGTTGAGAAATCAAAGTATGAAGTGAACGTGAAGTTCTTGAAGAATCTCACTCAGGAATGGCAAAACATGGCCATCAACATATAACTAAGCCGGAATCTGGGAACTTTGGGTCTACATGACTTATTCAGCATGATGGTTCAACATGAAGAATTCAACACAGGTGGACGCTCCAAGAAAGCAGTCGACCCTCTGGCATTGTCGGCCGTGCCCTTCGGAGGACCAAGCACTGCTCCTGTCCAAACAATGCCATTCAACAACGTCTCTCCCCAGTACTATCCAGAAGAATACAGTCAAGAGTTCAACCCGAACTATGGAACAAACGTACAACATCCCGATGAACCGGTGATTATTTCCATCTCAGATGACGAACTCTTCCATGTGAATGAGTCCCTTGCCCTCATCTCACACAGCGTACAACGATTGAACGCAAATCGTGGATACAACCGTAGACGAGGATCCGGTTTTCCCAGTGGAGGAAGAATGGGGCAAGGTAGAGGAGGTCATTATCAGCCAGAGAGAGGTCAGTACGGAAATCAAGGGAGAGGAAGCTATCAGCAAGGGGGTATGCAGGTTTACGATCAAGGAGGCTATCGGAACAACCAGGGGAGGTTCAGAGAAGATCAAGGCAGATACAGAGATCAGCCGAGAAGAGACATCACTTATCTTGACTATCAAGGAGGTCAAGGCAGTCAAGGAAATTGGAGAGAACAAGTCTCAGACATCAACTACCGGAACAGTTTGAGGCAATACACTCCTGAATCTGGGTATATAGATCGTCAGGGATATGAGATTGGGTATGGAGGAAGACATGAGAGTGGAAGGCTGGATCAAGGGCCAGGATACAGGTATGAGCAGAATAGAGGTGATCAAAGGCAAGATGAGAGAGTGAATAACGGGAAAAGCATCTACCACGGAGGTGATTCCACGGGAAACAGTTCCAGGAAAGTTCAGAGGGAAGATCAACCGATTCAAACTGATCAAAAAATTCAACGAGCAAATCATCCTCAGGGTCCCATAACCCAGAACCCTGCTCCACAACAAACCGCAAGTCCCACTACCACTTGTTATAAGTGCGGTAAGTTGGGACACTATGCTCGAGATTGCTCCGTCAAGTACAAAGATGCCGCGTACTTTGAGAGGAAGGCCTCACTGATGAGGAAGAAAGAGAAAGGGGTTGCTTTGCTGGTAGATGAAGAGAACTGGGTCTGTGAAGAGGAGAGTTCAGACGAGGAGGATCATATGGTGAAGGGTCATTGCCTGATGGCTGACTTCGAGGGATCAGAAGCCGTTGGCCCGAGCACTTATCAAGATATAGATCCGTCTGAGGTATCATCTCTTCCAGATATAACTGACACTGTGGCAATGTTGGAATCTAAAATTTGTGAAATAAAGAGATGTCTCCAATCGAAGAGGACTCTCGTCACGAAATTTAGAATCGACAGTCCAATTTATAAAGACTCTCTCGAGGATTTGACCATAGTCTATAACCGTGAAACACTTGAGTCTGGGATTAGAGAGTCCAATTTAACAAACAAACTTAGTTGTCTTCAAAAAGCCCATGAGGAACTTAACAGTAACCATGGGGAGCTCAACATTAAATTCCAGTTGCTTTCGGAAGAAAGAACTCGGTTGTTTTCAAAAATACAAGAGCTTGAGGACAACAATTTTAAAAGAGGACAATCTGAACAGACTTTAAGTATCCTCACTCAGCATGCCAAAAAGAATCCTTTTTACAAAGCCAAACCCGGCCTAGGTCTGTCTGAAAACCATGTTTTAGACAAAGCACCTTCTCATCTATACAACTTTGAGGATATGGCAGCCTCCAAGCCCAAACCCGCCATAGTAGGACATGTGACCGAGGAATTCGTTAGGCAGACTATCACATACACCGAAGTCATAAACGGTGAGACCATAACTAGAACCATCAGTCCAACAAACAGTACCTCTAGCAGTCCTCCCACTAGCCCACCTCCGAACAGACCAATCTTTGTTCCGGCTAGTGATCCGACCAACTCAAACCTACTTGGAAGGCATCAAGGCCAGAACCCCTAGAGTAGCAATGCCTCCTATCACTACACAGACCTTAACTCAAGCTATGATACTAGGGAAATGGAACTTTCAGAGGAGACCTTAGTTATCCCTCCCGAGGATATTTCCGCAACTAAGTGTCCCGACCTAGTCAGGCTAGAAAAGGAGGTGTTTGCTCTAACGTTAAAAGCCATGGACTTGGATGCATGTCAACATCAAATCCTGAATCTGAAAGTTATTGTTTCGGAGAAAGACACGTTGGTACGCAATCTGGAAAAAGGCTTGCTCGAGGCCAACGCTGAGAGAATTAGGCTTTCTTCAAAGTGTGAGACCGCATCATCAGCCTTCACTATTTTTCAAAACAAGGTTGCGGATCTTCAGGCTCGATACGTTATCCTAGATATCCACTTTGAACTTTTAAAAGAACTTGATCATGATGAAAGGATAATGTATCGCCAATCTTTAACAAACCAACGGGTGTCAAACTCCATTTTGAAGAGAAAGGTAATGAATCTTGAAAAACTCTACTTTTCAGGCTCAGTTAATGATAAGACTGCTCCAATCCCCAACCATCCAATAGTCACTCCCCAACCCAAACCTGTCTTAGATACAGAGGACTATTACTCCATAATGTCAGATGATGATGAACCCCCTAACTCACACCATAGGATAGCCGAACCCAGGACTGTCCAAGATCCAAATGTTGAATACGATATGAAGGTGTTTTTAGATGAGGATGATGATCCTTCAGGCTTTATTCCAAAGAAGCCTAAATCTGTTGTTGTCAAATCTGAGAAGTCTACTGGGTCACGAGCTTCTGTTTCTGAGAAAAGTAACCCGGAGGGTGAAAAAGGTGTGGGTACTGACAAGGGCAAGTCAGTTAAGCCTCACGCACCCAAAGGACTCCAGAAAAAGCAATCAAAGTCTAACGATGCTCGTAACTCAGTTAAACCCATTAAAAGTCTTGACTTTCACTCAAGCTCCTTTGAAGTGGGTGAGACATCTCAGTTACAACCAAATCAACCTTTCAGTTCCACAAAACCTAAATTTTCTAAAAAATCATCTAGAAAAGGTGGTAACTCCATTCCTACAAAACCGTCATCTAACTCACACCATGCTTATCATGCAGATGCGAGGAGGAAAGATGGTGAACCGAATGTGAAGCCACCAAGAAAGGATCATCCTGGGAGGAACAACTCTTTTTCTGCTTTCCCTAAGAAGCATAGTCCTAGCCGTGCGGGTTTAGGCTTTGCTCCACCTAGTGTAGGAAAGAATTCGAACATGTCTGTTAATTCTAATCGTAACTTGAAAGATGCTTTTAATACTTTTCGCAATGACATGTGCTTTATGTTTGACAATTTCCTGCGTTATGGTGTGTCTAACTCTTTCTATGCTCCTAATACTAATGTCAAATCCCGAAAGAGAAGGGAAGAAAAGGAGGAAAAACTAAATCCTCTTCGTCAGTGAAGTCCCCTCAGCCTAAGGAAAAATCCGAAAAGGGGACTACACCGACCGATTTATCTGTGTCTAACCCACAGGAACCCATTTGGCAATGGGTCCCTAAACAAGCTTAGTTGTCTTGCAGGTCAGTCATGTGTGGTACTTCGATTCCGGCGCATATAGACACATGACTGGTCAGAGATCCTTCCTTTTCGACTACGTTGAAAGGTTCGAGGGATACGTGAAAACAGCCGACAAGACGCCTAAGCCAATGGTGGGTTATGGGAAAATTACGGATGGGAAATACATCATCAAGGATGTAAGGTATGTCGAGGGATTAGGTTACAACATGTTCAGCTCCAGTCAGTTCTGCGACAACGGATACTGGGTGAAGCAATTTCAATACGGAAGCGACGTGAATGACGAAGACAACAACGTCATCCTAAGTGCACGTAGGAATGGCAATCTTTACTCCACCGTCTTTCGTTCAATCCCTCAGACTCACCCACAGTTTGAAGCAATATCCAATCCCAGGAATGCAATCTGTCTGCTCGCGAAGGCTTCAAAGGAGGACAGTTGGTTATGGCATCGAAGACTCTGCCATTAGAATTTTAAAGACATGAACAAGCTGGTTTCGAAAAATCTCGTCAAGGGACTACCGGAGACTCGCCTTTCCAAGGATACACTGTGTCCAGCTTGCGAACAAGGAAAGATGACGAGAAGCTCTCATCCACCGAGGATGGATACGAATAGCAAGAGTCCCCTTGACTTGATTCACATGGATCTTTGTGGACCTACCAGAACCGAGAGCTTAGCCCGAAAGAAATACATGTTAGTTCTTGTTGATGAGTTCTCCAGATTCACATGGATTGAATTCCTACGAGCCAAGTCTGACGCTGTCGATCGAATCATTGCCTTCATCAAGCGAATTCAAGTTCTCTTGGGTCACAGAGTGAAGAAGTTGAGGAGTGACAACGGAACCGAGTTTCGCAATGCAAAGCTGCAATCCTTTCTCGAAGACGTGGGAATCTCTCACAACTTCTCTGCCGTACGCACACCTCAACAAAATGGGGTGGTAGAAAGGAAGAACCGGACGTTGGTCGAAGCAGCGAGATCCATGATGGCTCATTCTGGAGTTCCTCAATCATTTTGGGCTGAAGCAGTATTAACAGCATGCTACACGCAGAATCGGACTCTGATCGTCAAGCGGACCGGTAAAACCGCCTACGAGATGGTCGAACAGCGTAAGCCTAACATCGATTACTTTCGAGTCTTTGGATGTAAATGCTATGTTTTAAACGACCGGGATGATTTGGGAAAGTTTGAACCTAAGTCTGATGAGTCTATCTTCATCGGATACTCACATAACTCAGAGGCTTATCAGGTTTTCAACAAACGGACCCGAACCATCCTGGAAAGCTCAAATGTTGATTTTTCCGAAACCGAAACTTATTCTGTGGCAAGTTCAAGTAATATAAATGCATCATTTCCTGAACTGTTCACCGCACCACCGAGCACAGATTCTTCCACTAACTTTTCTGCTTTAGACTTCTTAGACCTCGCAGATTATGATCTACCCAATCTAACGGGTCCGATTGTAGTTCCTGCTCATGCTGGTTCAACTTCTACTTCTGTGACGTCCGATGCATTCATCACTGAGCCATCTACTAGTACATCTACAAACTCAGTGTCCCCAGAATCCACTGCGATCTCCCCCCTTGAAATCTCTTCATCTGCCTCACCGGAACCCTTCCAAGAGCAGACTCCTCAACCTGCTCTTGCACCCATCCCAGAAGATGCTCCACTACCTTCACCTAGCTCAGCTCAGAGAACTTATGCTCAGGTAGTGTGTGAGCCCCGGTTGGAGGCATCACCGCAGAATAATCCGACGGCCGGATCATCAAGTAGAAACCAGCAAGAGGTCTTTGCCGTGCAAGATGAGAACGACGCCACCAACAACCAACAAGCTTATGTTACTCACCCACACACTCGCAAGTGGACAAAAGATCATCCCCCCTCCCAGATCATCGGGAGTCCCTCACAACCTGTAACCACGCGATCTGCAAAGCACACTGAAAATCTGATCCTATTCGGCGGGTTCTTAAGCGAATTTGAACCATCGGATGTTTGGCAAGCTCTCACCGATCCCGACTGGGTGATCGCCATGCAAGATGAGCTGGCTGAATTCGAGAGAAACAAAGTTTGGCGCTTGGTAGAACGACCATGGGGGAAGACTATCATAGGTCTCAAGTGGATACTCCGGAACAAAACCGACGAGAACAATCTCATCATCCGGAACAAAGCTCGCCTGGTCGCCAAGGGTTATCGCCAACAAGAGGGTATCGACTATGATGAGACGTACGCGCCAGTAGCCCGAATCGAAGCGATCCGAATCTTCCTAGCGTATGCTGCACATAAAAACATGACGGTCTATCAGATGGACGTCAAATGTGCCTTTCCTGAATGGAGTCCTTCAAGAAGAAGTGTACGTCGAGCAACCGGAAGGGTTCGTCGATCCTCGATTCCCGAATCACGTCTACATTTTGGACAAGGCGCTTTACGGTCTCAAGCAAGCTCCAAGGGCATGGTACGAGACACTCACTGATTACCTGCTAGAAGTTGGCTACAAGAAAGGTACAATCGATCCCACTTTGTTTCTCAAGAGGTCAGGTAAAGATTTAATTATCGTTCAGATATACATGGATGACATTATCTTTGCATCTACAAAGCCTGAGATGTGCCAAGAGTTTGAGAATACCATGAAATCCCAATTCAAAATGAGCATGATGGGCGAGTTGACGTTCTTTTTAGGACTTCAAGTTCGACAACGCCCTGATGGCATTTTCATAAATCAAGCCAAATATGTTCAAGACCTTTTAAAACGATTTGATTTTGGTGGTTCAAACTCTGCGGCAACACCAATGCCCAGGAATTTTCAATTAAATGCAGATACTTCTGGTAAACCGGTTGACCAGAAGACTTATCGGGCAATCATTGGTTCTCTTTTATATCTCACGGCGAGTAGACCAGATATTGTCTTCTCCACGAGTGTCTGCGCTCGTTTTCAGTGTGATCCTCGTGATTCACACCTGTCTGCAGTCAAAAGAATCCTTAGGTATCTGAAGGGCACACCGGATTTTGGCCTTTGGTACCCAAAGGATTCTGGTTTTGAACTAATTGCATATACAGACTCAGACCATGCAGATTGTAAGCTTAACAGGAAAAGCACATCGGGTGCTTGCCAATTTCTCGGAGACAAACTGGTGAGTTGGTCATCCCGGAAGCAGAATTGCGTCTCTCTATCCACCGCGGAGGCAGAATATATAGCCGCCGCCTGCTGCTGCTGCAAGTTCTGTGGATGAAAACCCAACTTGCTGACTTCGGTTACACCATGCATCGGATTCCCATCTATTGCGACTCCAAAAGTGCGATTCAGATCACGGCAAATCCTGTTCAACATTCTCGGACGAAGCACATCGACATCCGATATCATTTCATCAAAGACCACGTCGAGAAAGGTAATGTTGAACTCTACTTTGTTGAGAGTGACTATCAGCTTGCTGATTTGTTCACAAAGCCGTTTGACGAGAAACGTCACTTCTTTCTCCTAAGCAAATTAGGAATGCTAGACCTTCCTGCCTGAGGTCTAGGGGGAGTCGGGAGTTTCTTTGATGTATGCATGAATTGAGGGGGAGTACTGAGTCTTGTTTTCAATGTTTGGTAAGTTTACTGACGTTCTCGGATCCACAACACCTTGGATACCATATTATACTTTCTTTTGTAGGTGTGGGTCCCCACAACGACTTCTGGTTACCTCAAATCAGAACTCGCACAAAACCCTGTCAAGACGTATCAGGTAAGTCTCTTTTCTCGGGAGTCGAGCGCCGAACTTGTATCTTTTTGTGAACTTGAAAGTTCAGGGGGCGGTAGAGTACATGTTTTGAACTTACAAGTTCGGGGACTAACTTTGCCAACTTCTGGATTTGATGTTCAGGGACTCGTTTTGCACCTTTGTGAAACTTGTAGTCCAGGGTCTGTTTTGAAATTTTTCTGAAAATACAAGTTCAGGGACTTGTTTGTAAGTTTCTTGAAACTTCTAGTCCAGGGGTGGTTTTTGCCAATTGGTGAAAGTAGGGTTAAGAGAGTCATCAGGAGAGCCAAACACAGTGTAATTCGGTAAAAATATAAATACCGGTTTCAAGATTTACTTTTCACAAAAATTCAAATTTTCACTTTTTCTCTCTGAACTCTCACCCGGTAACCGCTCTCGCGCTCGATTCGCTATCGCTCGTTTTTACTCCGTTCGTCGATCAGATTACGTTTTCGGATTCCTGGTAAGATTACATTCAATCCTTATATAGTTATATCATCTAAATCTGTTGTTTTAAGGTCCCGATCGAAGCCTAAACTTTTCAAAACTTACCCGAAACCCAAACTTCTTGGAATGGGATTTCGGGGCTTTAAATCGATCCTCTGTTGATTAGAAACTTATTATGAACTGATTTAGGATGCATGCTGATAGTTTAGTGCCTTAGATCGACGTTCGGAGAGCGGTTTTTTGATTGGAAGTCAAACAGCCCTCGTTTTCCGGATCGGAAAACTTGAACATTCAAGTTTTCCGAATCGGAAAACTTGAATGTTCAAGTTTTCCGCATCACTCAACGATGAACATTCATATATGTTTTCCGATTCGGAAAACCAGATAAATCCGAATCGGATTATCAGGTTTTCCGAATCTGACTTGTGTCTCGGTTTTTAAGCTAAGTTTTTCCGATTCGGAAAACATGGAATTACCCTTACGGGTTTCCGAGGTTTTCCGAATCTCGTATGAGACCAAGTCTTGCAAAATTTTCCTAAGTATTGCACATTTTCCGAATCGGAAAACTATGTTTTCCGAATCGGAAAACCTGCTTGTTCGTGATGCTATATTCTTCTAAGTGTGGGAGTTTCCCGAATCGGAAAAGTACCTTTTCCGAATCAGAAAACTTGTGTAGTGGTGAACTCAGAATTTTTCTAAGTGTTTGATGTTTCCCGATTCGGAAAATCACTTTTTCCGAATCGGAAAACATCCCCTCGTGTGCTTGCTCGTTTTTCGACTCGGGAGATACGAAATACTCTATTAGGGGTTTTCGAGGTTTTTCGACTCGCGCCTAGTCGAAGGGTATAGTTCTTTTCACGATGCATTCGTATTAACACTTAACTTGTCTTATGTCGTGTCAGAAATGGCTGATCAACCGATTGCTCCTACTTCCCCGGTCAACGCTGCTGACCGAGCCCTCATCGCACCATCTGACATCCGCCCCATCCACCAGAACAACGGATATGTTGATCTGTCCAACTTCACTGCTCAGGACGCGGTGGTACTGGAGATCCTTCGTGCGCATCCTCTGGCGTACGCGACGCAAGCCACTGCAGACGTTCCCATGATCTACCTTCAGCAGTTCTTTGCTACATCCACTGTGGAGACTCGGGATGGCGTGCTGACCATGGTGGGTCGTGTTGATCACACCGACCTCACTATCACTCTGGAGGACTTGAGGCGCGTCCTTCGTCTGCCTGCTGCCACTTCTGAGGCCCCGTTCGAGCCACTGGTCTCCGGAACCGATCTCTTCAGCGAAGTACTCGCTCTCGGGGTCCACTACACCGCAAACAACCGACCGAACGGGATTTCCCAAGTCACCCAGGGATGCTGCCACCGATCTGGTTTTCCTTCTTCAACATACTCAATCGGACCCTATCGTCAAAGACCCATGGAGTGGATCGGGCCTCTACTCAGTTCTGGCATATCCTTCATGCGGTCGCCTATGGAAGACGTATCGACTTCGCCCAACAACTTTGGGCCGACATGGTCACAGACGTCCGTCAAGGGCCCGCGAGAACCCGTCACACATCCATTCCCTGGATGCGCTTCTTCAGTCTGATCATTCGCGAACACATGGATCGGAACCGCGCCGTCAGAAGAAGATCTAGACACCCAAGCTTCGAAAGCCTTCAGATTGGAAGGATGAACCGACGGAACCTGAAACCAGGTCAGGTAGAGATGCCGATCCCCAACAATGTGCTGCACTTGGCGGACCGTAGGTCAGAGGCTGTTAGGATGTACCGAATTTCAATAGGCTTAGAAGACACGTCTACGGACTCCTCAGAGCCGAGGAGCCCTGCCCAAGACGTGCAACCCGTCCTACCTAGAAGCCGTGCCCCCGGCACGGCGGGCCAGAGCTCCAGTGGGGGAGCTTCTGGCTCGGGAGTGATAAGTGTGGACATTAGGGGTGAAGTGGGTAGAGTCGTAGGTACGTCCGCCATGCCGCACATGTCTCGAGCAGAAGCCTATCAGATGATGCTCCGGAACCGCACCCGTCGAGCTCGTACACCTACAGTTGTCTAAGAAACAACCACAGTTGCCCGCGAACGTGAAGTCACAAGTCACTTCTGGGTAAAGCAGTACACCGGGATTCTCCAACAATCCCCAGTTCTTCGTCATCGGAAGAGCGCCGATCGCCGACACCGCCGCAACAACCTCAACCGACTGGGGAGGACGTGGAAGCTTCCCCACAAGAACAAGCACACGTCCCTCCACCACCACATTCGGCGGCCGTCGCTACTCAGGGAGGCGAACCCTCCGGCGAACCCTCAGGCGATGACTCCGACGGTCACGAGTCCCCCGAACACACTCCTTCGGACCGTCGTGAGCCCGATGACGAAGCCACCGACGAAGAGAGGATTGATTACGGATCTGACTCCGAGTTCCAGCTATCTGAACCTACTAAGGGCGGGAAGGCCCAGATTATTGATGTGGATGAAGCCACCTCTTCCTTCAACGACCGACCGATCATTTTGCCGGCGATCAGCGACGCTTCGCGAGGAAGAAGGTGAGGCCGAGGTTGCTACCGGCTGGGGAGATATGACAGTGAGGAAGAAGAGAGAGAGAGGGGAGAAAAGGAGAGAGAGAAGAGAAAAAGAGACCGCAGATGTTGAGGTCCAACTAGGGGAGCTTTGGGCTCAATTAGAGAATGCGGACGAAGAGGTAGAGCCGCACAGGTTAGAAACGGTAGTTTCCCTTACCTCGAGTCCATCCATCAGAGAGGCAACCCACACTGAGACCGGGCACCCTACGGTGTCTGGTCAAGACGCTAGCCGCCAACTAGCGCATTTGCACGCCCCAACCGACCACTCGGCCATCTCTCAACAGATGGTCGTTTCATCTTTACACGGGGACTTAGCTCAACTTCCACCGGCCACTCAATCGGAGTCTGCCGGTGTTGAAATCAGAGAAGAACCGCCCCGCCTCTCGACTTCTTTCCGTGCACCAGTTGTCCTAGAGCCACTCACTGAGACTTTTCAAGTCATTCACTTGGATAGGACACTACTTGGAGCATCATCAGCCCGCCCAAGTGGCAAGGCCGGAACGGGGAGAGTCGGTGCGTCGAGTGACGCCCTTCGAGGATCCACCGGAAGCCCTGACACCGTCAACATCATTCCAGCGGTGACGTCAGGCCGAGAGAGCACCTCAATAGGACTCTTCTCGTCAACTGGAGCCCAAGTGGCACCGGGTGTTGTACTTCCGGGACAAGGTCCGACAGACTCGAGCAAAGTCTCTAAAGATGCTCACGCAACACCGGGGCTTCTAGGCCTGACGGATTCGGGTGGAATCCCTAAAACCACCCCTGCACCAACGGGACTTTTAGGTCCGATAGATTCGGACGACATCCTAAAAGTCGTCCAAACCAGGTTACTAGCAGTGGAGGAAGCCAACCGGGCTCGAGATGCGCGGGTCGAGGCACTGGAGAAAGCCTTGGCCGAGACGGAGAGGAAACGACTGGCAGATCTTGAGGCGTCACGAAAGCTTCAAGAAGACCGGGATGCGGAGCTCTAGGAGCTCAAACGGCGGATCAAGGGCAAACACTCTGAGGCAGCTCCATCATCCGAGACTCCGATCCCCCGTCAGACCGAAGACGTCCTCAGGCTCGCCCCTCCGACTTCGGGCGAACTACCTCCGATACCGGGCTACGTTACTGAGACGGAACATGCGTTCGTCATCTCTTCATATACGACTCAGAACGACTGCCTCTCCGCCCAAGTCAGAGATCAGGAAGCCCAGATCGAGATCCTACAGCAGCGCGTCCGGGAACTAGAGGCCATGTGTCGGTCTCAGGCTCAGCCTTCCAAAAGGAGGCATGATGACCCTGATGACTCGGCACCAGGTCCTCATGAGGGGGAGGTGCAGGCTTCATCCAAAAGGCCTCGCACCGACCTCCACTCTGCCTCTGGTTCCGGTTCCACTCACTCCAGCTTCCACGCTGCCCTCATACTCCACAGGTTACTGCGCGAGGCCCCTATGTCGATTCAGAGACGGAGGATATTCCTGACATGGGGAGTTGGCGCTACGAGCGGATCCCAGAAGGTGAAGTAGTTCAGTTTCCCCAGATGACAGACACGGCTCAGATTGAAGTCGTTCCTCCTGAAGCAGCACCGACGAACCTTCAGACTTCCAGATTCCGGAGGAAGCCCGAAAAATTTTGCGGTCGCTTGCTCAGAGTCTCAGAATATACCAGAAGGGGGACGACATTGTCCGGGATTCTGACTACACCAACCTCACCTCAGCATTCGTGTTCCCCACTCCAGACGCTCCACGGACTATTCATTCTACTGATCCAGAGACCGCCGCTCCAACCGTCATCCAGCTCAACTGGAACCATTCAGTCATCTTCCGTCCATTCCTTGAGGAATCATTCACCCGCATCTACCAACAAGAGAGACTGCATGCCTGGTCCCGAAAGGTCTACTTCGGGATCTCGCACATCAAGACCAAGAGGAGAAGGACAGCTTACGTGCACCAGAGAATGTGCAACTGGGCCACCCACGGACGCCAGAGAATCCGACGTCGCTTTACCAAGGTAACTGCTATGCGCCCTTACAGACATGGCCATCAGTTATTCCTTGAGTACGACGTCCGCATGTACGGGACCGGCGTTCCACGAGGTGAGCTACAAGACTGGTCGTTCACGGAAGCTGATTTGGATCGGGTGCACCTAGAAGACCTTCTCACGCTCATCAAGTACCTCCAAGGCCCGATTCTCCGACCAGAGCACTACAGAGACGACACAAAAATATTGAAGAAGTATGTTCGCCATGCAATCACTCTTGCGCGGGTGACGGACTATCAGCTTGCAATCGAGAGCCGCCAGCCGAAGGTCAACCTGCTCAGACCAAACCTGCTCGTGCCTGGTATTGATGCTTACACTCCGTATATGCCAACCAGGATACCTGAGCATGGGGTTCTCTATATGACTCGGAAGAAGAAGGAGCGCAGGTTCATGAGATTTGGCGAGCTCTCCAAGTTCTGCGACGGGACCCTTCTTTATGTCTACAATGGGATGCAGAGTAGACTACTGGCGGATCAGATACCTGGGCGGAGGATCAAGATGGAAAGGGAAATCTACTGGAGGCGATGAGATTGATCGAGAGGAAGCTCAAGGAACGGTTGATGTACAGATGGGTCGAGGCGGCAATGCAAATGAGAGCAAGGATCATCGGCGAGTGGGAGGAATACTTGCAGATGTCCAAGTGGGAGCCGGCTCTGGAGCTTCCACCACCATTCTGACTTCTTCACAAAGGGGGAGATTGTAGGACTTCTTGTTGTGAAGAGTCAGAATTCACTATCTTACTTGCTTTCTAGTTTAACTTCCTTTGTTTGTAAACATTATCTTTTGTTAGTGCCCCTGTTTGAGGTTTGGAACCTCGGGGGCCTTGTTGACATTGTGTGTAACTTCCTCTTACCTATAAAAGGTAAAAGGTGATTAGGGTTTTTACAATTGAAATCATATTATCCTTTTTTGGGCAAAAACTCCCTTGATGATCTTTCTTCAAGCTCTTATGATTCAATCATGATTTCCATCCATTTCTTCTTGTTTTCATTGTTATTTGGGACAACAAATAGGTCAAAAATCATTAAAAACCTGATTTTATAAAAGGTTTATTAAGTTGGAAAAACCAGGGAAAAAAAATATTTTATTTGATAAAATTTCCCAAATAAAATTATTTCGGATAAGATATCTTTAAAACCAAAACAAGTTCTTTTGGGCCACAACTTGGTCCAAAGAACTGGGCTTTGGGCCTGATAAACAAACTAGGCCCAAACAAACGAAAAACCCTAGTGGTTTCATGATGGCGAAGGTAAACGACCACCGCTACCAACCGGAGCTCGACGATGATGGCAATCGGCCATCGCCGTCGTCGACCCGTTTCTTTGAAAAACAAAGCAATACCAAATCGACACCACCATCGGCCGTGGCTGTCGATCACTTCCGATCTGGTTGTGATCGACTAACACCGCCACCACAGTTGTGCGATGTTATCACCATGCGCCTCTACCACCGACTGGTGGTTCTGTTCGTGGTTCGATATGGATTCGGCCACCACCACCGATCGGGTGGTGTGACCTACGGCCACCGTTAGCATCGCCATCCACCACCACGATTGTGGCTTCTGGTGGTGGTGTGGATTTGATTTCAGCCGGTGATCAAAATATCACCGCCGTTACTCGGCGATTGAACAGCCATCGCTACCGCCTTGGCTTGGCCTTAGGGCAGCCGGCGGTTGGCGTTTATGGTTTGATCTGATGACAACGGCCAAAGCCGCTGCCACCATGATCGTTGATTTTGGCGAGAAAACAGCCACCATCACCACCGCATCCCGCCTGCCACCACCATCCTGGTGGTTTGGTTCGGTAGTCATGAGATCGCCGCCACCACCTCCCTGGTGGTTTGGCTGGGCGTCCGCCGCCACCGCTTACTTCGGTTTGGCCGGCGATCGTGCCTGGTGTTTTTGGTTGTGGCGATTGTGAACACTAGGTGCCGTTACCACCGGTGCTGGTGGTGCGGCTGTGCTTTGCGAAGAGGGTTTCGGCCACCGATTTGAAAACACCGGCCATCATTGCTAACATCATACGGCGCCGCTGCGCCGTCGTTCTTGCCTGAAACCGCCGATCACCGCCACCCACCTGGTGGCGTGGGCTCTTGTACGGCAGCCAGGGGCCGCTACCACATACTGTGGTGCGGTCCGGCGATTGATCACGGCAACCAGCCGCAACCACCACGCTGGTGGTGCGGTGGTGGTGTCACAACCGCAGCCATCACCAATCTGGTGATGGTTTTTCCGGGTTTTCGTACGAATAACAATCGAAATTTATGTAAAACAATAAAAAAGCAGACTTTTATGCAAGAAACAAATTTTAACGGATCACACATAAACAGATAAACACATAAATCTAATACGATTTTAACCATTGCTCTGATACCACTGTTGGGTTTTTGGTGGGTATCCTCGGATCCAACTGACTCGAGGATTAACACGGATTTAACGAACCTCACTGGTTTGATAAATCTCATAGGTTTAAAATCAAACTGATAAAACCTACGCGATCAGAAACACATTGTTTCGATCTTATTATGCGGAAGCGTTTAAAAGCAAAAACCCTTAAAGCCTATTGATCTTTAATCGTTTCTTGTTTAATCCTAATGGTTTAAGTTTAAATCAATTTACCTGGACTGCTTGAGATTTAATCCACCGGTGATTGACCAACGAACGTTCTTCTAGTTGAACCGAACGAAACCCGAACACTTGAAAAACCAAACTGGCGTTCCGAGTGGGATAGAAGGTGACTGGCGCCGGCTGGGAGAGAGAGAAGGGAGAGAGAACTGGAAACTGATTTGTGTTTTCTGAAAAGCATAGTTTTTTCCTTAACCCATAAGCCTTATTTATATGGAGGAAAAATACAGTTTGAATAGAATCCAGTTTCCATATTATAATTATCTCAAATCTTTTCCTTTTATTAACTGGAAAAGAATTTGCATATGATAAATATAAATATATATATATTTATCTAATACATATCAATCACTTTATTAATTAACTATTATATATTTATTTTATCAAATAAATATACAATCTCCTAATTAATTAATAACCCTCCAACTTTGGTAATTCTTACTGAAATTACCCAATTGATTTATAATACACTATTATAAATCCTAACTCTCCATTTCTGGGTTTCATCTAACCTTGTTCGACATATAGGTCCTCACAGGTGTGACCCTCAAGTGTCTTGTAACATTGGATGTATAATTACTTGGTTTGTCAACTCGCACATAATCCCTAACACCTCCAAACTCTAACACACAAGCACGCAGCATATCCTCCAACGTTTGAATGGTTCTCTCTGTTTGTCCGTCAGTTTAAGGATGGTAAGCAGTGCTCAAATCAACTCTAGATGGTAAAAAGTTAGCAAATTTCGTGAGTCGATCTACAATTACCCATATTGAATCATGACCCTTCTTGGTCTTGGGTAATTTGGTCACAAAATCCATTGATATCTGCTCCCATTTTCATTCTGTGATTTCTGGCTGTTGCAGGAGTCCGGAAGGCTTCTGATGTTCTGCCTTAGCTCTTGCACAAGTCATGCATTTGCCCACATATGTAGCTGAATCCTTTTTCATTCCAGGCCACCAGTAGTGCTCTTTTATTCTTTTGTACATCTTATCAGCTCCTAGGTGTATCGAGTACTTCGTCTGATGAGCTTCATCCATGATCGTTGATCTTAACTGGTCGACCTTTGGTATCCATACCTGTCCTTAAAATAACGTATTCCATCTGATTTCACCTCAAACTCTTTTTCTAACTAGTGTAGAGTCTCCTTCTTTAGGTTTTCTGCCTTCAATGCTTCTTCTTGAGCTTCAAGCATTTGACTCCTCAAACTCATTTGAACAAGCATTCCCATAGCTCATGTTCTTGAAGGCTGTTAGAGCAAATATTATTGTATCCGAGATCACAAGATGAAGAAATAATATTGAAGTCAAAGAAAGTCAAACAAAGTCAAATGATGGAAGTCAAAGAAGAAAGTCAAGCATCAAAGTCAAAGTCAAAGCATTAAATGTGTAAAGTCAAAGTCTTGTAATTAGAGTGTTTGATGTAATAACCCGAATTCTAGGTTAGATTGTCGGTTAACTTTAACTGTGACTTTGTGTGTAAGGCTTTTTAAGTGGAGGGGCAAATTGTGTAAGTTCTTGGAAAGTTGTGTGTTTGTTGGGTTTTAAGCTTGTTAATGGGCTTGGCCTTGCAAGCCCAGGGTATTTAAAGGAGGAAAAAACTAGGGTTTTGTCATTTTTGGGGAATGAAGCAAGTGTGTGAAGTGTGTGTTTTGGGAGTGTGATGGATCGTGAATTCATGTTTTCCACATTCATGTTTTCCACATTCATGTTTTCCACATCGGGATTCATGATTCCCGGATTGGGATTTTCTATTGAGGTTTTGGTTCCCAATGCCCTTCCCGAATGGAAATCTATGATTTCCGAGTCGGGAATCGGCTAAGTTAAACCGTTATTTTGACCTTGCTTTTTCCTCATCCGTTTTCCTCATCCGTTTCCCTCATTGGGATTATTTATTGAGTTTTCCTCATTGAGTTTCCCTCATTGAGTTTTCCTCATCCGTTTCCCTCATTGGGTTTATTGTTGAAGTTTTCCTCATTGGGATTATTTATTGAGTTTTCCTCATTGAGTTTCCCTCATTGAGTTTTCTCCTCATCCGTTTCCCTCATTGGGTTTATTTGTTGAAGTTTTCCTCATTGGGATTATTTATTGAAGTTTTCCTCATTGAGTTTCCCTCATTGAGTTTTCCTCATCCGTTTCCCTCATTGGGTTTATTTGTTGAGTTTTCCTCATTGGGATTATTTATTGAGTTTTCCTCATTGAGTTTCCCTCATTGAGTTTTCCTCATCCGTTTCCCTCATTGGGTTTATTTGTTGAAGTTTTCCTCATTGGGATTATTTATTGAGTTTTCCTCATTGAGTTTCCCTCATTGAGTTTTCCTCATCCGTTTCCCTCATTGGGTTTATTTGTTGAGTTTTCCTCATTGGGATTATTTATTGAGTTTTCCTCATTGAGTTTCCCTCATTGAGTTTTCCTCATCCGTTTCCCTCATTGGGTTTATTTGTTGAAGTTTTCCTCATTGGGATTATTTATTGAGTTTTCCTCATTGAGTTTTTTTTCCTCATCCGTTTCCCTCATTGGGTTTATTTGTTGAGTTTTCCTCATTGGGATTATTTATTGAGTTTTCCTCATTGAGTTTCCCTCATTGAGTTTCCCTCATTGAGTTTCCCTCATTGGGTTTCCCTCATTGTTGCTATCATTCCATGCAACCCTTGCTACCTTGTTATCATTTCATGTGGGAGCAATGGGCATTTCGGGTGTCATTTCATGTAACCCTAGCCTTATCATTTTATGTGAGGTCGGCTATCGTCTTGAGTAGGCTTGGTTATTGTTTCAGGCTGTCATTTCTTGTGAATCTATTCCTCATCACGAGTGAGTTTGTGTATCATTTTAGATGATGTTGATCTATCATGCCGTGTATCATCTCTTGAGGCCGTGGTACCTTGTCGTCATTTCTTGAGATATCAGTTCATGGAAAAGCCTAAATCGTATTCATTTCTTGAAACCCTAGTTGGTTATCCGAGGAACCCTAATCTATTATTCCATGTTGATTCAGGTCGGATGATGATGAGAGCTAAGTTTTGCTAACTAGGAAAAGTCTTCCTAGTGAGTTAGTATGATCTGATTGGGATTTGTGTTGTAGGTGCGGATAAGGCAGAGCGTAGCTCAGTTGGGGCAGGATCAGGTGAGTTCCCTTGCCTGAAATGAATGGATTGTTTTTACTGTTTTAAATATCCATTCGAATTTGCAAACTGATTTGAAATGTGAAACTTTGTGGATGTTTGTTATAAGACATGAAACGATATTACATTTAAAGCATGCTTAAAATGGTAATGACTTGATGACTTGACTGATGTGTTGCACTATGGACACTGGGTACCTTGGAACCTCGCGTTCCTTGGGAGTTTACCATTTGGTCTGATCCGCCACTTGGGGGTACCTTGGGACTACGTCCCTTGGGAGTTATTGTCAGGTGACCTGGACTGGGCCTGGACGGTGTTTTTCTTTGTCCGCACACATTCAGTGGTTTTTGAACTGATTTTACGGCCAGCGGGCCGGAACTGTTGTTTAAACTGTTTTGAGGGAATTCACTAGACCTTTCGGTCTAACCCTCGTTTTTCAAAATCTAAAACCTTTTCAGGGAAAGATCGAGTTGCTAGAGGCAAAGAGATGTTGAGCGCTTAGAGTAGCGTGGTCAGTCAGGAGTTATGATTCTTATCCTTTTAGAAATCTCAGCTGTGGAGGGTTTGTTCTGCATGCACTCTTAACTATTGTATCTTTTGAGAAAAAGATTTTTATGTTATTGCGAATTAGATCACTGGGATTTATTATTGTTATGTTGGTTTTTATTGCCTGGGTTTCGGGGCGTTACAAATTGGTATCAGAGCATTAGTTTAAGTGAATTAGGTGACCAGGATTGGGCCTAGTCTTAAACTGTAGGATTGGGAACACAGCTGAGATTGTAGGACTCTAGGATTTTGCCTAGAGAGTCGTGTTTGGTATGAAAGTGCGAGGACTAGTGTGTATCGCGAGTTAGTGACTTTATGTGAATTTGGGCACTGTCTGTGATTGGGTCGTTTAGAGTAGTCTAATCTTCAGGTTGCTATTTTAGAACTTGATGCATTAGGAAAGAGTTTGTTTGTGTTTATGACTTATGTCATGGTTTCGGGTAAGGAAAGGTTAGAAGTGCGAGATGTCGAGTTGTACGGAATACCCTGAGGTGTTCCCGGTCGATCTAGGTAGTCTACCGCCTGATCGAGAGACCGAGCTTCAGATTTGCTTGAATGGTCGGAGCGACGCCTATCGCCAGAGCATCGTATCGGCTGGCACCGGCGGAGATGAAATTGATGACGACGCGGCTGCGAGGACCGGTTAGCCAGGGATTTATTAGCCCTAGCTCTTCACCTTGGGAGCGCCGGATCTGTTCGTGAGAAGGAGAGTCGACACCATGTGGATGTGCATCGACTAGCGAGAGAGTTCAACAGACTTACCGTCAGAGACGAGTAGCCACTGCTGAGGATTTACAACTTATTTGACCAATTACGAGGTGCCAGATGCTTCTCAAAGATTGGTATGCGATCGAGTTACCGTCAGCTCAAGATTAGAGGGGAAGACGTTTTGAAGACGGCCTTTCGGACTTGTCATGGATAATGTGAATCTCTCGTAATGACGTTTGGACTTACGAGCGTGCCACCAACATTTATGGATTTGATGATTGAAGTGCGTAACACTATTTCTGGACGAGCTCATTTTAGTCTCCATCGACGACATCTTGAACTACTCGAGGACTGCGGAGGAACTATCCAACGCATGGCATGAGGTTAGCGGCTGTGGTTTTCACACTAAGGATTTGGAGATACTATCGTTACGAGACGAAGTATCAGTCTACACCAACCATGAAGAGCCTTCCGTACCTGTTCAACAGGAAAGAGTTATATTGAGGATTGGACGTTGTTGTGTAATGGACTAACGTGGTACCAGACATTGGATCAAAGATCAAGGGACGTCAAGAAGAGACTTTAGATGAGCAACATTTAGAGTCGGAGCGGATGGTGGGAGTCTTGGGGACCCTCGGAGTGGGCATCAAAGGAGCTGTATTATTTTGGAAAGCTGTTATGACTTCCAAAGCTTGTGGGTATACATCAGAAGATTCTGAAGAATGTGCGCGCAAACCGAAGTACTCGGTTCGTCCCGGAGCAAATGAGATATACCGTGGCTTGAGTCAGCATATCGGGGACCGGGGATGAAGAAAGACATCGCTCATTTCGTTGAAAGATGCGTGGCGTGACTTCAAGTGAAGATCGAACGCCAGCGACCGTGAGGCAACTGCAATAGTTACCGTTAGCAGTATGGATTTGGAAGCATATCGATGGTTTTCGTGACGAGACTTTCCCGTAGGCCTAAGGGCTTTGTTTTGCTGTGGGCTGTGGTCATTAGACTTTTGAAGTTAGCTTACTTCCTATAGTTGTAAGAGGCACCTTCTATCGCGAGGCTGCGTGGCGGAGATTGTACGACGACGCGACATTCCATTATCTACCGTGTCGGATCGAGATGCCAGATTGTACCTTGACGCTTGGCGGAGCTTTCAGCTGGACTTGGGGACGCGGGTCACCATAACTACCGCGAATGGTCTGCATAGCGATGGACAAAGTGAGCGGGCCATCCAACTTTGGAAGATTTGTTGAGGACATGTGTTCTGGATTTCAGAGGTTCTTGGGGTAATCATCTACCAGTGAGGCAAGTAGAATGCGCAGTACGTGTCACGTGACGAACCTGATGGCTTGTTTTGCAGAATCCGACCTGCGAACGAAGTACGTGTGCCTGTTCAGCAAGTGAATTCCGGGACAGAATTCTTTTGAGGGGGAAGTGATGTAATAACCCGAATTCTAGGTTAGATTGTCGGTTAACTTTAACTGTGACTTTGTGTGTAAGGCTTTTTAAGTGGAGGGGCTAATTGTGTAAGTTCTTGGAAAGTTGTGTGTTTGTTGGGTTTTAAGCTTGTTAATGGGCTTGGCCTTGCAAGCCCAGGGTATTTAAAGGAGGAAAAAACTAGGGTTTTGTCATTTTTGGGGAATGAAGCAAGTGTGTGAAGTGTGTGTTTTGGGAGTGTGATGGGATTCATGTTTTCCACATTCATGTTTTCCACATTCATGTTTTCCACATTCATGTTTTCCACATTCATGTTTTCCACATCGGGATTCATGATTCCCGGATTGGGATTTTCTATTGAGGTTTTGGTTCCCAATGCCCTTCCCGAATGGAAATCTATGATTTCCGAGTCGGGAATCGGCTAAGTTAAACCGTTATTTTGACCTTGCTGTTTTCCTCATCCGTTTTCCTCATCCGTTTCCCTCATTGGGATTATTTATTGAGTTTTTTCCTCATTGAGTTTCCCTCATTGAGTTTTCCTCATCCGTTTCCCTCATTGGGTTTATTTGTTGAAGTTTTCCTCATTGGGATTATTTATTGAGTTTTCCTCATTGAGTTTCCCTCATTGAGTTTTCCTCATCCGTTTCCCTCATTGGGTTTATTTGTTGAAGTTTTCCTCATTGGGATTATTTATTGAGTTTTCCTCATTGAGTTTCCCTCATTGAGTTTTCCTCATCCGCTTCCCTCATTGGGTTTATTTGTTGAGTTTTCCTCATTGGGATTATTTATTGACTTTTCCTCATTGAGTTTCCCTCATTGAGTTTTCCTCATCCGTTTCCCTCATTGGGTTTATTTGTTGAAGTTTTCCTCATTGGGATTATTTATTGAGTTTTCCTCATTGAGTTTCCCTCATTGAGTTTTCCTCATCCGTTTCCCTCATTGGGTTTTGTAACGCCCCGAAACCCAGGCAATAAAAACCAACATGACAATAATAAATCCCAGTGATCTAATTCGCAATAACATAAAAATCTTTTCTCAAAAGGTACAATAGTTAAGAGTGCATGCGGAACAAACCCTCCACAGCTGAGATTTCTAAAAGGATAAGAATCATAACTCCTGACTGACCACGCTACTCTAAGCGCTCAACATCTCTTTGCCTCTAGCAACTCGATCTTTCCCTGAAAAAGGTTTTAGATTTTGAAAACGAGGGTTAGACCGAAAGGTCTAGTGAATTCCCTCAAAACAGTTTAAACAACAGTTCCGGCCCGCTGGCCGTAAAATCAGTTCAAAAACCACTGAATGTGTGCGGACAAAGAAAAACACCGTCCAGGCCCAGTCCAGGTCGCCTGACAATAACTCCCAAGGAACGTAGTCCCAAGGTACCCCCAAGTGGCGTATCAGACCAAATGGTAAACTCCCAAGGAACGCGAGGTTCCAAGGTACCCAGTGTCCATAGTGCAACACATCAGTCAAGTCATCAAGTCATTACCATTATAAGCATGCATAAATGTAATTATCAGTTCATCTCATTCATCACGTAAATCAATGTATAATCATCGTCAAAGCATTTCACAAACCGAATGGATATATTTAAAAACATTAAAACCAATCCATTCATTTCAGGCAAGGGAACTCACCTGATCCTGCCCCAACTGAGCTACGCTCTGCCTTAACCGCACCTACAACACAAATCTCAATCAGATCATACTAACCCACTAGGAAGATTCTTTCCTAGTTACCAAATCTTAGCTCTCATCATCATCCGACCCGAATCAACATGGAATAACAGACTAGGATTTCTCGGATAACCAACTAGGGTTTTCAAGAAATGAATACGATTAGGCTTTTCCCATGAACTGATATCTCAAGAAATGACGACAAGGTACCACGGCCTCAAGAGATGATACACGGCATGATAGATCAACATCATCTAAAATGATACACAAACTCACTCGTGATGAGGAATAGATTCACAAGAAGTGACAGCCTGAAACAATAACCAAGCCTACTCAAGACGATAGCCGGCCTCACATAAAATGATAAGGCTAGGGTTACATGAAATGACACCCGAAATGCCCATTGCTCCCACATGAAATGATAACAAGGTAGCAAGGGTTGCATGAAATGATAGCAACAATGAGGGAAACCCAATGAGGGAAACTCAATGAGGGAAACTCAATAAATAATCCCAATGAGGAAAACTCAACAAATAAACCCAATGAGGGAAACGGATGAGGAAAACTCAATGAGGGAAACTCAATGAGGAAAACTCAATAAATAATCCCAATGAGGAAAACTCAACAAATAAACCCAATGAGGGAAACGGATGAGGAAAACTCAATGAGGGAAACTCAATGAGGAAAACTCAATAAATAATCCCAATGAGGAAAACTCAACAAATAATCCCAATGAGGGAAACGGATGAGGAAAACTCAATGAGGGAAACTCAATGAGGAAAACTCAATAAATAATCCCAATGAGGAAAACTCAACAAATAATCCCAATGAGGGAAACGGATGAGGAAAACTCAATGAGGGAAACTCAATGAGGAAAACTCAATAAATAATCCCAATGAGGAAAACTCAACAAATAATCCCAATGAGGGAAACGGATGAGGAAAACTCAATGAGGGAAACTCAATGAGGAAAACTCAATAAATAATCCCAATGAGGAAAACTCAACAAATAATCCCAATGAGGGAAACGGATGAGGAAAACTCAATGAGGGAAACTCAATGAGGAAAACTCAATAAATAATCCCAATGAGGAAAACTCAACAAATAATCCCAATGAGGGAAACGGATGAGGAAAACTCAATGAGGGAAACTCAATGAGGAAAACTCAATAAATAATCCCAATGAGGAAAACTCAACAAATAATCCCAATGAGGGAAACGGATGAGGAAAACTCAATGAGGGAAACTCAATGAGGAAAACTCAATAAATAATCCCAATGAGGAAAACTCAACAAATAATCCCAATGAGGGAAACGGATGAGGAAAACTCAATGAGGGAAACTCAATGAGGAAAACTCAATAAATAATCCCAATGAGGAAAACTCAACAAATAATCCCAATGAGGGAAACGGATGAGGAAAACTCAATGAGGGAAACTCAATGAGGAAAACTCAATGAGGAAAACGGATGAGGAAAACGGATGAGGAAAACGGATGAGGAAAACAGCAAGGTCAAAATAACGGTTTAACTTAGCCGAATTCCCGACTCGGAAATCATAGATTTCCATTCGGGAAAGGCTTGGGAACCAAAACCTCCATAGAAAATCCCAATCCGGGAATCATGAATCTCGATGAGGAAAACATGAATGTGGAAAACATGAAATCCAATGTGGAAAACATGAATGTGGAAAACATGAATCCCAATGTGGAAAACATGAATGTGGAAAACATGAATCCCAATGTGGAAAACATGAATGTGGAAAACATGAATGTGGAAAACATGAAATCCAATGTGGAAAACATGAATGTGGAAAACATGAATCCCAATGTGGAAAACATGAATGTGGAAAACATGAATCCCAATGTGGAAAACATGAATGTGGAAAACATGAATGTGGAAAACATGAATCCCATCACACTCCCAAAACACACACTTTACACTCCAAGGATGATTTCCAAAATGGATAAAAATTTATGGTTTAAGGCTATATATATAGCATTGGCTTGGGCCAAGCCCATTCTCAAGCTTAAAACCCAACAAACACAACAACTTTCCAAGAACTTACACAATTAGCCCCTCCACTCAAAAAGCCTTACACACAAAGTCACAGTTAAAGTTAACCGACAATCTAACCTAGAATTCAGGTTATTACATCACTTCCCCCTCAAAAGAATTCCGTCCCGGAATTCACTTGCTGAACAGGCACACGTACTTCGTTCGCAGGTCGGATT
Source organism: Centaurea solstitialis (assembly GCA_030169165.1). NCBI lineage: Eukaryota > Viridiplantae > Streptophyta > Magnoliopsida > Asterales > Asteraceae > Centaurea > Centaurea solstitialis. The sequence goes on along the minus strand of CM058045.1, from coordinate 54,351,911 downwards.
CTGCAAAACAAGCCATCAGGTTCGTCACGTGACACGTACTGCGCATTCTACTTGCCTCAGCCGGTAGATGATTACCCCAAGAACCTCTGAAATCCAGAACACATGTCCTCAACGGATCTTCCAAAGTTGGATGACCCGCTCACTTTGTCCGTCACTATGCAGACCATTCGCGGTAGTTATGGTGACCCGCATCCCCAAGTCCAGCTGAAAGCTCCGCCAAGCGTCAAGGTACAATCTGGCATCTCGATCCGACACGGTAGTTAATGGAATGTCGCGTCGTCGTACAACCTCCGCCACGCAGCCTCGCGATAGAAGGTGCCTCTTACAACTATAGGAAGTAAGCTAACTTCAAAAGTCTAATGACCACAGCCCACAGCAAAACAAAGCCCTTAGGCCTACGGGAAAGTCTCGTCACGAAAACCATCGATATGCTTCCAAGTCCATACTGCTAAGGGTAACTATTGCAGTTGCCACACGGTCGCTGGCGTTCGATCTTCACTTGAAGTCACGCCACGCATCTTTCAACGAAATGAGCGATGTCTTTCTTCATCCCCGGTCGCCGATACGCTGACTCAAGCCACGGTATATCTCATTTGCTCCGGGACGAACCGAGTACTTCGGTTTGCGCGCACATTCTTCAGAATCTTCTGATGTATACCCACAAGCTTTGGAAGTCATAACAGCTTTCCAAAGTATTACAACTCCTTTGATGCTCGCTCCGAGGGTCCCCAAGGCTCCCACCATCCGCTCCGACTCTAGATGTTGCTCATCTAAAGTCTCTTCTTGACGTCCCTTGATCTTTGATCCAATGTCTGGTACCACGTTAGTCCATTACACAGCAACGTCCAATCCTCAAGATAACTCTTTCCTGTTGAACAGGTACGGAAGGCTCTTCATGGATGGTGTAGACTGATACTTCGTCTCGTAAAGATAGTGTCTCCAAATCTTTAGTGCAAAAACCACAGCCGTTAACCTCATGCCATGCGTTGGGTAGTTCCTCCGCAGTCCTCGAGTAGTTCAAGATGTCGTCGATGGAGACTAAAATGAGCTCGTCCAGAAATAGTGTTACGCACTTCAATCATCAAGTCCATAAATGTTGGCGGCACGCTCGTAAGTCCGAACGTCATTACGAGAGATTCACATTATCCATGACAAGACCGAAAGGCCGTCTTCAAAACGTTTTCCCCTCTAATCTTGAGTTGACGGTAACTCGATCGCATACCGATCTTTGAGAAGCATTTGGCACCTCGCAATTGGTCAAATAAGTTGTAAATCCTCAGCAGTGGCTACTCGTCTCTGACGGTAAGTCTGTTGAACTCTCTCGTTAGTCGATGCACATCCACATGGTGTCGACTCTCCTTCTCACGAACAGAACTGGCGCTCCCAAGGTGAAGAGCTAGGGCTAATAAATCCCTGGCTAACCGGTCCTCGCAGCCGCGTCGTCATCAATTTCGTCTCCGCCGGTGCCAGCCGATACGATGCTCTGGCGATAGGCGTCGCTCCGACCATTCAAGCAAATCTGAAGCTCGGTCTCTCGATCAGGCGGTAGACTATCTAGATCGACCGGGAACACCTCAGGGTATTCCATACAACTCGACATCTCGCACATCTAACCTTTCCTTACCCGAAACCATGACATAAGTCATAAACACAAACAAACTCTTTCCTAATGCATCAAGTTCTAAAATAGCAACCTGAAGATTAGACTACTCTAAACGACCCAATCACAGACAGTGCCCAAATTCACATGAAGTCACTAACTCGCGATACACACTAGTCCTCGCATTTTCATACCAAACACGACTCTCTAGGCAAAATCCTAGAGTCCTACAATCTCAGTTGTGTTCCCAATCCTACAGTTTAAGACTAGGCCCAATCCTGGTCACCTAATTCACTTAAACTAATGCTCTGATACCAATTTGTAACGCCCCGAAACCCAGGCAATAAAAACCAACATGACAATAATAAATCCCAGTGATCTAATTCGCAATAACATAAAAATCTTTTCTCAAAAGGTACAATAGTTAAGAGTGCATGCGGAACAAACCCTCCACAGCTGAGATTTCTAAAAGGATAAGAATCATAACTCCTGACTGACCACGCTACTCTAAGCGCTCAACATCTCTTTGCCTCTAGCAACTCGATCTTTCCCTGAAAAAGGTTTTAGATTTTGAAAACGAGGGTTAGACCGAAAGGTCTAGTGAATTCCCTCAAAACAGTTTAAACAACAGTTCCGGCCCGCTGGCCGTAAAATCAGTTCAAAAACCACTGAATGTGTGCGGACAAAGAAAAACACCGTCCAGGCCCAGTCCAGGTCGCCTGACAATAACTCCCAAGGAACGTAGTCCCAAGGTACCCCCAAGTGGCGTATCAGACCAAATGGTAAACTCCCAAGGAACGCGAGGTTCCAAGGTACCCAGTGTCCATAGTGCAACACATCAGTCAAGTCATCAAGTCATTACCATTATAAGCATGCATAAATGTAATTATCAGTTCATCTCATTCATCACGTAAATCAATGTATAATCATCGTCAAAGCATTTCACAAACCGAATGGATATATTTAAAAACATTAAAACCAATCCATTCATTTCAGGCAAGGGAACTCACCTGATCCTGCCCCAACTGAGCTACGCTCTGCCTTAACCGCACCTACAACACAAATCTCAATCAGATCATACTAACCCACTAGGAAGATTCTTTCCTAGTTACCAAATCTTAGCTCTCTCATCATCCGACCCGAATCAACATGGAATAACAGACTAGGATTTCTCGGATAACCAACTAGGGTTTTCAAGAAATGAATACGATTAGGCTTTTCCCATGAACTGATATCTCAAGAAATGACGACAAGGTACCACGGCCTCAAGAGATGATACACGGCATGATAGATCAACATCATCTAAAATGATACACAAACTCACTCGTGATGAGGAATAGATTCACAAGAAGTGACAGCCTGAAACAATAACCAAGCCTACTCAAGACGATAGCCGGCCTCACATAAAATGATAAGGCTAGGGTTACATGAAATGACACCCGAAATGCCCATTGCTCCCACATGAAATGATAACAAGGTAGCAAGGGTTGCATGAAATGATAGCAACAATGAGGGAAACCCAATGAGGGAAACTCAATGAGGGAAACTCAATAAATAATCCCAATGAGGAAAACTCAACAAATAAACCCAATGAGGGAAACGGATGAGGAAAACTCAATGAGGGAAACTCAATGAGGAAAACTCAATAAATAATCCCAATGAGGAAAACTCAACAAATAAACCCAATGAGGGAAACGGATGAGGAAAACTCAATGAGGGAAACTCAATGAGGAAAACTCAATAAATAATCCCAATGAGGAAAACTCAACAAATAATCCCAATGAGGGAAACGGATGAGGAAAACTCAATGAGGGAAACTCAATGAGGAAAACTCAATAAATAATCCCAATGAGGAAAACTCAACAAATAATCCCAATGAGGGAAACGGATGAGGAAAACTCAATGAGGGAAACTCAATGAGGAAAACTCAATAAATAATCCCAATGAGGAAAACTCAACAAATAATCCCAATGAGGGAAACGGATGAGGAAAACTCAATGAGGGAAACTCAATGAGGAAAACTCAATAAATAATCCCAATGAGGAAAACTCAACAAATAATCCCAATGAGGGAAACGGATGAGGAAAACTCAATGAGGGAAACTCAATGAGGAAAACTCAATAAATAATCCCAATGAGGAAAACTCAACAAATAATCCCAATGAGGGAAACGGATGAGGAAAACTCAATGAGGGAAACTCAATGAGGAAAACTCAATAAATAATCCCAATGAGGAAAACTCAACAAATAATCCCAATGAGGGAAACGGATGAGGAAAACTCAATGAGGGAAACTCAATGAGGAAAACTCAATAAATAATCCCAATGAGGAAAACTCAACAAATAATCCCAATGAGGGAAACGGATGAGGAAAACTCAATGAGGGAAACTCAATGAGGAAAACTCAATAAATAATCCCAATGAGGAAAACTCAACAAATAATCCCAATGAGGGAAACGGATGAGGAAAACTCAATGAGGGAAACTCAATGAGGAAAACTCAATGAGGAAAACGGATGAGGAAAACGGATGAGGAAAACGGATGAGGAAAACAGCAAGGTCAAAATAACGGTTTAACTTAGCCGAATTCCCGACTCGGAAATCATAGATTTCCATTCGGGAAAGGCTTGGGAACCAAAACCTCCATAGAAAATCCCAATCCGGGAATCATGAATCTCGATGAGGAAAACATGAATGTGGAAAACATGAAATCCAATGTGGAAAACATGAATGTGGAAAACATGAATCCCAATGTGGAAAACATGAATGTGGAAAACATGAATCCCAATGTGGAAAACATGAATGTGGAAAACATGAATGTGGAAAACATGAAATCCAATGTGGAAAACATGAATGTGGAAAACATGAATCCCAATGTGGAAAACATGAATGTGGAAAACATGAATCCCAATGTGGAAAACATGAATGTGGAAAACATGAATGTGGAAAACATGAATCCCATCACACTCCCAAAACACACACTTTACACTCCAAGGATGATTTCCAAAATGGATAAAAATTTATGGTTTAAGGCTATATATATAGCATTGGCTTGGGCCAAGCCCATTCTCAAGCTTAAAACCCAACAAACACAACAACTTTCCAAGAACTTACACAATTAGCCCCTCCACTCGAAAAGCCTTACACACAAAGTCACAGTTAAAGTTAACCGACAATCTAACCTAGAATTCAGGTTATTACAGGTTTATTTGTTGAGTTTTCCTCATTGGGATTATTTATTGAGTTTTCCTCATTGAGTTTCCCTCATTGAGTTTTCCTCATCCGTTTCCCTCATTGGGTTTATTTGTTGAAGTTTTCCTCATTGGGATTATTTATTGAGTTTTCCTCATTGAGTTTCCCTCATTGAGTTTTCCTCATCCGTTTCCCTCATTGGGTTTATTTGTTGAGTTTTCCTCATTGGGATTATTTATTGAGTTTTCCTCATTGAGTTTCCCTCATTGAGTTTCCCTCATTGGGTTTCCCTCATTGTTGCTATCATTCCATGCAACCCTTGCTACCTTGTTATCATTTCATGTGGGAGCAATGGGCATTTCGGGTGTCATTTCATGTAACCCTAGCCTTATCATTTTATGTGAGGTCGGCTATCGTCTTGAGTAGGCTTGGTTATTGTTTCAGGCTGTCATTTCTTGTGAATCTATTCCTCATCACGAGTGAGTTTGTGTATCATTTTAGATGATGTTGATCTATCATGCCGTGTATCATCTCTTGAGGCCGTGGTACCTTGTCGTCATTTCTTGAGATATCAGTTCATGGAAAAGCCTAAATCGTATTCATTTCTTGAAAACCCTAGTTGGTTATCCGAGGAACCCTAATCTATTTTTCCATGTTGATTCAGGTCGGATGATGATGAGAGCTAAGTTTTGCTAACTAGGAAAGAGTCTTCCTAGTGAGTTAGTATGATCTGATTGGGATTTGTGTTGTAGGTGCGGATAAGGCAGAGCGTAGCTCAGTTGGGGCAGGATCAGGTGAGTTCCCTTGCCTTAAATGAATGGATTGTTTTTACTGTTTTAAATATCCATTCGAATTTGCAAACTGATTTGAAATGTGAAACTTTGTGGATGTTTGTTATAAGACATGAAACGATATTACATTTAAAGCATGCTTAAAATGGTAATGACTTGATGACTTGACTGATGTGTTGCACTATGGACACTGGGTACCTTGGAACCTCGCGTTCCTTGGGAGTTTACCATTTGGTCTGATCCGCCACTTGGGGGTACCTTGGGACTACGTCCCTTGGGAGTTATTGTCAGGTGACCTGGACTGGGCCTGGACGGTGTTTTTCTTTGTCCGCACACATTCAGTGGTTTTTGAACTGATTTTACGGCCAGCGGGCCGGAACTGTTGTTTAAACTGTTTTGAGGGAATTCACTAGACCTTTCGGTCTAACCCTCGTTTTTCAAAATCTAAAACCTTTTCAGGGAAAGATCGAGTTGCTAGAGGCAAAGAGATGTTGAGCGCTTAGAGTAGCGTGGTCAGTCAGGAGTTATGATTCTTATCCTTTTAGAAATCTCAGCTGTGGAGGGTTTGTTCCGCATGCACTCTTAACTATTGTATCTTTTGAGAAAAAGATTTTTATGTTATTGCGAATTAGATCACTGGGATTTATTATTGTTATGTTGGTTTTTATTGCCTGGGTTTCGGGGCGTTACATTTGACTAATTAGTCTTTGGTATAAATAGGAGTGAGTTAGTGGTAATTAGTAGGGGAGCTTATTTGTAATATTCATTAGTGAGATCTAGAGAGAGAATCTAGAGAGAGAAAGTAGATCTTGAATATCTTGTATCAATTTGTTCATCGAATGAAGAAATCTATTGTTTGATCCATTGTTTCTTGCACTTACAATTGGTATCAGAGCCTTGGCAGAAGATTTGTGCACAAATTCATTGAAGATTTGAAGAAATTTGAAGAGATTTGAAGAAATTTTGAAGAAATGGGTTTTATAGATTTTTTTTTTAGATTTGTTGATTTTTAGTGTAGATCTGGTGTTTTTGTGTTTATAGTGAGTTTTGTAGTCATCTCCAATCATTCAAGATCAATTTTGCTTAAAAATTTTAGTTTTGATTTTTGAAGAACTTCAAAGTTCATCAATGGAGGTCATGAGTGATTGTGAGATTTAGTGTGTTTTTGATTCGTTTTTGTGTGAATTTGTTTCTAAAAAGTGTTTTTGGACATAAATCTTCCATTTGTTTTTGGTTTTAGAGGTTAAATTTGTGTTTTTAAATTTTTTGGGTTGAAGGTGTTCTTCATGTTCTTGAGTTTTTCTTGGGGAAGAAGGTGAAAATATTGGATGTTTGATCCAAAATTTGTATAACTTTTTGCAAAAAGGTGTTTGTAAGTCAAAATATGATGTCTCGAGTGTTACATATGCATTTTTTGATTCTCATATTAATTTCTCGAGCAAAAATTTTGAGTATTTCGAGTCTAGGTTGATTATTTCGAGCCATTTTTGAAATATCTCGAGTCTGGTCAGCAAGTTTTGGTCAGTCAGAGCTCGAAATAGTAGTCAGAGCGTCGGTCAGCACTCGAATTGGTAGTCAGAGGCTCGGTCAGAGCTCGAAGCAGGAGTCAGCACCCGGTCAGCGCTCGGTCAGCGCCCTCTGACCGCTTCCTGACGTCAGCATGATGTTACCCTAGCTAGTCTTCTCTCTCCTGGTTGTTTATGATGTTAGCATGACGTCAGCATGATGTTACCCTAGCTAGTTTTCTTTTTCTATTTGTTTGTATTTTCTTTTCTCTTGTTTTCTTTTCTTTATATTTTTTGTAGTGTATTTTTGTTTGTTTTGTGTATTTTAGTTCTTGGACTTTAAGTTTTTAAAAAAAAAAAAAAAATTCATTTTCATTTCTTGGATTTTCAAACTTTCAAAGTTTATCATTTTTAGTCCCTGAACTTGAATCTTTCCCCAATTTTTTTTTACACTTTTAGTCCTTGTACTTGTGATTTCAAGTTGTTGAGTCGTTTAAGTTTCATGTTTTGTCGTTTTTAGTACTTCAAGTTTATTTTTACCCAATTTCTTCGGAATTTTTGATTTGTTCGATTTAAATTGTTTGTGCACTATTCATACTTCTAATCGAAGTTTCTGTTGACGATCCTTATTATCTTTTGTGCAGATAACAATGGATTCTGATAATGAAATACGGTACGAAAGAGATTGGGATAAAACAAAGAGACTTGAACGTGAGAAGGCTAGTCTTACAACACAGCTTGCAAAAGCAGTTGCTCAATTTAAAGAAAAAGAGCTTCATATGAAAAATCATATCAAAGAACAAGAGCTTCAAATGAAAAATCAGATTAAAGAGAAAGAGCTTCAAATGAAAAATCAGATCAAAGAGAAAGAGCTTGATTTTGAAAAACAGATTGCAGAGACAAAGCTTCAGTGTAAAAAGCAGATTAAGGAATCAAGCAAGATAATTCAATTCTTAGATGAGAAGCTTCACAAAATTGGTGTATCTGAACGGACAATTTTTCTAAACAAACCCAATGCACTCAGAGATCTTTATGATGTTAAATGGGGTTTAGGATTTGAGAATCCAAATTTGTTGAAAAAGGCTTTTCAGGAGAAATCTGCATTTTATGATCTTTCAAGTATGTTAATGAGCACCAGATTTCCTTCTTTAAAAGGTTTTGAAATGAAGGAAGAATTCTCAGAGATGCAAGAGATGAAAAAACATGATCCTTTATATTATGACCCTAAATATCATAGGGTCAAGTTTGTATATAATTCAGACACTCTGAGAATCAAATCAAAAGACTCGTCTAATTCTTCTGATTTTCTGGTTTATCCTGATATTAATTCATCTCCAGAATCAGATATCGAAGCTAAACCTTATGTTCCTACATTGGTTTTAGAAGAGAAACTTGTGGATCTTGAAAATCTTCTCAAGTCTACTCAATCTGACTATGAGTCTCTCAAATTCAAAGAAAAGACTGAGCATGACGCTGAAAGAGAGATGCTTTTTGAGCAAATCCAGTCTCTAGAACAAGTTGTGCATGAAAGTGAGCATGAACAGGTTAATGAAAGAAGTAGGTTTACAAAGGAAAGAGAAGATTATGTTCAAGAGATTTTAGAGCTTCAAAGGACAGTGGCCGATCTTCAGAAACTGTTAGAAGACAAAGGTGGACAGGAGAAGCAAAATGTGGAATTAGAGTTTGTGAAAGAAAGACACATGTTTGAAACATAAATTGAGAAGCTTACAAAGACTGTTTCTGATCTTCAAAATACTTTAACAGAAGAAAGAAAGGTATTTGATTTGAAAAGTGTTAATCTTTTAAAGAAAATATCTGAGTTAGAGAGGAAGATTATCCTAGATAAGAAGAATTCTTTGAAGAAACCGAGTCTTCGTATTGGGAAATTTCAGAATATGATGCTTGATTTTGAAGAAGAGATACAAGTTGTTCACTCAGAGAGGAAAGTTGATGACAAGAAAAGTATTGAGCTTCAAAAGCAGATTGTTGACTTACAGAATCAGTTATCTGATGTAAGAAATCAATTTAAACAAAAAGAGAAGGTTCTTCGACATGACAAGACTGTTTTAGAACAGATAATCGCTGAACCTAAAAAGCCAACTCTTATGGAGAAAGATTTTGCGGATCAAAAGGAAGCGTTTAAGGCTGAAATAAACAAACTTACAAGCAAGTTATCTGGCTTATCAACTGACATCATGAATGAGCAACGAATGCGATCTGATCAACAGAAGAAGCTTAATGATCTTCTTGAAGAGAGGAACAAGCTTTCTTCTAAAGTGAAGGAACTTGAGGACATAATTTTCAAAGCTCATGATTCAAGTAATGTGGATAGTGCTTCACGGAGTAATATCAACTCAAGTGGTCAGATTCGTACTGTTGGGTTTTTATGCGTTCCTCGTATCAAACTGACACGAAGAAAACTGTAGATTTCAATCATAACTGGATGAGATACACGACAAAACCTTGTGATCAAACTGATCAATAAGTTTATCGAATCAAACCTAACTGGTTTGATACGTGCGGAAGCGATTTGGATATAAAACCCAAATATCCACAGACCTTTTCGTTTCAATTATAATAGTAATAGATTTGTTAGAGTGTTACCTGGAATGCTCGAGTTAGATCCACCCGTGATCGACCAAACGAAGATCCCTCTAGCAGGAGTGAGTCCCCGATACGATGAAAAACAGCTAAGGATTAATCAAAGAACCAAAAAACCGAACTGGTTTTGCTCTTGGATCGGCGCCGGTTTCAAAGGAGGAGGGAGGAGAGATTTTTCTGGTTTGTTTTTCTTGGTGGAATGAATTATGAAAACTGATAAGCCATAGGCTTATTTTATATGGAGGAATTTCCATACAACTCAGTTTCCATAATTAGTTTCATAATTATCTTTGGCAAATATTCTTTTCTTTTCCTTAAAGAAAAATAACTAGATAATTATTTGTATTATTAATTATTATCCTATTATATATTTATTTACCTAATAAATATATAATTCAATAATTAATAAACTTATATATTTATTTATCTAATAAATATATAATTACTAACAAACCTTTAACTTTGGGATTTAGTACGGAAAATGCCCAACTGATTTATAATTAACTATTATAAACCTTAATCTCTCCAAACTGGGACTATCTTATTTATTCGGTTTACAGGTCCTCACAGGTGTGACCCTCGAGTGTCTAGTAACGTTGGATGTGTAATCACTGGTTTGCCAACTTCTGCACATAATTACTAACAGACTCCCACTTGTGCAAGTTGGCAATACCGTCTTGATCACACGGACCTAAGGAGGCCCCTAGACAGGCGCTTAGGCTAACCAGGTTACAAGAACTCTTATACCCAGATAGGTGATTTAAAATTTCCATTTGGAAATGACATTAATGAAACAACTGTTCATAAATTGGGTATATCTTGGTTTTTCCCTTTGCAATACGATATTTCATCTATGAGTATGAGCATGGATTAAGTCAACTCTAAATACTCATGATTCTGTTTCTCGACTATCCGACCTCTACTGATAGGTAAACGACAAAGAACTAATCAGTTCGTTTGGGCATGGCCATGCACTTCATCAGTATATTCAGTCAGTCAAGGGGCCCAGAAATATCTCTCTTCAGAGAAGAGGCGCAAATCCCATCTTGCATATCTGCATTTAACACCACGGCTTCCGCTGAATCTAGTTACGCCCTTTATAGCCACCCTGTTACGGCGTAGCGGTTGAACGCACTAAGTATCCAGCAGTCCTCATGATATCAAACCAAATACCTCAAGTGATAAGGACAACCACTGTGAGATTTACTTATGACAGAATCCAAGAAGTAAATCTCAACCACGGATCACGTCCGATATTTGCTACTCTATCAAATATCTGTGCAACTCCTGGTCTACAACGCTTGTAGCTGTTATTCAACCACTGATCATAACTACCCAGAGGCTCACAATGACTTTAACGCCCTAACGGGTTCCCACCACGATAAGTTGTCACGGACAAATTTCGAATGAAAGACTGGAAACTAGTCTCATTCCTGGATTATAAAACATGCAAAATATAAAAGCTATAAAGAAACTAATTTTGTATAGTCCATATTACACTCTGTAATAATAACAAAATTAATGGCATTTCTAAATTACTTTTAGGGTGTCTATTCAACGTTTACTAAAAACTGATTTAAACGAAACATCACCTAACTTCAGTTTAAACCCTTTGATTAATGTTCACCGTATTAATCAAAGTAACAACCAAAACAATACAAGTTTGTATCATCTGATACAATCTTCTTGATTCTGCTAATCTTTGTTTTGCAAACACTTTTAAACAAGGATTAGACTTTTTCTTTACCATATTCCCTGAACTTGGAGATACTGGAATAACTCCTAGTTTCCCTGAATATGTAAAGTGTAAACTGCAACCTCCCTTAGTTGCTGTGTAGATGAATGATTTCTACCTGAGATCAGATAAAATTTCCATTTACCAAGCTGGCAAATTTCGGGAAATTTATTCTAGTGTTTACGACACTTTTAAAAGATAATTAATATCTTTAATAATTATTCCAACACACTTTAATTATTGATTTTTCTCAAAGTCAATTATGACTTTAGTTTCAAAGACTTTGAAACTTTCGTTCTACCCTTTTGACTAAAAGATAGATTCGTACATCTTATGAATTTACGTCCTACCTGGATCATGAATTCCGAGATATATACTAAATCAATAATCTTTATCTTTTATTCTTTATCATAGACTAGATAGAGAATAAATTGGGCTCCCACTAACCTATATGAAAACCAACTATTACTTAAAATTAACTATTGACTTAGTCAAAACTTGATTACTTAGTCAATTCTATTTCAAGTAATGAATACGAGAATTTTAACATTTATAAAACTTAACTGGATTTTATTAAATCCTAATTCCGAAACTTGGAATTTTTCCTAGTTTTATAAATACTGATATTATCAATGATATCTGAGATAATATCCTAAATTCTTCTTAAAAACATACGAGTAATAAATTTTGATCATAAAATACTTTCATAATCTTTTACTCATAAATGTTCAAAAACACATTCCTATAATTATAGTACTTCGTGTGTTTTTGACAGTTTTCATATATATTACTTCAAATTATTTTGATTGAAGTAATACTGTTAGTGTAATAGGCAACATCTAGGATCTAATTTTGAATCAAGACAAATTTGACTTATTCAGATTCAAAATAACCATGCATAAAGATATTTAAATCAAGACCATAATTTAAATTTTAAAACCAATGAACAATATCCAAAAATCCAAATTTTGGAAAAACAAGATTGTTTTAAATCATGAAAGTTTAAAATTGTCTTTGATAATATCTACTTGCATGCTGATCCTTGCAATTTGGGCACTTCACTTTTAATGACCACCTGCAATTAAACTTTTGCTTCTAGGTGTCAACACACACGTAAGCGAAAGTGATAAACTGAAGTATTCATGAATACCTGAGGTGTTTATACCTGCTTCGTAATGCTTCGGGCAGTTATGCCTCCAATAACCTACTTCATGGCACTTGAAGTATTGAATCTTGGTCATTACTCTGTTAGACTTAACTTTCTTGCCCTTGCTCTTTTCTTTGCCATTATTATAAACACTGGGTGCACTCAGGGTAGCCAGAACTTGGTCCTTTCCCTTACTGGCGTTCCCATGCCCACGCTTCTTCTTTACTTCACCATTCTTTACCATAAGCACATCTTTGGTCCTGGTCCCCATTCTCAACTCAATTACTTATAATCTTCAGACAGTGAGTTGAGTATCATATCCGTTGGTAACTGCAACGAAACTGGGCGACCGAGCCTCTTTTATTTTCATGATCACTGACTGAGGTCCCCTTTGCCATCTTGCACGCGTTCAGTGCTCTACTGGCATCATAACGCTTTGTGCATGCTTGCGTCTGAAACATGTCCCTCAACTGGCGGATCATGTTATAGGCATTTGTGTTTATGAGTTTCGTACGAAAATCTGGGCTCATAGTTGCAAGCATAAGATAGCCTACGTCCAGCAAATAATCGAAATGCTTTCTATAAGTGTTCCTGACAGTGATAGTAGCTTTTGCTGGAGGGGCCTTCACCTAGAGGCTTTTCTAGGACATACTACTTTCTCTCGTGCCTGAGCACAATTATCAGATTGCGCTCCCAGACGAGAAAATCATACCTAGTAAGTTTGTCCTTTTCGAGAATGGAGCGAAGAGGAAGATTATCAGTGTTGGTAATAGTGTTTGCAATCTACACATATAAAAACTTTGGTTTAAGTAACTGTGAATGGACTATTTCCAATAAATATCAATAAACCCTTAAATGATCAATTATTGGACTAGGATCCTAATTACATACGCCCTGATGACCGGTGTGTTCACGTCTCACCAGGACCACGTACTAACTAGGTAGGTAAGGACTTTTACCAATCATATCTAACTGACACGACTCCTAGATCTTTTCGGGACAACGGTAATTATCCGTACATGTTTCAGTCCCTCTAAGTGCTTTTTGGCCCGGTACCACCCGGTAAACTTAACAGAACCAAAACAGATCTCACCATTTTGGGACTTGGACACTTTACTCTGGCCGGTACCACCCGGAGATAATTCGCAGAGTCTTGTTAATCCCCTCCAACTTTGGTTTGAACGCGGTCGTTCAAGGTGTGTTCACTTACAACGGTCGCGTACCTTACGCCGGAGGTGTCCCTAGATGGGTTGCACTACTGATCTATGATTTATCGGGGTTTTGGTTAATTTCTGAAAAAACCTTTTAATGTCCAGTATTTTTTTTTTGAAAAATTGTAACTTTTGAAAACTGATTGTTTAAACAGAAACTGATGTTTAAACTACCTGTTTCAAACATACGTTGTTTAAAACTAACTGTTTTAAAATGCTCTTGCTAATTAAACCTAACTGTTTTAAAAGCATACTTGCTAATCAAAACTAGCTGTTTTGATGGCATCCTAGTTGACCAAAACTAACTGTTTTGTCAACTTGCCTTTAAACAATCTATTTACAATTCTTTACAGGTTTTAAATAAAATCTACCATTTAAACGTTTTGAAAAATTGGTGACTTTAATTTAAAAACCTACTTGCTTTCGTGATTTTAATCTAGTTTTTAAAACTTTCCTATGTCTTAAAACTCTTGGTTAACCAACTATCACGAGTAAAACAACCACGCAGTTTAATAATTACAAACACGCAGATAATTATAACAACCACGCAGATATAACTAATTATAGGTTTGCCAACTTTTATTCCTAAGGACCAATAACGACCTATTTTTCTAAAGCACTTCCGGATCCTTGCATAGCTCCCACTGGCTTTGGCACCTTTTGTTAGAACTCCGAAAAAACTTCAGTCTTTCTCGCATAGCTCCCACTGGCCTCGACATCCTTGATGGAACTCCGAAAAGAAAAATAAAATAACTATCCTATGGTCATTATTACAAAGGGGTTGTAAGTGGCACGCAGGCCTCCCCAAATTTAATCCAAAAGGTCTAAGTTGGCAAGCCCTATAATAGATATATACGAAAGCATATATATACTCAAGCAACCACGCATTTATATATATTAAACAATATAATAAAGCGATAAAGAAATCCTAGATCCGTTAAAAATTATCTTGTTCCGTTTATCGCAAAACTTGGTTTATAAAACAAACTGTTTATAAACCGAAACTAATATTTTAAACTGAAAACGGTTTTTACTTGAATTATAAAAATACTAAGATTTGTAATCAATAAATCTATTTATAAAGCAAAACCGATTTTCTAAAATATTTGCTTTTTATCTAAAAGTTATATCAAAACCCGGTCCTCGAACAAACTGGTCGGATAAATAAACATTGGACCGTAAACTGTGTCGTGGTTTGACCAACTGGTCAAAACATGATACTAGACTTATTTGACCAAACGGGTCAAATAACAGGTTTGATAAAACACAATTTTACTTGGGATAATTATTAACTAAAAATCCCTTAAACATAATTTTATAATATAATGTAACTGATTTATATATATAAAAACATATTATAAAATTAATTTGGGTCAAAAAGCTTAAAACCCAATAAACCCTTTTGGGCCATAAACTTGGTCCAAAATACCATGGTTTCGGCCCATTACCAAATTGATAAGTCTGGGCCCCGAAAGATAAAAAAAATTTGAGAAACGCTTGAAACCAACCGCTACCTACGATCAACCGGGATATTATCGCCGCTCACATCGCCGTCGATCACCACCGCCTGGTGGCGATTGACCGCCGGTGCCATCACTGACCATCGCCGTCGTGGCGGCCGCTGGTGGTCGCACTCCTCTCGGCCCACCACTAACTGATGGTTCGGCCGAGCGCCGCCTTGGTGCATTAAGGGATCGGGCCATGGCTTGATTTGGGTATAGACCATGGCCAACCAAGCTGGTGGACCATGCCTTGAACTCTGATCAGGCCACGGCCTAGTGTCGACTCAAGCCACGGCTTGAATGCTGATCAGGCCAAGGTCTGATGGCTGATCAAGCCATGGTCTGATGGCAAGTCAGGCCACGGCCGAGTGGCGAGTCAGGCCACGGCCGAGTGGCGAGTCAGGCCACGGCCGAGTGCGATCTAGGCCACGGCCTGGTGGTGGTTCGGCCACCATCTGGCGGTCCGGTCGGCTGTTGCCGCCGTACCGCCGCCTCTAGCCTCGGTCGGCGATTGGTGGGTGGTTCGGTCGGCTATCTGCCGCAGTTCCGCCACCGATCCCCACTACCCCGTGGGGTTTTTCCGCGATAGCTTTTTCGACGATAAACATAAAACGATAAAACTGAAAAGTTATAATAGATAATCATTAAATCTTTATACGGAACTGAAAAAGATTTTAAACTGATAAAAATCAAATTTTTTTTTTCAAACTGATTAGAATTGAATTTTTATACGAAACGATTATCAATAAAACTTTATTCGCAAGAAACAATTTTTAACGGATCTTTAAACAGTTAAAAAAGAATAAAACGAATAAACCTGTGGCTCTGATACCACTGTTGGGTTTTTATGCGTTCCTCGTATCAAACTGACACGAAGAAAACTGTAGATTTCAATCCTAACTGGATGAGATACACGACAAAACTTTGTGATCAAACTGATCAATAAGTTTATCGAATCAAACCTAACTGGTTTGATACGTGCGGAAGCGATTTGGATATAAAACCCAAATATCCACAGACCTTTTCGTTTCAATTATAATAGTAATAGATTTGTTAGAGTGTTACCTGGAATGCTCGAGTTAGATCCACCCGTGATCGACCAAACGAAGATCCCTCTAGCAGGAGTGAGTCCCCGATACGATGAAAAACAGCTAAGGATTAATCAAAGAACCAAAAAACCGAACTGGTTTTGCTCTTGGATCGGCGCCGGTTTCAAAGGAGGAGGGAGGAGAGATTTTTCTGGTTTGTTTTTCTTGGTGGAATGAATTATGAAAACTGATAAGCCATAGGCTTATTTTATATGGAGGAATTTCCATACAACTCAGTTTCCATAATTAGTTTCATAATTATCTTTGGCAAATATTCTTTTCTTTTCCTTAAAGAAAAATAACTAGATAATTATTTGTATTATTAATTATTATTCTATTATATATTTATTTACCTAATAAATATATAATTCAATAATTAATAAACTTATATATTTATTTATCTAATAAATATATAATTACTAACAAACCTTTAACTTTGGGATTTAGTACGGAAAATGCCCAACTGATTTATAATTAACTATTATAAACCTTAATCTCTCCAAACTGGGACTATCTTATTTATTCGGTTTACAGGTCCTCACAGGTGTGACCCTCGAGTGTCTAGTAACGTTGGGTGTGTAATCACTGGTTTGCCAACTTCTGCACATAATTACTAACACGTACTTCAAATCTCTTCTATGATCGTCGTGTTGATTATTCAGGTAATCATCGGTTTTCAAATGGTAAGTTTGTTTGGCAAGTCAAAGGATCTAATGCAAAGGTAAATCATACAAAATCTTTTGCTTCGGAATCCACAGTTCAAAAGAACAAATTTTTTCATGATACATCTTTTGGTAAGTCTGAGTTAGTTTATTCTAGAAGTAAACTTCTTAGTCTTTCCAAAAGAACATCATATGGTTCTTACTCTCCAAGAAATGATTTTGTATGTGACGATTATATCGATAATAGATTTGGGATTTACAAGATTTCTTCTTATAAACCAAATGCATCTAACATTCGAGGATCCACATTCAAGTGGATACCAAAATCTTTCTTGTTTTGATTTTGCAGGTAAGTGGCTCCTGAATAATTTAGTTCAGGACCCGATCTTCAATGATTAGTGGCTTCTAAACATTCAGTTTAGGACCCGTACTTCATTTATGAGCTTCAATGTAAGTATCCCTCTAAACCCCTAGCTTAGAACTTGCGCTTAACTGTGTTAACCGTGGGATTCATCATAAGGAACTTACTTGTGTTAGTTTCTTTCCGATTTTACATCGTTTCACGAATTTTCACGCGTTATAATTTTTTTGACATAGTTATATCCACATCTCATATATTCGTTGAAATTATTCGGTGGAAATACCCTCGCTTGAATTCCAAGTTGATTTCATTCACGTTATTTCATTTCAATGATTCAATTCATATTCAGATTATTAATTGTGATTTGTTCTTCACAATTAAACTTTCTAATCATTGATTCATTTCTTGAATACACTGTGCTTACTGAGTCTATCTGTTTCGCGCTTGAATTTTGTTCTTTGGAATTCACGATCAAGATTTTTGATTTCTACAATCAATCATCACTTGTTAGAGCATTTGAATGAATTTCTTCAACATATGATCTCATCAACAAATGTTCCCCATTTCTGTTCAACATATGTTCCCCATATACATATTGTATCACATATGAATCACCATCATATCACGTTCTGGTATGAATATACTCAACGTTTCAAAGAATATCATTTCATGATATCAACTTATGTCTGATAGGATATAGAAGTTTCTATGATCAATCCAGAGCCGGAGGATCTACCCAAGAAACACATCCCTAGGTTAGACCTAGTTTGTGAGGGTGTGCATGAGGTAAAATGCCGAGAGCTTGAGTGTAGGGGGAGTTAAAAGAAAATGCTGAGTGTGAGACAGGATCAAAAAGAATAAAAGAAGATCCTTCCCAAACCAAAACAGTTATCCGGGTAACCACATAATCTATTCATTCTCGTTCTTTGGAGATGAATATTGAAACAAGACATGGACCCAGTGTCATAACTCGTGTCACCCCAGTAAGCTACTCAAATATCTCTTAAAAGATGTTTGTTTCAATTTCTCACGGAGAATTAGCACATCATCTATCTAATCTTCACTCGGAAGATTTAGATATTGAAACAAGGAAGACATCATCTCCGATCTCCGAACTTCATATTCTATGCACAAGAGTCATTGATTTTCAATCTGCGTCCCAGGTTGAATCAATATTTGAGCCTAATTGATATGATGATATTTCTTTGACACTTGCACGAGTCTTTGTGATTCCAATTGCATATCTTTGTGATATTGCCGGAACAGTCTGAGAACTTAGTTTTCTAACTTTGATTCAATGATGACTGGAAGTCCTATCAGTGCTACCCTGTTGCCAACACTGAAAATAGGCCACACAATTCTATGAGTTGTTGTGTCAATAGTTGCTAAATGTGCTTCTATGTTAGCCGATTACCCATCATTTGAGGAGGAGCAACTTGAGCTGGATTTGAGGGGGAGCACTCTGATATGGATGAGATATTTGATTAAGGGGGACATATGGTTCTTTGAATGGTAAACCAACTTTTGAGGGGAGTAGTTCCTGTGAATGAGCTATTTGATGATGATGCCTTTGATTGTTCATGATGCTCAGGATTCTCCTAATCATCATGAGGGGGAGAAGTTATATCAAAGACATATGCAATGACATGATAAAGACATGGGAACTATGTGGGAACTATGTTGAAGAGGTCAAGATTTAGTTGAAGAATTCAAGATATCAAGTTTGGTTGATTGAAGATTTCAAGATGAATGGGTAAATCAAGTATCAATATTGATTGTATTTCAAGTGTTGATGAAATTGTCAGGAGTTGAAGATGAAAATCATTTGAAGAATATTTTGATGTGGTTCGAGAGGAAATTATAATGAATAGTTGATATTGCGAAAGAAATGATGAAAGTATCAAGATTCGAAGATGTACTCAGTTGAAAGTAAAATTTGATTTGGTTTGTGAAGAAATGATTTGTAAAGCAAGTGGGACATATCAGTAATGGAGGAGAAAGTAAGGGTTAAGGAGGAGCTAAAGAGAAGTCTGAATTTGAATCTTTTGAATCTGAGGTTGAAAAGCCTTTGGATTTAAAGATTGATTTCAAGTTGAGTATGATAATGAAGAATGATTTGTTTTTCTGAAGAAGTTTTCAAGTTTAAAGACTTTGCTTTGAAGATGATGCTTGTATAAATGGGTAGATTGTTAGTTGTTTGGCTTATGTAACCGACAAAGTGTGCTTGACTTGCAGTCAGAAGATCGTTAAAGCTGAAGTTCATTTTAAAGAGTGATCTCGAATACAAAGGGGGAGATTGTTAGAGCAAATATTATTGTATCCGAGATCACAAGATGAGGAAATAATATTGAAGTCAAAGAAAGTCAAACAAAGTCAAAGGATGGAAGTCAAAGAAGAAAGTCAAGCATCAAAGTCAAAGTCAAAGCATTAAATGTGTAAAGTCAAAGTCTTGTAATTAGAATGTTTGACTAATTAGTCTTTGGTATAAATAGGAGTGAGTTAGTGGTAATTAGTAGGGGAGCTTATTTGTAATATTCATTAGTGAGATCTAGAGAGAGAATCTAGAGAGAGAAAGTAGATCTTGAATATCTTGTATCAATTTGTTCATCGAATGAAGAAATCTATTGTTTGATCCATTGTTTCTTGCACTTACAAAGGCTTCACCCTTTCCTTCCTACTCAAAGTATCAGCTACTACGTTCGCCTTACCCGGATGATACTTTATCTCACAGTCGTAGTCGCTGAGTAATTCGACCCATCTTCTCTGCCCCATGTTCAACATTTTCTGGTCGAGGATGTGCTGAAGGCTCTTGTGATCCGAAAAGATTGTGCACTTTGTACCATAAAGGTAATGCCTCCAGATCTTTAGTGCAAACACCACGGCTCCAAGTTCTAGATCATGAGTGGTGTAGTTTTCTCATGAACCTTTAATTGCCTAGACGCATAAGCGATAACCTTCTCATTTTGCATTAAAACACATCCTAGGCCCTGATGCGAAGCATCGCAATACACCACGAAGTTATTCGTTCCTTCGGGTAATACCAAAATGGGTGCATTGCACAACTTATGCTTAAGTAACTAAAACGCTTCCTCTTGTTTTTCTCCCCAAATAAACTTCTTGTCTTTCTGCGTTAACGTTGTCAAAGGTTGCACGATCTTGGAGAAATTAGCGATGAATCGCCGATAATAGCCTTCCAAACCAAGAAATTGTCGAATTTCTGTTGGTGTCTTCAGAGCTTCCCATTTCTTTATGGCCTCAATTTTTGCTGGGTTGACATGGATTCCTTCCTTGTTCACTACGTGGCCAAGAAAATGTACTTCCCGAATCTAAAACTCACATTTGGAAAATTTTGCATAGAGTTTCTCGGTTTTGAGCAACTCCAGTATCAATCTCAAATGTTGCTCATGCTCCTCCTTGCTTCGTGAGTAAATCAGGATGTCGTCTATGAAGACAATCACGAATTTATCCAGGTACAGTCGACATACCCTGTTCACCAGATCCATAAATACTGCTGGAGCGTTTGTTAAACCAAATGGCATGACCAAGAATTCGTAATGACAATACCGAGTTCTGAATGCTGTCTTGGCAATATCTTCTTCTCGCACTCTCATCTGGTGGTATCCTGATCGAAGATCAATCTTGGAAAAGTAAGTAGCTCCCTATAATACTGGTGGTATCTCGAACAGGTCATCAATGCGAGGGAGAGGATAACGATTCTTGATCGTGATCTTGTTCAGCTCCCTATAATCTATACACATCCTAAAGGATCCGTCCTTCTTTTTGACGAACAAGACCGGGGCTCCCCAAGGTGAAGAGCTGGGCTGGATGAATCCCTTATCTAACAACTCTTGAACCTGATTCGACAGTTCCTGCATTTCTGATGGCGCCAGACGATTCGGTGACTTTACTACAGGGGCCGCTGTTGGATCTAAATTGATATGGAACTCTACTTTCCTATGTGGGGGTAAATCGGGTAGCTCCTCTGGGAACACTTCGGGATAATCTCGTACAACTGGAAAGTCCTGAATTCACTTCTCCTTTACCTCTTTATCTACGACATGCGCCATAAACGCCACACAATCCTTTCGCAAATGACCTCGCATTTTCATGTAGGACACTATCTTAATATCCCCTTTTGACTTCTCTCCATGTACTTCGAGTACACCTCCATCGGGTAGTGCTATCATGACAATCTTCTCGGCACAACATATTGTCGCTCAGTGGTTTGACATGCAATCCATACCAATAATTGTATCAAAAATCCCTATCTTGATCGGATTAAATCTATACTAAAGTCCTTTCCTGCAAAGCTCAAAGTGCATTTCTTGACTACTTTACTAACCTTAACTAACTCTCTGTTAGAATACTCGATTACGTGCTCCTCTCTCAAATTCTGTGACTTCTAATTTATCTTAGGTCTAAATTCTAACGAAACATAACTTCTATTTGCTCCAGAATAAAGAAGCATAGATGCAGGATAGTTATTTAGAAGAAACGTACCTATGACCACATCAGGATTCTGCTTTGCCTCCTCTGCCCCTATCACGAACGCTCTTCCTCGGGCCAAACCTCCTCGGTTTCCTTGGTTTGCTGGTGGATTGGGTTTGCGTAAGGCCTCTTTTTCCATTTGGGGCAGGTGATTCGGAAGTGATCGGGGCTTCCACACTCAAAATAGGCTCGACTTTCTCCAAATTTAGAATCCTGAGCAACATGTCCTGCTCGGTTGCAGTTGTGGCAAGTAATGCACCTCCCCATGTGTTGTGGATGACACCTATCACAAACACGATGTGGCCCTTTCCCCTTCTCTGGGGTCGGCGTTTGAATCCCGAAGTTCCTTACCACATTTCGATCCTTAATAAACCTCTGTCCATACTTACCTCTCGCAGGCTCTTCCATCTTACTCTTCACTTTTGCACTGTCACTTCGAAACGTCCGTGATCGGATAGCATTGTTAGTGAGTCGGTTTGCTAGGTTGACTGCTTCTTACAGGGTCTTTGGGTCTGCCGCGGTTACATTCCCTCGGATTACTAGGGATAATCCCCAAACATAACGATCCACTCTATTCTGTTTAGGGGTCACTAGGTGTGGTACCAGCTTGGCCAATTGATGGAACTGGGTGGTGTAAGTGATGACGTCACTTCCTTTCATCTCGTGGTGCCATAGCTCGGCTTCCAGCTTCTGTATTTCACTCCTAGGGCAAAACTCCTCCTTGAGCATCTTTTTGAAATCTTCCCAAGAAATCTGGCCGGTTGCTTCACGGCCGCGGGTTTGAACTTGGCTGTTCCACCATGTCAGAGCTCGTCCTTGCAACAGACATGCGGCGTATACTACTTTGTTTCGTTCCGTGCATTTGCTAATATGGAGAATGGATTCTATGCCCTCTATCCATGTTAACAGTCCAACCGCTCCTTTTGTCCCATGAAATTCTTTGGGATTGCACGACCTAAACGACTTGTAGGTACATTCACAGTTCCTAGTAGTATCAGCTCCCTGGTTGGTGTTTAAACCTGCTGCTACTTGGCTTACTATATTTGGTAAAGATGCTAGTATTTGTTCAGATACTAGCCTTGCGAGCATAGGGTCTTCTCTCCTTGGAGGCATGATTCTAAATCGTATCCATAATAAGGGTTTTAGTGACAACTTCTATAGTCTAAGTGTGGTTATGCAACTAGTTAATTCTCGCAACTCAAGTGCTATACAATTCTATGCTATCGAATTAACATAATACTTAGAAATTTAAGCAATTATATGACAAGCATGCATTCATTGGTAACAGTAATAAATAACCATAACATTTTGCATTTCAAACCAACCATAACAAAATATCCATATCCATGCAACAATTCCCAAAAGAACAAGAGAAGTTCACATCACCGAGTTCATCGTCAATGGCATCACGCCACAAAATAAAAGTTCATAAGTTGACTTCCCAAAAGACACGATCTAAGGACTCCTCCTAATACCTAGGCCACCAAATGATCCATCCGATCATGATCACGACTAGAGCCATCACCATGTACACCACCATGTACAAATGATGAAGATAGTCTACAGTATGGCCAAGGAGGCCTATGACTCGGTTCATCTGCTGGCTGTTGGCTCCAGCCGAACCAATGATGGCATCGATCACATGTTCGTGATGGTGAATGAGGCTCTCATGAATCCGCTGATCCCTAGCTATCTTCGAAACCTCCTGGCGCTCAATGGGGTTCATCCCGCTCAGATGGACGATGGGGGCACGGACGGCTGGTGGTGGTCGGGCAACTGGCGGTGGTCGGGCGACTGGCGGTGCTGACCGGATCCGCGATGGCGAGGATGACGCACTCCGACTACTCACTCGAGAGGGCCCCGCCCCATCCCCAGATGGGATGCGGAAAGACCACTGAGTAGGCAGTGGTACGCTCTTTCGAGCGGTGCGTCTACCTCTAAGACCGTATCGAGTCTCGAGTCCATATGGTCGAGCCGGAGTGGCAGACCAAGAGGGGACCTGGTGGGAGTCAGCATCACTATCATTAGAGGGGTCATGCTCCTAGCCAGCAGTGTGGGTTTTGGGAGCACCGCTCTCGCTCCTAGGGTGCTCGGGAGATCCCTAGGGCGGGTGCTCGGACGGGTCAGTCTCCTGAGACATAGTAATTGCGACAAAAGGACTTAATTAATACATAGGAAACACTTCTTAAAAAAATGCAATTTGTACATGTCAAATGCAACTCACACAACCCTTGCTTTTCAGGAGATTTTTGGAAGGTTCCAATTCTACTAGCCGTATGATTAATTTATAAGTCTTATTCTACTTATACCATGGCTAGGCATAGGTGATCAGGTTCTGCCTATCTATAATATATCAAAATAATACCTATCTACCAAATCTGTAACACCCCGCTAAAGTGGAAACGTGAGGCGTGACAGCTAAAATTTCATTGCGATAGGAGATAAATAACATCAAACAATTAATTTAAAAGTTCATTGTTTACAGTATCATATATTACATAACCAACGATAGTTATAACATTCAAACATTTCAAAATAACATTACAAAAGAAAAGTCTAAGTTTGATGTCACTTGCAGCACAGCCATTTTCTACTACCTTCTATTTTCCTTAAAAGCATGTCAAAAACAAGTGTCAACTACAAGAGTTGGTGATTTCACAGGTTTTATATGCACAGAACAGTTTCATATGCAGAATCATTATCGTAAAACCTTTGAAACAACTTTTCACGTTCAAAAACACACTTATGCACATGATATGAAAGATTGAGCCACTACAAACCATACCACCCCAACGTTATACCTTAGAGGCGGTCGCGAACCACGTAGGGTGTAACGCTCTAATGAACTACCACAGCGGTGGAACTTCATCCACATGTGTAGAACGTTTCCCAACGACTACCTCAGCGGCAGTCATTAAGTCTGAAATAGTGCACCCTCTGCTCGTCAGTCAGTAGGGTGGGTCTCTTTACCAAATAGCCCTATCCACTAGATCATAGGCTCCTATCGAGTTAATAGTAGTGTATATTATAAAGGGAATTTTACTCAATACATATCATCATTTGCATAATAACTTGCTCGAAAGCATAATTCATATCATTTTTCATCAAACAACATGCTTTTCACCCCAATACATAAAAACAGTAAAATGGGGGCCGTCAATACTCACCTTGGTTGACTTGGTCGTTTGCACGAAAATTCGAACATTGGTTCCGAGTCTACAAGTGCCCTAAACAATTCACAAGCGACGTAAGTCCTAAATCGACTCAAAATCCTAGTTTAGTCCTTATCAATATCTATATATAATGCCCATACTCAATCTTATTTATCCAAACTTCGTATAAACAAGTTTTAATAACTTTATATAATCCTATAATTGGAAGAAAAAGTCTTGAAATTTCAAAAATCACATTTCTAAAAATTTCAGATGCTGACAGATTCATTCTCTTTGTAAAAATACCATTTCCAAGCCTTAATCTTAAAGGAGAAAATTCCCAAACTTTTATCCACAGAAGATGAATGTGTTAACAACATGCACACAAAATTTCACTAATTTATGAAGAGCTTAACATGCATAAATAAATTTCACAAAAAGGATGCACACTGGACCATTTCAAATTTACATACTTGTAGAGTTTGATTCATAGGAGTTTCATTACATCCCCAAATCTCAACTTTCCAGAGGGGTTTTGAAGTTAACTTCAAACTCTAACTAAGGAATTAAGAATCACTTGAAATGGAGGTATTTTGAGTGAGATATGCTTATTGCAACTCATATGAGTGAATCTGTCCTTTCGGACAGATTACATCATGATTTTGTTTTCATTTATAACATGCTCAAATATCCACCAATCTTAGTGATTCCAGATTCTATGGAAAGCAAACACATTATACTTGAGTTTAGAATCAAAAAGCATGTATTTTTGACAATTTATCTACGAGATATGCATGCATCAGGTTGACATTAAAATTTGACTCGTAGCTGTTGCACAACAAAAAGTTTTGAAAGAGTTGAGGGGTCTATACTTCGTATTTTTGAATGATTCCGGTGGGGTTTGAACCCCAACTCACAAAATATTGATCCCTTAAAAATGTATCCAAAAATACGTTCATATGAACCCTTTTTGGGTCGTCCAGAGATGCATATAACAATTTGTCAGCTTCTGCTCATTACAAAATCCCCAAAATTCTCACTTAAAAACACATAAACCTTCACAAATGGGGATTTCTTTGCTACTAACCTACAATCCCACTTCAAATAACATGCAACAAGGCGTCGCTAAATATCAAGATGATACATGCAAGTAATCATCCATCATTTTCAGATTTTGCATTGAACTAAAAGTACAAAAAATTGCGGTTTTTCACCCTTTTCTTATGTTTATAATGGAGGTTTATAGGATTTCACTTTCCAATGGATATTTTAATCAGCCTTAGTGTTCATCCTCATCTCTAAAACATTAAGAACATAATTCCATCTTATAATGATACTTAATCACTAAAATTTTGCATAAAGAGCACTAAAAGTGCTAAAAATTGAAGCTACAATTCAACATCTTATCTTACCTTGAAGAATGAACTACTAGAACACTTTGATACTTGATTAATCTTCAATAATTTCAGATTTGATGAATAAAGATGGTTGGATTTTTTTAGAGAGAAGAGGGAAAGAGAGAAAAAGAACAAGTTGGATGGTTTTTCAAAATGGAGAAAATAATTCAAATGAAAGGAGTGTGGTTTTTATATGGAGAGAGGGAAGGAGGGGGGTGGCCTTGTAGGGCCCATCCCAACCCATTTTCATCTTTTTAAAAGTGTAATTTTGTTCGGTTTTTCGGTTCGTATAAATTTTCCCAGTAAAATGGTATGTGAAGTCTAATATCTATAAGATTTTTAAAATGTTTTTACACTAACAACTTAAAATATGATAATTTAAATAAAGTAGGCTTCAATTGAGTCGGTACGGCATTATATACGATTTTCGGGCAATTACGGACTAAAACAGGCTTTTTCCAGGCTATGTTCGGGACTTCTAAGTTCTCTTCCAAAAATTTTCGCATACTTAACCTAAATTCTTTCTAGATAGTCATAGGATTAATATTTCACTCAAATGTAATGCTACGAGAGTGCTCTATGAGCCGCTAACCTGAGCGCCGGAAATGGTCGGTTGTCATAGGAAAAGCTAAGGTCAGAGATATGTACCTTTAGGCAAAAAGATGAGGAGACTATTACCGAAGCATGGGAGAGATTCAAGCGCATGATGAACTTGTGCCTGTGCCATTGGTTGAGTAAGAGCGAACAAGTGCAAATCTTCTATAGTGGACTTCACTACACTTCACGAAGCACACTTGATTCATCTGCCAGATGTGTTTTAATGTATAAGACGCCCATTCAAGGATACCAGATGTTGGAGGATATGTTTATCCACAACATTGACTGGACCGGAGATAAATGCAACAACATCCGGTAATTTACCAGAAATGTGTCTACCGACTTTGACGCCAGCGATGAAGTGGCGGATATAAAAAACAACCAGCTAAGGCTTGAGAAAACGATAGAAGAACTGACTAAATCTATCCATGCTATGTAGGTTGGCTGCAAGGATTGTCATGGATCGCATCTCAAAAAGGACTGCCCGAAGAAGCCAATGATGACCCCCGAGGAGGTCAACTTCATGAACCGTGGAGATTTTCAAGGGAGGTGCAACAATAACCAAAGTTTCAACCAAAGACCTCCCAGATTCTACCCACAAAATCAATCATGCCCGAAGAACGAGAATAGACCATGCACCTACTTTGAGAAAATTGTTGGCAAGTTCAAGGCGTCGCAAGCCAAGATAAAGGAAGAGGTAAGCTTACGCCTTCGAAATCAACAGAGTATTTACAAAATATTGAGGCGCATGTTGGGAGGATTCCACAAGCATTAAGCGGAAGGATTTAAGGAAAACTTCCAACCCAGATTCATGTGAATCCGAAGGCAAAAGCAAGTAAATTGGTGATGATGGTGGATGTCGGAAACCCAAAGAAGAAGAATTGGAAGCATATTTATGAACGGGTCTAGGAATCCTCTGAGAGTTATTGTGGCACTGACGATGATCTTGATGCACTGCGGGGAGGAATCTCTTTAAGATTCATAGGCTTGGGCATAGATGATCCAAAGGAGATAATATTGGAGGATTCGGAGGAAGAGATAGAGAGTACAATCAAGGAGGATCGGAGACAATGTGACTATGCAGAATGGGTATCCCATCCAAAGAATGACAAACATGCCAAGAGCAAGAAAAAGAAGGAGGACACATCTCATTGCACCTATATCATGCCAATAAGATACGATCCGGGAAGTTACAATGTTCCCTTTTCGATTAGTGATTTTAAAGCAACTCCTTTAATTGATTCAGGTGCCGCACTTAACATGCTCCCTATTGGTTATTGTAGGAAAGCAGGTATTAAGAAACTGAGACCGACTAGCTACCGATAACGAGGTATAGATGGGACCTACCAAGCCGCTTGGTATCGCTGAGAATGTTCATGTCCGCATAGGGGATTTCATATACCCTACAGATTTCTTGATACTTGACGTCCCAGCGGACACTGAAGTCCCTATCATTTTCGGGAGGGCTTTCTTACACACGGTGCAAGGAAATCTAGACATGTGTAATCAAGTCTTTAGCATGGGATATGGAGATACCAGACTGGTGTTCAATCTTGATGGAGGACCAGTTATGCATCTTACCGAGCCATATGAGGATCCTACAACGTTGAGAAATCCTAAGTTTGAGGACTTTTTCCCTCATGCAAAACCAAGGAATGGAGAAGCGATAGCCATACAGATGGAGCCAATTGAATAAGGGTCGAAAGTAAGCAGTTTGGGTAACTCAAAAGGGCATCGGAAGAAGAAGGGCTCGTCATCTGGACGCGCCAAGAAGTGATCTGAACAGGGAAGTCAAGATCTAGAGTCAAAATGAACCGCTTCTCGGGAGGCAACCCGAGCACTATCCTTATTTTTGAATTTGTGGTTTTTCGTGTGTGTTTTTGTTGATGTTTTTGTTTGCTAATGGTTAGATTACCATTTCGAGTATCTAGAAATAAAAAACGGAGAAATATGGCCAAAGATGCAAAAACTCAAATTCAGCAAACAGAACTGTCTCGTGATCGCAAGATTTCAAGCCTAGCTGTAACGCCCCAAAACCCATGACGATAATAACACGCATATAATATAAATCCCAGTGATCTAAGTCGCAATCTCATAATATTTAGTTCAAAAGTAAATAGTTAAAGAGTGCATGCGGAACATCCCTCCACAGCTGAGATTCTAAATTTCGGATAACTACTAAACTTCTACCGGTAGAGCTACTCTAGAGGTCTACCTTCTCCTTGCCTCTCACCACACGATCTTTCCCTGAAAAGGTTAGAGATTTTGAAAACGAGGGTTAGACCGAAAGGTCTAGTGAATTCCCTCAAAAACAGTTTAAAACACAGTTCAGTTCCGGCCCGCTGGCCGTAAAATCAGATATCTCAAATAAACAGGAAAGCATCATGAGTATAAGTTCACAACACAACAAACCGGATGGCCGGATCCCCCGGATACACAATTTAAGGAGTGACGGACATAGTCCGTGCCTCGCACCATCCCACAATCAACCTTACGTGGCCGGATCTCCCCGATTCTCATATAAGGAGTGACGGACGTAGTCCGTGCCTCACACCACTAAACTTCCCAGGGATGTACGGTCCCATGGTACTCATTACTCACGATGCAATCCCGAAATATTAAAACAGCATGCATATGATGATCATCAATATAGCAGTCACAACCATTTATAATTTCACAAAATCACATTAATATCATCAAAACATTTGCAAATCGAATGGATATGTTTAAAACAGTAAGAGCAGTCCATTCATTTTCAGGTAAGGGAACTCACCTGAGCTTAACTCGCTGCTTACTCTATCTCCTGGTATCTGTATAAATTCCTAAGGCGTTAGTGATTCGCACTTAGTAAAACCCACAACTAAGGTACCCCTAGGCAGACCTAGCACGGGGGTTCCGCTACTATGGAAAAATCCTTCCCCGAAAATAACCCTAATGACAAAACCTTCCAAAACTCGACCCGGAAAAGCACAAAATCCGATTCGGAAAAACACGCCGTTTTCCGATTCGGAAAACCTACCATTTTCCGATTCGGAAAATGGGAATTTCCGATTCGGAAATCCCGACTCATAATCCGCATTCCAAAGGTAACGAGGTCAAAATAACGACTTAACTAGCCAATTTCCCGATTCGGAAAACGTAGGTTTCCAATCCGGGAAAGGCATGACGAAACAAAACACCTCCGAAAACACCACATATTTTCCGATTCGGAAAACATAAATTCCGATTCGGAAAATATGATTTTCCGATTCGGAAAACGTAGATTCCGATTCGGAAAATATGAATTCCGATTCGGAAAACGAGGACAGTTCCGAAAACAGCCTAAAATCGATCAAAATCGATTCTAATCTGATTCAATTGTATCCAAACTAATCCCTAAGCAAATATACGACAATTAACAGCGATCTTACACTATTCGGGCATCGAGATCTTACCTTACGAAGCGAAAATCCCCTACTAAAGCTTGATGATGATACTTCCTTCCAAAACACACACTAACACTTCCAAAAATGGTTTAATTTTAGGGTTTAGGGTTTAAATACCTAGGGTTTTGGGCCAAGCCCATACCTAAAATGGTAAAAGCCCATGCCATTAAACTTTTCAATAGTTACATAATTAACCCCAAAAATCATCATATTCTCACAAAAGGTCAATTGACAGTAACTTAACTTATTTAACTCCATCTAGGATCTTGGTTATTACATAGCGATGCCAGAACTGTTCATCTGTGTCAGGTCTAAAACTTTCGATTTTTGTGATGCGAGGTAAGCCATTTCGCGATCGCTAAAGGGAAGTATGAAGCAATTTTTTGACTTTGAATGACCTTCGCGACGTGAAGTGTGCAGACGGGTGTTTTATAAGCCCTATTTTCTCACTTCTTCAAAACACAATTCCTCCACTCTCTCTAGCGCCGCAAAACCCTTCCTTCACCCCTTGCAAATTTCGAATTTTCTCTCATTGCTCGCTTTGCTCTTCAAGCCCGCCCCTTACTCAACGTCTTCATCTATAAAGAAAACCATTTCTCCAGAAGAGAAGAAGGGAAGCCTGTCCCCGCTGTGCTCACGGCCCGGAACTAAAAAAAATAGTTTGAGCTCTTTTTTTGCCTACTTTTAGCCAAGCGGGGCAATTTCACAACAATGGCACCCAAGGTAAGTTGCTCAATCATCTCCTAGGTCAATTTTCAAGTTTTCTTTGATAGATTATGCTCTCCCTTGTTCTTCATGAGTATAGCTCTATCTTATGATTAGCATTTCTTAAACTAGTTGCTTTTAGCTTTGTTGTAATTTATAGCATGTGTTAGTAATTTATTTGCTGATAATTTGTATTTTTATAAATTAAAGCCCAATTATGCTTAATGTTTAGTTATTATTTTTTGGGCTTGGGATAATCTAATTGTAATGGCATGGGTTTAGATTTGGTCAAAATCCTAGTATAAATAGGAAGTCTTATTGTACCTTGTGTAAGCTTTTTTGCTGATATCACTTGTAATTGTTGTTATCTAAAACATCTAATACATGAGAGTCATTTGCATCTGATTTGATTGTTCTTTCAATTTCTGCATTCTCAATTCAATAATCTCTCTATATTCATCTTGTTTATACACATACCTTAAGAATTTATTTGTTCTCAATTGTTATCATTGGTATCAGAGCAGGAACGAATCTTCAGTACTCACTTCGATCCTTCGAAATCAATTTCCTTGAGGTAATCTTTCAGGAATTTCGGTGTATTGTTTTTAAACGTTTTAAATCTGAATCTGTTCTTTAGATTGTTTAGATTTTAGATCTGTTGGTTTTTCGAACTACACCTTTGGATCTGGATTTTTCATCATTGCTGAAATCGTTTTTAAAACTTATTTTCTTTGTGAGTGTCTTGGTGGTAATTACAATCGTTTTAACCATTAAATTTCTGGAGATTGTAAGGTCTTTTTTTGGTCGAGTTATTCGTTTTGAAGAATTCATCAAATCCAACTGTTTGAGGATTTGGTGATATTAGAGCCTCTGTGAAGCTTCTGAAGAAATTGTTAAGGTATTCAGTCTCTCAGAGGTTCCTCCAAGGTAGGTCTTCTTATTTTGAAGAGGTGTACCGCTATAGAGGTGTGCCATCGCAGAGTCAAAACGTTCACAAAAGATTGAAACCACAGAAGGAGTACGACAACATATGATCAAGGTCACAGAGCCTCTGTCAAGATCCACAGAGCCTCTATCAGACTAAAGTCATACCTGACAGTAAGGTTGAGCGTGAAAAGCGGGTACCCACTTTTGAAACCGGAATTGCTTCGGAACCGGAACCGGTGTTAGTGGTTCCGGTTACAGTTCCTAAAATAGGGAACCGGTGAAAACCGGTTCCGGTTCCGGTTCTCAAATATTTGGAACCATTACCCGGCAGGTACCCGGTATTTTTAAATATATATTTTTTTTATATTTTAAATAGATTACTTTATTTGGCCGTAACTTAGATCTTTTATGAACTTATTTTTTTCGTGTCTCATCAGGTGTTTGACGACTTGACATGAAGTATTATCGAAGTCATTTTGCCAAAAATATAAAATACTCATGTTTTATTTCGCTATTTTTTGTATTTACTGTTAAGACTTTACGTGTAGTTTTTATCGGATTATTATGTTTTTAAGTTGGTACTTGATAACACCAAAATTATACATGTTTTGGTCGAACGTAATTGCATGACTTTACCCCATTTCTCACCCGTTTATGATCATTTTATGCACTAAATGAGCTTATTATTGTTTGTGAAGGATTTGGAAGCCGTGGAACGGAAAAGTACGAAAAAAGGCGACAAAACGTGAAAAATGCACAAAGTCAACACAGGAGACACTTGGCGTTCGCGAGATTCCAAATCTGGCGCCGCCAGATTCGACTAAATTGAAGATTAGGGTTAATTAAGTGTCTGGCGTCGCCAAACCAGCAGCTTGGCGATCGCCAAATGGCCCCTGGACGTTTTCCTTTAAATATCAGCCTCCTCCTTCAGTCCAGGACACGTTGGATGCATGTTCGATACACGAGAGAAGTACGGGATACGAGGAGGAACGAGAGTGAGAGTACGAAAGGTGCCGATACGCTGCGAGATTCGATCTCTGATCATCTATCGTTGTATTGTCGGTATCATGTCGATGTCTACTTTTGTTTTGTTTTTCATTTTAGGTAGTGAGTAGTTTTTAGTAGTGGTGCTTATCATGGTCGATGAACCTTTATGGATGATACATTTGTGATTAATGTTTACGGGTTTGTTTTGATTAATTGAATGTGTATTATGGTTCTTTTCTGATTGATAGTG
Source organism: Centaurea solstitialis (assembly GCA_030169165.1). Taxonomy (NCBI): domain Eukaryota; kingdom Viridiplantae; phylum Streptophyta; class Magnoliopsida; order Asterales; family Asteraceae; genus Centaurea; species Centaurea solstitialis. The sequence goes on along the minus strand of CM058045.1, from coordinate 54,318,591 downwards.
TTTTGGCAATTTGAATTCAATTGGTTGGGTGTATTTGTTGGACCAAAACAAATAGACTCCGAAAGGATAAACAACCTACCTTAGCCTGACTTTGGACCAAGAAGTTGTGTTAAGGGGTTACTTGGACCAAGAGTGACCAGATAGTAAAAGAGCCATTGCAATATTGATTAGGAAGGGCTTACCGATTCTAGATTGTGGACCAAACGATTTAGTATTGGGATTAGGAGGATCGTGTCCTAGTCATTAACCATAATCCTCACATGTTAGGGTGTCCCAGACTTAAATTCCTACAATAGTCAAAACAACCAAACCTTCAACTTATTCATATCATCCATTTTGGGGATTCACTTCACCATGATAAGTACTGCTGTTTTTCCTTAATATAATCTTAAATTAATCTTTTAATTGCTTTCTTAGTTTTTACTTAGTTAATTGTCTTTTTAAGTTTTAAAACCTTTTTCATACAAAACCCCCTCCCTTTAGGTTAATTAAACCGATTTAGACTAATAATCTACGATAACTTGACCGTTCCCAGTGGTAGATACGATACCTGGACTTTCCTACACGATATTACTCACGATCAGCTACGCTTGCCTGTATATGTGGTAAGACGGTGGCTAGGCATTAGAGGTTAAAACTTGTTACGCTTTTTATATACAATAATTACCGCATCAAGTTTTTTGGCGCTGCTGCCGGGGAACGGTAGTTGTTAGATTGTAGTCTTAATTAGTTTTGTTAATCGATCCTTGTGAGGGATTCTGTCCCTTGCAAGTTTTTCGCTTTCTAGTTTAATTAGTTACTTTTATCTTTATTTTTATTTTATCTCTTTGTTTCCCGCAAGTTGCCCGTAACCGTTTGTTGTGATTTCAGTCACGGCAGACTTGTTAGAGCCATTTGAGGAGCCGGAGAGAGAGTTTAGAAAAAGAAACAAAAAGAAGTCAAAAGCCAACAAAGTTCGCCCGAGAGCTTTGATTTTTGAGATGGGAGACGAGGCACAGATGTGGACTGCCAGGAGAGCCGCTCCAACAGTACCCACCAATCCAATCACGAAGCCGAACCTTAACAAAGAAATCCCGGGGAAGCTCCTACACATGATCAAGGATCTTACCGTCGACAGGAAAAATGATAGCAATCCTATCGTTCACATGGAGAACTTCGTGGATATTTGTGATCTGTTCAAAATAGTGGCAGACCGGGATGATGCAATTCGTCTTCGGGTCTTCCCTCTAACGCTTACCGGAGAAGCTAGGGCTTGGTTGCGATCCTTAGAGCCAAGTTCGATTACTACATGGGAAGGACTTCGTTCAAAGTTCTTTTCCTGATTCTTTCCACCATCCAAAATCGATAAATTGAGAGCCGAGATCCGATCTTTCCAACAACAAGACGGGGAGACCATATCCGAAGCATGGGAACGTTTCAAGCACCTCCTAAACTCGTGCCCGAGTCACGAGTTGAATAAAAGTGAACAGGTTCAAACTTTCTATAGTGGACTTGCTTGTTCTTCACGAGCTACTTTGGATTCATCTGCAGGTGGTGTCTTCATGTACAAAATGCCCACGGAAGGTTACAAGCTCCTCGAAGACATGCTCATACATAACATAGATTGGAGGACGGACAAGCGATTGCAAATCCCGAGGACGGCTGGAAAGATATCAACCGACTTCGATCCATCCGATGAACTAGCCGATATGAAAACCAACAGGTAAAGTTTGAACGCAGAATCGAGGAACTAATTAAATCTGTTCATGCTTTGCAGGTTGGATGCGAGGAGTGCAGTGGACCACATTTGACCAAAGATTGCCCGAACAGACCAATGATGACACCCGAGGAGGTGAACTATCTTAACCGAGGCGATTATCAAGGGAGGTGGAACAACAATCGAAACTTCATCCCGAGACCTCCCGGTTTCTTTGCACCGACTCAACAGAATCAAAGACCGGATGAAGAGCCACGTGTTTCTATCGAAGATCGGATTTTCCAATTCATGGATGCGCAAAAGAAGCTAAACGATGAGGTAAGTTCATACTTACGTAATCACCAAAGTACAATCCAGAATCTGGAATTGCAGGTTGGACGTGTTTCACAAATGCTGAGTGAAAGAACGCAAGGAGAATTGCCAACGCAAATACAAGTCAACCCGAAAGTGGAAAACGCAAAGCTGATGCTCATGATGACCGGAGAACAATCAAAGAAGAAATGGACGGACATCTACACAAAGAAGTACGTGGAAACTGAGAGTGAAAGCGAACCGGATTATGCCACGGACTATGATTCGGAGGGGTTCACCGTGTCATTCGAACATCTAAGACTCAAAGTACCCGAAGCTTCAAGTGATGATGATGAGGATGAAGATGGAAAGCAAGGCGGATATGCTGAGTTCGTGATCCCGAAGAAAGAAGACAAAGGCAAAGAGAAAGAGAAGGAGAAAGCACCGGAGGATGACCTCATTTACATAGCACCTATCCGACATGATCCAGGGAGTTACAACTTACCTATTTCTTGTCATAAATTTAAAGGTCTTGCTTTAGTGGATTCATGTGCCGCACTTAATATGATGCCCGTTGGCTTTTGCAGGAAAAAGGGAATTACACAGATCCTTCCAACGGACTATCAATACCGAGGCGTGAATGGTTACATGACAAAGCCATTGGGAATAGCGGAAGGAGTCCCGATTCGCATTGGGAAGTTTTTTTATTACACGGACTTCATTATAGCTAACCTCCCAAAGAACACGGAAATCCCGATAATCCTCGGGAGATCTTTCTTACACACCGCTCAAGTGAATACCGATATGCGCAACCAAGTAACGAGCTTAGGCTATGGAGACAATCAGATTTACATTGATCCTAACGGAGAGCCGGTTAGACACCTCGATGAACCATACGAGGATCCTTCTTTGGCTTACAACAAGAGCACGAACCGTCCGTTACTCCCGCATGAGCTTGGAAAGAAAACGGAGGATTATCCGAACCCGATGCACCAAAAGGATCAAAAACTCAAGGAACCGGGATCCTCCAAGAAAGATCACAGAAAGATGAAGGGCTCGTCAGCCCGACGTGCCAAGAAATGAGCTGAAAATGGGGTCGAGCTCTAGACCCGTCCAAAAATGAAGCGCTTCTCGGGAGGCAACCCGAGCTTTTTCGTTTTCTTTCGTTTTTAATGATTTTCGTGTGTGTTTGTATTAATGTTTTCATTTGATATTGCTTAGGTAACCATACGGAGGAGATAGAAACCAAATTCGAGCGAATTCGGAGTGCGATGCAGATTTTCAAAAGTTGGAAACAGGGGGCACTTCGCGATCGCCAGATTCCAAATTTGGCGACGCGAAGTTGGTAAGCCATGGTAACAGGTAAAAATTTCGAACCTCGCGACGCGAAGAGAGCCGTTTGGCGACGCTAAACTTTTAAAAAATTAGGGTATTTGGAAAATTGCCTGTTTGGCGACGCGAAACCCTGGGTTACGCGACGCGAAGTCGGGACTGACGGTTTTTAAACCTTCTTTTTCTCACTTTTCACAAACACACAAACCTAATTTCTCTTAGGCGCCGCCAAACTCTCTCACGTTCTTGCGAAATTCGACCTTCTTGAGCTTCAATTTCATCTTTCAACATGAACAAGGTACGTTTCCTAACTTTAATTTCGTAAGGATTGCTTGATTTGGTAAATGGAGATCTTGTTTTGGGCATCAATGGTGTTTGGTTGCTTGAATGGAATTAACATTGTTCTTGATACACCATTGATTGTTTAGAGCTCATAGATGAATGCATGTCATATATTGTGATTGAAATCTTGTTTCTAGCATGCTATTTGATTGTTAAATCTAGTGATTGTGGTTAATTGATAAGTGTGGGGATTTTGAGAACACCAAAATCCCCCATTCTTTCTTGATTAGCTAGATTGGTTTGTAATTTTGGTTGAACTAAAAGTTCAAGTGTGGGGATGTTCCACATCCCCTTTGTCCTTTGATTCATATATGATTGTGATGCTTGAACTTGTTAGTCGTATAGTAATTGTCTCGGTTGGTCTTGATATGAATAAACCTTGTCTTGCATTTATTGGATAAAAATCATCTAAGACAATGGTACTTTGATTTTGTATAGACAAAAGACCCACTCATCTAAGGCCGCCGCAACTAACTTCCATGCACCGGATAGAAGTCATGTTTTCACCTCGTTTGCGAACGACCCGACCTTGAATGCTCGAAAGAGGGAGGAATATCGGGACATCGTTAACCGACTTCTTCCCCGTCAAGTTCTTATGCCAAAGAGAGTCGATTGGGATCTTCTTCACTCGATGGGAGTCGAGAACGACATAAAGGCGATTCTTGAAAAAACACGCGTATGATGAGGATGGCAATGAGTACTACATATGCCATGCATGGGAGCGAGTTTTCGATATTGCCGACACCCTCTACCGAGAGCTTATCGTGGAGTTTGTGGCCACGTTTCATTTCGACGCAATCAAAGCGCTTGAGGAATTCCATCAATCGTGCATGACTTTCCGACTCGGTGGGATTTGGAGATCATTATCTTTGGTCGAATTTGCTCTTGCCTTGGGGATATAAACCCAATCGGACGTTGATGCTCCCGGATTCGAGGAGTACATGTGGGCGACTTCAAAGAGACCCGATGAATTTGATCCGCGTTTGGCTTGGTCGATCTTGGGTGATGGTGATTATCATGGCAACCTCAAAGTGAAAGGTTTTCTTGCTTTGTCGGTCCGACTCTTACACCGCATGCTCATTCAAGCAGTGAACGCTCGTTCTTCGAGTGAGGAGAAGGTGACCGTGCATGACTTGTGGCTTCTTGAGCAGCTCTCTACGGATGACAAATATCCGAATGCTCCATATCTTATCGCCGTGCAACTCACCAAAGCGAGCGGCTATCGGGATGGAAGTCGTTTGGTCGGGGGCCAATATATCACACGCCTCGCCAAACACTTCGGTATCCTAACCGACGCCGCTATTGCTTCGATGACGAACCTCGGGGAGATGGGGTTGATCGACATGGACCAACTCCGAGGCATTGGCGTGGCGAGAGTCGAGCGGAGGACCGGTAGGGAGGACAATGCATGGATCTACAACCCTCAAGCTTTTGGGAGTCAACCGAGAAGTCAAGCACCAAGGAGCACGCATGAGACTGGCGGAACGAGTGGGGCAAATGTGGGTCAACAACCGGCGGATTGGACGGCGTATTCGGGTTACCAAGACTTGAGTAACCAACTCTCGGAGATGTCACTTTCTTATGGCCGGCATCAACAGCACATGGAGTACAACTCAGTGGAGGCTCTTCACCAAGCCAACTGGCAAAGTGGAGTGATGAACCAGATGGCTTCCCACTCCGGTATTCAACCGAATACCGCTTATGCTCCATCTCCATATTGGTCATACTCCGAGGATGCTCCGCCCGGTTATCCGACTTACGAGGATTGGCAAAACCAACCTCGTGGCCCTTATTGATCTCTCTCTTTTATCTCCTTTATTCGATATGGTTGTCTAAGGCAATTTTATTTTGAACTGCGTGGTTGTTTGGTTTGGTTTGTTGAACATTTTTTTCTTTTTGTTTGGTTTGTTTAGGATATTAAGTACTTTTAATAGTTTGGTTTGGTTTTATTTTTGCTAGTTCATTTTTACTTTTTCTTTTTCTTTTTGGTAGATACAGAGGTCTTTGATCTATGATTGAGCACGATTTTTTGGACCACTCTCTCAGATCAGAACAGATTTTGTAACACCCCGCTAAAGCGGAACCGCAAGGTGTGACAGGCTAGATTTCATAGCGATAGGAGATAAATAGCACCAATCATTCATACCAAAAATAATTAATGTTTACAGTGTATTACAATCCAACCATAAATTTAAGTTTACAGACTTAACAAATAGAACATTTTCTTGATTGGTGATTACAATTGCCCAAAATTAAACTTTATCATTCACCTTCGGATTTCCTGAAAAGCATGTTAAAAACAAGCGTCAACTACGAGAGTTGGTGAGTTCACAGGTTTTCATATGCACAAAACAGTTTAAATGCAACAAATTTTTAGTGAACCCTTTCGTTCACTCAGTTTTCCATAAGCCAGTTATAGTGAATCCGTTCATTCACTCAATTTTCGTATAAACAGTTAGAGTGAATCCGTTCATTCACTACCAACCTGTGAGTAAATTTCCCGGGTCAAGTTAATCACATGATATTTATTCTTTGAGCCACTACTAAACCTAAAACCAATTTGCCCTAACGATCTACCTCAGAGGTGGTAGCGAACCACATGTGTAGAGCGTTTTCGCGAACTACCTCAGCAGTGGGACTAAAACCCCACACGTGTAGACGCTGCACTACCTCAGCGGTGGGACTAAACCCCACATGTGTAGTACCACATATGATTACGTGCACCCTATACTCGTCAGTAAACAAAGGTGGGTCCATTCTACCAAATAGCGCTATCCACAATAACCATTGGCTCGAAACGAGTTAATAGTAGTGTATTCAACATGGGACTTTTACTCAATATATCATGTCTCATAACATATCAAATTTAGCTCACAACACATTTCATTTCGCAACATTTTCAAAATTATTCACAATCATTTGTAAGCATGCTTTTCACCCCAAAACACGTAAAAACGGTAAAAAGTGGGGCTGTGAATACTCACCTTGAGTAGTTTTGCGTTTAACCATCGGTAGTGCGTGAATAATCCCGATTCCAAGTCTAATTAAGCCCTATCACATTACGTAATTGACGTAAGTCTAAATTCAACGGTCCATTTCTATCAAGTCAATACCGATATCCTATTGTAATGCCTTTACTTAAATTTATTAAGTTCAAATTGGTACAAAATAGGTTTTTGTTACTTTATATTAATATTCAAACACATGAGAAGTCTTGAAGGTCACAAACCTATCTTTTGAAAGAATTCAAATTCTGGCAGGTTCATTGTGTTGTAAAAATGTTATCTTTAAGCTTAGTTCCAAAAAGAGACAAGTTACCAAAATTTTACCTACTGATATTGAGGGTATTAACAACATTCCCACCAAATTTCATGATTTTTGGAGATATTTAACATATTTTAAAAATTCTTACAAAGTCAGTGTGCATAAATCCTTTTTGCAAATACAAGTCAGGGACGTTTGTGCCATAGAGAATTCATTTCAACTCCAAAATTTGAATTTCAAAAGGGATTTTAAAGCTAACTCAAATATCTAACAAATGAAACTTGTTTCACACGATTTGGATGCTTTTTGAATGAGATATGACCTCATGAACTCAGGCATGTGAATCTGCCATCATTGGACAGATTGCACTCCGAATTCTTTTTCATTGGTTGAACACTCAAAACTCTCCCAAATCATGTGTTTTTGGATTCTTTGGAAATCTAACTCACTAAGCTTGAATTTAGAATCAAGAATCATGTATTTTGAATAATCTATCATAGAGATATGCATGCATGAAGTTGACATAACTTTCTGACCAGAAGCTGATGAATACTAAAATGTTTTGACATGGTTAAGGGCTCAAAACATGGAATTTTTGGATGATTCCAGTGGGGTTTGGACCTTAACACATAAAATATTAATCCATAAAATTTTCAGATAAGAATAAGTTCAAAAAGACCCTTTTTGGGTCGTCCAAACACCATGCAAAAATCAGACAGCAACAATCCAGATTCAAAACCAATCCCTTTCACCAAGAACACTTATAATTTTTGAAATTTTGGGGATTTATTTGATATGAACTACAATCCCCCAATCTTATACCACAAGAATAGATGAAATAAACTTTGAATATCAACAAAGCACATGCATGAAATAATAAAACGATTTTCAACCCCAAATGAGAAATCAAAACATCAAAAACATGATTTTTACTTCAAATCTTGTGTTCATAAGGAGGAATCATAGATTTTCACCTTCATTGATTGTTCTTACACATTTCTAAGGTTCATTCTCATCCTCAAACATCAAGAATGATGTTCACCCATCAAAGAGGGATTAAACCTCAAAAAGAGTAGGAAAAAGCTCAAAAATGAGCAAAAATCGAAGCTAAAACATGTAATCTAACCTTACCTTTGATAAAACAACTATGAGAGCTTTAAAACCTTGATTGAATCTTCAATAAAACTCAGATTTTGGATGAATATAGGGCTGGATTTTAGAGAGAATTTTAGAGAGAGAGAAGGATAGAGAGAGAGTAGGGATTTTGAAAATGAAAAAGGTGTAAGAGGGTGTGATGATTTTGTTTATGGAAAAATAGAGAGTGAGAGAGGTGATTGGAGGAGAGGGGTGGTAGTGGCCAGCCATGGGGGCCCACCCACCTCTTTTAATATATATATATATATATATATATATAAATATTTTTTTAAATAAAACAGTGTAATTCTACACTGTTAATTCGACGCAGTACCGGGTTTTGGCTCTTTTTCGGCAAAAACCGACTTTTTCAAAGGCCGAATTGGATTATTTGGAACAGTTTATTTTCATTTTTAATAAAGTAACATATTTTATATAAGTTGACTTTAATTTTGGCATTATCAGGTTTTCGGGTGACTTTGGGCCGGTACGGGCTTTTTCGGGCAAATCTTCGGGAATTCTAGGTTATTTCCGAAATTTTCGCACTCTCAACCTTAATTCTTCCTAAATAAATATAGGATTAATATTCCACTAAGAATTATACCAATGAGTGATTATCGGGCCGCTAATCTGAGAGTCGAATTTTGTCGGTTGTCACAGATTTCGTCACATAACCCGGAAATTTTTTCTTTTTCCCAATTACTCCTTAATTGTGTTAATTGTTGCATTGAGGACACTGCAAATTTTAAGTGTGGGGAGGGGGTTATGTAGACTTATCTGTTTAAATGGGTTCAATTTTTGCTTATGGATTGTCGTTTTTCAAAATTTTGAAAGCTTTGAGATTTGACCCCAATTTTTTCGAAATCTGAGATTGTTTTTTAGGCTGAGTTGCTTGCATAGGAGAACACTGAATAGGATTAGTTGAGTAAAAGGATGCCTTGGAATACTGATTACCATGAGTGCCTCACCCAATTCCTTTGAGAGTTTGAGCCTTAATTGTTATATATTTCGTGAGGAATACCGACTCTGACCCAAGGTAGAATTTGTCATTTGAATGCTTGTCGAAACCACATAAGAGAAGTATTTATCACCATTGCACTGATAGAGGCCTTCGTTTCTAACCCTTTTAGCCTTCGTCAGATAACCTCATCTTAAGGTTATTTGATTTGCCTAGCCTTTAATTGAAAAGTGTTCACCTTTAACACTTTATCCCTTGAAACCATTTTGAGCCTTAGCCTTTTCATTTGTTACCCATTATACACTTTATCCTTGAGCCTAATTGTTTTATCTATCTTTTGGCCGTGACTTAAATTTGAATCTTGAGATGTTTTGAACCAGTTTTTCATATCTGACAGTTTTTATGGGATTGAGATTTAAAAGAGCCCAAAAGCAACATAGTTGCTGCTCTGAAAAAAAAAGAGAAAAGAAAGAGAGAAAATATTTGAGACTCAAAAAGAAAAGAAATATCAAAAGAGTCGAGAATACAAAAAAGAAAAGAATGAGAGCTGCAAAGATTGAAAAAGAATTTGTGCCCCAAATAAGCCATAGGCTTAGGCCAAATCTAAAAGAAAGAGAATGCTCATCCCAAAAGCTTCACTGTTTGAAAGTCAGATTGTTTCACTGTTTGGATCATTACTGATTGAGTTTTCAAATTTTTGTTGCAATAACCTTAGTCACTTATATATCCTTTATCCTACCCTTAACCCTTAGCCTAACATTACAACCCTAAAGACCTCTTGACGGTTGACAACTTCTCAGTGGTGGAGATTAGATTTGATGACAAACTTATGCATGCGGGAAATAGTCGAGTATTGGTGTGATCACTTACATATACACTTTTACGCCTGAGAGATACACTTTATATTATGTAAGGGTAAAAGGTTGGCCTTGGTATCCGATTACTTGATGAGTCTTGTTTGTGTGTTCGATTATGTGAGTATGCTTTGTTCTTTTTGATGATCTTGGGTGGAGATAATTTTGGAGTTATCTTTCTTATTTTTCAGTCTTTTGATTGAGGACAATCAAAGCTTAAGTGTGCGGATTTTGATAACACCAATATTATACATGTTTTGGTCGAACGTAATTGCATGACTTTACCCCATTTCTCACCTGTTTATGATCATTTTATGCAATAAATGAGCTTATTATTGTTTGTGAAGGATTTGGAGGCCGTGGAACGGAAAAGTACGAAAAAAGGCGACAAAACGTGAAAAATGCACAAAGTCAACACAGGAGACACTTGGCGTTCGCGAGATTCCAAATCTGGCGCCGCCAGATTCGACTGAATTGAAGATTAGGGTTAATTAAGTGTCTGGCGTCGCCAAACCAGCAGCTTGGCGATCGCCAGATGGCCCCTAGACGTTTTCCTTTAAATATCAGCCTCCTCCTTCAGTCCAGGACACGTTGGATGCATGTTCGATACACGAGAGAAGTACGGGATACGAGGAGGAACGAGAGTGAGAGTACGAAAGGTGCCGATACGCTGCGAGATTCGATCTCCGATCATCTATCGTTGTATTGTCGGTATCATGTCGATGTCTACTTTTGTTTTCTTTTACATTTTGCGTAGTGAGTAGTTTTTAGTAGTGGTGCTTATCATGGTCGATGAACCTTTATGGATGATACTTTTGTGATTAATGTTTACTGGTTTGTTTTGATTAATTGAATGTGTATTATGGTTCTTTTCTGATTGATAGTGTTTTGGCAATTTGAATTCAGTTGGTTGGGTGTATTTGTTGGACCAAAACAGATAGACTCCGAAAGGATAAACAACCTACCTTAGCCTGACTTTGGACCAAGAAGTTGTGTTAAGGGGTTACTTGGACCAAGAGTGACCAGATAGTAAAAGAGCCATTGCAATATTGATTAGGTAGGGTTTACCGATTCTAGATTGTGGACCAAACGATTTAGTATTGGGATTAGGAGGATCGTTGTCCTAGTCATTAACCATAATCCTCACATGTTAGTGTAACAACTCTAATCCAAAATCTCAATTTTAACGGAAATATTTAACGGAAAATATTTCAAGTAACCTTAGCAACGGAAGTCATAAAAATGTAACTTTACAAATTCTCAAATTAATGTTAAAATCCCACATTCTAGTTCCAAATGAAAGCCCTTTAAACAAGATACAACCATTAAACACATTTTATCCATCAGAAATAAATTTCCCAAATTGTTTCTAATAATTGTTTCTCAACAAAAACCGCCAAACTGAGCCATTGAAATGATCGGAGCTTCAAGCCAGTCCATTTTCCTTTATCCAAGCCAGAAGAACCTGTAACTAAAAATAGTTCCACAGACGGGTAAGCTTGAAAGCTTAGTGAGCACAAACCACATACACATGAACAATATATCACAAACCACCACGCATATGAGAACTAGACATGCTATCACCAATGGCCTTAAGGTACACGCCGGTAAGGACCACACACATACTGATATCAGTTTAACACTGTTGTTCCAGATTCAAGTTCTAATCAACATGCAATCAGGTAGAGAATGATTTGAAAGCCATATGTCATTGATTCTTGGATGAAAAGTTTACACACACTAACACACCAAGAACACACACACTTAAGAACTATATCTCTCAATATTCACTCTCTTTCACAATGAAGCGTATGTGCATGTTCTCAACTAACAAACTACATCACTTGGGTATTTATACCCCAACACTAACAACCCTTGCACTTTGAACCAATTACACTTTCTACCCTAAGAATACAAAACATTACAAAAGGAACATTAAAGCAAGTAAACAAACAAAGTAAGTTTTGACTTCTTTGACGACTTTGACTTTGCCTTTGTCTTCACTTTGAGCACCAACTTGTGATCTCGGATACAATCCGATTTTGCACCCAACAATCTCCCCCTTTGGATTCGAGATCACAAAAAGAATTAGGCAAACGTCTTCAAGAAAGCATCAACACTTTAAACATCAACAATAAGCTTCCTTGAACAATAAGCTTCCGTAATAATCTTCACGAATCATCCAAATCTTCATGAAGCTTTAACAAACTTTGAACACGAAGCTTTAACAAACCGAGATATCTTCAAATAATCACCAAACTTCAAACATCTCTTGCAAGCATCTCTTGTCATATCTCGTAATCTTCTCTTTGACTTGACATTTCGGAACCATCTCCCCAAAATATCTTCAAAAACATTTCTAAACCTTACATTTCTAAACCATCTCCCCCTTTTTGATGAAATATGAAATAATCATCAAAATCTAGAAATGTATGATCAGATAAACTATCTCGTAAAGATACAAACATGTAAACAAACTACCAAGTAAATGAAAAACCATCTCACATAACCATCTCCTCCTTGTTACTCCAAAATTCCCCTTATTACTCCAAAATACCGTCAATTCCAAAAAGTAATCCGAATCTTTTCAAATTCAGATTTAAGTGGGAAAATCCTGAAACAACACATGAATCAGTTGGAATGCCTGTGAGAAGCACAAAGAAACTCAGTACAACAAATGCACTATATAAAGAGCTTTAGTGATGATCACTCCCCAGGGCTTCCGTTCAATCATCGCAAACACTAAAAGTATTCCTATGAACGTTCCGACAAAGAAACAAATTCCTTGTGTGTATTTGTGATGAAAGAAAATAGCATCAAGTGCTTTCATAAGGCTAAAAATGTGAAAACATTTCACGACTCGATGTGTAGAAATGAAGTTCGAAGGCAGGGCAGCTTCCTTCTGTTTCAATATCGATTTTCCAAATGAAAACCTGATAGATTATGTGCTGCGTCCCCGTGATGAAATGAAACATCTCCTTGTTAAGAAGGAAATGAGTAGCTAGTGGGGTAAAAACGAGAGTCGGCATTGGGCTTTGCCTTATTTCAATATCGGTCACCAAAGAATGTGAACCAATAGATTATGTGGTTGCCCGGCTTAGAAAAGGTTGGTGCAGAGTTTTAGTTTTCTTTTAACTCTGTTCTCACACCCTCCAATTCTTTTAAGCATCCTCACTTCTAACCAATCTCTCATATAAAATCTTTTCGCTCAATCACTATGATAATAACTCGACCACCTGAGCTATCTCCCCCACTCTTTGATGTAGACCCCTCACTCATTTCTCAAGGATAACTTCTTGGGTAGGATTGCCGGTTCTGGAAATCCATAGAAGTTCTATTAAGCTCACAGATCCCATGAAATAAGTTTCCTAAACATGATAGTACAATGATTCATCGGGCGAATCAACGAGCCAATATGAAACATGCTCGAACAAATATATATGTAGAATATAGGAGCATAAAACATGTCATCAAACAAGTGTATGAAATGAAGAACATGAATGATATAAACTTGTTTGAGAAAATTGATTCATCATATGATGTGAGATATGTTCGTGAAAAGCTTTGGTGTACACAAAATGAATGAATGTTATCTATACGATCAAGATATAGATATAGCAATGAAGAACGTATCTGATCAAATAAACGATGAAGCACAAATAGGAAATATCAAGCGAGCGTATTACCACCGAAAAATATGGTCATATAGAGACGTGGTAATAACAAGACAAAAGAAGCTAAACCGGTGTGTATGAATACTTGAAAAGTATATGAAAAGATAATACGCAAGTATTAATCTTCGGAAACACACGGTTAGAAAATATCCGTCAACTCATCATGATATGAAAACATTTAAAATCACACTTCTAATTCGAAAAATCATTTGAGAATCGAGAAGTGAGTTTGAACATTTAAAAAATGATTTTCATATCTGAAAGTTGTTCATCTTTCAAATATGTAAGCATTAAACCTTATTTGAACACTCCCCCTAAAAATGATATATCTCTTTTATGTACTCCCCCTCAAATGGATAACCAAGTATTTACATTTACATTTCTCCCTCAAAGTAAGAAGAATACCTTGAAGACCATTGAAGATCGGGTCTTGAACTGATGTATTCAAGAGCCACTTGCACATTGAAGATCGGGTCCTAAACTGATTGTTTAGAAGCCACTATATTGCAGATTCTCCCCCTTGAATAATGCATATAATAATATGGGGACCTGCAAAAACAAAATCATACAGATTTTGGTATCCACTTGAAAGTGGATCCTCTTTTGTTAAAAGAAGTTGGTTTATAATTCGGAATACTGTAAGTACCATACCAACTTTCCGAAGATTCTTTTCGAACAAACTTATTTGTTCCACAGTAAGAACAACATATTTTCTTTTGAGATAATCTGATCGTATGATTTACAGAATAAATTGGATCAGATTTAACAAAAGATTTAGCTTTAAAAACATTGTTCTTTTTAACATTTTGTTTGGGAACAAATAACTTTGGTTTATCTACATTTGGTGTAGACCCTTTAACTCTCCAAACAAACTTACCTTTCTTCGAATGATTTTTACCTAAACCATGAATCTGATGATCATAGAAAAGATTAGAAGTACGAATCTGATTCTTTGGAGTGAAACAATTTGTTGAAGAAGCATCTGCATGAAGAGAACTTGGAGCAGTTTTGAATGAACACACAGAATCAGCATAATCAACATATGGTGATTGTACTATAACATCAGGACTCTTTGTTTCATTCAAATTAACTTTAAAAACAATATCTTCAAGATCTTTCACCATTGCAGATAAAAGATTCTTTTCTTTAACTGTTTCATTAAGTTGCTTTTTCAGATTAGAACTCATAATCTGTTCTTTCATGATATCAGAAGATAATTCAGATAATCTTAATGTAAGCTTCCTTACTTCTGTCTCAAAAACCCTCTTTTCCTCTTCAAAATCATTTTTCTCAAAGGTTGGTTTCTTTAGTTCAACAATCAGTTGCTCAAAACCTTTTATCTCACATTTTAAAAGGTGTTTTTTTCTTTTAAAAGCACTTCGTTCATCCGAAAGTTGCACTTTTAAATTAGCAATTTTCTTCCTAAACAGAACACTCTTTTCTTCAAACGCTTTTCTTTCTTTTTCAAAACCTTTACTCTCTTCTTCAAAATCAAACTCAACACATCTATCTCTTTCAACACGGAGAGACTTTTTCTTTAACTTTTTCTTCTTGCTTTCAAAAACACTCTTCTTTTTCTCAAAATCTTTTCTTTCATTCACAATCTGTCTCTCTAAATCAGAAATCTTCTTCGAAAATTTATCACTTTTCAACTCAAAAGATTTTCTCTCTTTCTCAAAAACCTTTCTTTCTTCTTCAAAAACCTTTCTTTCATCTTGTAACAGCTTTTCAAACTTAACCAACTCACTATCCACAACACTATTCTTGTTGGTACAAGAATCGGTACAAGACTCAAGAGAATCAAAAACATTCATTCCATCATAAGAGTTGGAATCATAATCATCATAACAACAATTAACATAACATGTTGATTCAGAAAACTCTTTGAAAATCTTGTTTTCTTTTTGCTCATCAAAAACTGATATCTTCATAGAAAGTTCGTTAATCTTTACCTCAAAAGCTCGTCGTTCTTTCTCAAAGTTATTTCTCTCAATGATCACGATCTTTTCAAAATCATGTACTTGATTTGAAAGTTCTATCACTCTCGAATGAGAAGATATAAGTTTGTTCTCAAAGACTTTCTTATCTTCATCTAATTCATGAACTTTCTTTTGCAAACATTCATTTTCTTTCCACAAAGAAGTTACAAGTTTTATGTTTTGAGCATTTCCAAAAGAATGTTTTAACATTTCATCATGCTCATTTTGCAAATCAATTTTCAAACTTGTAATTAAACTTCTTTCATTAGAAAGTGACTCTTCAAGATCAGTAACTTTAATAAGAAGATCAGCCTTTTCAGCATTTGATATAGATAAACTTTGCTGAAGCTCAGTTATCTGTTTTGACAATTCTGAATTCTCCGATTCTTGCCCTTTTTCACTCTGTAATAACTTCTCTAAATCCACAATCTTTAATTCTAAATAAGATTTTTCAGCACTCAACTGTTGATTTTCTTTGTTTAGCTCAAAAACACGCTGACTGTATGTCATATAATTCTTCCATAATATATGATAGTCAACAGGCTCTGTCATCTCGACTAATCAACAATAGAACTTGAAAATGATCGATAATTCACTGAAACTGGTAGATTTCTTCTGAACTGCTGGAGGTATACAAATCGGAACACTTCTTTTGATCAAAGATAAGGTTAGTGACAAAAGTCAAAAAGTCAACAGAAAAGTCAACCGTGAATAGTGAAATCCCGAGAAAAAGTATTTTTCAAAAATTTGAAAGTTGATTTTGACTGCGAAATTGAAAGAATAGTCCAGAGAATCAACCTCTCGGAAATCACCAAAATCTCGGAAAAACCGGCATTTTTCGGGAAAAAATGACCTTAAAAATGACTGAACTTTTTCACCGTAGAATCAGATAAGAAGTCTAAAAAAGTTTCACCGTAGAACCTTTTTTTTTTAACTCTTAAAACAATCCGATTCGGAAAACACTAAACTCCGATTCGGATTTTGCAATTTTCCGAATCGGAAAATGTTGTTTTCCGAATCGGAAAAACAAATCAGATAGAGTTCCGAGAAAAAATTTCGAGTTGGTATTTGGTCAAAATCCGAATCGGAAAATGAGGTTTTCCGAATCGGAGTTTGATTAATACCAAGTCGGAAAACGAGTAAGACTACCTTTGAACACAATTTCCGAATCCAAAAAAATTTCCCGATTCGGAAAACTTCAAAATTCCGATTCGGAAAACTGGTATTTTCCGATTCGGAATTTATGAATATTCCGATTCGGAATATTTGAACACAATTCGGAAAAACGAGGAAAAACCGAGCAGAAGGTAAAAAAACTCAAAAATTACTGCACAAAACACCAAATTTTGACTCAAAATCACTTCCTAACACAGTAAAAACATCATATTAACCACAAACAATCAAATTCAGATCCAAATCATGATCAAATGAATAACATCAAAACT
This sequence comes from Centaurea solstitialis, assembly GCA_030169165.1. Lineage (NCBI taxonomy): Eukaryota > Viridiplantae > Streptophyta > Magnoliopsida > Asterales > Asteraceae > Centaurea > Centaurea solstitialis. Next base: position 54,301,622 of record CM058045.1, on the reverse strand, counting down.
CAAACCTCCATTTTCGAAAAACCATAAAAAAAGTCAAGAAATCATACCAAATTCAAGTGAATTTCCAGCTCTGATACCACTTGTTGTTCCAGATTCAAGTTCTAATCAACATGCAATCAGGTAGAGAATGATTTGAAAGCCATATGTCATTGATTCTTGGATGAAAAGTTTACACACACAAACACACCAAGAACACACACACTTAAGAACTATATCTCTCAATATTCACTCTCTTTCACAATGAAGCGTATGTGCATGTTCTCAACTAACAAACTACATCACTTGGGTATTTATACCCCAACACTAACAACCCTTACACTTTGAACCAATTACACTTTCTACCCTAAGAATACAAAACATTACAAAAGGAACATTAAAGCAAGTAAACAAACAAAGTAAGTTTTGACTTCTTTGACGACTTTGACTTTGCCTTTGTCTTCACTTTGAGCACCAACTTGTGATCTCGGATACAATCCGATTTTGCACCCAACAAACACAAGGACTATACCCACGGTGGCCACCACCACTACAATGAGTATGTCATCACACAACATGCTAGTCTCATAACCACATATGCATCACATACAATTTGTACATAAAGCCACGTATAAGGGTTAATGTACTCACCTTGGTTCACTTCACAGTAATCAAGATCAACATACCACACGGTTGTATAACAATCACCTATATATCACATTATAGCATAGTACACATGAATATCATTCACAATGACACCTTAAAACTCATAACCGAAACACTTAAGGCTAATAACTAACGCACCTAGTCTAGAGCTAAACTAGACTCTCTAAAAGGGTAGGTAAATCATTTACGAAGCCAACGATCTTTACGGAATCAAAATCGGAGCTACGACGCAAAAGTTATGGCCAAAACAAGCTTTCAACACAAAACAGGGTGCTAGCGATCGCTAGGTTCAGGCTAGCGGTCGCTAGCTACCTTTTCACAACTTTCTGCCTGAGCTCACTATCACCTAATGGTCGCTAGAGGGCTTTCAGGGAGGCTAGCGGTCGCTAGCCTTACCCCCTAGCGGTCGCTAGGCGTGAAAATCAGCACACGAAGCCAAAAACGCAATTTCTTCATTTTGGCATAACTTTCACATCCGGAGTCCGATTCGACTGATTCAAAAAGCCATGGTTTCGTATTTCCAGGCTCTACAAGACTACCACAATCATTCTAATACCATCTAACATCATAACACTCAATTGGTGATCCAAAGATCACCAATTTCACCAATACTCAACCAAAACCCTAACCTTTTACCCAAACTTACAACGACATGAACAAAGATGAAATTGATGGTTACCTCACGATAGGAACTCCGTTCTATCAGTCACCCGATGATCAAAAGCACCACAAACACTCGATTTCACTTCCAATTGCACCAAATTCCTTTGAAAGCTATCAACCCTCTTCACTTTCTCTCTAGAAACCGTCCAAGACCAACAACAAGGGTTTGGGCTTCCAAACTTGTTTATATACAAATCCTTTACAACCCTCCACTATCTCATCTAACACTCTAGTCCCCCTACCTGAAATTTACACAAAAGACCCCAAAAGTTAACTACAGTTAACTAAAACCAGTTAAATCACCAAGTTGGGAAATGGGGCGTTACAACTCTCCCCCACTTAACAAGATTTCGTCCCCGAAATCGCTTATACCTTTAATAGCTCCAGACCACTGCTTTTCGTCTCTTCTTCTAATCTTTAGCAATATCCTCACCTCTTAAGGACTCAATCCTTCTCAACTGAAAACATGTAAAGTATTTTCTATTTAGCCGGGTTCTCGTACAACTCACATCTATACCTTACACTTTTCCACTATGTATAGTCATCTAGAATAGTCCATCAAATCTTGGACTCAACTTTCCCTTCCTTCAGAATCATATTACTTCTATCCACGTTGATACTTTAGATATCACATATTATCCTCATCAGACTTTCAGTTCGTCATCTACTTTTCTGCATAACTTTCTAACAACTCTGAGTAGTTTTCAATGTAACTCTGATTATCTGAATACTCTCAGGCGACTTTGAACTAACCCATACTATTTATTTCACTGACCCACTTCTTCCCGCAAATTGAAAATTAACCTCCTCCTCTTGTACCTCCTCTCATATTGAGGCTTACCACTATTGGCGTGAAATTTATCATTATGAAATTTCAGCCAATGATAAATAGATGTTCCAACTATCCCTAATTACAACGTACACAAACGTTTAATACATCCTTGAGAGTGTTAAGTAGTCCTCTCATTTTAACTTCACCTTTAAACATTTCAAACACCTCTTCAGTTACCTTGCAACATCCTTTTTCATTCTTGGCCACTAGTAATCCAACCCTGAGTTCTTATACATTTTAGTAGTATCAGAATGAATTGAGAATTTGATTAAGAACTTCATCTATCAAACTCTGTCTAGCTTCACTTGACACAGTGCCCACACATAGTTACCATGGTAAAAGGGTCACAACTATCAGTTACAGTCTGAGCCAATTAACCCCTGGTGCTTTCTTTCTTTTAGTTCTCACTTTTAACTGCTTCATTTTGCAACTGCTTAAACATATTAACTAATGAGGTTATCTCAGACATCCTCCTTAAAGGTATTCCCAAAAGGAACACGATGCATTCTTATTCTTAATGCATCTTCCACTACATTAGCTATCCATAACTAATAAAGGGTACTGCAATTATAACCCTCTACAACATCCATCCTTTTTTTTGTCGCATGCACAAAAGTCTATTGACTCAGGAAATAATAAAGGTAGTATCACTATGTCTTAACCACGATAACTACCCATGTGAACTCTAAATCATGAATCGCGTAACTTACTTTATACGTCTATATCAGATGGAACACATAACTGTTCGCCTTTTTAAACAACAGTTCTCCCCCACTTAGAGTTCAAACCATTATTCTCAATACTTCACACTCTAAATGAGCGTGATCACAACTAAGCTAATCCGTGCTAACCATCTTGTTGACTTATTTCATCACAAACTATTCGCACATGCTATTTCCATGATTACCCAAAACACACAATAATTTCACACAATAGCTCATTCCTACTACATCACAATGGGTATTTCCTTTTCTAGGCCAATTACCCCACATATGGTAAAATAATATTACCTCCCGACCTTGCCCTTCTTGAATTTAGATGGACCATAATTATCAACTACTTCATTTGGCCCCAACAACCAAATCCGACAATCCCTACTTGACCCTCGAAGCCTACGGGTGTAACCACCAGTGTAGGAAACACGAGCATCAAGCGAAGATCAATCTGGATAACAGGCTCAGCCTCCATAACTCTCCATACTCAACTTCCTTCAACTATCTCTTACCAATCTTATATAAGACTGATCGATTAGCCAATCCAAAATTTCTTCTAAATCTACGTCTCCCAATAAGGATCTACTAAATCAGTCGTTAACTCCTTTAATCATGATGATGCATTAACGAAATCTTTCATGAACTAGGTTTTCTAAATAAACCTCCTCCTTCCTAAATTCTGTAAACCACCCAAAGAGAGCATAATCACTTTCTTACTAAATTGGTAATGTCTCAGTCTTGAGACTTCACTTGTAAGCCTACCTCTATCATAAAATAATGGGGTCTAAACCGACTATTACGGTAATACCACTCTTAATTCTCAGAACTTCATTCTACGCTTCACTCGATCCTCATCATGACCTAGTGAGTTCATAGCCTTCACGTACAAAGACACAATGATTTAAATGATTTTTGTATATTTGAAATTTTGAAAATTTCGGTATGCACCTTAGCATGAAAAAAACTTAGATAAGCATGACTTAGTACCACCAAAAATGAATGGCACACATACGATGATTTCAGGAATCACCCATACACATCACATGGCATTTGACTACCTTGCACGACCAACTGATGCCAATGAAAATAAAGTGACCGAAATAGAACTTTCATCATTTGCAAAACGCTAGACAAGATCCTTTACACCAAAAGAGTTAATTTGCGCATCCACTCATTGGTAGGATAGCAACACGTTTGTTTTTAGTTTCACTTATAAAGTTTTGTAACTAAGCGTCGCCATTTTTTTACAATTAAAACATAAATCGTTCGATCGTAAAAGAGGTGAAACAACTTTAAAAAAATCACTAAGAAAAATCTTTTCAAGAGACAACATAGGTTTTCTAAAAACACATTTTTCTAAATACTAGCTCTTTTCCATAGGATTTAATAACTTCAATGAGAAAGGACGACACATTTTGTTTTAGACAAAAATAAAATACATAGATTTAACTTTCAACATGAAGGCTATTCACTCAGTCATGGTCAACCACCAACATTCCAACAATTCATCAATTAATGGTTTACTTTCTTTCTTCTATCTTGCTTCTCCATCCGCGATCGGACTCTCAGGTCCCACCAAATGTTGCCGTCATCCTTAGCAGGTTCGACGCGTAAAGAAACTTCTCTTCCTCTGAGCAGAAGCTGGTGCAGGATGCACCCTCTACCACAACTATCCAGAGAGTGCTGGTCACGGGTCCTTCTACTCCTCAAACTGCAGCTGCTGACGAGCCGAAAAGTCTTTGTAACTTGTCTCCCTCGACTGTCCGCCTTGCGTTCCTCTTGAACCGCTGGGCCTACTGGCCACGACTGCCTCCACTCAATTGTGGATCTCCAATACCAACTCTTACTTCATTTGGGTGATAACACCCGAAAGCATGTCATGCAAAACCTTGCTGACCCAAAATACTTACTATATAGGCCAATACTATCCTGTAGTAAGCCTATACAACCCTCTAGTACTGATCGGTATCTCAAGATTTCTTATGATTCCATCGAAATCAATTTTGTACCGGTGTTTCTAAACAACTCACATATGAGAATTGTGTTTCGAACCCCTCAGCGACAACCAACAAGGACATGCCAGAGAGTTCTCTACAAGATTCTCACCCATTGATAAAACCTTGGTCTTAACTTCACCATTAGTATCCTGATTTACAGATTCACCAACTAACTCCACTGCCTGAAGATATTTAATCTAAATATACAGTCATAACACTTCCTACATAACGAGGGCACCCTTCTGTCGACAGCCCATACTACCCCAAATGACATCACGCTTTTAAGATGACCACTTTCGTTCTTATCCTAACCACAATGTCCGGGTCAACGACCCTCACTACACCTTATCCTTCCTAACATCCTACTGAGTGGTCTATCCATCCTTTTAGAGGACACACAGGTACGTCCTATCACTTGATTTCGAGCATGCCCTTACACAAGCCATCACGTAACCAACCCAACTAAGGTTTGTACAACCTATCTTAGCATGCTACTAACCCTTCCCAACCTAATCGGTTCATAGATACCTTCTATAACCCCGCGAAGTCTCAACATGTACAATATAATTGTGATGATATGGGCCCTTATACCGTCATAATTATATCCTACACATATAGGCTTTACGTTGTCACCAAAGGTTCTAATCCCCAATTTCGGTTTTATCACATAAGCAAACCAAAGTCACAAGGCAACTCCCTAACTAACACAGTATAAGAGTTACACCACACCGTGCTTATCACCACAAGGTTTATGTATAAACACCACATCATATATATAACATGATAGCTAAAGCATTTAGCATAAACACATCATTATCATGCTAGCACTTCTAAAATATAGATAGTCTCATAACATGCTAACACATTCTTCATAAGTATGTTAACCACAATCAATAAATTATAATAACTTGTGTGATATACGCAATTGTGCTCACCCCGTCTTGATGCTCCGATCCTTGGCTCAGTTCCCATCTCTTTTCCAAAAATCTAAGTTTTTTAAACATTACTTGTTTTGAAAACACAAGCACTTAGGTTTAAGTTCAAGCACTCACCACTAGTGAATGCCCGAATCCCTTAAACCAAGGCTCTGATACCAATTGTAACAACTCTAATCCAAAATCTCAATTTTAACGGAAATATTTAACGGAAAATATTTCAAGTAACCTTAGCAACGGAAGTCATAAAAATGTAACTTTCCAAATTCGCAAATTAATGTTAAAATCCCACATTCTAGTTCCAAATGAAAGCCCTTTAAACAAGATACAACCATTAAACACATTTTATCCATCAGAAATAAATTTCCCAAATTGTTTCTAATAATTGTTTCTCAACAAAAACCGCCAAACTGAGCCATTGAAATGATCGGAGCTTCAAGCCAGTCCATTTTCCTTTATCCAAGCCAGAAGAACCTGTAACTAAAAATAGTTCCACATACGGGTAAGCTTGAAAGCTTAGTGAGCACAAACCACATACACATGAACAATATATCACAAACCACCACGCATATGAGAACTAGGCATGCTATCACCAATGGCCTTACGGTACACGCCGGTAAGGACCACACACATACTGATATCAGTTTAACACAAGGACTATACCCACGGTGGCCACCACCACTACAATGAGTACGTCATCACACAACATGCTAGTCTCATAACCACATATGCATCACATACAATTTGTACATAAAGCCACGTATAAGGGTTAATGTACTCACCTTGGTTCACTTCACAGTAATCAAGATCAACATACCACACGGTTGTATAACAATCACCTATATATCACATTATAGCATAGTACACATGAATATCATTCACAATGACACCTTAAAACTCATAACCGAAACACTTAAGGCTAATAACTAACGCACCTAGTCTAGAGCTAAACTAGACTCTCTAAAAGGGTAGGTAAATCATTTACGAAGCCAACGATCTTTACGGAATCAAAATCGGAGCTACGACGCAAAAGTTATGGCCAAAACAAGCTTTCAACACAAAACAGGGTGCTAGCGATCGCTAGGTTCAGGCTAGCGGTCGCTAGCTACCTTTTCACAACTTTCTGCCTGAGCTCACTATCACCTAATGGTCGCTAGAGGGCTTTCAGGGAGGCTAGCGGTCGCTAGCCTTTCCCCCTAGCGGTCGCTAGGCATGAAAATCAGCACACGAAGCCAAAAACGCAATTTCTTCATTTTGGCATAACTTTCACATCCGGAGTCCGATTCGACCGATTCAAAAAGCCATGGTTTCGTATTTCCAGGCTCTACAAGACTACCACAATCATTCTAATACCATCTAACATCGTAACACTCAATTGGTGATCCAAAGATCACCAATTTCACCAATACTCAACCAAAACCCTAACCTTTTACCCAAACTTACAACGACATGAACAAAGATGAAATTGATGGTTACCTCATGATAGGAACTCCGTTCTATCAGTCACCCGATGATCAAAAGCACCACAAACACTCGATTTCACTTCCAATTGCACCAAATTCCTTTGAAAGCTATCAACCCTCTTCACTTTCTCTCTAGAAACCGTCCAAGACCAACAACAAGGGTTTGGGCTTCCAAACTTGTTTATATACAAATCCTTTACAACCCTCCACTATCTCATCTAACACTCTAGTCCCCCTACCTGAAATTTACAAAAAAGACCCCAAAAGTTAACTACAGTTAACTAAAACCAGTTAAATCACCAAGTTGGGAAATGGGGCGTTACAGTTAGGGTGTCCCAGACTTAAATTCCTACAATAGTCAAAACAACCATAGCTTCGACTTATTCATATCATCCATTTTGGGGATTCACTTCACCATGATAAGTGCTACTGTTTTTCCTTAATATAATCTTAAATTAATCTTTTAATTGCTTTCTTAGTTTTTACTTAGTTAATTGTCTTTTTAAGTTTTAAAACCTTTTTCATACAAAACCCCCCCCCCTTTAGGTTAATTAAACCGATTTAGACTAATAATCTACGATAACTTGACCGTTCCCAGTGGTGGATACGATACCTGGACTTTCCTACACGATATTACTCACGATCAGCTACGCTTGCCTGTATATGTGGTAAGACGGTGGCTAGGCATTAGAGGTTAAAACTTGTTACGCTTTTTATATACAATAATTATCGCATCAGTACTTTATATTTTGACATATTTATTCGTTAAACTTAGGGTTTTATTACATTTATAATGTATGCAATGTTTGAAAAAAATAAAAAAATATGTCACCGGGTACCCGGTATCGGAACCGGTTCCAAAAAATTAAGAACCGCTCTAACCTGTTCCGGTTTCGGTTCTTTTATTCCAGGAATCGTCGGTTCCGGTTCCGGTTCCATGGAAAAAAGCCGGGTACCCAGTTATGCTCACCCCTACCTGACAGAACCTTTGGCAGTCTCCATAGAACCTCTAGCAGACTCGACAGAACCTTTGTTAAACCTTGCAGAGCTTCTGTGAAACACCTCAAAGCCTCTGTTAGTCTTAAAGTTTTAAGATGATACTTCTGCTCTTCTGATCAACATGTTGCACACAACTTCACCATTTATCTGCTTACTGTGTGCACTGGTTGAAAAGCTCTGCAGAGGAAGCACTACTGCCATTTCTTACAGAGACTCTGCAGATTTCGTGTCTACATCTGCCAAGCATCACAAAGCTTCATTCACTCTTCTCACAGAGACTAAAGCTTCTCACAGAAACCTCATAGAACTCTGCAACTGAATTAATCTAGAACCTATCTAGACCTTCACAAAGTCAGATCAACTTATACTCTAAAGTTCCCCATGCTAAACATGACAAGAACCCTTCTAATCTTATACAACGATGTCAACCTTCTCTGAACCCATCTGTATAGAATATAGTCCTGTGTGGCTTATGCCCAGTGATTTCCTGAAGGATATCAAAAGTTCCCTAATCAATCCAGCATGAACTACACCTCTTTCTGTGCTGGTCAATTTTACTGATGGGATGTGGTGAGAGAATGTGAAGAGTTCACTGGACGGACTACAATGTTTATGGGATTGGGCATAGAAACTTTCTCCCCAATACTTTAGTCGATGAAGTGTCTCAGTGATCCAAGACTTGCTTCTTTGCTGAAATTCAACTCAACATGGACCTAGAGACAGAGCTCTCATCTTTCTTGCTGCTCTGTACAAGTAACCTACACATGAATCTATCCCCCCGTCATTCTATGTGATCTACAGAATTAGGATGAATCAACAGAGCTCTGAGTTTGGATGTTGTATTCTGCTGTTATCAAGATGTGTCAAGTTATTTACGGTTTGGTCAATTCCATGTGCAATTCAGTTGGAGTTATTTTTCCGAGAGCTCTGGTATTTTTGTCAAGTTGATTACAACAGAGCTTCATTCAAGGGGGAGTTTGGACTGCAAAATGTAGCTGAAGCACTCTTCTGCGAAGAAAGGATGAGAAGTCTCTGTAAGCCTCATTTATAAAACTTAGGGGGAGATTGTTAGCAATTTATTTGCTGATAATTTGAAGTTTTATAAATTGAAGACCAATTTTGCTTAATGTTTAGTTTTTGGGCTTGGGATAATCTAATTGTAATGGGCTTGGGTTTAGATTAGGTCAAAATCCTAGTATAAATAGGAAGTCTTCTTGTACCTTGTGTAAGCTTTTTGCAGATATCACTTTTAATATATGAGAGTCGTTTTCATCTGATTTGGTTGTTCTTTCAATTTTTTCATTCTCATTAGAATAATCTCTCAGTATTCATCTTGTTCATAAACATTCCTCAAGAATTTGTTGGTTCTCAATTGCTATCAACATGATTAATAGTTGCGAATTTGTTAAAGGTTAATACTTGTGCATTGCTTCACCACAAGTGTAGGGATTTTTGCAAAATTCCCAATTGATCTTCTTTTAGGCATAATATTATAACCTTAGGATTGGGAAAGTTCAAGTGTGGGGATTTTTTAATCCCCATTCTTTACTTACATGTACATATGTTATGTTTGATGCAAAAAGGGAAACTCTTGGTTTATGGATTAATTGTGTGTGTTGAAATTTTGTAGAGACAAAGAACCAACGTGTCCACTCTTGCCCGAAATTATTTTGCACCAGATGGTAGCCATTCATTCATTTACTTTGAGAATGACAACACTTTGAGGCGGGAGAGAGAAGAAAGAGCTCCGCGATATAGTGAACAATATTTCGGACCGTCAAATTGTCGTCCTACGAAGGGCCGAGTGGTCTAAACTTGCTTTTACGGGGGTAGTGGATCAAATCCGTGCCAATTTGTTAAGCAGGCGAGGGGATAAGACAGAGACGTTTACTTGTCACGCTTGGCAAAGAGTTTTTAAACTCCATGAGACCCTCCATCGGGAGATTATCCTCGATTTCGTTGCTTCGTTCGTCTTTGATTCACTGGCGGCCGAGATGGATTGTCGCCAACAATGCATGACCTTCCGTCTTGGTGGTGTTTGGCATAACTTGTCGTTGGCCGAGTTTGCTTTGTCTTTCGGTATCTACACCGAGGCTGAAATCGACCAACCGCGCTTCGATGATTATATGATGGAGAGCGAGGGCTCAATGGATAGTAGCTTCAAACCGAGGACAATATGGGGAGTTCTTGTTGCAGATGACTATTCCGTGCATGTCAAGGAAAGGGGTCTTATCTTATTCGAGGACCATTTACTACACCGTATGTTGGTTCATGTGGTCAGCTCACGCACGCCTAGTCACGAAAACATTAGCTTGTATGATCTTTGGCTTCTTGACCAACTTAACACTGAGGATCAGTATCCCAACATCCATATCATCATAGCTGACTTACTTTCGAAGGCGTGAGTCTTTCGAGCGGTGAGTAAGCTACTTGGAGGGCAATATGTTACACGCCTGGCTCTATACGTTGGTGTTTTGACCAAAGACGCCATTCATTCGATCACCAATATGGGGGATATGGGCCTAATTGACATTGAGCAGATGCGTGGAATGGGGATTCTGATGGCAGTGAGATGAGGAGGACAGCTTTGTTACGCGTGGAACGACAACCCGACCTTACAAGAAGCAAGGAAGGTCCCGACAAGCACTCAAGAGGTTCGCGGTACCTCAGGAATAGCTAAAGGAGAAGAGCAGCATCCAAATTGGGACCCACACACGACATATCAAACGTTTACTTAGCAATTATCTGACATGTCTCTTTTGCAGGGCGATCACATGAGGCAGATAAAGTATCATTCGGTGTGTTAGTAATTATGTGCAGAAGTTGACAAACCAGTGATCACACATCCAATGTTACAAGACACTTGAGGGTCACACCTGTGAGGACCTATAAATCGAATAAGTTAAATAAAACCCAGAAATGAAGAGATTAGGTTTATAATAGTTAACTATAAACCAGTTGGGTAATTTCAGTAAGAAATCCCAAAGTTAGAGGGTTGATAATTAATTAGGTGAATTATATATATTTATTAGAGAAAATAAATATCTAGTTGATTAAGGATAATTATCTAGAAGATTCTTTCTTAAAGGAAAAGAAAGAATCAGATAATTAAGGAAACAATATTAGATGGAAACTCTTCCATCTAATAAAGCTATATATAAAGGCTTTGGGAGTCTTAGAATTATTCATTCAACTCAATCAATTCCCAGTTAGTTTCCACCAAAAATCCATTCTCTTTCTTTCTCTTATCTGCGCCGGCCCCAAGCCCCAAACCAGTTCGGTTTTCGGTCAATTCGGGTTTTTGAGTTCTGCTAGAGGAACGTTTGTGTGGTCGATCACAGGTGGATCTATCTCAAGCTTTCCAGGTAAAAGTCTAATCCTTTTAACTGTTTAAACAAAATTAAAACGAACGATCGTGGTTTTCGGGTTTTTATCCAAACCGCTTCCGCTTTATTGAATCCGTGTGTATTCGATATAATAAACCTTTATCAGTTTGAATTTAGGTTTATGGTGTATCTCAATCCAGTTAGGTTTGAGATCCACATTGATTCTCGTGTCAGTTTGATGCGAGAGATCCCACAAAAACCCAACAGTGGTATCAGAGCCACAGGTTTTTCGTTTTAATTGTTTAACTATTATAGATTCGTTTTAGACATTGTTTCTTGCGAAGAAAATTTGTTGATAATCGATTAGCATAAAAATTTGACTTTTATCAGTTTGGGTAAAAATCTGATTTTTATCAGTTTAAAATCTTTTTCAGTTTCGTATCAAGATTTTGAGATTATGTGTTATTGTTTTTCCGTTTTATCTCTTCTGTTAATCGCATTAAGACTGATATCGTACGAATAAAAACCCGGAAAAACCACCGAGGATCCACCACCAGATTGGTGGAGGCCGTGATTGCCGCATCACCAGACTGGTGGTGGCGGCGTCTTGCAAAAGACCACCGCAGTCGTGCCCAGAATGGTGGCAGCGGCGATGGTGGTAGTCGTGACCGCAGGTCACCACCAGATCGGTGGTGGCAACGGCGGTTTCGATGGCGGTCGTCAACCTCGGCGGTAAGAAACCGTGACAAAACCGAGGCCAAACCACCAGCGTGGTGGTGGCCGGTGGTTTCAGATTAGTGGCCAGACCACGGTGGTCGTTCGATCGCTGAATGGCGGCTGGACCAAGGTGAGGTGGCGGCGATTGCTCTTGCGTTGTCGTCGTCACCAGACGAGGCAGCCATCGAAGATTAATTGCCGGCCGCACCGCGCCTAGCGGTGGCGGCGTTTCGGTTGTTGATCTACGCCCGACCGACCGCACCACAGATTGGTGGTGGCGGCGTGGTTTATGACAATCGCCGATCGCAAGCGAGCGGTGGCGATGGGCTGCAATCGTATTCAACGGCTGACTCAAACCACCACACAACGACGGTGGCCGATTGCCATCGTCGCCGATTGTGTGATGATGACGATGGTGCGGCGGCAGCGATGGTCGATCGCTACCAGATTGGTGGCGATCAACGGCCGTGATGTTGTTGCCCACGGTTGCCGGACATCGATGATGGTAGTGGCAGATTGTTATCGCCGACGTCGAGAGCCGGCAACAGGTGTGGTTGTTCAATTGCATCTGCTCGCACCGCGAGATCAGTAGTGGCTGGAGCTGCTCGCGCCGCGAGAACGACTGTAGCCAAAGGCTGCTCGGGCCGCGAAACCGGCGTTGGTTGGATCTATTCGTGCCGCGAGAATGGATGTAACCGGATCTGTTCGAAGACGAATTGTCAATCGATCACGGGTCATGGGTTTTTCGTATAAATGGGCCAAATTGTTGTCAATCCCAAAACCCAGAAGTCTTGGACCAAGTTTATGGCCCAAGAGGGTTTATTGGTTTTAGGCTTATATCCAGACTAATTTTATTCGATTGCATTATCTTATAAAATTGTATTTAAGGGAATTTTAATAATTATCCCTAGAAAAGTTATCAAACCAGTTATTTGACTCGTTGTTGTCAAATAAGTTTCGTGTCATGTTTTGGCCAGTTGGTCAAACCACAGCACAGTTCACGGGCCAATGTTGATTTAACCGACCAGTTTGTTTCGGTAGACCCGGTTTGATATAATTTTGGATAAAAGGGTGAATATTTTAGAAAATTGGTTTTTGATTTATAAAATAGATTTGACCAACTGGTTTTTGATTTATAAGTCTGGGTAATTTTATAAATTAAGTGAAAACTAATTTCAGATTAAAATATTAGTTTCGGTTTATAAAACAGTTTGTTTTTATAAATCAGTTAAAACCATGTTTTGCGATAAACCGAACGAAATAATTTTAACAGATCTAGGATTGTTTTACGCCTTCTGTATTTATTGCTTATTTATGCTTTATATGCGAATTGCGTAATTTGCTTTAAATTATATATCAGTTTGCATATATATTTTATGTCCATTATAGTATTTGCCAACTTAGACCCTTTGTTTTAATTTGGGGAGGCCTGCGTGCCATTTACAACCCCTTTGTAATATCATGACCATAGGATAGTTTTATTTTTCTTTTGGAGTTCCATCGAAGAATGCCGAGGCCAGTGGGAGCTACGCGAGAAGATTGAAGATCTATAGATAATAGGTCATCATTGGTCTTTTAGGAACAAGTTGGCAAATCTATAATTAGTTAATCTTTAATTGCATGGTTGTTGACATATTAACTGCGTGGTTGTGATTTTATAATTATATGTTTATTAAAATGTTTTAAAATAAGAGATTTTTTAAAACCAGATAAAATCACAAGAGCGGACAGGTTTTATAATTAAAATTACAGTTTTTATAAACCCTTTTGAAACGGTAGATTTTATTTAAAACCTCAATAATAAGACTGTTTTCGTATGAAAAGGCAAGTTGATAAAACAGTTAGTTTTGGTCAACAAATATACTATCAAGACAGTTAGTTTTGATTAGCAAGTGTGCTTATTAAAACAGTTAGTTTTAATTAGCAAGTACTATAAAACAGTTAGTTTTAATAGTAGGCATGTTTAAACAGTTGGTTTAAAAACATCAGTTGCCTTTTAAACAATCAGTCAGTTTTTCAAAATACTGGAACTAAAAGGTTTTTCAAAGTTAATTAAAAACCCCGAAAATCATAGATCAGTAGTGCAACCTATGTAGGGGCACCTCCGGCGTAAGGTACGCGGCCGTTGTAAGTGAACACACCTTGAACGACCGCGTTCAAACCGAAGCTGGAGGGGATTAACAAGACTCTGCGAATTATCTCCGGGTGGTACCGGCCAGAGTAAAGTGTCCAAGTCCCGAAATGGTGAGATCTATTTTGGTTCTGTTAAGTTCACCGGGTGGTACCGGGCCAAAAAGCACTTAGAGGGACTGAAACATGTACGGATAATTACCGTTGTCCCGAAAAGATCTAGGAGTCATGTCAGTTAGATGTGATTGGTAAAAGTCCTTACCTACCGAAATAATACGTGGGCCTGGTGGAGCAAGAACATTACGCACATCAGGGCGTATGAAATAAGGATCCTAGTCCAATAAAATGATCATTTAAGGGTTTATTGATATTTATTGGAAATTAGTGTATTCCCAGTTGCTAAAAACCAAAGTTTTTAAAGTGTAGATGGCAAACACAGTTACCAACACAATCCATCCTTGAGAAGGATAAACCCACCAGTTCCAATTTCCTTGACTGGGAGCGCAATCTGATGATTGTGCTCAGACACAAAAGGAAATGGTATGTCCTTGATGAGCCTCTAGGGGAGGCCCCCTCCAGCAAATGCGCCGGCTGCTGTCAGGAACGCTCACAAGAAGCATTCCGACGATTTGCTGGATGTAGGTTGTCTTATGCTTGCGACCATGAGCCCAGATCTCCAAGCAGGGATCATGAACGCAGATGCTTATGACATGATCCGCCAGTTGAGGGACATGTTCCAAACGCAAGCACAGACAGAATGTTATTTAACGAGTGCAAGATGATCAAGGAGACTTCAGTAAGTGACCACGTCATGAAAAAGAAACGGCACTTGGATCACCTAGAGAGGCTCGGTCACCCAGTTCCATTGCAGGTAGCAACGGATACGATACTGAACTCAATGTCTGATGGTTACCAAACAACATGTTGAAAACCATTGAGTTGAGTATGGGGACCAAGACCAAAGATGTGCTTGTGGTCAAGAATGGTGAAGTAAAGAAGAAGCGTGGGCATGGGAACACCAGTAAGGGAAGGAGCCAAGTTCTGGCTACCCTGAGTGCACCCAGGGTTAATAATAATGGCAAAGGCAAGAGCAAGGGCAAGAAACTTAAGTCTAACAGAGTAATGACCAAGATTCAATACTTCAAGTGCCATGAAGTCGGTCATTGGAGACATAACTGCCCGAAGCGTTACGAAGCAGGTATAAACACCTCAGGTATTCGTGACTGCTTCAGTTTGTCACTTTCACCTGTTAGTTTACAAGTGTGTTGACACCTAGAAGCAAAAGTTTAATTGCAGGTGGTCATTAAAAGTGAAGTGCCCAGATTGCAAGGATCAGCATGCAAGTAGATATTATCAAAGACAATTTTAAACTTTCATGATTTAAAACAATCTTGTTTTTCCAAAATTTGGATTTTTGGATATCGTTTTTAAAATTTAAAATTATTGTCTTGATTTAAATATCTTTATACATGGTATTTTGAATCTGATTAAGTCAAATTTGACTTGATTCAAAATTAGATCCTAGATGTTGCTTATTACACTAACAGTATTGCTTCAATCAAAATGATTTGAAGTAATGAATATGAAAACTGTCAAAAACACACGAAGTACTATAATTATAGAAATGTGTTTTTGAATAAAACATTTATGAGTAAAAGATTATGAAAGTATTTTATGATCAGAATTTATCACTCATATGTTTTAAAAGGAATTTAGGATATTATCTCAAATATCACTGATAATATCAGTATTTATAAAACTAAGAAAAATTCCAAGTTTTGGAATTAGGATTTAATCCAGTTAAGTTTTATAAAATGTTAAATTTGTCGTGTTCATTACTTGAAATAGAATTGACTTAATAATCAAGTTTTGACTAAGTCAATAGTTAATTTTAAGTAATAGTTGGTATTCATATAGGTTAGTGGGAGCCCAGTTTATTCTCTATCTAGTCTATGATAAAGAATAAAAGATAAAATTATTGATTTAGTATATCTCGGAATTCATGATCCAGGTAGGATGTAAATTCATAAGATATACTATCTACTTTTCAGTCAAAATGGTAGAACAGAAGTTTCAAAGACTTTGAAACAAAAAATAAAGTCATACTTGACTTTTGAGAAAAATCAATAATTAAAATGTGTTGGAATAGTTATTAAAGATAGTAATTATCTTTTATACTAGAAAGTGTTGAAAACACTAGAAAAAATTTCCTGAAATTTGCCTGTTTGGTAAATGGAAATTTTATCCGACTTCAGGTAGAAATCATTCGTCTACACAACAACTAAGGGAAGTTGTAGTTTAACTTTACATATTCAGGGAAACTTAGAGTTTCTAAATTCCAGTATCTCCAAGTTCAGGGAATATGGTAAAGAAAAGTCTAATTTTTTTTAAAAGTGTTTGCAAAACAAAGATTAGCAGAATCAAGTAAATTGTATCAGATGATACAAACTTGTATTATTTTGGTTGTTAGTTTGATTAATACGGTAAACATTAATCAAAGGGTTTAAACCGAAGTTAGGTGATACTTCGTTTAAATCAGTATTTAGTAAACGTTGAATAGACACCGTAAAAGTAATTAAGAAATGCCATTAATTTTGTTATTATTACAGAGTGTAATATGGACTATACAAAATTAGTTTCTTTATAGCTTTTATATTTTGCATGTTTTATAATCCAGGAATGAGACTAGTTTCCAGTCTTTCATTCGAAATTTGTCCGTGACAACTTATCGTGGTGGGAACCCGTTAGGGCGTTAAAGTCATTGTGAGCCTCTGGGTAGTTATGATCAGTGGTTGAATAACAGCTACAAGTGTTGTAGACCAGGAGTTGCACAGATATTTGATAGGGTAGCAAGTATCGGACGTGATCCGTGGTTGAGATTTACTTCTTGGATTCTGTCATAAGTAAATCTCACAGTGGTTGTCCTTATTACCTGAGGTATTTGGTTTGATATCATGAGGACTGCTGGATACTTAGTGCGTTCAACTGCTACGCCGTAACAGGGTGGCTATAAAGGGCGTAACTAGATTCAGCGGAAGCCGTGGTGTTAAATGCAGATATGCAAGATGGGATTTGCGCCTCTTCTCTGAAGAGAGATATTTCTGGGCCCCTTGACTGACCGAAAGTACTGATGAAGTGCACGGCTGTGCCCAAACGAACTGATTTGTTCTTTGTCGTTTACCTATCAGTAGAGGTCGGATAGTCGAGAAACAGAATCATGAGTATTAAGAGTTGACTTATTCCAAGCTCATACTCATAGATGAAATGTCGTGTTGCAAAGGGAAAAACCAAGTTATACCCAATTTATGAACAGTTGTTTCATGAATATTATTTCCTGATGGGAATGTTTAAATCACCTATCTGGGTATAAGAGTTCTTGTAACCTGGTTAGCCTAAGTGCCTATCTAGGGGCCTCCTTAGGTCCGTGTGAACAAGACGGTATTGCCAACTTGCACAAGTGGGAGTCTGTTAGTAATTATGTGCAGAAGTTGACAAACCAGTGATCACACATCCAATGTTACAAGACACTTGAGGGTCACACCTGTGAGGACCTATAAATCGAATAAGTTAAATAAAACCCAGAAATGAAGAGATTAGGTTTATAATAGTTAATTATAAACCAGTTGGGTAATTTCAGTAAGAAATCCCAAAGTTAGAGGGTTGATAATTAATTAGGTGAATTATATATATTTATTAGAGAAAATAAATATCTAGTTGATTAAGGATAATTATCTAGAAGATTCTTTCTTAAAGGAAAAGAAAGAATCAGATAATTAAGGAAACAATATTAGATGGAAACTCTTCCATCTAATAAAGCTATATATAAAGGCTTTGGGAGTCTTAGAATTATTCATTCAACTCAATCAATTCCCAGTTAGTTTCCACCAAAAATCCATTCTCTTTCTTTCTCTTATCTGCGCCGGCCCCAAGCCCCAAACCAGTTCGGTTTTCGGTCAATTCGGGTTTTTGAGTTCTGCTAGAGGAACGTTCGTGTGGTCGATCACGGGTGGATCTATCTCAAGCTTTCCAGGTAAAAGTCTAATCCTTTTAACTGTTTAAACAAAATTAAAACGAACGATCGTGGTTTTCGGGTTTTTATCCAAACCGCTTCCGCTTTATTGAATCCGTGTGTATTCGATATAATAAACCTTTATCAGTTTGAATTTAGGTTTATGGTGTATCTCAATCCAGTTAGGTTTGAGATCCACATTGATTCTCGTGTCAGTTTGATGCGAGGGATCCCACAAAAACCCAACACGGTGGAAGGTCTTCACCAACACAATTGGTAAAGTGGCGCTATCAATGCGGTGGCCGCCCATCTTGGTGTGGAGATTCGACCACCTTATGCTTCGTCTCGGATATGGCCATATAACACCCAAAGTCTCCCCAGATATCCAAATTTTGAGGATTGGCAACGCCAATTCCAAGACCCCCATTGATCTTTATCTATTTCATTCGATTTGTGGTTGTCAAAAGAATTTTTATTTCTGTCTCATTTGGTTGAACAATTTTTATCTTTGCTTGTTTAGTTTTAAATTCTTAGGATTATGGTAATTTTTGTTTAATTGTTTGGTTTTATTTTTAGTTCTTGTTAAAATTTTTCTTCTTGTTTTGTTAATAGTTGCAGCTTTTGATGAACACGCACCATGATGGATTTTGGAAATTTTCTTTCAGCTGTCGGTTCTAAGTCTCAAACCCGTGAAGTTCTTTGTTTTCCCTACCTCATTACTTGTTTTTATTGTTGCATTGATAAAACTACAATTTTTAAGTGTGGGCAGGGGTTTAAGTAGACTTAACTATTTTAACGGATTAATCTTTTGCTTTTGTATTGTTCTTCGTCAAATTTTTGACAATTTTGAAATCTAGTACCAAGGTAGAACTGATTGCCATTAGTGCCTCACCCATGTCCATGAGAGATTGAGCCTTATAATTGTTTTATTCGTGAGGATACCGACTTTGACCCAAAGTAGAACTTGTCACTTTGAATACTTGTCGAGACCACAAAAGGAAAGTATTTATCACCATTGCACTGATAGATGCCTTCGTTTGAACCCAATTAAGCCATTGCTAGATAATCCCATTATAGGATTATTTAATTTCCCTAGCCTTTGATCATAAAAGTACTCATCTCTAGTACATTACCCCTTGAAACCCTTTGAGCCTTAGCCATTTCAATTGTTAACCAATATCTTATCCTTTAGCCCATTATTTTATCTATATTTTGGCCGTAGCTTAAGGTTGAAAACTTTTTTATGTTTTTGGTCCAATTTGTACGAATCTGACAAATAGAGAACGGGATTGTGAAGTTGAAAGAAAAAGAAAAGAAAAGAAAGAAAAGAAAGAAGTTAGAAAAGGAAAATGTCAAAAACGACTCATCAAAAAAAAATCAAAAGAGTCGATGTGCTGAAAAAGAAAAGAAAAAAAATATCGAGTCACAAATAAGCAATATGCTTAGGCTGATATAAAATATAAGTGATAGTCATCCCAAGCTCCTTAAAGTTCCAAAAGTCAGATGTTTTGAATTTCGGACCATAAACTGAAGTGTTTTCAGGTTTTTGCCGCAAACCCTTAAGTCACTTAAATATATCATTTATCCAACCCTTAGCCTAAGCTTGCCATTACAACCCTAAAGTCATCTTGACGATTGACAACATTTAAGTGGTGGAGATAAGATTCGGTAACAAGCATATACATGTGGGAAAAGGTTGAGTATTGGTGTGATCACTCTTCATATATCTTACCACTTGAGAGATACACTTGAAATATTTGTGAGGGTAAGAAGTGAACTTGGCAATTGGATCACTCATTCTACCATATAGTGTGTCTGAATAATATATGATATTCTTACAATCTTATCTGATCTTTGATGGAGATAATTTTGGTTTTATTTTTCTTAATTTTCAGTCTTTTGATTGAGGACAATCAAAGTTTAAGTGTGGGAATTTGATAACCCCAAAATTATACATGTTTGGGTTGTTCTGAATTGTAATGTTTTACCCCATTTTAGCCTGTTTTTATGGAACCTACTCCCGAAAGCTATTGCTTTTCAGTGTTAGAAGATTTTGGAAGCTTGTGATCATAAAAGTACCAAAAGAGGTGAAGAAGCATTAAGATTGAAGCAAAGAAGAAACATAGGGCTCTCGCGATCACGAGACCTCAGTCTAGCTACGCGAGAGTGCCTAGATTCTAGAAGATTATTTCATGCAACTTTCTTCCCGTCGTGAAAACTCTACCAACTGTCAAGAAAGAGAAGTCAACCCTGAATAGAAGATTCTAGAATGTTCAAGATTTGATTTTTAAGGCTTCTCAAGTGGCTCGCCTCGCGAGGATGCTGCCTCGCGATCGCGAGGTGGGACGAAGTCTCTCTTTAAATACTGCCTTCAAGCCTACTTCAAAGGAAGAATCAAATATTTACAGTCTCATTCAGAAAAGCTTAGGAGAGTTTAGATTAGATAGCCGGAGAGAGGAAGTTTATGAACCAGCAGTGAAAAGCGATGGTTAAACGCGGTGAAACTTCGCCAGTCCTTACTGTTAGGAATTATGTGCATAAGTTGACAAACTGTTTGATCGCACATCCAACGTTATAAGACACTTGAGGGTCACACCTATGAGGACCTATAATTCGGATAGTAAAATAACCCCAGTTTGGAGAGTTTAGTTTTATAATAATGAATTATAAAACTGCTGGGTGTTTTCTGTATAAACCCCAAAGTAAAAGGTTTCTGATAATTAATTACAGTTTATATATTTATTAGTTAAATAAATATATAAGTTAATTAATTGGTTTATAATTATCTAAAAATTATTATAAGGAAAAATATAATAATTGGTAAATATTCTTTCTTGGAAAGAAAGAAAGAATAAGATAATTATGGAAATTATTCTTTCTTAGATAGAAAGAAAGAATATGGAAGCAATCTAGTATATGGAAATTATTCATATAAATAGATGTGCTAGGCTATGATTATTCAATCAACTAATTCATATTCACCAACAAACCTTTCTCTCTCCTATCTCTCTCTCTCTTGTCAATCTCAAACAAGAAACCAGATCCGGTTTCGTGTTTCGTTCGATCGTGTTCTTCGCGTACCGTTTGTTCGTGAGGTGTTCGGGGTTAGATCCAACTAGAAGGAATCCCGTTTGGTCGTTTACGGGTGGATTTATCTCAAGCAATCCAAGTAATAATCCTAAACCTATTATTATTAATTGTATAAAATAAACAATAAAGATCTGTGATTTTTTTCAGGATTTATATCATTATGCTTCTGATGCGGTAATTATCGTATATAAAAAGCGTAACAAGTTTTAACCTCTAATGCCTAGCCACCGTCTTACCACATATACAGACAAGCGTACCTGATCGTGAGTAATATACTGTAGGAAAGTCCAGGTATCGTATCTACCACTGGGAACGGTCAAGTTATCGTAGACTAAAGTCTAAATCGGTTTAATTAACCTAAAAGGGGGTTTTGTATGAAAAAGGTTTAAATACTTAAAAAGGTAATTAACAAAGAAAAAACTAAGAAAGCAATTAAAATACTGATTTAAGATTATAATAAGGAAAAACAGCAGTACTTATCATGATAAAGTGAATCCCCAATATGGATGATATGAACAGGTCGAAGGTTTGGTTGCTTTGACTATTGTAGGAGTTTAAGTCTGAGACACCCTAACATGTGCAATTTATGGTGATAAACTAGGATATGATCCTCCTAATTCCAATCCTAAATTGCTTGGTCCACAATCTGGAATCGGTACATCCTTCCTAATCAATATCGCAATGGCTCTTTTACTATCTGGTCACTATTGGTCCAAGTAACCCCTTAACACAACCTTTTGGTCCAAGTCAGGCTAAGGTAGGTTGATTATCCTTTCGGAGTCTATCTGCTTTGGTCTAACAAATACACCCAACCAGTTGAATTCAAATTGCCACAACAATATCAATCAGAAAAGAACCATAAACGACATTCAATTAATCAAAACAAACCAGTAAACATTAATCACAAAGTATCATCCATAAAGGTTCATCGACCATGACAAGTACTACTAATAAAACTACTCACTAATCATAATGAAAACATAAACACAAACAAAAGTAGACATCGACATGATACCGACAATACAACAATAGATGATCGAGGATCGACTTCCGCAGCGTATCGGCACCTTTCGTACTCTCACTCTCGTTCCTCTGTACTTCCCTCGTGTATCGAACATGCATCCAACGTTTTTTGAACTGAAGGAGGAGGCTGGTATTTAAAGGAAAACGTCCAGGCTCCATCTGGCGATCGCCAAGCTGCTGGTTTGGCGACGCCAAACACTTACTCAACCCTAATTCTTCAACTCAGTCGAATCTGGCGGTGCCAGATTGGGAATCTCGCGATCGCCAAGTGCCCACTGTGTTGACTTTGTGCATTTTTCACGTTTTTCCGCCTTTTTTCGTACTTTTCCGTTCCACGGCCTCCAAATCCTTCACAAACAATAATAAGCTCTTTTA
Organism: Centaurea solstitialis; assembly: GCA_030169165.1. NCBI lineage: Eukaryota > Viridiplantae > Streptophyta > Magnoliopsida > Asterales > Asteraceae > Centaurea > Centaurea solstitialis. Next base: position 54,278,708 of record CM058045.1, on the reverse strand, counting down.
GTGCATGAAATGATCATAAACGGGTGAGAAATGGGGTAAAGTCATACGATTACGCTCAACCAAAACATGTATAATTTTGGTGTTATCAGCTTCCGCTTAATCAAACCAGTTAGGTTTGATTGTTAAACCTTTTGAAACAGTTTGTTTCATATGGTCTTGTCGTGTATCTCAAACCAGTTAGGTTTGAGATCACAGTTATTCTCGTGTCACTTCGATACGAGGATCACACAAAATCCTAACAGTGGTATCAGAGTCACATGTTTTATTTGTTTATTTATTAGATCCGTTAAATTTTTCTTGTGAATAAAGTTTAGATTTAATCTTTATCAGTTTGGTAAAGATTTAATCAGTTTGATAATTATCAGTTTTGAATAAAACATAATCTTTATCAGTTTGGTAAAGATTTGATTTTATTAGTTTAATCTTTATCAGTTTGGTAAAGATTTGGTTTAATCTTTATCAGTTTGGTAAAGATTTGATTAGTTTAATCTTTATCAGTTTGGTAAAGATTTGGTTTAAACTTTATCAGTTTGGTAAAGATTTAATTATTTGGTGACTATCAGTTTTTTAATAAAAACTAAAACTTTATCAGTTAGATAAAGGTTTAACCATTATCAGTTAGATAAAAGGTTTAGTCTTTATCAGTTGTGTAAAAATTTAATTTTTATCAGTTTTCATTTATCGTTTATCTCGATAAAACTAAAAACACGAAAAGCACACACAGTAGTGTGATCGGTGGCGGAACGGTGGAAAACCGCAACCATCCCACCGATCGCCAGTTAGACCACCACGGCGGCGGCTCGGCGGGAGCGGCAGACCGGACCGCCAGGCGGCGGCCAAAACGCACTCTAGCGGTGGCCGGACTCGCACCGCACCAAGCCGTGGCCAAACCACCAGTTTCGTGGTGGCCGCGAACGGCGGTGATGGCTTCGCAGATATCAATCGACTACCGCAAGCCACAAATCGGCAGCGGTGGTGCATCGGTGGTGGTGGCGGCGGCGGTTGTGGCCGTTGTCGCCGGACGAACGATGAACCACCAAGCCGTCCGCCGGCTGCCTTGCGGCCTCGCCGAGCGGCGGTGGTGGCTGGTTTTGTTCCGCGATCGCAAGCCACCGTGCGGTGGTGGCAGCGGTTGTTGTTGATCAACGGGAACGGCGGCGTCGTCTGTCATCGTCGCTAGTCAACCCGAGACCACCTAATTGTGGTGTCACGGCTGTCGCCGGACAGAGGCGAAGGTGGCGGTGGCGCTTTGGCGTCATCGTCGCCGGTCGTGAGAATCGGCCGAAGCCGATCAAATCGTCGAACGTCACCGGCGATGGTGGCGTCGATCGTCGCGGCGATGGTGATTGTTTTGTAACCGTTGGTGATGGCGGTGGCGTTTTGTTAGTAACTGTCGTCGCCGGTTTATAGTGGTGCGGTGATCGCGGTGGTGGTAGCAACCGTTTGTTGTTACCATCACCAAAGGCGATGATTACGTGATCGACGACGAGATGTCAATCGATCACGAGATCGTGTTTTTGGGTTTTTCGTTTTTGTTGGGCCTAACATGTGTTTATCAAACCAAGTATTTGACCCGTTTTGGTCAAATGGGCCAGGTGTCATGTTTGACTAGTTGGTCGAACCACGACACAGTTTTTAGGCCAGTGTTTATTATTCTGATCAGTGGGTTCGGAATGTCCGGTTTGATATGTTTTGGATAAAAGCAAATATTTTAGAAAATTGGTTTTATTTTATATAATAGATTTATAATTTATAAATCTTAGGTAATTTTATAAAACCGATTTCAGATTAAAATATTAGTTACGATTTGTAAAACAGTTTGTTTTATGAATCAGTTAAAACCATGTTTTACGATAAACCGAACGAGATAGTCTTTAACGGATCTAGGTTTGTTTTTCATGCCTTATATATTGTTTGTTTACTGCTTTATATAATTGCATGAACTATAATTATACCTGTTGTGTATATTATATGTATCTATTATAGAATTTGCCAACTTAGATGTGACAACCGACAGTTTTGACCTTCAGGTTAGCAACTCGTTTAATCACTCTGTAGCATTTCCGTAGGTTAAAATTTAGTCATTTAAGTTTTTAAATGAAACTAGGTTAGTTTGCGTGAAAAAGTTAGGCTAAAACCTAAAAGTCCCGAAAACTGCCCGAAAAAGCCCGAACCGGCCCGAAATCATCCGATAATCCTAAAATGCCAAATTTAAAGTAAATTTTGGAAATTTAAGTTATTTTGTTTAAAATAAAAGTAAACTGTTCCAAATATTCTAAATTCACCTTCGAAAAAGTTGATTTTTACCAAAAATCACAGAAAACCCGACACTGCGTTTGAGCAAACAGTATTAGGAATACATATTTAAAAAAAAAAGAGAAGAGGTTGGGGTGGGCCCCACCATGGCTGGCCACCACCCCCCTCCCCCTATCATCTCTCTCTCTTTTTCTTTTCCCCAACACATTTAATCACTTCCTCTTTTTCCAACTCAAACCATCATTTCCCTTTTCAAATTTCTTCTTCCATACTCTTTTTCTCTTTATTTTCTCTCAAAAATTCCAGCCAAGTTCTTCATCTAAAATCTGATTTTTGAAGATTTGAATAAGATTTTAAAAAGCTCTTGTAGTGGTTTCATTAAGGTAAGTGTTGTAGGTGCATTGTAACTTCGATTTTAGCATTTTTGAAGCTCTTTTGTTGTATTTCTTGAGGATTAAACCCTCTTTTAGTGATGAATATCATTCTTGATGTTTGAGGATGAGAATGAACCTTAGAAATGTGTAAGAACATTCAAAGAAGGTGAAATTCCATGACTCCTCCTTATGAACACAAGATTTGAAGTAAAAATCACATATTTGATGTTTTTTTTTATGCATTTTGGGGCTGAACTTAAATGATAGTTCATGCATGTCTATGATGATGATAATACACTTTTCATCTTTTTATTTGTTGCATAAAGTGAGTATTTAGTTTACTAGCAAGAAAACCTTCATGAATCTTATGATTTTATGGGTTTTGATAAGTGAAAATGGGTTTTGGTTTCTGGACAGAATCTGTCCGATTTTTGTAGGTTGTTTAGACGACTCAAAAGTATAGTAAATTATCTTATTTTGCTACAAAAATTTGATAGATGAAAGTTTTAAGAGTTAGGAAGAAAATCCATTTTGAATCACTCAAAAATTCGGAGTAAAACCCTTTCAACTATCTAGAAACATTTTGGTATGCAACAGCTTCTGTCAGAAATCTTCTATCATCTTCATGCATGCATATCTCATAGGTAACTTGTCCAAAATGCTTGATTTTTAATTCTAAACTCAAGTTTACTGAGTTAGCTTTCCAAAGAATCCAAAACCATGTGATTTGGTGGATTTTAAAGGGATGAACCAATGAAAACAAGTTGATGGTGCAAGCTGTCCCAAGATGGCAGATCCACATGCACAACTTTAAAAAGGCATATCTCTCTCAAAAGTCACCCAAATGATATGAAACTTGTCTCATTAGCTTGGTATATGTTTTATTTAGAAAACCCCTTTGGAAATTCGTGATTTGGTGGGATAATGAACTCTCTATGAACAAAACTTTACTGACATGTATCCTTGAAAAATAAAAGTGTGCACTGATTTTGCAAAAATATTTAAAATATGTAAAACACCTCTAAAAATTGTGAAATTTGGTAGAGATGATATTAACATCCCCAAAATCAGTAGGTAAAAATTTGGGAATTATTCCTTTTGTGGACCTAAGCTCAAAGGTAGCATTTTTACAACTTTAAAAATATGGCAGATTCTGAAAATGTACTAAAGACCAATTTTTATAAACTTTAAGGTTTCTCACATACTTGGAAGTCCCTAAGATTTATCAGAACCTAATTTAAACTATATTGGACTAAATAAACTATTTAAGGGCATTATATAGGATATCGGTATGGTTACTAAAGCTTGGACCGTTGAATTTAGAACTTACGTTAATTACGTATGTTATAGGGCGATTGTAGATCAGGAGCCGGATCTCGGACACGCACTTACGAATACCTAGAACGCTAAACCCACTCAAGGTGAGTATTCACAGCCCCACTTTTTACCGTTTTTATGCGTTTTGGGGTGAAAAGCATGTTATGAATGATTGTGAATGGATTTGTGAAAATGTTATGAATTGAAATGAAATGAAATGAAATGTATAGTGAGTTAAATTTGATGTGTTTTAAAGCATGATATAGTGAGAACAAAATGATTAAGTCCCCGGAAAACTACTATTAACTCATAACAATGGGCCTATAATACATGTGGATAGCGCTATTTGGATTGACATACCCACCTTAAACTGACGAGTGATAGGTGCACTGTATTGAATAAAAATTTTACACATGTGGGATTTAGTCCCACCGCTGAGGTAGAATAGGGGCGTAGCATGTCATAAAATGGAGGATTGTAGTAACTCACGAAGTAAATATCATGCGATTAACAAATCACCCGGGAAAATTTACTCATAGGTTGGTAGTGAATGAACTGGTTCACTATAAGTGTTTACAAAATTTAGTGAATGAACGGATTCGCTGTAACTGATTTTGAAAACTTAGTGAATAAAAAGATTCATTATAAATGGATTACGAATACTGAGTGAATAAAAATATTCACTGGAATTGTCGTTGCATTTAAAATATTTTGTGCATATAAAAACCTGTGAACTCACCAACTCTTGTAGTTGACACTTGTTTAACATGCTTTTCAGGAAATCCGAAGGTTTGATAAGGTCATTAGTGGAATTTTGTGTACACCAATCAAGACAATATTTATTTTGGTTAAGTCTGTAAACTTTAAACTATGGTTGGGTTGTGATACTTATTAAACTATTTAAATTTATGTTACGAATGATTGGTGTGATTTATCTCCTATCGCGATGAAATCTTGACTGTCACACCTTGCGGTTCCGCTTTAGCGGGGTGTTACAGAATTGGTATCAGAGCCTTAGGTTATAGAGAACATCGGTTTTTCATAAAAACCAGTACTATAACCAACCTTTTTTCTAAAATAAGTTAAAACTTTTAAATTTTAAGATTTCGAAGTATAGGAGAATTTAAATACATGTGTGATTAGGATAGGTGCTATTCTGATATATCATAGATATGCGGAGCCTGATCACCTACGCCTAGCCATGATATAAGTAGGATAAGACTTATGAACTAGTCATACTGTTAGAGTTTAAAAGTTGGAACCTTCGGAAAATTTCCTGAAAAACGTAAATCGTGTGAGTTCACATAAGCACATCAGGAATCTGATATTCGTTATAGCACTTACGCGTTTAAGTAAAGTAACGCCACTGTTGAACACTCCTGCGTTAGCGCTAGGATGTCACTAGTATTTTGAATGCGTGTTAATAAGTTATGCGGACACTACAATCACTATGTCTAACACTATTACTTAGGCCTCGGAGAAGGACCCGTCTAAGCATTATGATTCCGACACTAGAGTAACAAGTAAGGATATTTAAGCGATCCACCTTCGATTACCCCAACAAGTGTCTTACCTGAACCTACACCAGTTATTCCTACGCCTAACCTGAACCTCCCAGCACCTCATACGAGACACCTCAGAAGACAGTTGCGGCAACCATTCGGAGCGGACTGGCGATAACTCATCTAGATAACGCAAGATCATTTCGTATCCTTTCGGGGATATTGATCGGTTATATTATTAGTATGGCACAAGGAGAGGCTCGAGTTATGCGAACACTCGCCGACGGACTGCAAAATAGTCGAAGAAGGGCATTAAGATAGAATCAGGCCATAATTTAGTTGACAAACTTGGCGCATCTCTTGGAGGAAGGTACCACCAACGTTGTAGAAAATGTTATGACGGCAAGAAGGACGACTAGGAGAGTTGACTTGTGCTGGCAAGTTGTGGTAATACTGCTGGCAAAAGTTGATCCTTTCGGTTGTAACTCACGGGAATTTGAAGGAATTTCAAAGTGTACTTTTGGTTATCCCATTTAAACCTTAGCTTGGGTGAGTAAAATATTTTAAGGATGTAATAGCATCAAAATTTTGACCCTTTCAGATATATATTAAGTTTTTATGAAATTAATCTTTATTTAACCACAAAGACGTTCTTATCGATTCTATTCTAAAGAAATTCTCATAAATAAAATGCAAATATTTTCGAACGTTTATTAAAGACAACTTTTAATCAAACATACATTTTACAAATGATTTAGAACCGCATTTCCAGAAGAAACACACGTAGCTAGAAAGTGAACTGTGAGAATTAATCGATCAACATTGCTCAACTGATAGCCCAACAAGTCCAGGAAGTCGTACCTACATGAGTCACTCAAATTACTACCGACCTTGTCGCAAATAGAAGAAATAAGGTAGTCGTAGAATCCATCGAATGGAAAGATGGTAATAAAAGAAAGTAGAGCACTAGTCAGAAGAGACATCTCAAGGTCATTCAGATAAAAGTCGAAAAGAAGTCAGAAATTTTGGAGTAAAGACCCATGAGTCAGGACAGTATATGGACTCTCATCCAAAATGTACTAGCTACGACTGCAATCACCCAGGAGCTTGTATTTTGGGTACCAAGGACAATTTAGTCGGTTACACTACTCGTTACTATAGAAAGGAGAGGAAGGTCAGAAGGACTGAAAAGGGTGCTAAGAGTACGGAACCCTAAACCACTCTAACGATAGGTATTCCACGCTGAATAAAGGCTTGAGCAGCACCAAGAGGAGGAACAGAGCAACGCAAGCCAAACAAAGAGATTAAGGATACAAGGCTCAAGGAAGGGCATTCGCAATTGGAACTAAAGAGGTCCACCAAGATCTAGCATAATGATAGGCATAAAAATACGGAGTCATTTAAGGAAGGAGAGCGTTGCATATTTAGCACCCATTGTAGATAAGGAAGTAAAAGAGAAACGAATTCAGGACTTTCCAGTTGTAAGAGATTATCCAGAAGTGTTCCCAGAGGAGTTACCTGGATTACCCCCGCATAGGCAAGTGGAGTTCTATATCGATCTAGTCCCAGGAGCGGCCCCTGTAACAAAGTCACCGTCTAGTCTGGCGCCATCAAAAGTGCAGGAATTGTCGAATCATCTTCGAGAACTGTTAGATAAAGGACTCATCCGACTCAGCCCCTCACCCTGGGGAGCCCCAATTTTGTTCGTCAAAAGAAGGACGAATCCTTTAGGATGTGTATAGATTATAGGGAGCTGATCAAGATCACGATCAAGAATCGATATCCTTTACCGAGCATAGATGATATGTTCGACCAGCTGCAAGGACCTACCTGCTTTTCTAAAATCGACCCTTGGTCAGGTTACCATCAGATGAGAGTGCGAGAAGAAGATATTGTCAAGACAGCGTTCAGAACTCGGTATGGTCATTACGAGTTCTTGGTCATGCCATTTGGTTTGACAAACGCTCCAGCAGTGTTCATGGACTTAATGAACAGGATATGTCGACCGTACTTGGATTAATTGGTGATTGTCTACATAGATGACATTCTGATCTACTCACGAAGCAAGGAGGAGCATGAGCAGCATTTAAGATTGATACTGGAGTTGCTCAAAACCGAGGAGCTTTACGCAAAATTCTCTAAGTGTGAATTTTGGATCCGAGAAGTACACTTTTTGGGTCATGTAGTGAACAAGGAAGGAATCCATGTCGATCCAGCGTAGATTGAAGCCATAAAGAAATGGGAAGCACCGAAGACGCCAACAGAAATTTGACAATTTCTTGGTTTGGCAGGCTACTACCGGAGATTTATCGCAAATTTTTCCAAGATCGCGCAAACCCTGACGATGTTGATGCAAAAGAACAAGAAGTTTGTTTGGGGAGAGAAACAAGAGGAAGCTTTCCAGTTACTTAAGCATAAGTTGTGCAATGCACCCATTTTAGCATTACCCGAAGGAACGGATAACTTCGTGGTATATTGCGATGCCTCACATCAAGGCTTGGGATGTGTTTTGATGCAAAACGAGAAAGTCATCGCCTACGCATCCAGACAGCTGAAAGTTCATGAGAAGAACTACACCACTCATGATTTAGAGCTTGGGGCAGTGGTGTTTGCCCTCAAGATTTGGAGACATTATCTTTACGGCACTAAATGCACCATCTTTACGGATCATAAGAGCCTCCAGCACATTCTTGATCAAAAGATGTTGAACATGAGGCAGAGAAGATGGGTGGAGTTGCTCAGTGATTACGATTGTGAGATCAAATATCACCCAGGGAAGGCGAATGTAGTAGCCGATGCGCTAAGCAGGAAAGAAAGAGTGAAGCCTACAAGAACGCGAGCCATGGGAGTATTGGTTCAGACCAGTTTGAAAAGCCAGATACTGGAAGCTCAGAAGGAAGCCTTAATGGCTGACAACCTAAAGAAAGAAACTCTTCACGGCATAGAAAAGGAATTCGAGGAGAAAGTGGGTTGAATGTGTTATTTCAAGGAAAGAATTTGGATTCCAAGGGTGGAGCAGTTGAGGAAGATGATCATGGATGAAGCTCATCAATCAAGGTACTCGATACATCCAGGATCTGACAAAATGTACAAGGGACTGAAGGAACATTATTGGTGGCCTGGAATGAAGAAGGATATCGCCACCTATGTGAGCAAATGCATGACTTGCGCAAGAATTAAGGCGGAACATCAGAAACCATCCGGACTTTTACAGCAACTGGAAATCCCAGAATGGAAATGGGAACGGATATCGATGGATTTCGTGACCAAGTTACCCAAAACTAAAAAGGGCCATGATTCAATATGGGTGATTGTTGACCGCCTCACGAAATCTGCGCACTTTCTGCCAATTAGAGAAAATTTCAGCATTGAGAGACTTGCACAATTATATGACGATGAGATAGTTATGCGACATGGAGTGCCAACCTCGATCATTTCCGATAGAGATAGTAGATTCACTTCACGATTTTGGAAGTCATTGCAGGAAGCACTGGGTACTCGCATAGATCTAAGCACAGCTTATCATCCTCATACAGATGGGCAAACCGAGAGAACTGTACAAACGTTGGAAGATATGCTGCGTGCTTGCGTGCTAGAATTTGGGGGTAGTTGGGATGATCACTTACCTTTAGTCGAGTTCTCCTACAATAACAGCTATCATGCCAGCATTCAGTGCGCCCCGTATGAAGCCTTGTACGGACGCAAGTGCAAATCCCCACTCAATTGGTTGGAAGTGGGAGAAAGTCGGCTAACTAGGCCTGACATCATTCAAGAAACAACTGATAAGATTAAACTGGCTCAGGAGAAGCTTAAAGCAGCCAGGGATCGCCAGAAGAGCTATGCTGATAATCGACGAAAGCCGTTAGAATTCCAAGTTGGCGATAGAGTACAGCTAAAGGTATCACCTTGGAAAGGACTAATAAGATTTGGAAAGAAGGGAAAGTTGAGCCCTCGTTTTATCGGACCGTTTGAAATCCTGGAAAGAATCGGACCAGTCGCTTACAGATTGGAGTTACCCCCTGAGCTCAGCTCCATTCACAACACGTTTCATGTGTCTAATTTAAAGAAATGCCTGTCGGAGGAGACAGTGATCTTGCCTTTAGGGGAAATTCAAATCGATGAACAACTGCGCGCCGCAGAGGAGCCTATTGAGATCCTTGATCGAGAAATCAAGCAACTCCGGCGCAGTAAAATACCGATCGTCAAGGTACGATGGAACTCCAGGCACGGACCTGAGTTCACTTGGGAGCGGGAGGCTTTCATGAAAGACAAGTACCCGCATCTCTTCACAAAAGACCCCTGCGTTACTAGCAAGAATTAAATTTCGGGACGAAATTTCTTTCAACCGGGGGTAAATGTGACAACCGACAGTTTTGACCTTCAGGTTAGCTACTCGTTTAATCACTCTGTAGCATTTCCGTAGGTTAAAATTTAGTCATTTAAGTTTTTAAATGAAACTAGGTTAGTTTGCGTGAAAAAGTTAGGCTAAAACCTAAAAGTCCCGAAAACTGCCCGAAAAAGCCCGAACCGGCCCGAAATCATCCGATAATCCTAAAATGCCAAATTTAAAGTAACTTTTGGAAATTTAAGTTATTTTGTTTAAAATAAAAGTAAACTGTTCCAAATATTCTAAATTCACCTTCGAAAAAGTTGATTTTTACCAAAAATCACAGAAAACCCGACACTGTGTTTGAGCAAACAGTATTAGGATGACATATTTAAAAAAAAAAAAAAGAGAAGAGGTTGGGGTGGGCCCCACCATGGCTGGCCACCACCCCCCTCCCCCTATCATCTCTCTATCTTTTTCTTTTCCCCAACACATTTAATCACTTCCTCTTTTTCCAACTCAAACCATCATTTCCCTTTTCAAATTTCTTCTTCCATACTCTTTCTCTCTCATTTTCTCTCAAAAATTCCAGCCAAGTTCTTCATCTAAAATCTGATTTTTGAAGATTTGAATAAGATTTTAAAAAGCTCTTGTAGTGGTTTCATTAAGGTAAGTGTTGTAGGTGCATTGTAACTTCGATTTTAGCATTTTTGAAGCTCTTTTCTTGTATTTCTTGAAGATTAAACCCTCTTTTAGTGATGAATATCATTCTTGATGTTTGAGGATGAGAATGAACCTTAGAAATGTGTAAGAACATTCAAAGAAGGTGAAATTCCATGACTCCTCCTTATGAACACAAGATTTGAAGTAAAAATCACATATTTGATGTTTTTTTTTATGCATTTTGGGGCTGAACTTAAAGGATAGTTCATGCATGTCTATGATGATGATAATACACTTTTCATCTTTTTATTTGTTGCATAAAGTGAGTATTTAGTTTACTAGCAAGAAAACCTTCATGAATCTTATGATTTTATGTGTTTTGATAAGTGAAAATGGGTTTTGGTTTCTGGACAGAATCTGTCCGATTTTTGTAGGTTGTTTAGACGACTCAAAAGTATAGTAAATGATCTTATTTTGCTACAAAAATTTGATAGATGAAAGTTTTAAGAGTTAGGAAGAAAACCCATTTTGAATCACTCAAAAATTCGGAGTAAAACCCTTTCAACTATCTAGAAACATTTTGGTATGCAACAGCTTCTGTCAGAAATCTTCTATCATCTTCATGCATGCATATCTCATAGGTAACTTGTCCAAAATGCTTGATTTTTAATTCTAAACTCAAGTTTACTGAGTTAGCTTTCCAAAGAATCCAAAACCATGTGATTTGGTGGATTTTAAAGGGATGAACCAATGAAAACAAGTTGATGGTGCAAGCTGTCCCAAGATGGCAGATCCACATGCACAACTTTAAAAAGGCATATCTCTCTCAAAAGTCACCCAAATGATGTGAAACTTGTCTCATTAGCTTGGTATATGTTTTATTTAGAAAACCCCTTTGGAAATTCGTGATTTGGTGGGATAATGAACTCTCTATGAACAAAACTTTACTGACATGTATCCTTGAAAAATAAAAGTGTGCACTGATTTTGCAAAAATATTTAAAATATGTAAAACACCTCTAAAAATTATGAAATTTGGTAGAGATGATGTTAACATCCCCAAAATCAGTAGGTAAAAATTTGGGAATAATTCCTTTTGTGGACCTAAGCTCAAAGGTAGCATTTTTACAACTTTAAAAATATGGCAGATTCTGAAAATGTACTAAAGACCAATTTTTATAAACTTTAAGGTTTCTCACATACTTGGAAGTCCCTAAGATTTATCAGAACCTAATTTAAACTATATTGGACTAAATAAACTATTTAAGGGCAGTATATAGGATATCGGTATGGTTACTAAAGCTTGGACCGTTGAATTTAGAACTTACGTTAATTACGTATGTTATAGGGCGATTGTAGATCAGGAGCCGGATCTCGGACACGCACTTACGAATACCTAGAACGCTAAACCCACTCAAGGTGAGTATTCACAGCCCCACTTTTTACCGTTTTTATGCGTTTTGGGGTGAAAAGCATGTTATGAATGATTGTGAATGGATTTGTGAAAATGTTATGAATTGAAATGAAATGAAATGAAATGTATAGTGAGTTAAATTTGATGTGTTTTAAAGCATGATATAGTGAGAACAAAATGATTAAGTCCGCGGAAAACTACTATTAACTCATAACAATGGGCCTATAGTACATGTGGATAGCGCTATTTGGATTGACATACCCACCTTAAACTGACGAGTGATAGGTGCACTGTATTGAATAAAAATTTTACACATGTGGGATTTAGTCCCACCGCTGAGGTAGAATAGGGGCGTAGCATGTCATAAAATGGAGGATTGTAGTAACTCACGAAGTAAATATCATGCGATTAACAAATCACCCGGGAAAATTTACTCATAGGTTGGTAGTGAATGAACGGGTTCACTATAAGTGTTTACAAACTTTAGTGAATGAACGGATTCGCTATAACTGATTTTGAAAACTTAGTGAATAAAAAGATTCACTATAAATGGATTACGAATACTGAGTGAATAAAAATATTCACTGGAATTGTCGTTGCATTTAAAATATTTTGGGCATATAAAAACCTGTGAACTCACCAACTCTTGTAGTTGACACTTGTTTAACATGCTTTTCAGGAAATCCGAAGGTTTGATAAGGTCATTAGTGGAATTTTGTGTACACCAATCAAGACAATATTTATTTTGTTTAAGTCTGTAAACTTTAAACTATGGTTGGGTTGTGATACTTATTAAACATATTTAAATTTATGTTACGAATGATTGGTGTGATTTATCTCCTATCGCGATGAAATCTTGACTGTCACACCTTGCGGTTCCGCTTTAGCGGGGTGTTACATTAGACCATTGGTTTAATTTTTGGGAGGCCTGCGAGCCACTTACAACCCTTTGTCATGTAAATGACCTTAGGATAGACTTTAAATATTTTTTCCTTTCCGGAGTTCCATCAGACGTGCCGAGGCCAGTGGGAGCTACGCGAGAAGTTTGAAGATTTATAGTTAATAGGTCATTTTTGGTCTTTTAGGAATTAGTTGGCAAATCTATAGTTAGATGTTTTTTACTGCGTAGTTGTTAATCTTAAACTGCGTGGATGTGTTTAATTGTCTCCTCATGATTGGTTGATAATTATTGCATGTTTAGTATTTATCAAACGTTTTAAAATTTAGAGAGAGTTTTAAAACTTTACAATCATGAAATCTATTAGGTTTTTAAAATTAAAATTACCAGCTTTTTGAAACCTCTTTAACGGTAGATTTTATTTTTAAAACCTTATGTTTATAAGATTGTTTCTCTTATAAAGGCATGTTGACAAAACAGTTAGTTTTGGTCAGCAAGAGGACTTTCAAAAACAGTTAGTTTTTGGTTAGCAGTCATGCTATTAAAACAGTTAGTTTTAATTAGCAAGTGCTTTTAAAACAGTTAGTTTTAAACATCGTGTATGTTTAATAACAGTTAGTTTTTAAACATCGGTTGCCTTTTTAAACAGTCAGTTTTAAAATTGCAAAGTTTTCGTAAAATACTGGAATATAAAAGGTTTTTCAAAACTTAGTTAGAACCCAAGAAAATCATAGATCAGTAGTGCAACCCACTTGGGACACCTAACGGCGTAAGGTACGCGGGCATTGGAAGTGAGCAAGCCTTGGGCGTCCGCGTTCAAACCCCAAGTTGAAAGGGGTGTGATAAGTACACTAGTCCCAAATGGTGCGATCTATTTTGGTTTTGTAACAATTCACCGTGTCGTATCGGGCCAAAATGCACTGAGGCAGTAAAACATGTACGGTTTTATCCGATGTCCCGAAAAGATCTAGGAGTCATGTCAGTTAGATGTGATTGGTATAAGTCCTTACCTACCGAAATAGAACGGGCCTGGTGTGACGTGAGCAAGCCGTACATCAGGACGTATGAAATAAGTATCCTAGCCCAATACTTATCATTTAAGGTTTTATTGATATTTGTTGGGAGTCTATTCACAGTTACTAAAGCCAAATATTTTAAATGTGTAGATGGCAAACACTGTAACCAACACTAATAAACCTGTCTCTTCGCTCCATTCTTGAAAAGGACAAGCTCACTGGAGCTAACTTCCTCGACTGGGAGCGCAATCTGATGATTGTGCTCCGGCACGAGAGGAAGTGGTACGTCCTAGAAGAGCCTCTAGGTGAGGCCCCTCGAGCAAATGCAACTGCCAATGTAAGAAATGCTTATAGAAAGCATTCTGATGATTTGCTGGACGTTGGCTGTCTCATGCTTGCGACTATGAGCCCCGATCTGCAAACCGGGCTCATGAACACCAATGCCTATGACATGATCCGCCAGTTGAGGGACATGTTTCAGACGCAAGCACGCACAGAGCGTTATGATGCCACTCGGGCACTGAACGCGTGCAAGATGGCCAAGGGGACCTCGGTCAGTGATCACGTCATGAAAATGAAGAAGCATATTAATCACCTATAGAGGCTTGGTCACCCAGTTCCGTTGCAGTTAGCAACGGATACGATACTCAACTCACTGTCTGAGGATTACAAGCAGTTTGTAATTAACTATAATATGAACAACATGGAAAAGACAATTGCCGAGTTACATTCCATGTTGAAAACTGCTGAGTTGAGTATGGGGATCGGGACCAAGACCAAGGATGTGCTCATGGTCAGAGATGGTGGGGCAAAGAGGAAGCGTGGGCATGGAAACACCAGTAAGGGCAAGAGCCAGCCTCAGGGTAGCCAGAGTGTGACCAAGGTTGAGAATAATGACAAACGCAAGGGCAAGGGCAAGAAAGTGAAGCCTAACAAAGCAATGACCGAAAACAGATGCTTCAAATGTCATGAGATCGGTCATTGGAGGCACAACTGTCCAAAGCATCGCGAAGCAGGTATTAATGCCTCAGGTATTCGTGATTGCTTGGATTTGTCACTTTCACTTGTTAGTTTACAAGTATGTTGACACCTAGTGCAAAATATTTTAATTGCAGGTGGTCAAAAGTGATGAGCCCGTGATTGCGAGGATCTGCGTGCTACTTTATCATTAGATATTTATCAAGACAATTGTAAATTTATGTTTGTGGTTTTAAAACAATTTTGAATGATTGTGATCTTTTGGATATTTATGGTTTATTAAAATTGGTTTTAAACTTATTGTCTTGATTTAATATCTTGTGGATGATGATGTTGTTGAATCTGTTTAAAGTCGAGATTGACTTGATTCAAATAAGTAGATCCTAGATGTCATATATTACACTAACAGAATTACTTCAATGTTTTAATTAATTGATTTGAAGTAATAGTTATATGAAAACCTGTCAAAAACACACGAAGTACTATTATTTTAGGAATGTGTTTTTGAGAATAAAACATACATGAGTAAAAGGATTATAAAATATTTTATAGTCAGGTTTAATTACTCATGAGTTTTAGAAAGAATTTAGGATGTTGTTTCAGATCACGTTGATAACATTAGTATTTATAAAACTAGGAAATTCCAAGCCTTGGAATTGGGATTTGATAAAAATCCAGTTAAGTTTTGTAAATATTAAATTCTAGTATTACTTAAAATAGAATTGACTAGGGAGTCAAGTTTTTGACTAAAGTCAATAGTTAATTTTAAGTAATGGTTAGTTTTCATATACGTTAGTGGGAGCCCAGTTTATTCTATATCCAGTTCCGTGATAAAGAATAAAAGATATATATAAGTATATATGTCTGTATGTATTAATTATTGATTTAATATATCTCGGAATTATAATCCAGGTAGGATATAAATTCATAAGATATAAGATCTACCTTTTAGTCAAAAAGGATAGATAAATAGTTTCAAAATTTGAGACAGTATAAAGTCATAATTGACTTTAATCAATAATTAGATTGTGTTGGAATAGTTAAAGATATCAAATATCTTTTGGACTCCAAAGTGTTATAAAACACTAGGGTGAATTTCCTGGATTTGGTAAATGGAAATTCTGTTCGATTTCAGGTCGAAATCATGTATCTACACAACAACTAAGGGAAGTTGCAGTTTGATGTTTCATATTCAAGGGAACCAGGAGTTATTCCAGTATCTCCAGGTTCAGGGAATATGGTGAAAGTCTAGTTTTGTTTTAAGGGTGTTTGCAAGAACAAAATTAGCATAATCAAGTGGAAAGTATCAGTTGATACTAAGCTTGTATTATTTTGGTTGTTTTTCTTTGATTAGTATGGTAAACACTAATTAAAGGGTTTAAACTGAAGAAGGGTGATACTTCGTTTAAATCAGTATTTAGTATTCGTTGAATAGACACTATAAAAGTAACTTAGAAATGCTATTAATTTCCTTATTATTACAGAGTGGAATATGGAGCACTATACGAAATTAGTTTCTTTGTTTCTTTTACACTTAGCATGTTTTTGATCCGGGAATAAAAACTAGTTTCAGTTTTTATTTGAAATTATCCGTGATAACTTATCAAGGTGGGAACCTGGTAGGGCTATAAAGTCATCGTGGAGTTTCTGGGTAGTTATGAACAGTTGTTGAATAACAGCTACAAGTGATGTAGACCAAAAACTACACGGATATTCGATAGAGCAGCGAATATCGGATGTGATCCGCCGGTTGAGATTACTCCATGGATTTAGTCATGAGTAAAACTCCCAGAGGTTGTCCTTACCACCTAAGGTATTTGGTTTGGCATTACGAGGACCGTTGGATACTTAGTACATTCTAACATCACGCCGTAACAGGGTGGTCATACGGGGCGTAACTAGATTCAGCGGAAGCCGTGGTGACAAATGCAGATATGCAAGGTGGGATTTGCACCTCTTCTTCGAAGAGAGATATTTCGTGGGCCCCTTGACTGACTGAAAAGACTGATGAAGTGCATGGCCATGCCCAAATGAACTGATTTGTTCTTTGTCGTTTACCAATCAGTAGAGGTCGGATAGTCGAGAAACATAATCTTTAAGTATTCAGAGTTGACTGTATTCATGCTCATACTCAAAATTGAAATATCGTGATGCAAAAGGAAAAGCCTAGTTATACCCGATTTGTGGACAGTTTGTTCATAAATGTTATTTCCTTTAGGAAACGTTTTATCACCTATCTGGGTATAAGAGTGCTTATAACCTGGTTAGCCTAAGTGCCTGTCTAGGAGCCTCCTTAGGTCCGTGTCATCAATCTGGTATTGCCAACTTGCACAAGTGGGAGTCTGTTAGGAATTATGTGCATAAGTTGACAAACCGTTTGATCACATATCCAACGTTATAAGACACTTGAGGGTCACACGTGTGAGGACCTATAATTCGGATAGTAAAATAACCCCAGTTTGGAGAGTTTAGTTTTATAATAATGAATTATAAAACTGTTGGGTGTTTTCTGTATAAACCCCAAAGTAAAAGGTTTCTGATAATTAATTACAGTTTATATATTTATTAGTTAAATAATTATATAAGTTAATTAATTGGTTTATAATTATCTAGAAATTATTATAAGGAAAAATATAATAATTGGTAAATATTCTTTCTTGGAAAGAAAGAAAGAATAAGATAATTATGGAAATTATTCTTTCTTAGAGAGAAAGAAAGAATATGGAAGCAATCTAGTATATGGAAATTATTCATATAAATAGATGTGCTAGGCTAAGATTATTCAATCAACTAATTCATATTCACCAAGAAACCTTTCTCTATCCTATCTCTCTCTCTCTCTCTTGTCGATCTCAAACAAGAAACCAGATCCGGTTTCGTGTTTCGTTCGATCGTGTTCTTCGCGTACCGTTTGTTCGTGAGGTGTTCGGCGTTAGATCCAACTAGAAGGAATTCTGTTTGGTCATTTACGGGGGGATTTATCTCAAGCAATCCAGGTAATAATCCTAAACCTATTATTATTAATTGTATAAAATAAACAATAAAGAACTTTGATGTTTTTCGGGATTTATATCATTATGCTTCCGCTTAATCAAACCAGTTAGGTTTGATTGTTAAACCTTTTGAAACAGTTTGTTTCATATGGTTTTGTCGTGTATCTCAAACCAGTTAGGTTTGAGATCACAGTTATTCTCGTGTCAGTTCGATACGAGGATCACACAAAATCCTAACACTTACTAGGAGTCGTCTTGCCGGTGCCCGATCCTTACTTGTTGCACCGTCTGCATAATTTGTTCATATTATTCTTTTGCTTTGTTTAGCATTATGTCTAGTGGCTAGTTACTTTATAGTGCTTGCTATGGATTGATGAACTTGTAGGATGATTTGACTTATGGTTTAATTTAATTACTAGATTTATGTTATATTGAATGTTTGTCTTGTGATTCCAATTTATTGTTTTAACTGTGGCTACTTGAATTCGTTGGTTAGGTGTGTTTGTTATCTTACAATTAATTAATAGACTCCGTTCGGTTAATCAACCTCTCTTACCTTTCACTTTGGTGACGTGGTAAGCAACTCTTCAGACTAGAGTAAGTTGGATAGTAGGGTCCCACGACTTGGAAATAAATATGGCGACTTGTACTAGATTTCTAATCCCTGTACTTGGGCCGGGAGACCAACCTGGTTGATAATCACAAATATTCATGATAGGGTGCTTTATGCTTAAACTCTTACAATAACCATTAAATCTGTGTCATTTGGTAATTTATGTCAAATCATTTAAAAAGGGATTCTACAATCCTTAGTAAGTACTTGTCTTTCCTTTGATATAAAAGGTTTAGATTTTTATTTTCTTTCTTAGTTAAATCTTGTCTTTACAAAAATCCCTCTTAATTACTAGTAGTTTAAAGACTAATTAGTTTGACTTAAAACCAAGATTAGGTAGGTTCACTATTGCCAGTGGTAAAAACGATACTTGGAACTTACCTAAACTATATTATACCCGATCAGGTACGCTTGTCTGTGAATGTGTGATTAATAGTTGGGGTAACTAACAAGGGTAAAACTTGTGATTGAATTTATATATATATATATATATATATATATATATATATATATATATTCACACACCAATTACTATCAAAACAGTTCTCCGATTTAGAGGACTATAAATTAGTGATGGTCACTGAAGAGGTAAGAACAGGAGAAACTGAATCAAAGACGAAGGCAAGAGAAGTGCTTTTGGTATCTTTTGTATCTCTTATCACGTTCCTTTTTAGTTTCTTCTGTTGTGGTCGGTTAAGAATACCGTACAACTTACTTTGAGTGAGTGTCTTTATGTTGTTAGACATAGTTAGGCAGGTGGTGTTAGTCTCCCTATATTTATGAAGAGGTTCCATGAACTTGCTGACTACTTTAGAGTTAGAGTAAACAATACCGATCGTCTCCAGGTCAATGAGAAGGCACTTGAACCGATGATGACTTTGAGAGAATGTTTCACCTTTGATATTAATGAAGTTTTCATACTGATGAACAAGGAAGATTTTCCTTGATTCCATGAGAACAGAAGTGCCCTCATATTGAACACAAAGAGTGTTCCATATCACTCTAGAAGTCCGGGGATGACATATATAGTGGAAGACATTATCAGAAAGAGACATGGATATTAGAGATCTGGCTTTGGTGTCAATGTTGACAAGCCTTCTATCTTCATTAGTCCAGTTGGGAACACGCTTCTCAATCTCTCTTTCAAGGATTCCTGTTTCATTTGTAGTGCCAGGAACATCATGTACTATTTAAATGAGAACGTATGGTCCATGTTCTAGAAAGTAGGGAATTTGAGGATCAGATCCAGCAAGAAATAATTCCATGCTTGTTTTCCACAAGGAAAAGTTATCCTTGTTGAATCTAGGAGGTTTACAAAGAGATCTGCCATAAAAGTAGTTATCTTTATTAGCTTGAAGAGCCATAAGAATTTATGAAGAATCGCCATATTTTCAAGACGGAAAGAGCTTCAATCTACTCTGATAGCACTTGTTGGTCCCAAGTAGGTGACCTTCAAGTAATAAGAAATATAGAAGGGGGGGTTGAGTATAATCACTCACTTTTTGACTTTTTAAATTTCTTTGTATTAACAAATGGAAATTTACAAGATTGTCGCGGAATAGATAAGGATAAACCTAATCTAAACAATCTTAAAGTTACAATTTCTTTCACTGTGCACTAAGTAAGTAAGAGGAGTTTAGAAAGAACTTAGAGGAAGATTATGAAGAAAGGTCTTGAGGAATAAGATTGTAGAAGAAGAGGTAAGGATAACATCTTCTTCACGTCAATATATACCTCATGCATTAAATGCAGGGCAGAAACACTACTGTACACGTGTTGTACTCTTTGTGGTTGTTGTGTACTTTTTACTATAAACAAATTCCTTTGCACGTTGGACAAAAGTGTGCTTATAGGAAATAGTCACCTTATAGGCCCATAACTACAGATGGAACAATATAGTGACTGTCCTTTTTTACTATGTATCAAAAAGGTGTATAATCCTTTTGTGCATAAGATAAAAGACAATGTTCATTCTTTAGGATCAGATTACTGATCAGCGAGAGAGTCCCTGATACTAATGATGATCAGAGGTCGATGTTACCTGATGTCTTCAGAGAGTCATACATAATGTGAATAGGTTGCTATCACTGAATCTGTCGTCAGATCACGAGCTACGTTGTTCCTATGATCAACTATTTTTTCGACATCGCTGGTGGATCTGTGGTTATGACTGATGTCCTTGGGAGGATCTTTGTTTCAGATCAGTATCAGTAGTCTTTTGAACAAACTCATTCAACTACTAATCATGATCATGATCATTCATTCCGATGCTTGAATAAATAAGAATATCTCTTAACAGACTCTGTGATAATTCCTCAAGTTGTAATAAAAAATTTTCCTATTCATTAAGTAAAGTTACAGGATAATTATCATTTCATAAGGTCTTAGGATAGATGCATCAATTAAAGCAAATTCTAAAAATGGTAGTTAGAAATGTTTATGTTCATGTTAAATATTTTTAAATTATTTAGCCACTAGTGTTCATACAAGCTTCAAAACTGGTGTATTAAAGAATTATAAAAAATACAAATGACTAAATAGCCGTAAGGTTAATATATGTCATGCGAACGGCTAATGATGAAATACTTAACGGAATGTAAAATACATAAAATGGTATGTTAAATTTAAAGAAGGTAGTGAATGAAACAAGGTTTTGGTAAATCCACTTGGATGTATTTTATAATTTATCTTTAAAATAAAAAGGAAAAATAAGGATAGCCAGCAAATTACCGAAAACAGAATTAGAAGGCGAGCAAAAACATTATTCAAGTGGAAATTCACAGAAAATAGTATAGATTAGTTGAACGTCGAATATTTAATTATCTTTAGGTCCTTGATGTGAAATCAGTTTATAGGTTTCTCATAAACTGTTTCAACTGTTTTAGAATAAATATGAACGTTTTTTGAATATTATTCCAGTTTATTTTACTACAAACTTTTTAACCATAACTTAGAAGTAAGTTAATACATGATATTCTATTACATACAAATGGATAAATAATTCATATTTGCTTATTGGCAGTATACCTTCTATAATTATATGGATTTAACTATTTGCTTCTGTTAGAAATTAATTAACTTCCATATTGTTTTCATAAAACATGTTTTTGAGCTATGACTATATTATGTTCTTTCTATAAATTTATTGTTGCAACTTCATCTTTTTATTATCCATTATTGTTGACAGTATTATTTAATTTTTCATCATTACCTAATATCATAAAACAATATTTAAACACTTACAAAAATGATTTTCAATCAAATACTTTAGTGATCAAAATATTAACGTATGAAATAACAACTAAAACAATTTTTAAATGGAGTGAGGTTGGTATAATGCCTAACAAAGATATATGGATGTCTATGTTTTTAAATATAAATCAATTTTTAAACGAATTGAGTTTGGCATAATGCCTAACAAAGATATCTGGATGTCTATGTTTCTGTTGATCCAGCTCTCCTAACACCTGATGAAATGACAATGATCCTGAATCTTTACTTAGTGAATAGGTTTTTACTTCTGTTATAGCTTGAGGAATTATCACTGAGTCTGTTCAGTGTTATTCCATGTTACTTATGCTGTAACTTATTTTTATAGTAATCAGGATCAGGATCAGGAGACGAACGAGTCTGTTCTGTAGACTACTGATCCTATCCACTGAAGTGAAGACCTCCTGAAGACATCAAGATCATACTCAAAGAACCATCAGCAACGTCGAAGACTTAGCTGATGACAGGAATAGCATGCTCGTGATCTGAAGACGGAACTCAATGATAGCAGGCTGCTCAATATCGTATGACATCCTGAAGAATCATCAGGATACAAGTGACCCTGAACAGCACCAGCTTCAGGACTCTAGTCACTGATCAGTATCCTGATCCTGAAGGATTAGTGTAATGTCTTAGTCTAATGCACAAAAGGATTATCCGCCTTTACTGACACAAAAGTA
This sequence comes from Centaurea solstitialis, assembly GCA_030169165.1. Lineage (NCBI taxonomy): Eukaryota > Viridiplantae > Streptophyta > Magnoliopsida > Asterales > Asteraceae > Centaurea > Centaurea solstitialis. Next base: position 54,256,408 of record CM058045.1, on the reverse strand, counting down.
CATAAGGACAGTCTCTTTACTGTTCCCTCCGTACTTATCAGACCTCAAGGCAACTGTGTACACACTTCCTCTTTTGCACACCATGCAAAGAGTAATTGTTTATAGTAAATAGTACAAAGGACCACTTACATTGTGACACGTACACAAAAGTGAGTCTACATGCATTTAATGCATTGGGTATAAATAGGACGTGAAGAGAAGTTCTCCATACTTATTCATCATCCTAAATCTACCCGAATCCTTTCTTTCTTTATTCCCTCTATCTTCTTTCTTACATCTTCTCACTCTAGTGCATAGTGAAAGAACTTAGATTGTTTAGTTTAGACTTATTTGTCTTTTCTATTTCCGCAACAATCTGTAAATTCATTTTGTTTATACAACAAGAATTAAAAAGTGAAAACTTTTGTGATTATATTCAACCCCCCCCCTTCTATAATCCCAAACACTATCCTTAATTGAAGGTCACCTCTTTGGGACCAACAAGTGGTATCAGAGCAGATACAAGCTCTCATTTTCTTCTTAGAAAAATCTTGTGATCCTCTCTTCTAATCCATGGCACTTCAAGCTAAGGATAACTACTTTGATACCGGCTCTGATGGAAAGCCTCCTAGGTTTAACAAAGATAACTTCTCTCTTTGGAAAACCAGGATGGAACTCTTTCTCTCTGGTTCTGATCCCCAGATTCCATACTTTCTGGAAAATGGACCACATGTGCCTACACAAACCGTCCACCCCATTCCTGCTGCCGCTGGCCAACCAGCTGTACCTGAAAGGCAACTGGTAAAGCCTGTGACGGACTGGAATGATGAAGACAGACGCCTTGTCAACATTGACACTAAGGCTAGGTCTCTCATCGCCATGTCACTCCCTGACGATGTATTCCATTCTGTCTGCCACCTTCGATCTGCTAAAGAAATATGGGACACTCTCTGTGTTCAATATGAAGGTATTGCTGTTCTCATGGAATCAAGAAAGATTTTCTTGGTTCGTGAGTATGAAAGCTTTATTCATCAGAAGGATGAAACTCTCTCCCAGCTACATCAGAGATTCAACTGTCTTCTGATTGATCTGAAGACCATCCGTACTACCTACTCTAACTCTGAGGTGGTCACCAAGTTCATGGAAGCTCTTCCTAAACATTGGGAAATATACACCTCCTGCTTAACTATGTCAAAGGACATAAAGACACTCACATTAAGTGAGTTGTACGGTATTCTTCTCAACCGTGAACAACAGAAGAAACTGGAAAAGAATCTCATAAGAGATTCTAAAGATACCAAAAGTAACTCTGTTGCATTGGTCTCTGACTCAGTTCCTACTGTCGCCACTCCTTCTTCAGTAACTATTACTGAATTAGAATCTTCTGACTCTGACATGTCAGAAGATCCTGAATTCAATGAATCTCTTGCCTTGTTAACCAGATCTTTCAAGAAGTTTGCCAAAAAGGGAAACTTCCACAAAAAGAAACATCTTACTATTACTGACAAGCCTAAATCAGACCCTATTGATAAGGCTACTGCTATCTGCTACAACTGTCAGGGCAAAGGACACTTTGCTAATGATTGCAGGTACAGGAAAAGTCAGTTTGCTCCCTCCTCTGCCAAATCTTCTTCTAAGAACCCCAAATACCAGCGCCTGAAAGAAAAGTACAAAAAGATGAAAATTCAGCGCAAGGGTAAAGGTCTCATCGCAGAAGACTGCGACTGGGATGATGTCTCCTCTGATGACTCATCGGATGAGGAAGACACTCAAGTGGCTTTGATGGCCATTATTGAGGAACCTACCTTAGCTCTCATGGCTAAGATAGAAGAGGTCCCTGAAGAGATTCCTCCTCAGGCTCCTGAAGCTTCTTCTTCCACAACTCCTGAAGCTTCCACCTCTGCGACTGATTCTTCCAGTCTGGTACCTATTCCTCTCGTCCCTCTTGAAAGCTTAACTCAGCTGGACCTGGTCACTCTTGATCTTTACAAAGCCCTGAATGGTAAAACTTCTGCTGAAAAAATCAATATTGACCTACGTGGTCAACTCAAAGAATGCCAAGAAAAAATAAAACAACTTACCATTCTGGAAGAAAACTATAAAGACCAGGTCACTGTAAACAAAACTCTCTGTATTGAAAGAGAAATGGCTCTTGCTGCCAAAGAAAGAGCCCTGGCTGAGTTAAACGCTGAAAAAGTCACCATCAAAGGATGGAGTGACGCCTCTGAAAAGGTTGATGAAATATTAGCCTCAGGAAGAAATGTTAAAAACAAAAGGGGTCTTGGATACACTCATGGAGGAACTAAATCTGATAGTTCCATGCTCAAATTTGGAAAATTTGTTTTTCTATCCCTGATCCCAATGCTCCTGAAAACATTCCTTCTTCCTCTAACACACACTCTGAAGGTGCTCCTAAGAGCAAAAAGAACACAGTCAAAGAAAAATCTAACACTGTAACACCTTCAAAGACCAAGAGTCCTAAACCCAAGAACAAAGTTCTGGGTGGTGGTCCTTCAGTCTCAGGATCAAAATCTTTTTCTCAAAATCTTGCTCCCAGAATGAAGATTGACCTGAAGCAAAAGACTCAGGAGAAGAAACCAAATCCTCCAATGTCCAATGCTAAAGGCATACTTGGTGCTGGTCCTGCTCACTTAAAGTTTAAAGACTTCCTGGACCACACTAAACGCTTTCAATATCGCAAATGTTATCACTGTGGATTAAACGACCATATTGCGAGTAAGTGTCCTGATGCTACATAAGCTGAAAAATTAGCTAAGGTAAAGAAAAATCCTAAGACTGACAATTCAGTCAAAGGAAAGAAGGTTGTCAAGACTATCTCACCAGTCAAGACTCCAGCCTCAAGAACTGATAAATCAGTCAAGGCTGCCACTGACTCCACCAGTCCTACTGATACTTCTGGATCCATAGTTCTATGGGTACCAAGAAAAACTTAAACTCTAAATTTTACAGGATAAGGGCATCTGGTACCTGGACAGTGGATGCTCTCGACATATGACTGGTTCGAAATCTGTCCTCACTAACTACCGTGAAGAAAGAGGTCCTGCTGTGACCTTTGGTGGAAACGGTAAAGGCCAAACCCGAGGGTATGGCATACTGACCTGTAACACCCCGCCAAAGCGGAAACGCAAGGTGCAACAGCACAGATTTCATAGCGATAGGAGATAAATAACACCAATCATTCATAATTAAAATTCAATAGCGTTTACAAAGTTTACAACCCAACCATAATTTAAAGTGTTTTACAAACATAACCAAATAATAATAATAAGGTCTTGATTGGTGATTTCATAACAACAAAACTAAGTTTTATCGGTCACCTTCTGATTTCCTGAAAAGCATGTTAAAAAGAGACGTCAACTACGAGAGTTGGTGAGTTCACAGGTTTTGATATGCACAAAAATTTTTACATGCAGACATATTATATAAAAAAAATTTATTGAATATTTTTAACCGTTCACAACCACGTGTATACTCGGATGTTTGCTCACGCCAAAATACACAATTATGCATAAGATATGTAAAACTTCGAGCCACTACCAAACCGTTAACCCCAACGAATACCTCAGAGGTGGTTGCTAACCACATGGGCGGAACGTTCGTGCGAACTACCTCAGCGGTGGAACTCACGTCCACATGGGTAGGTCGTCTTTCAACGAGTACCACAGCGGTGGGATCTTTTGCCCCACATGTGTAGTCGTTACTTCAGAAATAGTGCACCCTTCTCTCGTCAGTCCTTCGGGTGGGTATTGGTACCAAATAGCGCTATCCACTAAGTCCATAGGCTCCTAAATGAGTTAATGGTAGTGTATATTCTAAGGGGCAAACTTTACTCGCTCATATCGTCACAATGCATACTCACAAAATCATGCTAAAATGCATACGTGTACACAATTCATTAACCATGCCAAAAGCATACGTGTACATAATTCATTAACCATGCCAAAAGCATACGTGTACATAATTCATTAACCATGCCAAAAGCATACGTGTACATAATTCATTTAACCATGCTAAGAAGCATACATGTACACAATTCATCAAACATTGCTAGAAAGCAAATTTTCATAACTTTTATTAACAACATGATTTTCACCCCAAATACGTAAAAACGTTAAAAACGGGACTGTGAATACTCACTTGAAGTAGCTTTTGCGTTTCTAGGCGGTTGATTAGTGCGTGGTTAAGTCCCGGCTCCGATTTTACCAATGCCCTAATAGAAACGTAGTTGTCGTAAGTTCTAAATTTTTACGGTCCGTAAATAATGAGTTAATTCCGATATCCATATAATGCTTTTACTATAATTTAATAAGTTCATTTTAATATAAAAATAAGTTTTTATTTATTTAATTAAAGTCCAAAAAGTTGGGGATTTCTTGATAAAATCAAAATGTCCTTTTCTAAGAAATCTGATTTTGTCCAGATTTGTAGTATTCCAAAAACACCATCATTTTGCCTAGTTTCAAAAGGAGTTTAACCTCCAAATTTTTATCCAGTAATAATAAGGGCTTTAACCATAATCCTACCAATTTTCATGATTTTTGGAGATAATTAACATATTTTAAAAATTATGGGAAAATCAGTGTGCATGTAATGATTCTGAAATGACATGTCTGTGGTGTTTGGGTCATGGAGGAATCATTTCCACACCAAAATTTGAATTTCAAAAGGGGTTTGAAAGTTAACTCAACTATCTAACATATGAAACTTGTTTCACACGATTTGGATACTTTTTGAATGAGATATGACCTCAAGAACTCAAGTAATTGAATCGGCCATGGTTGGACAGATTGCATACCGATTTCTTTTTCATTGGTTGAACATCTAAAACTTCCCCAAATCATGTGTTTTCGGAGTCTTTGGAAAGCTAACTCATTAAGCTTGATTCTAGACTCAAGAATCATGTATTTTGAACAATCCATCAAAGAGTTATGCATGCATGAAGCTAACATAAATTTCTGACCAAGAACTGATGCACACTAAAATGTTTAATCATGGTTAAGGGTTCAGATCTTGGAGTTTTTACATGATTCCAGTGGGGTTTGACCCCTAACACATAAAATATTGTTCCATAAATATTTCAAGGAGAAATGAGTTCGAGAAAACCCTTTTTGGGTCGTATAAACTACATGCAAAAATCGGACAGCATCTGTCCAGAATCAAAACCCCTTTTTATTCATCAATACACATAAAATCACAAGATTTTTGGGGGTTTCTTGCTAACAAACCAAAAACTCTTATTATACAACAAATAAATAGATGAAATATGAATCAATACCATCAACACACATGCATGAACTATCATCAAAGTTCAGCCCCAAAATGATAATCAAAAACATCAAACAAGAAGATTTTGCTTCCAATCTTGTGTTCTTATGGGGGATTCATGGATTTTCACCTTCATAGAATGTTTAAACACATTTCTAAGGTTCTATCTCATCCCCAAACATCAAGATGGTTATCAAACCATAAAAGAGGGATTAAACCTCAAAGAAAATAGAAGAAAGCTCAAGAATGAGCCAAAAATCGAATCTAAACATGCATATACTTCTCTTACCTTTGATAAACACTAATGACAATTTAAAAACTTGCTTGAATCTTCAAAATAAACTCAGATTTGTGATGGAATAAGGCTGGAAATATTGAGAGTTGAGAGAGTTTTAGAGAGAGGGAATGATAGAGAGAGAGTGGAATTCTTGAAAATGAAAAGAGAAGAGTGTATGATTTAATTTTGTTGGGAATAAAAAGAGGGAGAGAGGTGATTGGATGGTGGTGGCCGGCCATCTTGCGCCAACCATCATCTTTTCTTCTTTTTTTTTTATTTAAAAGTGTTAGAAATACTGTTAGTTGAAACACAGTGTCGGTTTTTAGTGCGTTTTCGGTAGGAACCGATTTTTCGAGGGAAATTTTAGATCATTTATATCAGTTTACTTATATTTTAAATAAAATAACTTAATTTTTCTAAAAAATTAACTTTAATTTGGCATTATAGGATTTTCGGACGATTTCGGACCGGTACGGGCTTTTCGGGCAACTTTCGGGACTTTTAAGTTTTAGCCTAAATTTTTCACGCAAACTAACCTAGTTTCATTTAGAAACTTAAATAACTAGTTTTTAACCTACGGAAACGCTACTGAGTCGATTAAACGAGTAGCTAACCTGAAGGTCAAAAACTGACAGTTGTCACATTTACCCCCGGTTGAAAGAAATTTCGTCCCGAAATTTAATTCTTGTTGCTACCGCAGGGGTTCTTTGTGAAGAGATGCGGGTACTTGTCTTTCATGAACGCTTCCCGCTCCCAGGTAAACTCTGGTCCGTGCGTAGAGTTCCATCGCACTTTGACAATCGGTATTCTACTGCGCCGGAGTTGCTTGATTTCTCGGTCAAGAATCTCAATAGGTTCCTCCGCGGCGCACAGTTGTTCATCAATTTGTATTTCCCCTAAAGGCAAGATCACTGTCTCTTCCGACAGGCATGTCTTTAGATTGGACACATGAAACGTGTCGTGAATAGAGCTGAGCTCCGAGGGTAAGTCCAATCTGTAGGCGACTGGCCCAATTCTTTCCAAGATTTTGAACGGCCCAACAAATCGGGGGCTCAACTTCCATTTCTTTCCTAATCTGATTAGCCCTTTCCAAGGTGATACCTTTAGTAGCACTCTATCACCAATCTGGAATTCCAATGGTTTCCGTCGGTTATCGGCGTAGCTTTTCTGGCGATCCCTGGCTGCTTTAAGCTTTTCCTGTACCAGCTTAATCTCATCAGTTGTCTCCTGTACGATGTCAGGCCTAAGCAGTCGACTCTCTCCCACTTCCAACCAATTGAGTGGGGATCTGCACTTGCGTCCATACAGTGCTTTGTACGGGGCACACTGAATACTTGTATGGTAATTGTTGTTGTAGGAGAATTCAACCAAAGGTAGGTGATCATCCCAGCTACCTCCGAATTCCAACACACATGTACGTAGCATATCCTCCAGTGTCTGTATAGTCCTTTCTGTCTGACCGTCAGTTTGTGGATGATAGGCGGTGCTCAAATCCACACTGGTACCCAATGCTGCCTGTAGTGACTGCTAGAATTGCGAGGTGAATCTGCTGTCTCTATCGGAGATGATCGAGATCGGCACTCCATGACACATGACTATCTCATCGACATACAATTGCGCGAGTCTATCAATGCTAAAACTTTCTTTTATTGGCAAGAAGTGTGCAGATTTCGTGAGTCGGTCAACGATTACCCAAATCGAATCATGGCCCTTTTTAGTCTTGGGTAACTTGGTCACGAAATCCATTGATATCCGCTCCCATTTCCATTCTGGGATTTCCGGTTGCTGTAATAGTCCTGACGGTTTCTGGTGTTATGCCTTTATTCTTGCACAAGTCAGACATTTGCTCACATAGGTGGCGATATCCTTCTTCATCCCAGGCCACTAATAGTGTTCTTTCAGCCCTTTGTACATTTTGTCAGCCCTGGGTGTATCGAGTACTTTGATTGATGAGCTTCATCCATGATCAATTTCCTTAACTGATCGACTTTCGGAACCCAAATTCTATCCTTGAAATAACGCACTCCATCCGATTTCTCCTCAAACTCTTTTTCCAACTTGTGAAGAGTTTCTTTCTTTAAATTGTCAGCCTTCAGAGCCTCTCTCCGGGCTTTCAATATCTGACTTTTCAGACTGTTCTGCACTACCATTCCCATTGCTCGCGTCCGCGTAGGCTTCACTCGTTCCTTCCTGCTTAGCGCATCAGCTACGACATTCGCTTTCCCTGGATGATACTTAATCTCGCAGTCGTAATCGCTGAGCAACTCAACCCATCTTCTCTGTCTCATATTCAGCATTTTCTGATCGAGAATATGCTGGAGACTCTTATGGTCCGTATAGATGGTGCATTTGGTGCCGTAGAGATAATGTCTCCAAATCTTAAGGGCAAACACCACTGCTCCAAGCTCTAAGTCGTGAGCGGTGTAGTTCTTCTCGTGGACCTTCAACTGTCTGGATGCATAGGCAATGACCTTCTCGTTCTGCATCAGAACACATCCTAAGCCTTGATGTGAAGCATCGCAATACACCACAAAGTTATCCGTTCCTTCGGGTAACGCCAGAATGGGTGCATTGCACAACTTATGCTTGAGCAACTGGAATGCTTCCTCTTGTTTCTCTCCCTAGATGAACTTCTTGTCCTTTTGCGTTAAGGTTGTCAGCGACTGCGCAATCTTGGAGAAATTTGCAATGAATCGCCGGTAGTAGCCTGCCAATCCGAGAAATTTTCGAATTTCTGCCGGTGTCTTCGGGGCTTCCCACTTCTTTATGGCCTCGATCTTGGCTGGATCGACGTGTATTCCTTCTTTGTTCACCACATGGCCTAAAAAGTGAACTTCTGGGATCCAAAATTCGCACTTTGAGAATTTAGCATAAAGCTTTTCAGTTTTGAGTAATTCTAGTATCAGCCTCAAATAATGCTCGTGGTCTTCCTTGCTCCGTGAGTAAATCAGGATGTCGTCTATGAAGGCAATCACGAACTTATCTAAATACGGTCGACACACTCGATTCATCAGGTCCATAAATACTGCTGGAGCGTTCGTCAAGCCGAACGGCATGACTAAGAACTCATAATGACCATAACGAGTTCTGAACGCCGTCTTTGCGATATCTTCTTCCCGAACTCGCATTTGATGGTATCCGCATCGAAGATCGATCTTGGAGAAGTACGTAGCTCCTTGCAATTGATCGAACAGATCATCGATGCGTGGAAGGGGGTAACGGTTCTTGATGGTGATCTTGTTCAGCTCCCTATACTCGATGCACATGCGAAAAGATCCATCCTTCTTTTTGACGAACAACACGGGGGCTCCCCAGGGTGAAGAGCTGGGTCGGATGAATCCCTTATCTAGCAGCTCTTGAAGTTGATTTGACAGCTCCTGCGTTTCTGACGGTGCTAGACGATATGGCGACTTTGCTATGGGGCCTGCTCCGGGAACTAAGTCAACGTGGAACTCCACTTGTCCATGCAGGGGTAATTCGGGTAACTCTTCCGGGTATACTTCGAGAAATTCTCGCGCAATCGGGATATCCTGGATTTGCTTCTCCTTTGCTTTCTCATCTACTACGTGTGCCACAAATGCTACACATTCCTTTCGTAGATGGCTACACATTTTCATGTATGACACTATCTTAATGTCTCTCCTTGGCTTTTCTCCGTGTACTTCAAGCACACCTCCATCGGGTAATGCTAGCCTAACTATCTTCTCAGCACAGCATATTGTTGCCCTATGGTTGGACATCCAATCCATACCAATGATTATATCAAAACTCCCTATCTTGATCGGGATTAAATCTATACTAAAGTCCTTTCTTGCTAAGCTCAGGGTGCATTTCTTGACTACTTTTCGACTTTTATCTGAATGATCTTGAGTTGTCTCTTCTGGCTGGTGCTCTACTTTCTTTTATTACCATCTTTCCATTCGATGGCCACTACGACTCCCTTATTTCTTTTATTTGCAACAAGGTCGGTAGTAATCTTGAGTGACTATGGTAGGTACGACTTCCTGGACTTGTTGGGCTATCAGTTGAGCAATGTTGATCGATTAATTCTTACGGTTCACTTTCTAGCTACGTGTGTTTCCTCTGGAAAATACGGTTCTAAATCATTTGTAAAATGTATATTTGATTAAAAGTTGTCTTTAATAAATGTTCGAAGATATTTGTATTTTATTTGTGACAATTTCTTTAAATTAAAATCGATAAGAACATCTTTGTGATTAATTAAAATTTGGTTTCGTAAAAACTTAATACTTATCTGAAAAGGTCAAAATTTGATGCTAATGCATCCTTAAAATAATTTACTTGCCCAAGCTAAGGTTTAAATGAGAACCAAAAAAAGTACATTTTGGAAATTCTTTCACATCCACAGCATACGAGAGTTACAACCGAAAGGATCAACTTTGCCAACAGTATTACCACAACTTGCCAGCACAAGTCAACTCTCCTAGTCGTCCTTCTTGCCGTCATAGCATTTTCTACAACATTGGTGGTACATTCCTCCAAGAGATGCGCCAAGTTTGTCAACTAAATTATGGCCTGATTCCATCTTGATGCCCTGCTTCGACTATTTTGCAGTCCGTCGGCGAGTGTTCGCATAGTTCGAGCCTCTCCTTGAGCCATACTAATATTATGAGCGATCAATATCCTCGAAAGGATACGAAATGATCTTGCATTACCCTAATGAGTTATCGCCAGTCCGCTTCGAAAGGTTGCCGCAACTGTCTTCTGAGTTGTCTCATATGAGGTGTTGGGAGGCTCGGAGGTGGATTGATTGTAATGTCTTCACTTGTTACTCCAATGTCGGAATCGTAATGCCTAAACGGGTCTTTCTCCGAAGTCTAAGTAATAGTGTTCGGCATAACTTATTAACGCGCCTTCAAACTACTAGTGTCATCCTAAGCGCTAACGCAAGAGTGTTCAACAGTGGCGTTACTTTACTTAAACGCGTAAGTGCTATAGTAAATATCAACATCATGATGTGCTTATGTGAACTCACACGGATTATGTTTTTCAGGAAATTTTTTTTTTCGAAGGTTCCAGCTTTTAAATTCTAACAGTATGACTAGTTCATAGATCTTATCCTACTTATATCATGGCTATGCGTAGGTGATCAGGCTCCGCATTTCTATGATATACCAGGACAGCACCTATTCTAATCACACGAGTTTTTAAATTCTCCTATACATCGAAATCTTTAAATTAAAAGTTTTAACTTCTTTTCGAAAAAGGTTGGTTATAGTACTTGGTTTTTATGAAAAACCGATGTTCTCTATAACCTATGGCTCTGATACCAAGTCTGTAACACCCCGCTAAAGCGGAAACGCAAGGTGCAACAGCACAAATTTCATAGCGATAGGAGATAAATAACACCAATCATTCATAATTAAAATTCAATAGCGTTTACAAAGTTTACAACCCAACCATAATTTAAAGTGTTTTACAAACATAACCAAATAATAATAATAAGGTCTTGATTGGTGATTTCATAACAACAAAACTAAGTTTTATCGGTCACCTTCTGATTTCCTGAAAAGCATGTTAAAAAGAGACGTCAACTACGAGAGTTGGTGAGTTCACAGGTTTTGATATGCACAAAAATTTTTACATGCAGACATATTATATAAAAAAAATTTATTGAATCTTTTTAACCGTTCACAACCACGTGTATACTCGGATGTTTGCTCACGCCAAAATACACAATTATGCATAAGATATGTAAAACTTCGAGCCACTACCAAACCGTTAACCCCAACGAATACCTCAGAGGTGGTTGCTAACCACATGGGCGGAACGTTCGTGCGAACTACCTCAGCGGTGGAACTCACGTCCACATGGGTAGGTCGTCTTTCAACGAGTACCACAGCGGTGGGATCTTTTGCCCCACATGTGTAGTCGTTACTTCAGAAATAGTGCACCCTTCTCTCGTCAGTCCTTCGGGTGGGTATTGGTACCAAATAGCGCTATCCACTAAGTCCATAGGCTCCTAAATGAGTTAATGGTAGTGTATATTCTAAGGGGCAAACTTTACTCGCTCATATCGTCCCAATGCATACTCACAAAATCATGCTAAAATGCATACGTGTACACAATTCATTAACCATGCCAAAAGCATACGTGTACATAATTCATTAACCATGCCAAAAGCATACGTGTACATAATTCATTAACCATGCCAAAAGCATACGTGTACATAATTCATTTAACCATGCTAAGAAGCATACATGTACACAATTCATCAAACATTGCTAGAAAGCAAATTTTCATAACTTTTATTAACAACATGATTTTCACCCCAAATACGTAAAAACGTTAAAAACGAGACTGTGAATACTCACTTGAAGTAGCTTTTGCGTTTCTAGGCGGTTGATTAGTGCGTGGTTAAGTCCCGGCTCCGATTTTACCAATGCCCTAATAGAAACGTAGTTGTCGTAAGTTCTAAATTTTTACGGTCCGTAAATAATGAGTTAATTCCGATATCCATATAATGCTTTTACTATAATTTAATAAGTTCATTTTAATATAAAAATAAGTTTTTATTTATTTAATTAAAGTCCAAAAAGTTGGGGATTTCTTGATAAAAGCAAAATGTCCTTTTCTATGAAATCTGATTTTGTCCAGATTTGTAGTATTCCAAAAACACCATCATTTTGCCTAGTTTCAAAAGGAGTTTAACCTCCAAATTTTTATCCAGTAATAATAAGGGCTTTAACCATAATCCTACCAATTTTCATGATTTTTGGAGATAATTAACATATTTTAAAAATTATGGGAAAATCAGTGTGCATGTAATGATTCTGAAATGACATGTCTGTGGTGTTTGGGTCATGGAGGAATCATTTCCACACCAAAATTTGAATTTCAAAAGGGGTTTGAAAGTTAACTCAACTATCTAACATATGAAACTTGTTTCACACGATTTGGATACTTTTTGAATGAGATATGACCTCAAGAACTCAAGTAATTGAATCGGCCATGGTTGGACAGATTGCATACCGATTTCTTTTTCATTGGTTGAACATCTAAAACTTCCCCAAATCATGTGTTTTCGGAGTCTTTGGAAAGCTAACTCATTAAGCTTGATTCTAGACTCAAGAATCATGTATTTTGAACAATCCATCAAAGAGTTATGCATGCATGAAGCTAACATAAATTTCTGACCAAGAACTGATGCACACTAAAATGTTTAATCATGGTTAAGGGTTCAGATCTTGGAGTTTTTACATGATTCCAGTGGGGTTTGACCCCTAACACATAAAATATTGTTCCATAAATATTTCAAGGAGAAATGAGTTCGAGAAAACCCTTTTTGGGTCGTATAAACTACATGCAAAAATCGGACAGCATCTGTCCAGAATCAAAACCCCTTTTTATTCATCAATACACATAAAATCACAAGATTTTTGGGGGTTTCTTGCTAACAAACCAAAAACTCTTATTATACAACAAATAAATAGATGAAATATGAATCAATACCATCAACACACATGCATGAACTATCATCAAAGTTCAGCCCCAAAATGATAATCAAAAACATCAAACAAGAAGATTTTGCTTCCAATCTTGTGTTCTTATGGGGGATTCATGGATTTTCACCTTCATAGAATGTTTAAACACATTTCTAAGGTTCTATCTCATCCCCAAACATCAAGATGGTTATCAAACCATAAAAGAGGGATTAAACCTCAAAGAAAATAGAAGAAAGCTCAAGAATGAGCCAAAAATCGAATCTAAACATGCATATACTTCTCTTACCTTTGATAAACACTAATGAGAATTTAAAAACTTGCTTGAATCTTCAAAATAAACTCAGATTTGTGATGGAATAAGGCTGGAAATATTGAGAGTTGAGAGAGTTTTAGAGAGAGGGAATGATAGAGAGAGAGTGGAATTCTTGAAAATGAAAAGAGAAGAGTGTATGATTTAATTTTGTTGGGAATAAAAAGAGGGAGAGAGGTGATTGGATGGTGGTGGCCGGCCATCTTGGGCCAACCATCATCTTTTCCTCTTTTTTTTTTTTTTTAAAAGTGTTAGAAATACTGTTAGTTGAAACACAGTGTCGGTTTTTAGTGCGTTTTCGGTAGGAACCGATTTTTCGAGGGAAATTTTAGATCATTTATATCAGTTTACTTATATTTTAAATAAAATAACTTAATTTTTCTAAAAAATTAACTTTAATTTGGCATTATAGGATTTTCGGACGATTTCGGACCGGTACGGGCTTTTCGGGCAACTTTCGGGACTTTTAGGTTTTAGCCTAAATTTTTCACGCAAACTAACCTAGTTTCATTTAGAAACTTAAATAACTAGTTTTTAACCTACGGAAACGCTACTGAGTCGATTAAATGAGTAGCTAACCTGAAGGTCAAAAACTGACAGTTGTCACATTTACCCCCGGTTGAAAGAAATTTCGTCCCGAAATTTAATTCTTGTTGCTACCGCAGGGGTTCTTTGTGAAGAGATGCGGGTACTTGTCTTTCATGAACGCTTCCCGCTCCCAGGTAAACTCTGGTCCGTGCGTAGAGTTCCATCGCACTTTGACAATCGGTATTCTACTGCGCCGGAGTTGCTTGATTTCTCGGTCAAGAATCTCAATAGGTTCCTCCGCGGCGCACAGTTGTTCATCAATTTGTATTTCCCCTAAAGGCAAGATCACTGTCTCTTCCGACAGGCATGTCTTTAGATTGGACACATGAAACGTGTCGTGAATAGAGCTGAGCTCCGAGGGTAAGTCCAATCTGTAGGCGACTGGCCCAATTCTTTCCAAGATTTTGAACGGCCCAACAAATCGGGGGCTCAACTTCCCTTTCTTTCCAAATCTGATTAGCCCTTTCCAAGGTGATACCTTTAGTAGCACTCTATCACCAATCTGGAATTCCAATGGTTTCCGTCGGTTATCGGCGTAGCTTTTCTGGCGATCCCTGGCTGCTTTAAGCTTTTCCTGTACCAGCTTAATCTCATCAGTTGTCTCCTGTACGATGTCAGGCCTAAGCAGTCGACTCTCTCCCACTTCCAACCAATTGAGTGGGGATCTGCACTTGCGTCCATACAGTGCTTCGTACGGGGCACACTGAATACTTGTATGGTAACTGTTGTTGTAGGAGAATTCAACCAAAGGTAGGTGATCATCCCAGCTACCTCCGAATTCCAACACACATGTACGTAGCATATCCTCTAGTGTCTGTATAGTCCTTTCTGTCTGACCGTCAGTTTGTGGATGATAGGCGGTGCTCAAATCCACACTGGTACCCAATGCTGCCTGTAGTGACTGCTAGAATTGCGAGGTGAATCTGCTGTCTCTATCGGAGATGATCGAGATCGGCACTCCATGACGCATGACTATCTCATCGACATACAATTGCGCGAGTCTATCAATGCTAAAACTTTCTTTTATTGGCAAGAAGTGTGCAGATTTCGTGAGTCGGTCAACGATTACCCAAATCGAATCATGGCCCTTTTTAGTCTTGGGTAACTTGGTCACGAAATCCATTGATATCCGCTCCCATTTCCATTCTGGGATTTCCGGTTGCTGTAATAGTCCTGACGGTTTCTGGTGTTATGCCTTTATTCTTGCACAAGTCAGACATTTGCTCACATAGGTGGCGATATCCTTCTTCATCCCAGGCCACTAATAGTGTTCTTTCAGCCCTTTGTACATTTTGTCAGCACCTGGGTGTATCGAGTACTTTGATTGATGAGCTTCATCCATGATCAATTTCCTTAACTGATCGACTTTCGGAACCCAAATTCTATCCTTGAAATAACGCACTCCATCCGATTTCTCCTCAAACTCTTTTTCCAACTTGTGAAGAGTTTCTTTCTTTAAATTGTCAGCCTTCAGAGCCTCTCTCCGAGCTTTCAATATCTGACTTTTCAGACTGGTCTGCACTACCATTCCCATTGCTCGCGTCCGCGTAGGCTTCACTCGTTCCTTCCTGCTTAGCGCATCAGCTACGACATTCGCTTTCCCTGGATGATACTTAATCTCGCAGTCGTAATCGCTGAGCAACTCAACCCATCTTCTCTGTCTCATATTCAGCATTTTCTGATCGAGAATATGCTGGAGACTCTTATGGTCCGTATAGATGGTGCATTTGGTGCCGTAGAGATAATGTCTCCAAATCTTAAGGGCAAACACCACTGCTCCAAGCTCTAAGTCGTGAGCGGTGTAGTTCTTCTCGTGGACCTTCAACTGTCTGGATGCATAGGCAATGACCTTCTCGTTCTGCATCAGAACACATCCTAAGCCTTGATGTGAAGCATCGCAATACACCACAAAGTTATCCGTTCCTTCGGGTAACGCCAGAATGGGTGCATTGCACAACTTATGCTTGAGCAACTGGAATGCTTCCTCTTGTTTCTCTCCCTAGATGAACTTCTTGTCCTTTTGCGTTAAGGTTGTCAGCGACTGCGCAATCTTGGAGAAATTTGCAATGAATCGCCGGTAGTAGCCTGCCAATCCGAGAAATTTTCGAATTTCTGCCGGTGTCTTCGGGGCTTCCCACTTCTTTATGGCCTCGATCTTGGCTGGATCGACGTGTATTCCTTCTTTGTTCACCACATGGCCTAAAAAGTGAACTTCTGGGATCCAAAATTCGCACTTTGAGAATTTAGCATAAAGCTTTTCAGTTTTGAGTAATTCTAGTATCAGCCTCAAATAATGCTCGTGGTCTTCCTTGCTCCGTGAGTAAATCAGGATGTCGTCTATGAAGGCAATCACGAACTTATCTAAATACGGTCGACACACTCGATTCATCAGGTCCATAAATACTGCTGGAGCGTTCGTCAAGCCGAACGGCATGACTAAGAACTCATAATGACCATAACGAGTTCTGAACGCCGTCTTTGCGATATCTTCTTCCCGAACTCGCATTTGATGGTATCCGCATCGAAGATCGATCTTGGAGAAGTACGTAGCTCCTTGCAATTGATCGAACAGATCATCGATGCGTGGAAGGGGGTAACGGTTCTTGATGGTGATCTTGTTCAGCTCCCTATACTCGATGCACATGCGAAAAGATCCATCCTTCTTTTTGACGAACAACACGGGGGCTCCCCAGGGTGAAGAGCTGGGTCGGATGAATCCCTTATCTAGCAGCTCTTGAAGTTGATTTGACAGCTCCTGCGTTTCTGACGGTGCTAGACGATATGGCGACTTTGCTATGGGGCCTGCTCCGGGAACTAAGTCAACGTGGAACTCCACTTGTCCATGCAGGGGTAATTCGGGTAACTCTTCCGGGTATACTTCGAGAAATTCTCGCGCAATCGGGATATCCTGGATTTGCTTCTCCTTTGCTTTCTCATCTACTACGTGCGCCACAAATGCTACACATTCCTTTCGTAGATGGCTACACATTTTCATGTATACCACTATCTTAATGTCTCTC
Organism: Centaurea solstitialis; assembly: GCA_030169165.1. NCBI lineage: Eukaryota > Viridiplantae > Streptophyta > Magnoliopsida > Asterales > Asteraceae > Centaurea > Centaurea solstitialis. Next base: position 54,239,482 of record CM058045.1, on the reverse strand, counting down.
CTTGGCTTTTCTCCGTGTACTTCAAGCACACCTCCATCGGGTAATGCTAGCCTAACTATCTTCTCAGCACAGCATATTGTTGCCCTATGGTTGGACATCCAATCCATACCAATGATTATATCAAAACTCCCTATCTTGATCGGGATTAAATCTATACTAAAGTCCTTTCTTGCTAAGCTCAGGGTGCATTTCTTGACTACTTTTCGACTTTTATCTGAATGATCTTGAGTTGTCTCTTCTGGCTGGTGCTCTACTTTCTTTTATTACCATCTTTCCATTCGATGGCCACTACGACTCCCTTATTTCTTTTATTTGCAACAAGGTCGGTAGTAATCTTGAGTGACTATGGTAGGTACGACTTCCTGGACTTGTTGGGCTATCAGTTGAGCAATGTTGATCGATTAATTCTTACGGTTCACTTTCTAGCTACGTGTGTTTCCTCTGGAAAATACGGTTCTAAATCATTTGTAAAATGTATATTTGATTAAAAGTTGTCTTTAATAAATGTTCGAAGATATTTGTATTTTATTTGTGACAATTTCTTTAAATTAAAATCGATAAGAACATCTTTGTGATTAATTAAAATTTGGTTTCGTAAAAACTTAATACTTATCTGAAAAGGTCAAAATTTGATGCTAATGCATCCTTAAAATAATTTACTTGCCCAAGCTAAGGTTTAAATGAGAACCAAAAAAAGTACATTTTGGAAATTCTTTCACATCCACAGCATACGAGAGTTACAACCGAAAGGATCAACTTTGCCAACAGTATTACCACAACTTGCCAGCACAAGTCAACTCTCCTAGTCGTCCTTCTTGCCGTCATAGCATTTTCTACAACATTGGTGGTACATTCCTCCAAGAGATGCGCCAAGTTTGTCAACTAAATTATGGCCTGATTCCATCTTGATGCCCTGCTTCGACTATTTTGCAGTCCGTCGGCGAGTGTTCGCATAGTTCGAGCCTCTCCTTGAGCCATACTAATATTATGAGCGATCAATATCCTCGAAAGGATACGAAATGATCTTGCATTACCCTAATGAGTTATCGCCAGTCCGCTCCGAAAGGTTGCCGCAACTGTCTTCTGAGTTGTCTCATATGAGGTGTTGGGAGGCTCGGAGGTGGATTGATTGTAATGTCTTCGCTTGTTACTCCAATGTCGGAATCGTAATGCCTAAACGGGTCTTTCTCCGAAGTCTAAGTAATAGTGTTCGGCATAACTTATTAACGCGCCTTCAAACTACTAGTGTCATCCTAAGCGCTAACGCAAGAGTGTTCAACAGTGGCGTTACTTTACTTAAACGCGTAAGTGCTATAGTAAATATCAACATCATGATGTGCTTATGTGAACTCACACGGATTATGTTTTTCAGGAAATTTTTTTTTCGAAGGTTCCAGCTTTTAAATTCTAACAGTATGACTAGTTCATAGATCTTATCCTACTTATATCATGGCTATGCGTAGGTGATCAGGCTCCGCATTTCTATGATATACCAGGACAGCACCTATTCTAATCACACGAGTTTTTAAATTCTCCTATACATCGAAATCTTTAAATTAAAAGTTTTAACTTCTTTTCGAAAAAGGTTGGTTATAGTACTTGGTTTTTATGAAAAACCGATGTTCTCTATAACCTATGGCTCTGATACCAAGTCTGTAACACGCCGCTAAAGCGGAAACGCAAGGTGCAACAGCACAGATTTCATAGCGATAGGAGATAAATAACACCAATCATTCATAATTAAAATTCAATAGCGTTTACAAAGTTTACAACCCAACCATAATTTAAAGTGTTTTACAAACATAACCAAATAATAATAATAAGGTCTTGATTGGTGATTTCATAACAACAAAACTAAGTTTTATCGGTCACCTTCTGATTTCCTGAAAAGCATGTTAAAAAGAGACGTCAACTACGAGAGTTGGTGAGTTCACAGGTTTTGATATGCAGAAAAATTTTTACAACCACGTGTATACTCGGATGTTTGCTCACGCCAAAAATACACAATTATGCATAAGATATGTAAAACTTCGAGCCACTACCAAACCGTTAACCCCAACGAATACCTCAGAGGTGGTTGCTAACCACATGGGCGGAACGTTCGTGTGAACTACCTCAGCGGTGGAACTCACGTCCACATGGGTAGGTCGTCTTTCAACGAGTACCACAGCGGTGGGATCTTTTGCCCCACATGTGTAGTCGTTACTTCAGAAATAGTGCACCCTTCTCTCGTCAGTCCTTCGGGTGGGTATTGGTACCAAATAGCGCTATCCACTAAGTCCATAGGCTCCTAAATGAGTTAATGGTAGTGTATATTCTAAGGGGCAAACTTTACTCGCTCATATCGTCACAATGCATACTCACAAAATCATGCTAAAATGCATACGTGTACACAATTCATTAACCATGCCAAAAGCATACGTGTACATAATTCATTAACCATGCCAAAAGCATACGTGTACATAATTCATTAACCATGCCAAAAGCATACGTGTACATAATTCATTTAACCATGCTAAGAAGCATATATGTACACAATTCATCAAACATTGCTAGAAAGCAAATTTTCATAACTTTTATTAACAACATGATTTTCACCCCAAATACGTAAAAACGTTAAAAACGGGACTGTGAATACTCACTTGAAGTAGCTTTTGCGTTTCTAGGAGGTTGATTAGTGCGTGGTTAAGTCCCGGCTCCGATTTTACCAATGCCCTAATAGAAACGTAGTTGTCGTAAGTTCTAAATTTTTACGGTCCGTAAATAATGAGTTAATTCCGATATCCATATAATGCTTTTACTATAATTTAATAAGTTCATTTTAATATAAAAATAAGTTTTTATTTATTTAATTAAAGTCCAAAAAGTTGGGGATTTCTTGATAAAAGCAAAATGTCCTTTTCTAAGAAATCTGATTTTGTCCAGATTTGTAGTATTCCAAAAACACCATCATTTTGCCTAGTTTCAAAAGGAGTTTAACCTCCAAATTTTTATCCAGTAATAATAAGGGCTTTAACCATAATCCTACCAATTTTCATGATTTTTGGAGATAATTAACATATTTTAAAAATTATGGGAAAATCAGTGTGCATGTAATGATTCTGAAATGACATGTCTGTGGTGTTTGGGTCATGGAGGAATCATTTCCACACCAAAATTTGAATTTCAAAAGGGGTTTGAAAGTTAACTCAACTATCTAACATATGAAACTTGTTTCACACGATTTGGATACTTTTTGAATGAGATATGACCTCAAGAACTCAAGTAATTGAATCGGCCATGGTTGGACAGATTGCATACCGATTTCTTTTTCATTGGTTGAACATCTAAAACTTCCCCAAATCATGTGTTTTCGGAGTCTTTGGAAAGATAACTCATTAAGCTTGATTCTAGACTCAAGAATCATGTATTTTGAACAATCCATCAAAGAGTTATGCATGCATGAAGCTAACATAAAATTCGGACCAAGAACTGATGCACACTAAAATGTTTAATCATGGTTAAGGGTTCAGATCTTGGAGTTTTTACATGATTCCAGTGGGGTTTGAACCCTAACACATAAAATATTGTTCCATAAATATTTCAAGGAGAAATGACTTCGAGAAAACCCTTTTTGGGTCGTATAAACTACATGCAAAAATCGGACAGCATCTGTCCAGAATCAGAACCCCTTTTTATTCATCAATACACATAAAATCACAAGATTTTTGGGGGTTTCTTGCTAATAAACCAAAAACTCTTATTATACAACAAATAAATAGATGAAATATGAATCAATACCATCAACACACATGCATGAACTATCATCAAAGTTCAGCCCCAAAATGATAATCAAAAACATCAAACAAGAAGATTTTGCTTCCAATCTTGTGTTCTTATGGGGGATTCATGGATTTTCACCTTCATAGAATGTTTAAACACATTTCTAAGGTTCTATCTCATCCCCAAACATCAAGATGGTTATCAAACCATAAAAGAGGGATTAAACCTCAAAGAAAATAGAAGAAAGCTCAAGAATGAGCCAAAAATCGAATCTAAACATGCATATACTTCTCTTACCTTTGATAAACACTAATGACAATTTAAAAACTTGCTTGAATCTTCAAAATAAACTCAGATTTGTGATGGAATAAGGCTGGAAATATTGAGAGTTGAGAGAGTTTTAGAGAGAGGGAATGATAGAGAGAGAGTGGAATTCTTGAAAATGAAAAGAGAAGAGTGTATGATTTAATTTTGTTGGGAATAAAAAGAGGGAGAGAGGTGATTGGATGGTGGTGGCCGGCCATCTTGGGCCAACCATCATCTTTTCCTCTTTTTTTTATTTAAAAGTGTTAGAAATACTGTTAGTTGAAACACAATGTCGGTTTTTAGTGCGTTTTCGGTAGGAACCGATTTTTCGAGGGAAATTTTAGATCATTTATATCAGTTTACTTATATTTTAAATAAAATAACTTAATTTTTCTAAAAAATTAACTTTAATTTGGCATTATAGGATTTTCGGACGATTTCGGACCGGTACGGGCTTTTCGGGCAACTTTCGGGACTTTTATGTTTTAGCCTAAATTTTTCACGCAAACTAACCTAGTTTCATTTAGAAACTTAAATAACTAGTTTTTAACCTACGGAAACGCTACTGAGTCGATTAAGCGAGTAGCTAACCTGAAGGTCAAAAACTGACAGTTGTCACATGACCAACGGAGGAACTACTTTCAAAAGAGTTGCTTATGTTGAAGGCCTGATGCATAATCTTCTGAGCATCAGTCAACTGTGTGATAAGAATCACAAAGTCTCCTTCTCAAAGAAGAAGTGCAAAGTCAAAAACAGAAGAAAGGAAGTTATTCTCACTGGAGTGAGACATGCTGATATCTACATCATCAACATGAATACTTCCACTGACAACTTCTGCTTTGTATCTCGTGCTTCCTCTGATACAAATTGGCTTTGGCACAAGCGTCTTTCTCATCTCAACTTCAAGACGCTGAATCAACTCTGCATCAACAATCTTGTCATTGGTCTTCCTGACTTTCGCTATACAAAGGTATCTCTTTGTTCAGCATGTGAGAAAGGAAAACAGACCAGGGCTAGCTTCAAGTCCAAGCAGATTTCCTCCATCAGCTCTCCTCTACAACTTCTCCACATGGATCTCTTTGGACCCGTCAACGTCCAATGCATTGCTGGAAAGAAATACACTCTGGTAATCGTTGATGAATATTCCAGATATACTTGGGTGTTCTTTCTTCGATCCAAGAGTGATGCTCCTGAAGAAATCATTCTGTTCGTCAGGAAGATGGAAAGACTCAACAACCTTACTGTTCGATCAATCAGGAGTGACCACGGAACTGAATTCAAAAACAGTACCCTGGACACCTTCTTCGATCAGAAAGGTATCTCTCAGAACTTCTCATCTGTGAGAACTCCTCAGCAAAATGGTGTTGCTGAAAGACGAAACAGAACCCTGATTGAAGCTGCTCGGTCAATGTTGAGTGAAGCCAACCTTGCCACTCAATTCTGGGCAGAAGCTGTTAACACAGGATGCTATACCCAGAACCGATCCCTGATAGTAAAGCGCTTCAGAAGAACCCCTTACGAACTCTTTCGTAACAGGAAACCCTCTATCGAACATCTCCATATCTTTGGTTGTGTCTGCTACATCCTGAACAACAAAGACAACCTTGGAAAGTTCGATTCCAAGTCTGATGATGGAATCTTCCTTGGATACTCCTCTATCTCTAAAACCTACCGTGTGTTCAACAAACGAAGACAAGCCATAGAGGAAACGATTCATGTCAAGTTTGATGAATCAGGTCATACATTCCCTCACCCTCATGAAAACTCTAAAATAAATCAGTGGGCTGACTCTTTCTTTCAAGTCCCTGAACCTCCCATTGCTGATCCATCTCCTCAAGACCTTCCTGATGGTTTTGAAGAAGATCCTCCCATTCCACCCACTGAAATAACTACTCCACCTCTGATAAATGCCACTCCAATTACTCAAATCACACCATCTGAACCTGATCAACCCACTAACAGTGAAGACCTTTCTCAAACCACTGTTAGTGAGCCTACTCCCACTAATCTTCTCCCTGATCCATCAATAAATGAAGCTTCTACTTCAGGACAGGTGTATCAGCCACCTGCTCTACGATGGACCAAGGATCATCCCATTGATCAAGTTCTTGGTAATCCCTCCTCTGGAATTAAAACTCGATGCCAATCTGGTAACGTCTGTCTTTATGTTAATTTTATCTCTGAAAATGAACCTAAAGAAATAGATGATGCTTTGCGTGATCCTGCCTGGGTCTCAGCCATGCAGGAAGAGCTTGCAGAATTCATCAGAAACAATGTATGGCTTCTCGTCCCTAGGCCTCGAAAACGTACTATCATTGGTTCCAAGTGGATTTTTCGAAATAAACTTGATGAGATTGGTACAATTATTCGAAACAAGGCTCGCCTTGTGGCTCAGGGATACAGGCAGGAAGAGGGCATTGATTACGATGAAACCTTTGCTCTTGTGGCTAGGCTCGAAGCAATTCGACTTTTCCTAGCCTTCGGAGCACATATGAACTTCAAGGTTTATCAGATGGACATTAAAAATGCCTTTCTGAATGGAAAACTTAATGAAGAAGTCTATGTGGCTCAGCCTCCTGGCTTTGTAGATCCTAAGTTCCCTGATCACGTCTACAAGTTAAACAAGGCTCTCTATGGGTTAAAACAGGCTCCTCGTGCCTGGTATGATACCCTCTCAACCTTTCTTCTCTCTAAAGGTTTTGTTAATGGAAAGATTGATAGCACTTTATTTCTAAAGAAATATCCTAAGCATATCCTTCTTGTTCAGATATATGTCGATGACATTATCTTTGGATCCACAAATCCCAAACTCTGCGAAAAGTTTGAGTTGCTCATGAAATCTGAATATAAAATGTCTATGATGGGTGAGCTAACATTCTTTTTAGGACTTCAGATCAAGCAATCTGAAAAGGGAATCTTTATCAATCAAGGTAAATATGTACATGAGATGCTGAAGAAATTTGATCGCACATCTTGTACACCAATGAAGACTCCAATGGCTCCTCCTCTGTCACTTGACAAGGATTCCAAAGGGAAACCTGTTGACGTGACTCTCTACAGAGGAATGATCGGCTCTCTGCTGTATCTCACAGCTAGTCGCCCTGATATCATGTATTCTACATGTCTATGTGCTCGTTATCAGGCTGAACCCAAAGAATCCCATCTGACCGCTGTAAAGCGGATCTTCAGATATCTGAAGGGAACTCCTAATCTGGGTCTTTGGTACTTCAAGGACTCAGGGTTCGATCTAACAGCTTATTCTGATAGTGACTTTGCAGGATGTAAGATTGACAGGAGAAGCACCACTGGTGGGTGTCACCTACTTGGTGGCAAGTTGGTGAGTTGGACTAGCAAGAAACAGAACTCTGTGTCCACATCAACTGCTGAGGCTGAATACGTTGCAGTAGGAATCTGTTGTGCTCAAGTCATGTGGCTGAGAAATCAACTTCAGGACTATGACATACAACTTTCTAAAATTCCTATCTACTGTGACAATACTTCAGCGATAGCCATCGCCAACAATCCTGTCTTACACTCCAAGACAAAGCACATTGAAGTGAGATATCACTTCATCAGGGATCATGTGATGAATGGTGATATTGAACTCCATTTTGTCCCTACTGAATATCAGCTTGCTGACCTCTTTACCAAACCACTGGATGTGACGCGTTTTAATATGCTCATCAGTGAACTTGGGATGTTAAATCCTGATGATTGAAGTTTATCAGGACAAACAGTTGTTAAATCCTATAGAATAGCTATTCTCAGGACTCTTTCTTTAACAACTCCTGAACTAACTGTCATCAAAGGATGACTCTATTCAGTACTTACAAAATCTTTGTTCAAAATCCGAATACTGATGATTCTCAGGTAAGTACCTCTGCTCCTGAAACCTTATCGCATTAAATGTGATAAGAGGATTTTTCCCAAAACAGTGCTTATCTGATAAGTACTCCAATTCCAAGAAAACAAATCTTTCATCAAAATGGAATTATCCCCTGAAAAGGCGGTTTTTATCTTTTCAAATAAAACAAACTTTTCATCTGCACTGACACGTAATGGGACGTTTCCTGTTCCCCACGACGTGTGTCACGCGCGTGAACGCGCGTAGAACTTCCTTTATTCATCATTACGTTTGAATTTAGCCGCCCGTTTCTCTCTCATCCATTTTCTCTCTCCTACCACGAGGTATAAAAACCTCAATCGTAATCCATTACACTCTTTACGCTCACATAATTCTCTCTAAGCAATCAAGCAAGAAAAAGCAAGAAACTTTTTTTTTCTCTCAAGAACACCAAGAACACTCACCACTTTTCAAGATCATCGTAAGTGTTTCTTTACTCTTGTTCTTTCTACATTTTAAGTTGGCATTCTTCACCTAAACAGCTTATTTTGTTAATCGTTTTTTCAAAAACCCTAAGATCACTCCGTTTGATCTTAGCTTATTTTGTTAAAACAGTTTATATGGTGTTCTTATTTCTTTTAAGAACAATCATAAACTCTTATTTTGATATCTATTCATCAAAATAAAAGTTTCTTTTTAATACCAAAACACATTCCTTTTGTGTATTTTGGTATCTAATCCATTCCAAGTATAAAGGATTTCACCACTTTTATGAACATATTCTGTGTTCATTGAAAAGTGAAGAAAAATACATATTTTGGATTCTAAATCATCCACATATGTTGTTTTTATGTGTTAACAGAATGGCTGCTACTACATCTACTTCCTTGGACGCCCAGCTCTCCTCTGAGGCAACGACATTGATGACTGCTACTGGAAACCTTCCTATCATCATTCCCCAGCATGACCTGCAGTTCAAACCCAACAACTTGATTGGGAAATTCGACCTCCCTGCAAATAAGGCGTTTCTGAAGCCTGCCAGGGACTTCCTTCTGTCGTGTCCCCTGAAGACGGCGTTCACGATCAACCCAGCGCCCAACAAACCCCTGCTCCTGCAGCTGTGGTCCACTGCTACCACTGCCCAGGAGAGGAACTCAAGGGGCAAGATGCATGAGGTGATCAAGTTCCAGATCAAGGACGACATCATCTCATTCAGCATAGGGACTCTAAGGAACGTCCTAAACTTTCCCAAGAAGCATACGTTTCCTCCTGCTCCTTCCTCCGACGACGTCATCGCGTTCCTTGATGACATCGGCTACAAATGGCCTGTAAAGGAAGGCCACCCACTGGTGAAGACTGCTGCCACTGTCCACAAGACGGGGCTAAACGCGACGTTCTATTACATATGGAACACGTTTGGTCTCAGTCTGACAGGAAAGACGGGGAGCACAGAGCAATTCCCCACCGTTATACAGAACATGGTCTACTCTGCGATCAAAAATCGCAAGTTTGACTATGTCCGCTGTATCTGGGACGACATGATAAAAAAGATCAAGAACCGCACCAGGGTGGTGAACGTCCCCTACACCCGGTTCTTCACTGCAGTTCTGGCACTGCACATGGGTGACAATTACCCTACAGAGGGAAACTTCAACAATTACGCCCTAGGCGTGAAGTTTCTGGAGCAGCTGTCTGCCAAATCAGATGATGTTCCTCTGTCTGCAGTCCTGGTTGTCCCTGACGAACAACCAGACGCAGAGGAACAACCTACCTCTGCTCCTGCTCAAGGTATGTTTTCTATCTTCTCTTCCAAACCACCTTCTTCTTCTTCTCTGCATGCGATGTCAGTAGCTAACCCAATACTGACTTCCCCAGCTGCAACATCTTCGGCGCCTCTGAAGCGCCCTCCTCCCTCTGGCTCCTCTCCTCCACCACAGCCCAAACGCGCCAAATCCAAGGCGTCAAAGAAAAAGAAGGCACCAGCGGGTAAGAAATACTATATCACCTACCTCAAATGTTTAATAAACCATCTCCTTTATCTAAAACTTCTTCACCTGTAGATACTTCTATCTCTGCTCCTGTCCAACAAGAACCTGAGGTTGTTCATCTCGAACACTCAGAGAACGTGGAGGGTAATCGCTCTGATACCCTCCTAGCCTCAGGTAATACTTTTAAGCATAATATTACCATTTCTTCTTTTATGAAAGCTAATGAGTCTTCTAGTACTCATTTAGCTACTCTGTTTACAAGTTCTTTAGGAACAGCAGTTGAAGGACCATCCCAACTCCATCAGGATGACCCCTTCAACGACTTCATCTTCACGGATGCCGACCGTCTGCTAAGCGCAACTGAGCTACGACGGCAGTCCGCTGAAAGGCAATTGCAGGAGGTCCGCACGGCACTCCAGCAACAAGAGGACGCCCACAAGGCCCAGCTTCAGGCCTTGGAACTTGAGCTTGCAGCAGCCAAGGCCGCTGCCTCTGCCGCCGCAGCCTCTGCCACTGCTGCTGCCGCCGCTTGTTAGGACCAAATTGTCCTAATTAGAGAAAGTTTTATAAAGTAAGCTTTGAGAAGGTTTAATTAGTGTTTAACTAGTTAGTTTAGCTATTGGGCTTGGGCTTGGGCTTTTGTATTTAGGCCCCATATATAAAGGGGTTTAGGGTTGAGAGAAAGGTGTGGGAATCATTTCAATGAGAGTCATCTAGTAGGTGTTTGGTGTGTTCTTGTGTTCTTGAGAGCTCTCATAATAAATTCAAGGACTTTTCATTTCATCTTCTTTATTTCTCTCTTGAATCCTCTTTTTGTTTGATTATTTGGGACCAACAAATGGTATCAGAGCCAAACTTGTTGATTCCTTGGCTTTTGGTTTGATTTTTAAAAGATTTTAAAGGTTTTTCAAGTTTTGAGTTTTTCAAAACTTTGGATTTTCAATCCAAAAGGTGTTTTAAAAGGGCTTAAATTAAGTGTTAAGTGATTCCCCATAGTTTTCTAAGCATTTTCCTACATTTTGGGGGTCTAAACACTTATTTTTAAGATGTTTTTAAGTGTTTTTAAGAAATTTTTCGAGCTTTCTGTGCAGGTTTTCCGAATCGGAAAACAAGAGCTGAAATATCAGCTCAAATTTTCCGAGTCGGAAATTGCTCATTCTCCGAATCGGAGAACTCTCCTTTTCCGAATCGGAAAACTCTGTTTTCCGAATCGGAAAACGAGTCTCTGACTCGGGGTCTTGCTCTTGAGAAGTTTCTCTTTGCGTGTCCCTTTTCCGCACCCACCTTTTCCGAATCGGAAAAGCTCATTTTCCGAATCGGAAAAGAGTGTTTTCCGCACCATACTGTTTTGAGCCAAATCCGAATCGGAAAACATCTGTTTCCAAGTCGGATTTCGCCTCTTTGAGCCGAAACTCTTGCCGTTCTGTTTCTCAAATTCGACACTAAGCTTGCTTTCAAAACCTTTTACTTTTCCAAGCTTTCTGTGTCCCGAGGCGCTCGAAACACCAGCTTTTTCAAAACCTTTTCTGTATTCAAGCCAAGTGAATCTTTCAAGGAGGTCTCTTTCCCTTCTTAGAAATGTCGAAGGAAATCCTGGGGATTGGTTCCGAAACTTGCCCTCCCGTCCTGGTGATGGGCGAGTACCAGCAATGGAAGCGCCGGATGATACACTTCCTAGACATGCTCGACGGAAATCTCATGAAGTCTATCCGCGAAGGCCCAATCCGACCAACTGTCACGGTTGCTGCTGTTCCCAAAACCGATACGTGTCCCGAACTTCCTTCGTATGTAGTCGAAAAGCCAGTTGAGATGTTCAATCCAGAACAAAGAGCCCGGCACCTCGTTGACAAGCGTGCACTGACCCTTCTGATTATGGCTCTTCCTAATGATATGTATGCAAGAGTGGATAGTCTGACAAACGCACGAGACGTTTGGTTAGAAATAGAGCAGCAGATGCAGGGAGGTGACACCGCCCTCGAGAGTCAAAAGGAAAGTGCCCTAAATGCCTACGAAGGCTTCAAAGCCAGGGAAACCGAATCCCTCACCGAGTCCTATCAAAGACTGAACGCCTTCGTGAATGACCTACGAAGACTCGGGATAGAGAAGTCAAAGTACGAGGTAAATGTTAAGTTCCTGAAGAACCTAACACCGGCATGGCAAAATCTGGCGATCAACTTGCAACTGAGCCGAAATCTGGGGATTATGGGTCTACATGACCTTTTTAGCATGATGGTTCAGCATGAGGAATTCATCACTGGAGGCAAGTTCAAAAATACTGTTGACCCTCTGGCACTCGCGGCAGTGCCATGTGCAGGATCAATCTCAGCTCCCATTCCCAGGCCATCTGAAGACGTCCTCAGGCTTGCCCCTCCGACTTCGGGCGACCTTCCTCCGATCCCAGGCTACGTCACTGAGGTGGAACACTTGATGATGGTCACCTCCTACACCACTCAGAATGACCGCCTGTCCGCCCAAGTCAGAGATCAAGCTGCCCAGATCGAGCTGCTACAACAAAGGATTAGAGAACTGGAGGCCGTGTGTCGGTCCCAGGCTCAGCCTTCGAAGAGGAGGCATGATGACCCTGATGACTCCGCACCAGGTCCTCATGAGGGGGAGGTACAAGCTGCAAAACGGCTTCGCACCGACCTCCAATCTGGTTCCGGCTCCGGTTCATCAGCTCCAGCTCCAGGTTCCTTAGCCGCCCCCTCGAGCGCTCCCACAGACTTCGAGGCCGCCGAAGCTCCCTATGTCGACTTTGAGACAGAAGACATTCCGGACATGGGGAGTTGGAGATACGAGAGGATTCCGGAAGGGGAGTCAGTTCAGTTTCCTCAGATGACGGACACGGCTCAGATTGATGCCGTTATACCAGAAGCAGCGCCGACTGATCCTTCAGAGTTCCAGATTCCAGAAGCAGCCCGAAAGATCTTGCGGTCGCTAGCTCAGAGCCTAAGGGTCTATCTGAAGGGAGACGATCTAGTCAAGGATCCTGACTACGCCAACCTCCTCTCAGCGCTCAAGTTTCCAACTCCAGAAGCCCCACGGACCGTCCACTCGACCGATCCAGAAACAGATGCTCCTACTATCATCCAGCTCAACTGGAACCACTCCATCATCTTCCGCCCGTTCCTAGAAGAAACGTTCACCCGCATCTACCAGCAAGAGAAGCTGCACGCCTGGTCCCGAAAAGTCTACTTCGGGATCTCTCACATCAAGAACAAGAGACGGAGGACAGCGTACGTGCATCAGCGAATGTGCAACTGGGCCACTCATGGACGCCAGAGGATCAGACGTCGCTTTATCAAGGTAACTGCTATGCGCCCCTACAGACATGGCCATCAGTTATTCCTTGAATATGATGTTCGCATGTACGGCACCGGTGTCCCTCGAGGTGAACTGCAGAACTGGACCTTCACGGAAGCTGACTTAGATCGGGTACATCTAGAAGACCTTCTCACGATCATCAAGTACCTCCAAGGCCCGATCCTCCGACCAGAGCACTACAGAGATGGCACGGAGATACTGAAGAAATACGTCCGTCACGCAATCTCTCTCGCGAGAGTGACGGACTACCAGCTTGCCATAGAAAGCCGCCAGCCGAAGGTCAACCTGCTGAGACCAAACCTGCTCGTTCCTGGTATCGATGCCTACACGCCTTACTTGCCAACCAGGATACCTGAGCATGGAGTCCTGTACTTGACTCGGAAGAAGAAGGAGCGCAGGTTCATGAGGTTTGGCGAGCTCTCCAGGTTCTGCGACGGGACCCTTCTCTATGTCTATAATGGCATGCAGAGCAGACTGCTGGCGGATCAGGTTCCAAGTCGGAGAATCATTGATGGAAAAGGAAAGCTGCTGGAGGCAATGAGGTTGATCGAGAAGAAGCTTAAGGAGCGGATGATGTACAGACGGGCTGAGGCTGCGATGCAGATGAGAGCACGGATCATAGGTGAGTGGGAAGAGTACCTGCAGATGTCCAAGTGGGAGCCTGCACTGGAGCTTCCTCCACCATTCTGACTTCTTCTCAAAGGGGGAGATTGTAGAACCCAAGTGTTGAGAAGAGTCAGAATCATCTATCTTTAAACTGCTTTCTAGTTTTATTTCCTTGTTATGTAAACAATGATGTTTTGTTATGCCCTTGTTTAGAGGTTTGTAACCTCGGGGGCCTTTCTCGTAACTTTTTCAAACTTCCTCCTACCTATATAAGGTAAAGGATTCCTAGGGTTTTGTGCAATGAAAATCATAGATACTAAATTGGGCAAAGTTCACCATTGTTGAGTTTTACTAAGATCTTCATTTGATTTCATCTCATTAGTAGAATTTCCATCCATTTCTCTTCTATTTTCATTGTTTTTAGGGACAACACCGCTGCCGCCCCTGCTCCTACTGGTGTCACCATCACCATCCCTTGTCTGGATGCCATCCATGACAAGGTCTCTCAGGTGGCTACCTCCTCTTCCTCCCTTCAGGCGTCTGTAGACGACCTGAAGGCCACGGCGTTACCCGCTCTCTCCACAGCGGTCAACGACAACTCCACCTCTACCACCAACTTCCAACAAATCGTGGTGCAGAGGTTGGATGCACAGGAGACTGGCCTTCGAGCCCTCCAGGAGAAAGTGGCTGAACTGGCCACCGTAGTGAACTCGCTGACCACTGCTCCTCCTCCGCCACCATCGTTCACCGCGGCCGACAGGGACCTTCTCCAATCTCTCCTCTCATCTTCCTTCATCAACAGGAAGCTGAACACCGACATGGCCTCTCTCCTCCAGCGGAGTATTTCAACAGCTGCCTTGCAACAGGCACCTGTTGAGGGGAGAGACAGCCGAGAGACCATTCCGTTTATTCCCCCTCCACCAACTGGAGAACCAACGAACAAGGGGGAACGAACGAGGAGGATGAAGATGATGATGAAGATGATGATGAAGACGACGATTTCTTCGTCAAGAAGGTTCCAACCTCAACGCCCACTCCAGGGCCTGCACAATCTCAGGGGGAGAACCCCGGTGCACCTGGTACGTTACTATTACCATCTTCTCCCTCATCCTCTGATAACCAACCAATCTCTACTCTCCTTAAATCTAAACCTACACCTGAAACCATCACCCTTGACACCTCCTCTGAAGACTCTACAATAAACAACCTACAAATGGTTGTCTACCAACCACCCAAACAACCTACCCCTGAACCAACACCTCATTCTTCTCCTAAACAAACCTCTGAACCTGAAAACCAAGAAAACTCTGACTTTCAGGATGTGAACTTTGGTTCTGTCACTGGTGAGATTATTCGCCTCATGGAGAATGGTCCATCAGAACAGACAAGAGCTGAATTAAGAAGAATGACTTTCAGAGTAACTCCTCTAAACCCTGAATCCATTCCTTCTAAACCAACCCGCTTTAACCCTGAAGCATCCTCTTCCAGAACCCCTGAAATAAGAGCCCCTCCTGAAACCATTTGCCTATCATCAGATGATGAATTCATCTCTGATGACTTCTCTACCCCTGCTTCTTCTCCCAGATCTCCTCCCTCTAACTCTCCTAGATCTGAAGGTGAGAATTACCCTGACAACTCTGCTATTGTCAACAGAGATGGGCGTTTAGACGCCGTGATAGAGCGACTCGAGAGTACAAGAGTAAAAATTCCTCTTCGTACCTCTTGGGACTCCGAGTTCGCCTATCTATCACAAGAGGAATACAACGCTGTTGTAGAGGCTCAGGAGGAGCACAATAAAAAGCAGAAGGAAGCCTTCCTCTCTGCTCAAGCCGCTCGAAGGCTTGCATCAGATTTTGTTGAAGAAGATGCAGAAATAAGTGCTGATCCTGTTCTAGCACAGAAGGCCGCGCTGAAGGTCTTCAACAGAAACGCTGAAGCTCTGTCTGAAGAAGTAAACACAGAGCTTGACTGGTGCAGAGACCGCCTTCACCTCAGAAAACATGGTGCTGCTATCTCTGGAATCCATCTCAGCCGAACTCGCGGCAAAAGAGCAAAAACATGGATCACCGTCAAACGCTCAGGAGTCAAGGATGTGCAACACACTCTTGACAAGTTGGAAAGATACAACTTGTCTGAGTGGAATGAAATCAGAAGCCTACTTCCCAAAGCCAACAGAAACTATCGGGCTGAAGTAGAAGAAGTCATTAATGGACTTATTGCACGCATCAGAAGAACAACCGAAATTCCTGATGACCTTCTCCAGCCTTCTTCAGCACTGCCTCAGCCACCTGTTCGAAGATCAGCCGGTGCTTCAACAAGGAGACCAACTCCTTGGATGCCCAGGATGGTTGTCAAGCCACTGGACCTCTCGATGCTTGATCTTTCACTCCCTCCAGGAGTCTCTCTCTCTGAAGGACAAGTCATCAGAGAACCTGTTCATGGTATTTGTGTAAGCGACAACTCCAAGATTCTACGCTTTCAGCGTTTCAGCGAGCTACACAAAGCACCATATGAACACTTGGTTTCTGTTCTCTTCACTGCTCAAAGAGACAAGAAAAACCAAGATAATAAAGAGATTATTCGCACTGTCAGAGCTATACTCGATCATAGACTCGCCTACAGCAATACTCCTGTTCCAATCGTAGTCAAGACTGAAGAATTTAGCGAAGACTCTGATAGTTAGAATATTTTTGTAATTTGGCTTTCAGTACTTCACTTATGTACTCTTGTATTTTCTTTACTCTTATAACCTGATTGAGATTAATGAAAATGCAATTCAGTGCATTGTACTTTATTCCATCATAGTACTGAAAAAGATCCCTCAAAACAGTAAATGGGACATATACCTTTATGAGTTCTATTTCCTACTGTTTTATCTAGACTTAGAAAATTTTTTTCTTTCTAGACTTAGACAATTTCTCTGTTGTCTTATCATTATCATTTAGGGGGAGATTGTTGATCCAGCTCTCCTAAGACCTGATGAAATGATAATGATCCTGAATCTTTACTTAGTGAATAGGTTTTTACTTCTTGTTGTTCCAGATTCAAGTTCTAATCAACATGCAACAAGTAGAGAATGATTTGAAAGCCATATATCATTGATTCTTGGATGAATTGATTACACACACTATCCACACCAAGAACACACACACTTAAGCACAATGACTCTCAATTCACTCTCTTTTACAATGAAGCGTATGTGCATGTTCTCACTACCAAACTAACTCACTATGGGTATTTATACCCAAACACTCAAACCCTCAAGGTTTACAAGAATTACACAAACTACCCTATTATTACAAATCTATTACAAAGTACATATAAAAGGACTAAAACTATAAAGCAAGGTTTGACTTTGAAGACCACTTTGACTTTGCCTTTGTCTTCACTTTAAGCACCAACTTGTGATCTCGGATACAATCCGATTTTGCATCTAACAATCTCCCCCTTTGGATACGAGATCACAAAAAAAAATTAGGCAAACGTCTTCAAGAATGAATCAACACTTTAAACATCAACAATAAGCTTCCTTGAACGATAAGCTTCCGTAATAATCTTCACGAATCATCCAAATCTTCATGAAGCTTTAACAAACTTTGAACACGAAGCTTTAACAAACCGAGATATCTTCAAATAATCACCAAACTTCAAACATCTCTTGCAAACATCTCTTGTCATATCTCGTAATCTACTCTTTGATTTGACATTTCGAAACCATCTCCCCAAAGTATCTTCAAAAAACATTTCTAAACCATCTCCCCCTTTTTGATGAAATATGAAATAATCATCAAAACTC
This sequence comes from Centaurea solstitialis, assembly GCA_030169165.1. Lineage (NCBI taxonomy): Eukaryota > Viridiplantae > Streptophyta > Magnoliopsida > Asterales > Asteraceae > Centaurea > Centaurea solstitialis. Next base: position 54,221,856 of record CM058045.1, on the reverse strand, counting down.
TAGAAATGTAGAATCAGATAACCTGTCTCGTAAAGATACAAACATGTGAAAGGACCACCATAGATATCAAAAACCATCACATAACCATCTCCTCCTTGTTACTCCAGAATTCCCCTTATTACTCCAAAGACATACCGTCAATTCCATAAAGTAATCCGAATCTTTTCAAATTCAGATTTAAGTGGGAAAATCCTGAAACAACACATGAATCAGTTGGAATGCCTGTGAGAAGCACAAAGCAACTCAGTACAACGAATGCACTATATAAGGAGCTTTAGTGATGATCACTCCCCAGGACTTCCGTTCAATCATCGCAAACACTAAAAGTATTCCTATGAACGTTCCGACAAAGAAACAAATTCCTTGTGTGTATTTGTGATGAAAGAAAATAGCATCAAGTGCTTTCATAAGGCTCAAAATGTGAAAACATTTCACGACTCGAGGTGTAGAAATGAAGTTCGAAGGCAGGGCAGCTTCCTTCTGTTTCAATATCGATTTTCCAAATGAAAACCTGATAGATTATGTGCTGCGTCCCCGTGATGAAATGAAACATCTCCTTGTTAAGAAGGAAATGAGTAGCTAGTGGGGTAAAAACGAGGGTCGGCATTGGGCTTTGCCTTATTTCAATATCGGTCACCAAAGAATGTGAACCAATAGATGATGTGGTTGCCCGGCTTAGAAAAGGTTGGTGCAGAGTTTTATTTTTCTTTTAACTCTGTGCTCACACCCTCCAATTCTTTTAAGCATCCTCACGTCTAACCAATCTCTCATATAATATGTTTCCGCTCAATCACTATGAGAATAACTCGACCACCTGAGTTATCTCCCCCACTCTTTGATATAGACCCCTCACTCATTTCTCAAGGATAACTTCTTGGGTAGGATTACCGGTTCTGGAAATCCATAGAAGTTTTATTAAGCTCACACATCCCATGAAATAAGTTTCCTAAACATGAAAGTACAATGATTCATCGGACGAATCAATGAGCCAAAATGAAGTATGCTCGAACAAATATATATGTAGAATATAGGAGCATAAAAAATTTCTTCAAACAAGTATATGAAATGAAGAACATGAATGATATAAACTTGTTTGAGAAAACTGATTCATCATATGATGTGAGATATAGTCTTGAAAAGCTTTGGTGTACACAAAATGAATGAATGTTATCTATACGATCAAGATATAGATATAGCAATAAAGAACGTATCTGATCAAATAAACGATGAAGTACAAATAGGAAGATATCAAGCGAGTGTATTACCACCGAAAAGTATGGTCATATAGAGACGTGGTAATAACAAGACAAAAGAAGCTAAACCGGTGTGTATGAATACTTGAAAAGTATATGAAAAGATAATACGCAAGTACTAATCTTTGGAAACACACGGTTAGAAAATATCCGTCAACTCATCATGACATGAAAACATGTAAAATCACACTTCTAATTCGAAAAATCATTTGAGAATCGAGAAGTGAGTTTGAACATTTAAAAACAATTTGCATATCTGAAAGTTGTTCGTCTTTCAAATATGTAAGCATGAAAGCTTATTTGAACTCTCCCCCTAAAACGAATATCTCTTTCAAGTGAAGACAAGGTATGAAAAATGTTTTTAACTGTTCATTCCCTTAAAAAAATGATATCGCATTTAAGTACTCCCCCTCAAATGGATAATCAATGATTTCTATTTAAAGCTCTTCCTCAAAGTTAGAAGAATACCTTGAAGACCATTTAAGCCCGGGTCTTGAACTTATTTATTCAAGAACCACTTGCACATTGAAGATCGGGTCCTAAACTGGTTTGATTAGGAGCCACTTGTCATTGAGGGACGGGTCCTAAACTGATATATTTAGAAGCCTCTTGTCATTGAGGAACGGGTCCTAAACTGATATATTTAGGAACCACTTGCTTGCAGAAACTCCCCCTTGAATAATGCATTAAAGATATGGGGACCTGCAAAAACAAAATCATACAGATTTTGGTATCCACTTGAAAGTGGATCCTCTTTTGTTAAAAGAAGTTGGTTTATAATTTGGAATACTATAAGTACCATACCAACTTTCTGACTTTTCTTTTCGAACAAACTTATTTGTTCCACAGTAAGAACAACATATTTTCTTTTGAGATAATCTGATCATATGATTTACAGAGTAAATTGGATCAGATTTAACAAAAGATTTAGCTTTAAAAACATTGTTCTTTTGAACATTTTGTTTGGGAACAAATAACTTTGGTTTGTCTACATTTGGTGTAGACCCTTTAACTCTCCAAACAAACTTACCTGTCTTCGAATGATTTTTACCTGAACCATCAATCTGATGATCATAGAAAAGATTAGAAGGACGAATCTGATTAGTTGGTGTAAAACTTTTTGTTGAAGAAACATCTGCATGAAGAGAACTTGGAGCAGTTTTGAATGAACACTCAGAATCAGCATAATCAACATATGGTGATTGTACTATAACATCGGGACTCTTTGGTTCATTCAAATTAACTTTAAAAACAATATCTTCAAGATCTTTCACCATTGCAGATAAAAGATTCTTTTCTTCAACTGTTTCATGAAGTTTCTTTTTCAGATTAGAACTTATAATCTGTTCTTTCATTATATCAGAAGACAATTCAGATAATCTTAATGTAAGCTTCCTTACTTCTGTCTCAAAAACCTTCTTTTCCTCTTCAAAATCACTTTTCTCAAAGGTTTGTGTCTTTAGTTCAACAACCAGTTGCTCAAAACCTTTTATCTCACACTTTAAAAGGTGTTCTTTTCTTTTAAAAGCACTTCTTTCATCCGAAAGTTGCACTTCTAAATTAGCAATCTTTTCCTAAACAGAACACTCTTTTCTTCAAAAGATTTTCTTTCTTTCTCAAAATCTTTACTCTCTTCCTCAAACTCAAACTCAACACATCTATCTTTTTCAATACGAACATTCTTTTGCTTCAAACCTTTCTTCTTACTTTCAAAAACACTCTTCTTTTTCTCAAAATCTTTTCTTTCATTGACAATCTGTCTCTCTAAATCAGAAATCTTCTTTGAAAGTTTATCACTTTTCAACCCAAAAGATTTTCTCTCTTTCTCAAAAACCTTTCTTTCTTCTTCAAAAACCTTTCTTTCATCTTGTAACATCTTTTCAAACTTAATCAACTCACTATCCACAACATTATTCTTTTTGGTACAAGAATCGGTACAAGACTCAAGAGAATCAAAAACATTCATTCCATCATAAGAGTTGGAATCATCATCATCATAACAACAATTAACATAACATGTTGATTCAGAAAACTCTTTGAAAATCTTGTTTTCTTTTTGTTCATCAAAAACTGATATCTTTAAAGAAAGTTCGTTAATCTTTGCTTCAAAAGCTCGTCTTTCTTTCTCAAAGTTACTTCTCTCGATGATCACGATTTTCTCAAAATCATTTACTTGGTTTGAAAGTTCTAACACTCTCGAATGAGAAGATATAAGTTTGTTCTCAAAGACTTTCTTATCTTCATCTAATTCATGAACTTTCTTTTGCAAACATTCATTTTCTTTCCTCAAAGAAGTTACAAGTTTTAAGTTTTGAGCATTTCCAAAAGAATGTTTTAATAGTTCATCATGCTCATTTTGCAAATCTATTTTTAAACTTGTAATCACACTTCTTTCTTTAGAAAGTGACTCTTCAAGATCAGTAACTTTAATAAGAAGATCAGCCTTTTCAGCATTTGATATAGATAAAGTTTGCTGAAGCTCAGTTATCTGTTTTGACAAATTTGAATTCTCCGATTCTTGCCCTTTTTCACTCTGTAATAACTTCTCTAAATCCACAATCTTCATTTCTAACAAAGATTTGTCAGAACTCAACTTTAGATTTTCCTGGTTTAGCTCAAAGACACGCTGACTGTATGTCATATAATTCTTCCATAATGTATGATGGTCAACTAGCTCCGTCATCTTGACTAATACGAAAATAGAACTTGAAAATGATCGATAATTCACTGAAACTGGTAGATTTCTTCTAAACTGCTGGAGGTATGCAAATCGGAACACTTCTTTTGATCAAAGATAAGGTTAGTGGTAAAAGTCAAAAAGTCAACCGTAAAGTCAACCGGTGAATAGTGAAATCCCGAGAAAAAATATTTTTCAAAAATTTGAAAGTTGATTTTGACCGCGAAATTGAAATCTTAGTCCAAAAATACAACCTCCCGGAAATCACCAAAATCTCGGAAAAACCGGCATTTGGGCAATTTCCGAGAGTTCCGAATCGGAAAAATAAACCTGATAGAGTTCCGAGAAAAAATTTCGAGTTGGTATTTGGGCAATTTCCGAATCGGAAAATGATGTTTTCCGAATCGGAAATTGACTAATACCAAGTCGGAAAACGAGTAAGATCAGATCTAAACAACAAAACGAGTCCAAAAAATTTTCCGATTCGGAAAATTTCATAAATTTTCCGATTCGGAAAACTTGTATTTTCCGATTCGGAATTTATGAATATTCCGATTCGGAAAATATGAACACCAGTTCGGAAAACCGAACAAAAACCGAGCAGATGGTAAAAAAAACTCAAAAATTACTGCTCAAATCACCAAATTTTGACTCAAAATCACTTCCTAACACAGTAAAAACATCATATTAACCACAAACAATCAAATTCAGATCCAAATCATGATCAAATGAAGAACATCAAAACTCAAACCTCCATTTTCAAAAAAAACATAAAAAAGTCAAGAAATCATACCAAATTCAAGTGAATTTCCAGCTCTGATACCACTTGTTGTTCCAGATTCAAGTTCTAATCAACATGCAACAAGTAGAGAATGATTTAAAAGCCATATATCATTGATTCTTGGATGAATTGATTACACACACTATCCACACCAAGAACACACACACTTAAGCACAATGACTCTCAATTCACTCTCTTTTACAATGAAGCGTATGTGCATGTTCTCACTACCAAACTAACTCACTATGGGTATTTATACCCAAACACTCAAACCCTCAAGGTTTACAAGAATTACACAAACTACCCTATTATTACAAATCTATTACAAAGTACATATAAAAGGACTAAAACTATAAAGCAAGGTTTGACTTTGAAGACCACTTTGACTTTGCCTTTGTCTTCACTTTAAGCACCAACTTGTGATCTCGGATACAATCCGATTTTGCATCTAACACTTCTGTTATAGCTTGAGGAATTATCACTGAGTCTGTTCAGTGTTATTCCATGTTACTTATGCTGTAACTTATTTTTATAGTAATCAGGATCAGGATCAGGAGACGAACGAGTCTGTTCTGTAGACTACTGATCCTATCCACTGAAGTGAAGACCTCCTGAAGACATCAAGATCATACTCAAAGAACCATCAGCAACGTCGAAGACTTAGCTGATGACAGGAACAGCATGCTCGTGATCTGAAGACGGAACTCAGTGATAGCAGGCTGCTCAATATCGTATGACATCCTGAAGAATCATCAGGATACAAGTGACCCTGAACAGCACCAGCTTCAGGACTCTAGTCACTGATCAGTATCCTGATCCTGAAGGATTAGTGTAATGTCTTAGTCTAATGCACAAAAGGATTATCCGCCTTTACTGACACAAAAGTACATTAGGACAGTCTCTTTACTGTTCCCTCCGTACTTATCAGACCTCAAGGCAACTGTGTACACACTTCCTCTTTTGCACATCATGCAAAGAGTAATTGTTTATAGTAAATAGTACAAAGGACCACTTACATTGTGACACGTACACAAAAGTGAGTCTACATGCATTTAATGCATTGGGTATAAATAGGACGTGAAGAGAAGTTCTCCATACTTCTTCTTCATCCTAAATCTACCCGAATCCTTTCTTTCTTTATTCCCTCTATCTTCTTTCTTACATCTCCTCACTCTAGTGCATAGTGAAAGAACTTAGATTGTTTAGTTTAGACTTATTTGTCTTTTCTATTTCCGCAACAAGAATTTAAAAGTGAAAACTTGTGTGATTATATTAAACCCCCCCCCCCCCCTCTATAATCCCAAACACTATCCTTACTTGAAGGTCACCTCTTTGGGACCAACAGTTTCTTTTTTAGAGGTGTGCACATTATGTGCTGTGATGAATGTATCATTGTCTACGATAACTAATAGGCATGTTATTAAAATGTACAAAATATGTAGATATAAAATTTATTTTCTCTAAAAGTTTTTTAAAATCGAGATAAATACATTAAAATTTTACTACATGTTACAAAATTTAAATTGTGTTATTGGAAATTTGTTTAAATTATATCATCGATCCGACAATATTTTACTAGTAAGTTCATGCATGAAAATAATGTGTATATATGGGGACTATTTCTACAAATTTTAAGACCTATTTCCCACACTATTAAGTTCATGCATGAAAATAATGTGTATATATGGGGACTATTTCTACAAATTTTAAGACCTATTTCTCACACGTGATATTTTCAATGTCTAAATCAAGAATTTCCAAATTATCCTATTTTGTTTTTACCAAAAATGTGTTGATATTGATTGTGTCCAAATTTGTGTAGGTGTAGTCTTTTAAAATTGGAACTTCATCAACTAAATAGGAAAACTTGTAGAATGGGTTACTATTACATAAGATGCTTGAATAAATTACCATTAGAGTTTTTATGTTTTACAAATGTAATTTTGGAAGAAAGACATTAAGGGTGAATGCGACACTTCCTTGCTCATATATTCTAATATAAGTGTTGCCATGTGAACATGGTTTAAATATTAGACTTGAGCCTGAATTAAAACAACCCGTCTCACATGGATAGAAAGTAGAAGTTGTTAGCACCTTATAAGCCTCAAGTCACGGGCTACCAATAACTTCCACCATGGTTTTAAGTTGGACTCGAAGTCATTTGGCCTTGAAAGAACTGAGGAACCAAGTTTTCTATGGGAATTTCGATAAAAACAGATTAAAGGTAATGAATACAGAGAGATTATTTGAAATTAAAAGAAAACAACAAAGAAGATGAACAAATTCAAAGAACGACTCTCATGTATTACCTTTGAATGTGTACAGCTGATTACAATGTTAAAAGATATCCTAATTACACACTTACACTCCTATTTATACATTAAGAAAACGGATCCTAAGCCTAACCCGTTACAGTTTGAATTCCCAAGCCCATTACAACAAAAACAAACAAATAGTCTAATTTGGCTTACAAGTTGGACCTCTTTGTTGTGAAGAGTCAGAAAACACTATCTTTATGGCTTTCTAGTTAAATTTCAGTTATTTGTAAACAATCTACTTTGTTATTGCCCTTGTTTAGAGGTTTGAAACCTCGGGGGCCTTTTGTGAACATCTTTGTATTTTCCTCTTCCCTATTTAAGGAAAGAGTTGATTAGGGTTTTGGTGGTTGAATCATATTATCATTTTGGGCAAAACCTCCATTGTTACACTTTTCAAGCTTTTATGTTCATCACTCATATGATTTCAATCCTTTCTCTACTCATTTCTATTGATTTTGGGACAACAATTGGTATCAGAGCCATGCCTTGTTGATTCCTTGGCTGTTTTGTTTGATTAAAAGGTTTTTCTTCAAGTTTTAAAAAAGTTGGGTTTTTCCAAACTTTTTGGGTTTTTAATCCAAAAAGGGTTTAAAAAGTGTTGTTATAAGTGATAAGAGATTCCCACTGTTTTCTTACCTTTTTCCTACAAATTGGGGGTCTTAACACTTATCTTTTAAGTGTTCTTGAGTGATTTTCAGTGATTTTTCGGAGTTTCTGTGCAGGTTTTCCGAATCGGAAAACGAGAGCTGAATTTTCAGTTCAAATTTTCCGAATCGGAAATTGTACTATTCTCCGAATCGGAAAATACCTCTTTTCCGAATCGGAAAACATTGTTTTCTGAATCGGGGAACAGGCTTCTGATTTGGGGTTTTGCTCCTTGAAATATCACTTTCCGAATTCAACTTGCCTTTTTCCGAATTCAGCCTTTTCCGAATCGGAAAATATCATTTTCCGAATCGGAAAACGTGCTTTTCCGCATCCACCAATTTTGAGCCAAATCCGATTCGGAAAACATCAGTTTCCAGATCGGATTTCGCCTCTTCGAGCCGGAACTCTTGCAAAATTGTTCCCCGTATTCGACACCTAGCTACTTTTCAAAACCTTTTAAATCTCGAAGCTATTTGTGTCCCGAGGCGCTCAAAATATCTGTTTTTAAAAACCTTTTCTTTTTTTAAGCCAAGTGAGTCATACAAGGAGGTCTTGTCAGTGAGAGAGAAATGTCGAAAGAGATCATCGGTATCGGATCCGAATCTCGCCCTCCCGTCCTGGTGATGGGCGAGTATCAACAGTGGAAACGCAGAATCATACACTTCCTCGATCTGTTGGATGAGAATCTGATGAAGTCAATCTGTGAAGGGCCAATCAGACCGACCGTCACTGTTGCTGCAGTCCCTAGAACCGATACATGTCCCGAACTACCGGCATACGTGGTTGAGAAGCCAATCGACATGTACAACCCAGAACAGAGAGCCCGACACCTCATCGACAAGTGTGCACTTACCCTATTGATCATGGCTCTTCCCAACGACATGTACGCGAGAGTTGACAGTCTAACCAACGCGCGAGACGTCTTGTTGGAAATTGAGCAACAAATTCAAGGAGGAGACACCGCTTTGGAGAGTCAGAAAGAAAGCGCGCTCAATGCCTACGAAGGCTTCAAGGCTAGGGAAAACGAATCCCTCACAGAGTCTTATCAAAGACTGAATGCCTTCGTCAATGATCTGAGACGGCTCGGGGTTGAGAAAACGAAGTACGAAGTGAATGTTAAGTTTCTGAAGAATCTCACGCCGGAATGGCAAAATCTGGCAATCAACATTCAGTTAAGCCGGAATCTGGGAATTATGGGTCTGCATGACTTATTCAGCATGATGGTTCAACACGAAGAATTCATCACCGGGGGGCGACCAAGAAAGCAGTCGATCCTCTGGCACTAGCGGCCGTGCCCTTCGGAGGACCAAGCTCAGCACCTATCCAACAAATGCCATACAACAGTGTTGCTCCCCAGTATCATCAAGAGGACTTCTACCAAGAGTTCAACCCGAACCTTGGACCGAGCGTACAACATCCCGATGATCCTCTGATCATCACCATTTCTGATGAAGAACTCTACAATGTAAATGAGTCCCTTGCTCTCATTTCCCACAACGTGCAAAAGTGGATTTAACAGATCACGAGGATCTGGATTTCCAAGTGGAGGAAGAATGGGACAAGGTAGGGAGGTCATTACCAGCAGGATAGAGCTCAGTACGGGAATCCAGGTAGAGGAAGCTATCAACAAGCAGGGATGTAGTCTTATGATCAAGGAAGTTATCGCAACAACCAAGGGAGGTACCGAGAAGATCATGTCAGATACAGAGAAGACCAAGGCAGGTTTAGAGATCAACCGAGAAGAGACAACACGTATCTGGGTACATCGATCGTCATGGGTACGAAGGGGGATACGGAGGAAGATATGAGAGTGGAAGGCTTGGACAAGAACAAGGCTATGGGCTTGAGCAGGATAGGAATGACAACAGAGTAGACGAGAGAATGGATCGCGGGAAAGGAAGCTTCAACGGAGGTGATTCCCGGGGAAACAGTTCCAGGCAAGTTCAGAGGGAAGAGCAACAGATTCAAGCTGATCAAGGAGTTCAACGATCAAATCATCCCCAAGGTCCCATAACCCAGAACCCCGCTCCTCAAAAAGCCGCTAGTCCCACTACCACTTGCTACAAGTGTGGTAAGTTGGGACACTATGCTAGAGATTGCTCCGTCAAGTACAAGGATGCCGCGTACTTTGAGAAGAAGGCCGCATTGATGAGGAAGAAGGAAAAAGGGGTTGCTCTGTTGGTTGATGAAGAGAACTGGGTGTGTGAAGAGGAGAGCTCAGACGAGGATGATCATTTGGTGAAGGGTCTATGCTTGATGGCTGACTTCGAGGGATCAGAAGCCGTCAGACCAAGCACTTATCAGGACATTGATCCGTCTGAGGTATCTTCTATTCCAGATATAACTGATACGGTGGCAATGTTGGAATCGAAAATTTGTGAATTAGAGAGATGTCTTCAATCGGAGAAGACTCTCGTCACGAAATTTAGAATCGACAGTGCCATCTACAAAATCTCTATCGAGGATTTGACTATAGTTTATAATCGTGAATCACTTGAGTCTGGCATTAGAGAGTCCAATTTAGCAAACAAACGTGGTTGTCTTCAAAAAGCCCATGCAGAACTTAACAGTGATCATGTGGAGCTCAACATTAAATTCCAGTTACTTTCGGAAGAAAGAACTCGATTGTTTTCAAAAATCCAAGAGCTTGAAGACAACAATTTCAAAAGAGGACAATCTGAACAGACTTTAAGTATCCTCACTCAGCATGCCAAAAAGAATCCTTTTTATAAAGCCAAACCCGGCCTAGGTCTATCTGAAAACCATGTTTTAGATAAAGCACCTTCTCATCTATACAATTTTGAGGACATGGCCACCTCCAAGCCCAAACCTGCCCTATTCGGAGGACATGTGACCGAGGAATTCGTTAGGCAGACTGTCACGTACACCGAAGTCATAAACGGTGAGACCATAACTAGAACCACCAGTCCTACGAATAGTCCCTCTAGCAGTCTACCCACTAGTCCCCCTCCTAATAGACCAATCTTTGTTCCGGCTAGTGATCCGACCAACTCTGAACCTACATCGGAAGGCATTAAGGCCAGAACCCCTAGAGTAGCAATGCCCCTCATCAACTATACAGACCTGAACTCAAGCTATGATACTAGGGAAATGAAGTTTTCAGAGGAGACCTTAGTTATCCCACCCGAGGATACTTCCGCAACTAAGAGTCCCGACCAACTCAGGCTAGAAAAAGAGGTGTTTGCTCTTAGGTTAAAAGCCATGGATTTGGATGCTTGTCAACATCAGATCTTGAATCTGAAGGTAATTGTTTCGGAAAAAGACACCTTGGTTTGCACTTTGGAAAAAGACTTGCTCGAGGCCAATGCCGAGAGAATTAGGCTTTCTTCAAAATGTGAGACCGCAACCTCGGCTTTTACTGATTTCCAAATCAAGGTTGCGGATCTTCAAACTCGATACGTTCTCCTAGATATCCATTTTGAACTTTTAAAAGAACTTGACCATGATGAAAGGATAATGTATCGTCAGTCTTTAACCAACCAACGTGTGTCTAACTCCTTTTTGAAACGGAAGATTATGAATCTTGAAAAACAGTGCTTTTCAGACTCAGTTGATGATAAGACTGCTTCAATCCCTAACCATCCAGTAGCCAATTCCCAACCCAAATCTGTCATAGATCTTGAGAACCATTACACCATAGTCTCAGATGATGATGAACCCCCTAACTCACACCACAGGATAGCTGAACCCAAGACTGTCCATGATCCAAATATTGAATATGATTTGAAGGTGTTTTTAGATGTAGGTGATGATCCTTCAGGCTTTATTCCAAAGAAGCCAAAATCTGTTGTTGTCAAACCTGAGAAGCCCATTAAGTCACGAGCTCCTATTTCTAAGAAAAACAACCCTAAGGGTGAAAAATGTGATGGTACTGACAAGGGAAAATCAGTTAAGCCTCACGCACCCAAAGGACTCCAGAAAAAGCATTCAAAGTCTAACGATGCTCGTAACTCAATCAAGCCCATTAAAAGTCTTGACTTTCATTCAAGTACCTTTAAAGTGGGTGAGACTTCTCAGTTACAACCCAATCAACCTTTCTATTCCACAAAACCTAAATTTTCTAAAATATCAACTGGAAAAGGTGGCAACTCCATTCCCACAAAGCCGTCCTCTAACTCACACCGTGCTTTTCATGCAGATGCGAGGAGGAAAGATGGTGGACAGAATGTGAAGCCACCGAGGAAGGATCATCATGGAAGAAACAACCATTTTTCTGTTTTCCCTAAGCAGCATAGTCCTAGCCGTGCGGGTTTAGGCTATGCTCCACCTAGCGTAGGAATGAATTCGAACATGTCTGTTAATTGTAATCGCAACTTAAACGATGCCTTTAATACTTTCCGCAATGACATGTGCTTTGTGTTTGATAATTTCCTGCGTTATGGTGTGTCTAACTCTTTCGATGCTCCTCAATCTAATGTCAAATCCCGAAAGAGAAGGGGAAGAAAAAGGGGAAACGCTAAGTCCTCTTCGTCAGTGAAGTCCCCTCCGCCTAAGGAGAAATCCGAAAAGGAGACTTCACCGACTGATTTATCTGTCTCTAACCCAAAGGAACCCATTTGGCAATGGGTCCCTAAACAAGCTTAGTTTGTCTTGCAGGTCAGTCATATGTGGTACTTCGATTCTGGCGCATATAGACACATGACTGGTAAGAGATCCTTCCTTTTCGACTACGTTGAAAGGTTTGAGGGATATGTTAAAACAGCCGACAAGACGCCTAAGCCAATGGTGGGTTATGGGAAAATTACGGATGGGAGATACATCATCAAAGATGTAAGATATGTCGAGGGGTTAGGATACAACATGTTCAGCTCCAGCCAGTTCTGCGACAACGGATACTGGGTGAAGCAATTTCAATACGGAAGCGACGTGAATGATGAAGACAACAACGTCATCCTTAGTGCACGGAGGAATGGCAATCTTTACTCCACCGTCTTCCGTTCAATCCCTCAGACGCACCCGCAGTTTGAAGCAATTTCTGATCCGAGGAATGCAATCTGTTTGCTCGCAAAGGCTTCAAAGGAGGACAGTTGGTTATGGCATCGACGACTCTGCCATCAGAACTTCAAAGAAATGAACAAGCTGGTTTCGAAAAATCTCGTCATGGGACTACCGGAGACTCGCCTTTCCAAGGACACATTGTGTCCCGCCTGCGAACAAGGAAAGATGACGAGAAGCTCTCATCCACCGAGCATGGACACGAATAGCAAAAGTCCCCTTGACATGATTCACATGGATCTTTGTGGACCTACAAGAACCGAGAGCCTAGCCAGAAAGAAATATATGCTAGTTCTCGTTGATGAGTTCTCTAGGTTCACCTGGCTTGAATTCCTACGAGCCAAGTCAGACGCTGCAGATCGAATCATTGCCTTCATCAAGCGGATTCAAGTTCTCTTGGGTCGCCGAGTGAAGAAGTTGAGAAGTGACAACGGAACCGAGTTTCGCAATGCCAAGCTGCAATCCTTTCTTGAAGACGTGGGAATCTCTCACAACTTCTCAGCAGTACGCACTCCTCAACAAAATGGGGTAGTTGAAAGGAAGAACCGGATGTTGGTCGAAGAGGCGAGATCCATGATGGCTCATTCTGGAGTTCCACAATCGTTTTGGGCTGAAGCAGTATCAACGGCATGCTATATGCAGAATCGTACCTTGATCGTCAAGCGGACCGGTAAAACCGCCTACGAGATGGTCGAACAGCGTAAGCCTAACATCGATTACTTTAGAGTTTTTGGATGTTAATGCTATGTTTTAAACGACCGGGATGATTTGGGTAATTTGGAACCTAAGTCTGATGAGTCTATCTTCATCGGATACTCACATAACTCAAAGGCTTATAGGGTTTTCAACAAACGGACCCGAACCATCTTGGAAAGCTCAAATGTCGATTTTTCCGAAACCGAAACTTATTCTGTTGCTAGTCCAAGTAATGTGAATGCCTCGTTTCCTGAACTGTTCACCGCACCACCGAGGACAGATTCTTCCACTAACTTTCTGCTTTAGACTTCTTAGACCTAGCAGATTATGATCTACCCACTCTTACGGGTCCGATTGTAGTTCCTGCTTATGCTGGTTCAACCTCTACTTCAGTGATATCCGATGCTTTCGTCACTGAGCCTTCTTCAAGCACCTCTACAAACTCAGTGACTCCAGAATCGGCGGTCTCCCCCCCTGAAACCTCATCCACTGCCTCGCCGGAAGCTGTACGAGAACAGACCCCACACCCTGTTCTTGCACCTATCCCGGAAGAAGATCCACTACCATCACCCAGTTCAGCTCAGAGAACTTATGCTCAGGTAGTGCGTGAGCCCCGGTTGCAGGCATCACCGAATAATCTGGAAGCCGGGTCATCAAGTAGAAACCAGTAAGAGGTCTTTGCCGTGCAACATGAGAACGACGCCACCAACAACCAACAAGCTTATGTCACTCTTCCTCACACTCGTAAGTGGACACGAGATCATCCCCCCTCCCAGATCATCGGGAGTCCATCTCAACCTGTACAGACGAGATCTTCCAAGAATGTGGAAAACCTGATTCTATTCGGAGGGTTCTTAAGTGATTTCGAACCTTCGGATATTTCCCAAGCTCTCAACGATCCTGATTGGGTTTTAGCGATGCAAAAAGAGCTTGCGGAATTCGAGAGAAACAAATTTTGGCGTTTGGTAACCAGACCGAGGGGAAAGTCCATAATTGGGCTAAAGTGGATATTCTGGAACAAGAAGGACGAGAACGATCTCATCATCCGGAACAAAGCCCGATTGGTTGCCAAAGGTTATCGCCAGCAAGAGGGTATCAACTACGATGAGACATATGCGCCCGTGGCTCGGATCGAGGCCATTCGGATATTCCTTGCGTATGCCGCACACAAGAACATGACGGTCTATCAAATAGACGTCAAGTGTGCCTTCCTGAATGGAGATCTTCAAGAAGAGGTGTACGTTGAACAACCAGAAGGATTTGTCGATCCCAGATATCCTAACCACGTATACGCATTAGACAAGGCGCTTTACGGTCTCAAGCAAGCTCCTAGGGCATGGTACGAAACTCTCACTAATTACTTGCTCGGAGTAGGCTACAAGAAAGGTACAATCGATCCCACTTTGTTTCTTAAGAAATCAGGTAGTGACTTAATTATCGTTCAGATATACGTGGATGATATTACCTTTGCATCTACAAAGCCTGAGATGTGCCAAGAGTTTGAAAACACCATGAAATCCCAATTCAAAATGAGCATGATGGGCGAGTTGACGTTCTTTTTAGGACTTCAAGTTCGACAACGCCCTGATGGCATTTTTATCAATCAAGCCAAATATGTTCAAGAACTTTTAAAATGCTTTGATTTCGGTGGTTCAAACTCTGCGGCAACACCAATGCCCAGAAACTTTCAACTAAACGCTGATTCTTCTGGTAAACCGGTTGACCAGAAGACTTATCGGGCAATAATTGGTTCTCTCTTGTATCTCACGGCTAGTAGACCAGACATCGTCTTTTCCACGGGTGTCTGCGCTTGTTTTCAGTGTGATCCACGTGATTCTCACTTGTCTGCAGTCAAAAGAATCCTTAGGTATCTGAAGGGCACACCGGATCTTGGCCTTTGGTACCCAAAGGATTCTGGTTTTGAACTAATTGCATATACAGACTCAGACCACGCAGGTTGTAAGCTCAACAGGAAAAGCACATCTGGTGCTTGTCAGTTTCTCGGAGATAAGCTGGTGAGTTGGTCAACCCGAAAGCAGAATTGCGTATCCTTATCCACCGCGGAGGCAGAGTATGTTGCCGCCGCCTGTTGCTACTTGCAAGTTCTGTGGATGAAAACCCAACTTGCCGACTTCGGATACACTATGCATAGGATTCCCATCTATTGCGACTCCAAAAGTGCAACTCAGATCACGGCAAATCCTGTTCAGCATTCTCGGACGAAGCATATCGATATCCGATATCATTTCATTAAGGACCACGTCGAGAAAGGTAATGTTGAACTTTACTTTGTTGAGAGTGACTATCAGCTTGCTGATTTGTTCACAAAGCCGTTTGACGAGAAACGTCACTTCTTTCTCCTAAGCAAGTTAGGAATGCTAGACCTCCCTGCCTGAGGTCTAGGGGGAGTCGGGAGTTCCTTTGATATATGCATGTGTGTAGGGGGAGTTTGTGGGAGTCTTGGAGAGATTGCATGTATCGAGGGGGTGTACTAAGTCTTGTTTTGATTCTTGTTGTGTTTGCTAACGTTCTCGGATCCACAACACTTTGGATACCATTTTATACTTAATTTCGTAGGTGTGGATCCCCACGACGACTTCTGGTTACTTCAGATCAGAACTCGAACAAAACCCCGTTGAGACGTACCAGGTAAGTCTCTTTTCTCGGGAAACGAGGGCTGAACTTGTAACTTTTTGTGAACTTGAAAGTTCAGGGGGCGGTAGAGAACATGTCTTGAACTTACAAGTTCGGGGACTAACTTTGCCACTTTCTGATTCTTAAAGTTCAGGGACTCGTTTTGCACTTTTGTGAAACTTGTAGTCCAGGGTCTGTTTTGAAACTTTCTAAAACAACAAGTTCAGGGACTTGTTTGTAAGTTTCTTGAAACTTCAAGTCCAGGGGTGGTTTTTGGCAATAGGTGAAAGTCGGGTTATGAGAGCCAAACAGGAGAGCCAAACAGTGTATTTTCAGCCAAACACAGTGTAAACTTGGTGTTTAGAGCTGTAATTTTTGAGTTTTTTACCTTCTGCTCGGTTTTTCTCTCGTTTTCCGAATTGGTGTTCATATATTCCGAATCGGAATATTCATAAATTCCGAATTGGGATATTCAAGTTTTCCGAATCGGAATTTTTGAAGTTTTCCGAATCGGATTTTTTTTTGGATTCGGAAATTGTGTTCGAAGGTAGTTTTACTCGTTTTCCGACTTGGTATTAATCAAACTCCGATTCGGAAAACATCATTTTCCGATTCGGAATTTGACCAAATACCAACTCGAATTTTATCTAGGAACTCTGTTCATAATTTCTTTTCCGATTCGGAAAATTGAAAAAAAAATCCGATTTGGATTTAGTGTTTTCCGAATCGGTTATTTTAAGAGTTCGGAAAAAAAAAATGCCGGTTTTTCCCGAAAAATGCCGGTTTTTCCGAGATTTTGGTGATTTCCGAGAGGTTGTATTTTTGGACTAAGATTTCAATTTCGCGGTCAAAATCAACTTTCAAATTTTTGAAAAATATTTTTTCTCGGGATTTCACTATTCACGGTTGACTTTTTAGTTGACTTTTTGACTTTTGTCACTAACCTTTTTGTTGATCAAAAGAAGTGTTCAGATTAGCTATAGATTCTCAGATTTATATACCTCCAGAAGTTTAGAAGAAATCTACCAGTTTCAGTGAATTATCGATCATTTTCAAGTTCTATTTTCGTATTAGTCAAGATGACGGAGCTAGTTGACCATCATACATTATGGAAGAATTATATGACATACAGTCATCGTGTCTTTGAGCTAAACCAGGAAAATCTAAAGTTGAGTTCTGACAAATCTTTGTTAGAAATGAAGATTGTGGATTTAGAGAAGTTAATACAGAGTGAAAAAGGGCAAGAATCGGAGAATTCAGATTTGTCAAAACAGATAACTGAGCTTCAGCAAACTTTATCTATATCAAATGCTGAAAAGGCTGATCTTCTTATTAAAGTTACTGATCTTGAAGAGTCACTTTCTAAGGAAAGAAGTTTAATTACAAGTTTGAAAATTGATTTGCAAACTTAGCATGATGAAATGTTAAAACATTCTTTTGGAAATGCTCAAAACTTAAAACTTGTAACTTCTTTGAGGAAGGAAAATGAATGTTTGCAAAAAGAAAGTTCATGAATTAGATGAAGATAAGAAAGTCTTTGAGAACAAACTTATATCTTCTCATTCGAGAGTGATAGAACTTTCAAACCAAGTAAATGATTTTGAGAAAATCGTGATCATCGAGAGAAGTAACTTTGAGAAAGAAAGACGAGCTTTTGAAGCAAAGGTTAACGAACTTTCTTTGAAGACATCAGTTTTTGATGAGCAAAAAGAAAACAAGATTTTCAAAGAGTTTTCTGAATCAACATGTTATGTTAATTGCTGTTATGATGATGATGATTCCAATTCTTATGATGGAATGAATGTTTTTGATTCTCTTGAGTCTTGTACCGATTCTTGTACCAACAAGAATAATGTTGTGGATAGTGAGTTGGTTAAGTTGGAAAAGATGTTACAAGATGAAAGAAAGGTTTTTGAAGAAGAAAGAAAGGTTTTTGAGAAAGAGAGAAAATCTTTTGGGTTGAAAAGTGATAAACTTTCAAAGAAGATTTCTAATTTAGAGAGACAGATTGTGAATGAAAGAAAAGATTTTGAGAAAAAGAAGAATGTTTTTGAAAGTAAGAAGAAAGGTTTGAAGAAAAAGAATGTTCGTGTTGAAAAAGATAGATGTGTTGAGTTTGAGTTTGAGAAAGAGAGTAAAGGTTTTGAAAAAGAAAGAAAAGCTTTTGAAGAAAAGAGTGTTCTGTTTAGGAAGAAAATTGCTAACTTAGAAGTGCAACTTTCGGATGAAAGAAGTGCTTTTAAAAGAAAAGAACACCTTTTAAAGTGTGAGATAAAAGGTTTTGAGCAACTGATTGTTGAACTAAAGAAACCAACCTTTGAGAAAAATGATTTTGAGGAGGAAAAGAGGGCTTTTGAGACAGAAGTAAGGAAGCTTACATTAAGATTATCTGAATTGTCTTCTGATATCATGAAAGAACAGATTATGAGTTCTAATCTGAAAAAGAAACTTGATGAAACAGTTGAAGAAAAGAATATTTTATCTGCAATGGTGAAAGATCTTGAAGATATTGTTTTTAAAGTTAATTTGAATGAACCAAAGAGTCCTGATGTTATAGTACAATCACCATATGTTGATTATGCTGATTCTGTGTGTTCATTCAAAACTGCTCCAAGTTCTATTCATGCAGATGTTTCTTCAACAAAAAGTTTTACACCAACTAATCAGATTCGTCCTTCTAATCTTTTCTATGATCATCAGATTGATGGTTCAGGTAAAAATCATTCGATGAAAGGTAAGTTTGTTTGGAAAGTTAAAGGGTCTACACCAAATGTAGATAAACCAAAGTTATTTGTTCCCAAACAAAATGTTCAAAAGAACAATGTTTTTAAAGCTAAATCTTTTGTTAAATCTGATCCAATTTACTCTGTAAATCATATGATCAGATTATCTCAAAAGAAATTATGTTGTTCTTGCTGTGGAACAAATAATTTTGTTCGAAAAAGAATCTTCGGAAAGTTGGTATGGTACTTATAGTATTCCAAATTATAAACCAACTTCTTTTAACAAAAGAGGATCCACTTTCAAGTGGATACCAAAATCTGTATGATTTTGTTTTTACAGGTCCCCATATCTTTAATGCATTATTCAAGGGGGAGTTTCTGCAAGCATGTGGTTCCTAAATATATCTGTTTAGGACCCGTTCCTCAATGACATGTGGTTTCTAAATATGCCAGTTTAGAACCCGACCTTCAATGTGCAAGTGGCTCTTGAATAAATCAGTTCAAGACCCGATCTTCAATGGTCTTCAAGGTATTCTTTTTACTTTGATGGAGAAATTTATACAAATTATTGATTATCCATTTGAGGGGGAGTACTTAAATGCGATATCATATTTTAAGGGAATGAACATTTAAAAACGTTTTTCATACCTTGTTTTCACTTGCAAGAGATATTATTTTTAGGGGGAGAGTTCAAATAAGCTTTCATGCTTACATACCTGAAAGACGAACAACTTTCAGATATGAATTTTTTTTAAATGTTCAAACTCACTTCTTGATTCTCAAATGTTTTTTTTTCGAATTAGAAGTGTGATTTTCCATGTTTTCATATCATGATGAGTTGACGGATATTTTCTAACCGTGTGTTTCCAAAGATTAATACTTGCGTATTATCTTTTCCTATACTTTTCAAGTATTCATACACACCGGTTTAGCTTCTTTTGTCTTCGTTATTACCACGTCTCTATATGACCATATTTTTCGGTGGTAATACTCATTGTACTTCATCGTTTATTTGATCAGATACGTTCTTCACTGTTATATCTATATCTTGTTCGTATAGATAATATCCATTTGGTTGTGAACCACAATTTTAATCATGAACATATCTCACATTATATGCTGAATCAGTTTTCTCAAACAAGTTTCCATCATTCATGTTCTTCATTTCATATACTTGTTTGAAGAAATTCTTATGCTCCTATATTGTTCATATATATTTGTTCGAGCATGTTTCATATTGGCTCATTGATTAACTCGTTGAATCATTGTACTTTCATGTTTAGGAAACTTATTTCACGGGATGTGTGAGCTTAATAGAACTTCTATGGATTTCCAGAACCGGCAATCCTACCCAAGAAGTTATCCTTGAGAAATGAGTGAGGGGTCTACATCAAAGAGTGGGGGAGATAACTCAGGTGGTCGAGTTATTCTCATAGTGATTGAGCGAAAAAATGTGATATGAGAGTTTGGTTAGAAGTGAGGATGCTTAAAAGAATTGGAGGGTGTGAGAACAGAGTTAAAAGAAACATAAAACTCTGCACCAACCTTTTTCTAAGCCGGGCAACCACGTAATCTATTGGTTCACGCTCTTTGGTGACCGATATTGAAATAAGGCAAAGCCCAATGCCGACTCTCGTTTTTACCCCACTAGCTACTCATTTCCTTCTTAACAAGGAGATGTTTCATTTCATCACGGGGACGCAGCACATAATCTATCAGGTTTTCATTTGGAAAATCGATATTGAAACAGAAGGAAGCTGCCCTGCCTTCGAACTTCATTTCTACACATCGAGTCGTGAAATGTTTTCACATTTTGAGCCTTATGAAAGCACTTGTTGCTATTTTCTTTCATCACAAATACACACAAGGAATTTGTTTCTTTGTCGGAACGTTCATAGGAATACTTTTAGTGTTTGCGATGATTGAACGGAAGCCCTGGGGAGTGATCATCCATAAAGCTCTTTATATAGTGCATTCGTTGTACTGAGTTGCTTTGTGCTTCTCACAGGCATTCCAACTGATTCATGTGTTGTTTCAGGTTTTTCCCGATTAAATCTGAATTTGAAAAGATTCGGATTACTTTATGGAATTGACGGTATTTTTTTGGAGTAATAAAGGGAATTCTGGAGTAACAAGGTGGAGATGGTTATGTGAGATGGTTTTTGCTATCTATGGTGGTTTGTTCACATGTTTGTAACTTTACGTGACGCGTTGTTCTGATCTTACATTTCTATAGATTTTGATGATTATTTCATATTTCATCAAAAAGGGGGAGATGGTTTAGAAATGTTTTTTAAGATACTTTGGGGAGATGGTTTCGAAATGTCAAGTCAAAGAGAAGATTACGAGATATGACAAGAGATGCTTGCAAGAGATGTTTGAAGTTTGGTGATTATTTGAAGATATCTCGATTCGTTAAAGCTTCTTGTTTAGAGTTTGTTAAAGCTTCATGAAGATTTGGATGATTCGTGAAGATTATCACGGAAGCTTATCGTTCAAGGAAGCTTATCGTTGATGCTTAAAGTGTTGATGCTTTCTTGAAGACGTTTGCCTAATTCTTTTTGTGATCTCGAACCCAAAGGGGGAGATTGTTGGGTGCAAAATCGGATTGTATCCGAGATCACAAGATTGTGCTCAAAGTGAAGACAAAGGCAAAGTCAAAGTGGTCTTCAAAGTCAAAGTTTGCTTATATTGTTTTAGTCCTTTATTGTTTACTTTGTAATAGTTTAGTTTAGTTAGGGTAGAAAGTGTAATTCTTCTATTGTGTAAGGGTTTGAGTGTTTGGGTATAAATACCCATAGTTAGTTCATTTGGAAGAGAGAACACATGCATACGTATCATTGTGAAAGTGAGAGTGATTGAGAGAAAGTTAGTTCTTAAGTGTGTGTGTTCTTGGTGTTTTAGTGTGTGTAAACTTTGATCCAAGAATTAATGACATATGGCTTCCTGAATCATTCTCTACTTGTTGCATGTTGATTAGAACTTGAATCTGGAACAACAAGACCACCTTTTCCGAATCGGAAAACCCCCCTCGTGCGTTTGCTCGTTTTCGACTCGGAAAATACGAAACACTCATTTTTGGGTTTTCGAGGTTTTCCGACTCGCGCCTAGTCGAGGGTATAGCCTTTTTCACGCAGCATCTTTCTAGACACTAACTTATTACATGATTGTGACTTGACAGAAATGGCTGATCATCAATCACCTCCTCCCTCCCCGGTCAACACCGCCGCTGACCGGGCTTTCATTGCCCCAAGTGACATCCGTCCGATCCACCAGAACAACGAGTATGTCGATCTGGAAAACTTCCCTGTTCAAGACGAGGTGGTCCTAGAGATCCTCCGAGTGCATCTGTTGGCGTACGCGATGCAAGCCACTGCCGACATTCCCATGATTTACCTTCAGCAGTTCTGGAGGACCTCTACTGTTGAGACTAGAGATGGCGTGCAGACCATCGTGGGTCGTGTGGACCACACCGAGCTGACCATTACTGTGGAGGATCTATGGCGAATTCTCCATCTGCCTGCCACCACTCCCGAGGCCCCGTTTGAGCCTCTAGTCACCGGCCCCGAACTCTTCAGCGTGATACTTGCACTGGGGGTCTACTACACTCAGAACCAGAGACCGAACAGGATCTCTCAAGTCACTCAGGGCATGCTGCCTCCAATCTGGTTTTCATTCTTCAACATCCTCAACCGCACGCTGTCGTCCAAGACTCACGGAGTGGACCGTGCTACCACCCAGTTCTGGCATGTGATTCATGCGGTCGCCTACGAGAGGCGAATCGACTTTGCTCAACAACTTTGGGCGGACATGGTCACCGACGTCAGGCCAGGCGCTGCAAGGACTCGTCACACATCCATCCCTTGGATGCGATTCTTTAGCTTGATCATCCGTGATCACATGGATCACCATCCGGCAGTCAGACGTAGATCCGGCCACCAGCGATTCGAGAGCCTACAGATCGGCAGGATGAACCGAAGAAATCTGCGACCCGGACAGGTAGAAATGCCTATCCCTGAAAATGTGCTTAGGATGGCGGACCGTAGGGCCGATAGTGTGATACTTTACCGAGCGTCCATAGGATTAGAAGACGCGTCCACGGACTCCTCAGAACCGAGGAGCCCTGCCCCGGACGCGCAACCCGTCCTTCCTAGGAGCCGTGCCTCTGGCACGGCAGGCCAGAGCTCCAGTGGGGGAGCTTCTGGCTCAGGAGTGATGAGCGTGGCCGTTAGGGGAGAAGCGGGTAGAGTAATCAGGACATCCGCCACCCCGCACATGTCGCATGCCGAGGCATACCAGATGATGATCCAGAACCGAACCCGCCGTGCCCGAACGCGAACCTACGTAGATGAGTCCGAGCAATTAGACGTCATGCATCGCTTCCGGGTCAAACAGTACACCGGGACTCTCCATCAATCCCTAGTCCACTCGTCTTCGGAAGAACACCGATCGCCATCGCCGCTGCTACATCCTAGTCTGACTGGTGAGGAAGTGGAAGCTTCCCCACAAGAACAAGCACACTTGCCTTCACCACCACATGCGGCGGCCGTTACTACACAAGCAGGCGAACCATTCGGCGATCCCTCCGGCGATGACTCCGACGGTCACGAATCCTCCGAGCATACTCCTTCGGACCGTCGTGAGGCCGATGACGAGGCCACAGATTCAGAGAAGGTGGATTATGGATCTGACTCGGAGTTCCAGGAATCAGAACCGGCGAAGGGCGGAAAGGCCCAGGTGATAGATGTTGATGAAGCCACCTCTTCCTTCAACGACGACAGGATTTCCGGGATTCCGTAATTGCAGGTGATCTAGCTTCAGATGACCAGACCGTCGGTCATGAGGAAGAAGGTGAGGCCGAAGTTGCTACCGGCTGGGGTCGTGAAGACAGCGAGGAAGAAGAGAGAGAGAGGATGGAAAAAGAGACCGATGATGTAGAGGTCCAGTTAGCCGAGCCTTGGGCTCAGATTCAGGAGGGAGGCGGAGAAGAAGAGCCGCTTAGGTTAGAACCGAAGTTCCCTAAACCCAGAGTCCAACCAACAGAGAGGCAACCCTCATCGAGACCGGGCACCCTACGGTGTCTGGTCAAGACGCTAGCAGCCAACTAGCGCACTTGCACACCTCAGCCAGCCACTCGACCATCTCTCAACAGATGGTCGTTTCAGTCAGTCACGGGGAAATAGCACAACTTCCACCGGCCACTCAATCGGAGTCTGCCGGTGTTGAGATAAGAGAGGATCTGCCCCACCTCTCGACTTCATTTGATGCACGTAGAGTCATAGAGCCACTTCCCGGGACGTTCACGATCCCTTCCATCATTAGGCCACGATCTATGGTATCACAAGCGGAGATCCCACGGGACTCCGCCGGAACGGGGAGAGTTGGTGCGTCTGGATACGCCCTTCGAGGATCCACCGGAAGCCCTGACACCGTCAACATCATATCAGCGGTGACGTCAGGCCGAGAGAGCACCTCAATAGGACTTTACTCGACAACTGGAGCCCAAGTGGCACCGGGTTTAGTTCTACCGGCATCGGGTCCGACAGACTTGAGCGAAATCTCTAAAGACGCTCACGCAACAACGGGGCTTTTAGGCTCGACGGATTCGGGTGGAATCCCTAAAACCACCCCAGTACCAACGGGACTTTTAGGTCCGACGGATTCGGACGACATCCTAAAAGTCGTCCACTCACGACTACTTGCGGTGGAAGCTGCCAACCAGGCCAGGGATGCACGGGTCGAGGCATCGGAGAAACCGAGAGGAAAAGATTGGCGGATCTTGAGGCGTCGAGGAAGCTTCAAGCAGATAGGGATGCGGAGCTTTATGAGCTCAAACGGCGAATGAAGGGCAAACACTCAGAGGAAGCCCCATCTACCGAGGCACCGATTCCTCGTCAGACTAAAGTCGTACTCCGCCTTGTTCCTCCTACCTCGGGCAACCTGCCTGACATTCCGGGGTACGTTACTGAGGTGGAACACGCGATGATGATCACTTCCTACACCACCCAGAACGACCGCCTCTCAGCCCAGGTCACAGAGAGAGACGCCTAGATCGAGCTTCTCCAACAGCGCATCCGGGAACTGGAGGCCATGTGTCGGTCTCAGACTCAGCCTTCCAAACGGAGGCATGATGACCCTGATGACACGACACCAGGTCCTCATGAGGGGGAGGTGCAAGCTTCATCCAAA
The DNA here is from genome assembly GCA_030169165.1 of Centaurea solstitialis. Taxonomy (NCBI): domain Eukaryota; kingdom Viridiplantae; phylum Streptophyta; class Magnoliopsida; order Asterales; family Asteraceae; genus Centaurea; species Centaurea solstitialis. The sequence continues at coordinate 54,196,921 of CM058045.1, read as the reverse complement.
AGGCTTCGCACCGACCTCCATTCTGCCTCCGGTTCCGGTTCTTCATCAGCTCATGCTTCAACGGCTACCCGCTCGAGTGCCCCAACAGAATCTGCTGCCGCCGACACTCCCTATATTGATTCAGACACGGAGGAGATTCCTGACATGGGGAGTTGGCACTACGAGCCGATCCCGGAAGGTGAGGAAGTACAATTTTCTCACCTAACCGATACTGCACAGATTGACGTCGTTCCCCCGGAAGCAGCACCGATAGATCTCTCAGATGTCCAGATTCCGGAAGAAGCCCAGAAAATTCTTCGGTCGCTTGCTCAGAGCCTTAGGATCCTTCAGAAGGGGGACGACATTGTCCGGGATACAGACTACAATAGCTTCCTCTCGGCGTTCGAGTTTCCCACACCAGAAGCTCCTCGGACCATCCACATGACGACTCCAGATTCTTCCGCTCCAACAGTCATCCAGTTGAACTGGAACCACTCAGTTATCTTCAGACCGTTCCTTGAGGAGTCATTCACCCGCATCTTCCACCAGGAGAGACTGCACGTTTGGTCTCGAAAGGTCTACATCGGAATCTCCCACATCAAGACGAAGAGGAGAAGAACTGCTTATGTATACCAGCGGATGTGCAACTGGGCCACCCACAGACGCCAAAGAATCCGACGTCGCTTCGTCAAGGTAACTGCGATGCGCCCTTACAAACATGGTCATCAGTTATTCCATGAGTACGACGTCCGCATGTATGGGATCGGCACTCCTCGAGGAGAGTTGCAGAACTGGACTTTCACAGAAGCAGATCTAGATCGGGTGCACTTAGAAGACCTCCTGTCACTCATCAAGTACCTCCAGGGCCCAATTCTCCGCCCCAGACACTACCGAGACGGCACAGAGATTCTGAAGAAGTACGTACACCACGTGTGACAACTGCCAATTTTGACCATCAGGTTAGCTACTCGTTTAATCACTCAGTGGCGTTTCCGTAGGTAAAAGTATAGTATTTAAGTTGCCCAAATAATCTAGGTTAGTTTGCGTGAAAAATTTAGGCGAAAACCTAAAAGTCAAATTTTATAAAATATAAAACTTTGTTAAAAATATAAGTAAACTGATCCAAATAATCCAAAAGTACCTTCGAAAAAGTCGGTTTCTACCGAAAACGCGCCAAAACCAACACTGCGTTTGAAAAAGCAGTGTAATTATTCAAATTTAAAAAATAAAAAATAAATAAATGACAAGAGGGTTGGTGGGACCCACAAAGGGCCGGCCACCCCCCCCCCCCCCTATACCCACTCTCTCTTTCTCTTTTCCATAAAAATATCAATCATCCCATTTTTCAATTCATTTTTCAAATCTCTATTCTCTCTCTAACCTTTCTCTCTCTAAATTCTCTCTATTTTCTCTCTTGAAACCAGCCAAATAACTCCCAAAAATCTGAGTTTTAAGAGATTAAAACAAGAAATCTTGAAGCTCTCATAGTTACATCATCAAAGGTAAGATTGAATGTAGGTTTAAACTTTGATTTTAACCCATTTGGGAGCTTTTTCTTCTTTCTTTTTGAGGTTTAAATCCTCTTTGTTGGATGAACACCATTCTTGATGTTTGGGGATGAGACATAACCTTAGAAATGTGTTTAAACATTCTATGAAGGTGAATATCCATGAATCCCCCGTAAGAACACAAGTTTGATTTCAAAAATCTTGTTGTTGATGTTTTTGATCATCATTTTGGGGATGGACTTTATTGATAGTTCATGCATGTTTATTGATGATGATAATGCATATTTCATCTATTTATTTGTTAAATGATATGAGTTTATGGTTTAATAGCAAGAAACCCCAAGAAATCTTGTGATTTTATGTGTTTTGATGGATGAAAATGGGGTTTTGATTCTGGGCAGAATCTGTCTGATTTTGCATGTGTGTTTGGACGTCTCAAAAGTATAGTAAACTGAGGTATTTTTCTACAAAAATTTGATAGATTGAAATTCGATGAGTTAGGAAGAAAATCCCTTTTGAATCACTTAAAAATTCGGAGTAAAACCCCTCCAACCATTTAAAAACTTTTTGATGCTCATCAGCTTTTAGTCAGAAAACTTGTATCATCTTCATGCATGCATATCTCTTTGACAACTTATCCAAAATGCACGATTTTGGATTTCAAACTTAAGTTATCTGAGATAGCTTTCTAAAGAATCCAAAATCATGTGATTTGGTGGACTTTTGAGGGTTCAACCAATGAAAACAAGTTAGTGGTGTAGGCTGTCCCATGGTGGCAGATTGCACATGCACGACTTTAAGAGGCCATATCTCCCTCAAAAATCACCCAAATGATGTGAAATTTGTCTCATTAGCTTGGTATATGTGTTATCTAGAAAATCCCTTTTGAAATTCGTGATTTGGTGTAACACCCCGCTAAAGCGGAACCGCGAGGTGTGACAGTTAAGATTTCATCGCGATAGGAGATAAACCACACCAATCATTCATAATATAAATTAAAATAGTTTAAAAAGTATTACAACCCAACCATAATTCAAGTTTTACAGACTTAAACAAAATAGACATTGTCTTGATTGGTGAACACAACATTCCACTAAAGACCTGATCAAACTTTCGGATTTCCTGAAAAGCATGTTAAACAAGTGTCAACTACAAGAGTTGGTGAGTTCACAGGTTTTATAGATGCAAAACAGTTATGTACAATATCCATTCCGATAAGAACGTTTATTCGCAATATGTTTTGTAAACAGTTTGGTGAATCAGTTCATTCACCCCAAAAATAGCAGTTTGGTATCAAACAGTGAGTAAATTTTCCAAGTGATGTGTTAATTACATGATATGCATTAGTGAGTTACTACAATCCTTCATTTTATGACATAGCTACGCCCCTATCCAACCTTGCCGGGGAAAACTAATTCCAGCCGGGGTGAATATTTTTCAATACAGTGCACCTATTACTCGTCAGTTCTAGGTGGGTATGTCAATCCAAACAGTGAGTAAATTTTCCAAGTGATGTGTTAATTACATGATATGCATTAGTGAGTTACTACAATCCTTCATTTTATGACATAGCTACGCCCCTATCCAACCTTGCCGGGGGAAAACTAATTCCAGCCGGGGTGAATATTTTTCAATACAGTGCACCTATTACTCGTCAGTTCTAGGTGGGTATGTCAATCCAAATAGCGCTATCCACTTGTATCATAGGCCCAATTTGTAAGGGTTAATAGTAGTGCAGGGGACATTTTCATTTTTGTGCTCACTATATCATGTTTCAACATATCATAATTTAGCTCACATTGCATTTCATTTCGATTTATTTCGATACTCAAATTCATTTCATTTCAATTTTGTTTCAATACTCAAATTCATTTCATTTCAATTCATTTCGATACTCGAAACACATTTCTATTTCATTTCATTTCAAGAAAACATTTCATTTCAGTAATCACATAACATTTCATCTCATTAACATATTGCATTTCAATTCTCTTTGGTACTAAAAATCCATTTCACAACATTTTCACAATTAAACACATTTATTCATAAGCATGCTTTTCACCCCAAAAACTTCGTAAAACGGTAAAAATGGGGCTGTGAATACTCACCTCGGGTGTTTAGTGCGGATTCGTAAGGGTTGATGCGTGACCTAAATCCCGGCTCCGAACTAGGGTCGTCCTATCAAACACGTAATTTTAACGTAAGTTCTAGGTCCAACGGTCCTTATCAAAAATCGTACCGAAATCCATATAATGCCATTATATTATTTTTATAGTCCAACCTAATAAAAATTCATTTTGTCACATTTGAAAGTCTTCCAAATATTTTGGAAGTTCAAAGTTTATAAAATTGGGTTTTTATGAAATTTCCAGAATCTGTCACAAATTTTGAGTTGTAGAAATTGCTACTTTGAACTTAGGTCCTCTAAATATTAAATCCTTAAATTTTTACCCTCTGAATTAGGGGATGTTAGGAACAATTCCACCAAATTTCACAATTTTTAGAGTTCTTTTACTATTTTTAAATAATTCTACAAAATCAGTGGTACAAGCTGAAATTCCAGAATACCTTTTGGTAAAGTTTAACTCATAGATAATTCATTACACCACTAATTCACGAGTTTCAAAAGGGATTTTCTAACCAACACACATACCAAGCTAATGAGACAAGATTCAAATCATTAGAGTGATTTTTGAGGGAGATATGCCTCTTTGAAGTTGTGCATGTGGTTCTGCCATCATGGGACAGATTGCACTATCAATTTGTTTTCATTGGTTAAACCCTCAAAACTACTCTAAATGACTTGATTTTGGATTCTATAGAAAGCTAACTCAGAATACTTGAGTTTAGAATCAAAAAGTTTGTAGTTTGGATGATTTATCAAAGAGTTATGCATGCATGAATGTGACTCAAGTTCCTGACCAAGTGCTGTTGCACACGAAAATGTTTCAAGATGGTTTGAACTCAAATTTTGGTGTTTTTATGCAAATCCAGTGGGGTTTGGACCCTAACACCTTAAATATCATCCCATAAAAATTTCATAAAGAAATGAATACAAAAAGACCCTTTTTGAGTCGTGTAAAGTACATGCAAAAATCTTGACAGAATCTGTCTCAAATCCAACATCATATCCACCAATAAAACACATAAAATCATAACTCTTTGGGGTTTTTCTTACTATTTTACCCCCAAATCAGATTGTTCAAATGAAAAACAAACTAACCAAGATTTGATACCATCAAAGCTCATGCATGAACTATCAAACAAGTCTAGCCCAAGATTGATGGTCTAAAACAACATTAACAAGAATTTTTGCATCCAAATTTGTGTTCTTATGGGGAAATCATAGATTCTCACCTTCTTAGATTGTTTTTCCAACATTTCTAAGGTTGAATCTCTTTCCCAAACAACAATAAGGATTAAGAATCCATAGGAGGAGGTTTAAACCTCAAGAAACATGAAAACAAAGCTTAAAATGGTTGAAAAACGAAGTTAAACTCTAACCTAACTATCTTACCTTGTGTTTGTGATACTTTAATCTTTGAATGTGGTCTTTAAACCTCAAAAATCTGACTTTGAAGATGAATTTAGGGCTGGAAATTATGAAGATTGTAGAGAGAAGGAAGAGAGAAAATGGGTTTAGAGAGAGAGAGAGATTTTTGAAAATGAAATGATTATGGATTTGGGGAAAGGGATTAGGGATTAAAGAGAAGAGAGAGAGAGATCTTGGGAGGGGGGTGGCCGGCCATGTGGGGCCCACCCCACCCTCTCATCTTTCTTTTTTTTTTTTTTTAACAGTGTAGAAATTTACACTGCGTTTTCAAACGCAGTGTCGGGTTTCGGCGATTTTCGGTAGGAACCGATTTTTCGAGAGAATTTTTGGACTATATGGATCAGTTTATACATATTTTTAATAAAATTCTTTATTTCGTACATTTCGTTTTCAAAGTTTGGCATTATAGGATTACCGGATGATTTCGGGCCGGTTCGGGCTTGTTCGGGCCAAATTTTCGGAACTTTTAGGTTTTAACCTAACTTTTTCACGCAACTAACCTAGTTTCATTCAAAGACTTAAATAACTAAATTTTTTAGCCTACGGAAATACTACAGAGTGATTAAACGAGTAGCTAACCTGAAGGCCAAAAAAAAAAAATTGACGGATGTCACAGTTACCCCCGGTTGAAAGAAATTTCGTCCCGAAATTTAATTCTTGCTGCTACTGCCGGGGTTTTCTGTGAAGAGATGCGGGTACTTGCTTTTCATGAAGGCCTCCCGCTCCCAAGTAAACTCTGGTCCGTGCCTAGAGTTCCATTTCACTTTGACTATCGGTATCCTGCTGCGTCGGAGTTGTTTGATTTCTCGATCAAGAATTTCGATTGGTTCCTCTGAGACGCGCAGTTGCCTATCAATTTGAATCTCATCCAAGGGTAGAACTACTGTCTCCTCCGACAGACATTTCTTTAGGTTGGACACGTGGAACGTGTCATGAATTGAGCTCAGCTCTATAGGTAAGTCCAACCTATAGGCAACAGGTCCGATCCTTTCTATGACCTCGAATGGTCCAACAAAGCGAGGGTTCAGTTTCCCTTTCTTTCCGAACCTTATTAGCCCTTTCCATGGTGATACTTTTAGCAGCACTTTATCAACCACTTGGAATTCCAACGGCTTTCGCCGATTATCGGCATAGCTTTTCTGGCGATCCCTGGCCACTTTCAGCTTTTCTTGAACCATTTTGATTTTGTCGGTGGTCTCCTGCACGACATCAGGCCTAAACAATCGATTCTCCCCCACTTCCAACCAATTGAGTGGGGACCTACACTTGCGTCCATACAGTGCCTCGTATGGCGCACACTGAATGCTGGCATGATAGCTGTTGTTGTAGGAGAACTCGACTAAGGGTAGATGATCGTCCCAACTACCTCCAAATTCCAACACACAAGCACGTAACATATCCTCTAGTGTTTGGATGGTTCGCTCAGTCTGTCCATCGGTCTGAGGATGGTAAGCCGTGCTTAGATCCACACGAGTGCCCAAAGCTGCTTGAAGCGATTGCCAAAATCGCGAGGTAAATCTACTATCTCTGTCTGAGATGATCGATATCGGGACTCCATGTCGCATGACAATCTCATCGACATATAGCTGCGCAAGCTTATCGATGCTATAAGTCTCCTTTATCGGCAAGAAATGCGCTGATTTCGTGAGTCTGTCAACGATCACCCAAATCGTATCATGACCCTTTTTAGTCTTGGGTAGCTTAGTCACGAAATCCATCGATATTTGCTCCCATTTCCACTCCGGGATTTCCGGTTGCTGAAGAAGTCCGGACGGTTTCTGGTGCTCTGCTCTAACTTTTGCGCAAGTCAAGCATTTACTCACGTAAGTGGCGATATCTCTTTTCATACCGGGCCACCAGTAATGCTCCTTCAGTCCTTTGTACATTTTATCGGATCCTGGATGTATCGAATATTTCGACTGATGAGCTTCATCCATGATCATCTTTCTCAATTGCTCCGCCCTCGGAATCCAAATTCTTCCCCTGAAGTAACACACCCCATCCACTTTCTCCTCGAATTCATTTTCTATGCCGTGAAGAGTTTCTTTATTTAGGTTGTCAGCCTTCAGAGCTTCCTTTTGAGCTTCCACTATTTGACTTTTTAAGCTGGTCTGCACTACCATTCCCATTGCTCGTGACCTTATGGGCTTTACCCGCTCCTTTCGGCTTAGCGCATCTGCTACAACATTTGCTTTCCCTGGATGATACTTAATCTCGCAGTCGTAGTCGCTGAGCAATTCAACCCATCTCCTTTGTCTCATATTCAACATCTTTTGTTCAAGTATGTGCTGGAGGCTCTTATGATCCGTAAGAATGGTGCATTTGGTGCCGTAGAGATAATGTCTCCATATCTTAAGGGCAAACACCACTGCTCCAAGCTCCAAATCATGAGTGGTGTAGTTCTTCTCGTGAACTTTCAGCTGTCTGGATGCGTACACGATGACTTTCTCGTTTTGCATCAAAACACATCCCAAGCCTTGATGTGAAGCATCGCAATATACCACGAAGTTATCTGTCCCTTCGGGTAATGCTAGAATGGGTGCGTTGCACAATTTATGCTTTAGCACTTGGAACGCTTCCTCTTGCTTCTCTCCCCAAATAAACTTCTTATCCTTCTGCGTTAAGGCTGTCAGCGGCTGCGCGATCTTGGAAAAGTTTGCGATGAACCTTCGGTAATAACCTGCCAGACCGAGAAATTGTCGAATTTCCGTCGGTGTTTTCGGGGTTTCCCATTTCTTTATAGCCTCGATCTTAGCTGGGTCAACATGTATTCCATCTCTATTCACCACATGTCCTAGAAAGTGAACTTCTCGAATCCAAAACTCGCACTTTGAGAGTTTGGCGTATAGCTGCTCGGCCTTTAACAGTTCCAATATCAGCCTCAAATGATGCTCGTGGTCCTCCTTGCTCCTAGAGTAGATTAGGATGTCATCAATGAAGACAATCACGAACTTATCTAAGTATGGCCGACATACTCGGTTCATCAAATCCATGAACACTGCCGGAGCGTTCGTCAAACCAAAAGGCATGACTAAGAACTCGTAGTGACCATAACGGGTTCTAAACGCTGTCTTTGCGATGTCTTCCTCGCGAACTCGCATTTGATGGTAACCAGATCGAAGATCGATTTTGGAGAAGTACGTTGCTCCTTGCAGTTGATCGAACAGGTCGTCGATGCGCGGAAGAGGGTAGCGATTTTTAATAGTGATCTTGTTCAGCTCTCTGTAATCGATGCACATACGAAAAGATCCGTCCTTCTTTTTGACGAACAACACAGGGGCTCCCCACGGTGATGAACTGGGTCGGATGAATCCTTTGTCTAATAGCTCCTGAAGTTGCTTTGACAGCTCTTGCATCTCGGATGGTGCTAGTCGATAAGGCGACTTTGCTATGGGACCTGCTCCAGGAACTAAGTCAATGTGAAACTCTACTTGTCGTTGCGGGGGCAATCCAGGTAATTCTTCCGGAAATACCTCTGGAAATTCTCGCACAACTGGAATATCCTGAATTCGCTTCTCGTTTGCCTTTGTATCTATGACGTGCGCCATGAACGCTATGCATTCCTTCCGTAGATGACCTCGCATTTTCATATATGACACGATCTTAATGTCTCTCTTTGGCCTATCTCCATGCACTTCGAGTAGTCCTCCATCAGGTAATGGTAATGCGACTATCTTCTCAGCACAACATATTGTTGCTCGTTGTTTGGACATCCAGTCCATACCGACGATTATGTCAAAACTCCCTATCTTGATCGGGATCAAGTCTATGCTAAAATCCCTTCCAGCTAAGCCTAGAGTGCATTTTCTGATTACTTTGCTAGCCTTAACTAATTCTCCGTTGGAGTATTCGATTACATGATTCTCTTTCAGATTCTGTGACTTTTTATTTATCTTAGGCCTAAATTCTAGCGACACAAAGCTCATATCTGCTCCGGAATCAAAAAGCACAGAAGCAGGATGGTTGTTGAGAAGAAACGTACCTGTAACTACGTCTGGGTTTTGCCTCGCTTCCTCCGTCCCAATAACAAACGCTCTCCCCCGAGCTAGTCCTCCTCGGTTTCCTTGGTTTCCTTGGTTCCCTGGATTCGCCGGTTGTGCCTGATTTGCGTAAGGTCTCGCATTCAACTTGGGACAAGCATTCCGGTAGTGATTGAAGCTTCCACATTCAAAACAGGCTCTATTTCTACAATCCTTGTCAGTATGGCCTCCCCTGCCACATCTGGAACAGACAACACATCTCCCAGCATGAAGATTCCCGCATTTGCCACACCTCTGAGACATCCCCTTTTCTTTTTCTGCTATTTGAGTCTGCATTCCGTAGCTCCTAGTCACTCTTCTATCTTTACCCGACTTTCCTCTGAATTGCGGTTTGATAGTCTCCTCCATCTTCCTCTTTCCCTTTGCCTTGTCACTCGAGAACGTTCCTGACCGGATTGCGTTGTTGGTAAGGCGGTTTGCTAAGTTAACTGCCTCTTGTAGGTTCTTTGGATCAGCTGCCGTCACGTTTCCTCTGATTTCGGGGGATAAACCCCAAACATACCTATCGACTCGGTTTTGTTCCGGCGTCACCAAATGGGGTACTAACTTAGCCAACTCGTGAAATCGGGTAGTGTATGTGGTGATGTCGTTTCCTTTCATCTCGTGGCGCCATAATTCAGCTTCCAACTTTTGAAGTTCGCTTCTTGGACAGAACTCCTCCTTCAGCATCTTCTTGAAATCCTCCCAGGTGATCTGACCGGTTGCGTCACGGCCACGGACTTGTACCTGGGTGTTCCACCAAGTCAAAGCTCGCCCTTGGAGCAGACAAGCAGCATACTCGACCTTGTTCCTTTCCAGGCACTTGCTTATGTGAAGGACTGATTCCATACTTTCAATCCATGCTAACAATCCAACAGCTCCCTCCGTTCCATGGAACTCTTTGGGGTTGCAACTTCGGAAGGATTTGTATGTACAATCCCGTTCCCTTGACCCTTGATTGTTGTTTTGATTGGTGTTCAGCCCAGCAGCCACCTGGCTGACTATGCCGGGTAACGAAGCCATCACTTGCTCCGATACGAGCCTTGTCAAGTCCGGGTTCTCTCTTCTTGGAGGCATATTTCTAAAACAACACCATGCCCACCAGTTTTAATGACACTTTCCGTTTTCTAAGTGTAATTGCAATTCTACTTATTTTTCGCAATTTAAATGCCATACTAACTCATGCTATCATTTTATCCTAGCGTTTTTAGACATTTCAAGCAACCATAATAGGCATGTCAATCATGTAGTTATTTTCTAACACATAAACAAAGCATAAATCAAACCATAAAGCTTCCATTCAATAAAACATGATCCAAGTCGTAAAATCACCAAACAAGTTCAAAATACGATCATATCCATACAGTCATCCATGATAAATCATAAATTGTTCAAGTCTAGGCATACTGCCTCAAAATAAGAGTTTTCATCAAAAGATCGGTCACCGAATCCACCTCCTAGGTCCTAACCCTCCAAACAGCCCACATAAGTAGGAGCACCACCACGGTCACCACCAAATACACCACCGTATACAGGTGGTGGAGTGATGCCATGGTGTGGCTGAGGAGAGCCACTATCCTGGACAGCTGCTGGCTGTCCGCCCCAGCTACGCCAAGGAGGGAGTCTATCATGTGGTCATGGTGGTCCAGAAGGTGCTCATGAACGTCCTGGCCTCGGGCAAGTCTAGCGACCTCCTGTCGCTCGGTCGGGGTCATGCCTCTCAGGCAAAGGACCGGGGCACGAGCCATGTGCGGGTGCCTAGGAATCGGTGCTATCGGCGGGGGTCGGGCGACTGGCGGTGATCGGGCGGCAGGCTGCGGTGGAGGCACTCGAACGATCGGCGACGATGGTCGGTAAGGCGGTGGGGATCCTGATGATGAGGACGACGAGGACGACGATGACCCACCCTGGCCCCTGACCCGTGATGGTCCCGCCCCATCCCCGGTGGGAATGCGGAAGGTCATCCGGGTAGGCAGAGGCACGCTCTTCCAAGCGGTGCGCCTGCCTCTGAGGCCATAGCGCGTCTCAGGCCCAAAGGGTCGCGCCGGGCTGGCGGACCGGGCAGGGACCTGATGAGAATCAGCGTCACTGTCGCTATAGGGATCCCGCTCTGGCACGGCGGTCCGAGATCGGGAGTTAACGTTCTCGCTACCGGGGTGCTCAGGGGACCCGTGAGATCGGTACTCGGATGGGTCTGTCTCGTGAGACATGATACTGCGATAAAAGAATTTAGTTAATTTACGGGAAAATAAATTTTTTCTGAAATAAGTAATTTTGTACATGTCATATGCAAACTCACACAATTTCACATTTTTCAGGAAATTTTCAGAAAGTTTCAACTTTTAAACCCTAACGGTATGATCAATTTATAAGTCTTATCCTACTTATATCGTGGCTAGGCGTAGGTGATCAGGCTCCGCATATCTATGATATATCAGAATAACACCTATATTAATCATTCTAGTATCTAATTCTCCTATTCTTTGAAATCATAAAAGTTTTAACTTATTTTGGAAAAAGCGGGTTATAGTACTTGGTTTTTATGAAAAACCGATGTTCTCTATAACCTATGGCTCTGATACCAAATCTGTAACACCCCGCTAAAGCGGAACCGCGAGGTGTGACAGTTAAGATTTCATCGCGATAGGAGATAAACCACACCAATCATTCATAATATAAATTAAAATAGTTTAAAAAGTATTACAACCCAACCATAATTCAAGTTTTACAGACTTAAACAAAATAGACATTGTCTTGATTGGTGAACACAACATTCCACTAAAGACCTGATCAAACTTTCGGATTTCCTGAAAAGCATGTTAAACAAGTGTCAACTACAAGAGTTGGTGAGTTCACAGGTTTTATAGATGCAAAACAGTTATGTACAATATCCATTCCGATAAGACGTTTATTCGCAATATGTTTTGTAAACAGTTTGGTGAATCAGTTCATTCACCCCAAAAATAGCAGTTTGGTATCAAACAGTGAGTAAATTTTCCAAGTGATGTGTTAATTACATGATATGCATTAGTGAGTTACTACAATCCTTCATTTTATGACATAGCTACGCCCCTATCCAACCTTGCCGGGGAAAAACTAATTCCAGCCGGGGTGAATATTTTTCAATACAGTGCACCTATTACTCGTCAGTTCTAGGTGGGTATGTCAATCCAAATAGCGCTATCCACTTGTATCATAGGCCCAATTTGTAAGGGTCAATAGTAGTGCAGGGGACATTTTCATTTTTGTGCTCACTATATCATGTTTCAACATATCATAATTTAGCTCACATTGCATTTCATTTCGATTTATTTCGATACTCAAATTCATTTCATTTCAATTTTGTTTCAATACTCAAATTCATTTCATTTCAATTCATTTCGATACTCGAAACACATTTCTATTTCATTTCATTTCAATATACACAAAACATTTCATTTCATTTCATTTCAAGAAAACATTTCATTTCAGTAATCACATAACATTTCATCTCATTAACATATTGCATTTCAATTCTCTTTGGTACTAAAAATCCATTTCACAACATTTTCACAATTAAACACATTTATTCATAAGCATGCTTTTCACCCCAAAAACTTCGTAAAACGGTAAAAATGGGGCTGTGAATACTCACCTCGGGTGTTTAGTGCGGATTCGTAAGGGTTGATGCGTGACCTAAATCCCGGCTCCGAACTAGGGTCGTCCTATCAAACACGTAATTTTAACGTAAGTTCTAGGTCCAACGGTCCTTATCAAAAATCGTACCGAAATCCATATAATGCCATTATATTATTTTTATAGTCCAACCTAATAAAAATTCATTTTGTCACATTTGAAAGTCTTCCAAATATTTTGGAAGTTCAAAGTTTATAAAATTGGGTTTTTATGAAATTTCCAGAATCTGTCACAAATTTTGAGTTGTAGAAATTGCTACTTTGAACTTAGGTCCTCTAAATATTAAATCCTTAAATTTTTACCCTCTGAATTAGGGGATGTTAGGAACAATTCCACCAAATTTCACAATTTTTAGAGTTCTTTTACTATTTTTAAATAATTCTACAAAATCAGTGGTACAAGCTGAAATTCCAGAATACCTTTTGGTAAAGTTTAACTCATAGATAATTCATTACACCACTAATTCACGAGTTTCAAAAGGGATTTTCTAACCAACACACATACCAAGCTAATGAGACAAGATTCAAATCATTAGAGTGATTTTTGAGGGAGATATGCCTCTTTGAAGTTGTGCATGTGGTTCTGCCATCATGGGACAGATTGCACTATCAATTTGTTTTCATTGGTTAAACCCTCAAAACTACTCTAAATGACTTGATTTTGGATTCTATAGAAAGCTAACTCAGAATACTTGAGTTTAGAATCAAAAAGTTTGTAGTTTGGATGATTTATCAAAGAGTTATGCATGCATGAATGTGACTCAAGTTCCTGACCAAGTGCTGTTGCACACGAAAATGTTTCAAGATGGTTTGAACTCAAATTTTGGTGTTTTTATGCAAATCCAGTGGGGTTTGAACCCTAACACCTTAAATATCATCCCATAAAAATTTCATAAAGAAATGAATACAAAAAGACCCTTTTTGAGTCGTGTAAAGTACATGCAAAAATCTTGACAGAATCTGTCTCAAATCCAACATCATATCCACCAATAAAACACATAAAATCATAACTCTTTGGGGTTTTTCTTACTATTTTACCCCCAAATCAGATTGTTCAAATGAAAAACAAACTAACCAAGATTTGATACCATCAAAGCTCATGCATGAACTATCAAACAAGTCTAGCCCAAGATTGATGGTCTAAAACAACATTAACAAGAATTTTTGCATCCAAATTTGTGTTCTTATGGGGAAATCATAGATTCTCACCTTCTTAGATTGTTTTTTCCAACATTTCTAAGGTTGAATCTCTTTCCCAAACAACAATAAGGATTAAGAATCCATAGGAGGAGGTTTAAACCTCAAGAAACATGAAAACAAAGCTTAAAATGGTTGAAAAACGAAGTTAAACTCTAACCTAACTATCTTACCTTGTGTTTGTGATACTTTAATCTTTGAATGTGGTCTTTAAACCTCAAAAATCTGACTTTGAAGATGAATTTAGGGCTGGAAATTATGAAGATTGTAGAGAGAAGGAAGAGAGAAAATGGGTTTAGAGAGAGAGAGAGATTTTTGAAAATGAAATGATTATGGATTTGGGGAAAGGGATTAGGGATTAAAGAGAAGAGAGAGAGAGATCTTGGGAGGGGGGTGGCCGGCCATGTGGGGCCCACCCCACACTCTCATCTTTTTTTTTTTTTAACAGTGTAGAAATTTACACTGCGTTTTCAAACGCAGTGTCGGGTTTCGGCGATTTTCGGTAGGAACCGATTTTTCGAGAGAATTTTTGGACTATATGGATCAGTTTATACATATTTTTAATAAAATTCTTTATTTCGTACATTTCGTTTTCAAAGTTTGGCATTATAGGATTACCGGATGATTTCGGGCCGGTTCGGGCTTGTTCGGGCCAAATTTTCGGAACTTTTAGGTTTTAACCTAACTTTTTCACGCAACTAACCTAGTTTCATTCAAAGACTTAAATAACTAAATTTTTTAGCCTACTGAAATACTACAGAGTGATTAAACGAGTAGCTAACCTGAAGGCCAAAAAAAAAAATTTTTGACGGATGTCACATTTGGTGGAGAAATGAATTCTTTATGAAGCAAACATCCCTGACATGTAAATCTGAAAATAAAAGGTGCCCACTGTTTTTGCAAAAATTCTTAAAATATGAAAAACACTTCCAAAAATTATGAAAAATTGTGGGATTGTTGCTAATATCCCAAATTCCAGTAGGTAAAAATTTTGAAACCTAACTCCCTTTGGAACTAGGTTTAATGGTGACACCTTTGCATTGGAACAAATCTGCCAGAATTGGAATTTTTCAAAAATGTTATTTTATAAACTTTCAAAATTCCCATGTGTTTGGATAATAATCTTATGTAACAAAAAGCCATTTTATATTAAAATGAACTTATTAAAATATAGTAAAGGCATTATATGGATATCGGAATGGATTTATTATTTACGGACCGTAAAATTTAGAACTTACGACAATTACGTTTGTATTAGGGCATTGGTAGAATCGGAGCCGGGACTTAACCTCGCACTAATCAATCGCTTAGAAACGCTTAACCACAAGGTGAGTGTTCACATCCCCACTTTTTATCGTGTTTACGTGTTTTGGGGTGAAAAGCATGTTTATAAATGAATGTGAAAAATTGTGAAAAATATTGCGAAATGAAATGAACTGAAATGTATTGTGAGCTAAATTTTGATATGTTTGAGGCATGATATAGTGAGTCTGAAATGAAAATGTCCCCGGTAACTACTATTAACCCATAGCAATGGGCCTATAATACATGTGGATAGCGCTATTTGGATTGACATACCCACCTTAAACTGACGAGTGATAGGTGCACTGTATTGAATAGAGATTCTACCCCGGTGGGATTTAGTCCCACCGTTGAGGTAGAATAGGGGCGTAGCAATGTCATGAAATGGAGGATTGTAGTAACTCACAGATAAATATCATGCGATTAACAAATCACCCGGGAAATTTACTCACATTTCATACTAAGCTTGAAATGGAGTGAGCAAACACGTTCACTATAAAAAAAGGTTCACTGTAAACTGATTTTGAAAACTTAGTGAATGAACAGATTCACTATAAATGAATTACGAATATTGAGTGAATAAATGGTTCACTGAAAATGTTGTTGCATTTAACTGCTTTGTGCCTATGAAAACCTGTGAACTCACCAACTCTCGTAGTTGACACTTGTTTTAACATGCTTTTCAGGAAATCCGAAGGTTTGATTTGGCAAAGTTGTGGAATTTTGTTATCACCAATCTAGTTATGATTTTTAATTTCATTTTGTAAAAGATTTGTAAAACCTTAACTTATGGTTGTATTGTATAACTTTGTAAACGTAATTTAATGTTTGATGATGAATGATTGGTGTTATTTATCTCCTATCGCGATGAAATCTAGACTGTTACACCTTGCGGTTCCGCTTTAGCGGGGTGTTACAGATTTGGTATCAGAGCCATAGGTTATAGAGAACATCGGTTTTTCATAAAAACCAGTACTATAACCAACCTTCTTTCTAAAATAAGATTAGACTTTTAAATTATAAGATTTCAAAGTAGGAGAATTTAAATACTTGTGTGATTAGGATAGGTGCTATTCTGATATATCATAGATATGCGGAGCCTGATCACCTACGCCTAGCCATGATATAAGTAGGATAAGACCTATGAACTAATCATACCGTTACAAATTAAAAGTCGGAACTTTCTAGGAATTTCCTGAAAAATCTATTTTTGTGAGTTCACATTGGTATGCACAAATTTTCGAAATTGTATCTTGTATATTAACTTAAATCTTTTTATCACAGTTACCATGTTGCAGGAAACCGACCCGTCCGAGAACCAGTCCCTGGGGTCCCACGAGCCCTCTAGGAGTAGGAGTGTCGCTCCCCGTTCCCAGACCATTGACCGGGAACGTGACCCCTACACCGATGATGATGCCGACTCACATCAACCTGTCCCTGCTACCCGGACCGGACTCCGGATCCGTACCACCGCTCGGAAGAGCGTGCCTTTGCCCATCCGAATGACTCTCTGCGCCCCCGCTGGGGACGGGGCGGGGCCATCCCGGGTGAGGGGCCGGGACGGATCCTCATCCTCGTCATCATCGTCTTCATCATCTGGATCTCCACCGCCTTACCGACCATCGTCGCCGATAGCTCGAGTCGCCCGACCACCACTTGTTGCCCGACCATCACCAGTTCCTCGACCGCCACACATGGCTCGTACCCCCGTCCTATGTATGAGAGGAATGACTCAGACTGAGCGTCAGGAGGTCGCACGTCTCGCCCGAGGTCAGGGTATCCATGAGCATATGATCGACCACCACGATCATATGATCGATTCCCTGATCGATGTGGCCGGAGCTGATAGCCAGCAGCTCACTCGGGTGGTGACTCTTCTTGGCCACACCATGGACTCACTTCACCACTTGTACTCAGTGGTGTATGCGGTGGTGGCCTTGGTGGTACTGCTGTTCGGGTGGGCTGTCTGGAGGGAGAGATCTTAGGAGATGGGATCTTTTAGTAAACCGTATTTGAAGAACCTTCTATTAGAACTGTTATTTTGAGGCGTGATGCCTAACTGTCGAACTATTTATGATTCTATTTGGATGACTGTAAAAATGCTATGATATTTTGGGTACTTTTGCTTGAATATTTAAACCCAAAATTATGCTATGATTATCTACTGCTTATGTTTATGAATGCATGCTGAATGTGGTTTGCTTGAAATGTTTAAAGAAAGTGTTACGTATATGTGATGGCATTGAATAGTATGCACTTGAATTGTGAAAAGTAAGTAGAAGCGTAAGTACACTTAGATTGCGTAAGAAGTCACTAGAACGGTTGAGTATGGTATTGTTTTAGAAACATGCCTCCTAGAAGAGAGGACCCGAACTTGGCAAGACTCGTGTCGGAACAAGTAATGGCTTCGTTACCCGGCATAGTCAGCCAAGTGGCCGCTGGATTGAATACCAATCAAAGCAACAATCAAGGAACGAGAGAAAGGGATTGCACGTACAAATCCTTTAGAAGCTGCAACCCCAAGGAGTTTCACGGAACCGAGGGAGCTGTCGGTTTGCTAGCATGGATCGAAGGCATGGAGTCTGTCCTTCATATTAGCAAGTGCCTTGAAAGGATCAAGGTCGAATATGCCGCCTGTCTACTTCAAGGACGAGCTCTAACGTGGTGGAACACCCAAGTACAAGTCCGTGTGTGACATCCGTCAATTTTTGACTTTCAGGTTAGCTACCCGTTTAATCACTCTGTAGCATTTCCGTAGGTTAAAAATTAGCCATTTAAGTTTTTAAATGAAACTAGGTTAGTTTGCGTGAAAAATTTAGGCTAAAACCTAAAAGTCCCGAAAACTGCCCGAAAAAGCCCGAACCGGCCCGAAGTCATCCGATAAACCTATAATGCCAAATTTTAATGAAATTCTCAGAGAATTAAGTTATTATATTTAAAAATGAGTAAACTAATTTAAATGGTCCAAAAATTTCTTTCGAAAAATCGGTTTCTACCGAAAACGCGCTAAAAACCGATACTGCGTTGAAATAAGCAGTGTAGATTAACCCTTTTATTTAAATTAAAAAAAAAAAATTTTGAAATGGGTTGGGTGGGCCCCTTGGCCGGCCACCCCCCCCCAATCACACCTCTTTCTCTTTGTTTTATTCCAAGAATAACATCATCACACTTCACTTCTCTTTTCATTTTTCAAAAACATTTTCTCTCTCTAATCTCTTTTTCTCTCTTCTCTCTCTCTAAATTCTCCAAGAACTCCAGCCTATATTCAATCAAAAATCTGAGTTTTATTGAAGATTAAATCAAGGTTTAAAGCTCTCATTGTTGTTTTATCAAAGGTAAGGATAGATTACATGTTCTAGTTTCGATTTTCGCTCATTTTGGAGCTTTTTCCTACTCTTTTTGAGGTTTAAATCCTCTTTGTTGGATGAACACCATTCTTGATGTTTGGGGATGAGACATAACCTTAGAAATGTGTTTAAACATTCAATGGAGGTGAAAATCCATGAATCCCCCATAAGAACACAAGTTTGATTTCGAAAATCGTTTATGTGATGTTGTTGACCATCATTCTTGGGCTAAACTTCATGGATAGCTCATGCATGAGTTTTGATGGTACCAAAACATGTTTAGTTTATTTTTCATTTGTATAATCTGATTTGGGGGTAAAATAGCAAGAAAAACCCCAAAAGTTTATGATTTTATGTGTTTTGGTGGTAAAAATGGTGTTGGATTCTTGACAGATTCTGTCAATGTTTTTGCATGTAGTTTACACGATCCAAAAAGGGTTTTCTCGAACTCATTTCTTCATGAAATTTTTATGGATTGATATTTAAAGTGTTAGGGTTCAAACCCCACTGGATTTGTGCAAAAACACCAAGATTTGAACCCAAACCATCATGAAACATTTTCGTGTGCAACAGCACTTGGTCAGGAATTTGGGTCATCTTCAAACTTGTATAACTCTTTGATAACTTATCCAAAATACAAACTTTTTGATTCTAAACTCAAGTACTCTGAGTTAGCTTTCCAATGAGTCCAAAATCATGTCATTTAGAGGAGTTTTGAGGGTTTAACCAATGAAAACAAGTTGATGGTGCAAGCTGTCCCAAGATGGCAGATCCACATGCACAACTTTAAAGAGGCATATCTCTCTCAAAAATCACCTAAATGATGTGAATCTTGTCTCATTAGCTTGGTATATGTTTTATTTAGAAAATCCCTTTTGAAATTCGTGAGTTGGTGGGATAATGAACTCTCTATGAGCAAAACTTCACTGACATGTATCTTTGAAAAATGAAAGTGTGCACTGATTTTGCAAAAATGTTTAAAAATAGTAAAAGACCTCTAAAAATAATGAAATTTCGTGAAATTGTTCCTAACATCCACTAAATCAGAGGGTAAAAATTTAAAGACTTATTATTTGGAGGATCTAAGTTCAAAGTGGTAATTTATACAACTTAAAATTTTGACAGATTCTGGAAATTTTATAAAATCCAAATCTATGAACTTTGAACCTTCCAAAATGTGTGGAAGACTCCAAAATGTGATAAAATAAATTTTTACTATATTGGACTATATAAATAACATAATGGCATTATATGGATATCGGTACGATTTTAGAATTAGGGACCGTTGAACTTAGAACTTACGTTAAAAATTACGTGTTTGTTAGGGCAAACATAGTTCGGAGCCGGGACTAGACCACGCACCATCACTTACGAAAATCGCACTAAACGCTTGAGGTGAGTATTCACAGCCCCACTTTTTACCGTTTTTATGCGTTTTGGGGTGAAAAGCATGTTTATGAATAAATGTGTTTAATTGTGAACTTGTTGCGAAATGAAATGAATTATCAAAATGAAATGATTTATTGTGACAAATGAAATGAATCGTTTATTTGAAATGTTATGAAATATTTTTATAAAATGAAATAAATTGAAATGTGAGTATGATAATGAAATGTATTATTGAAATGAAATGTTTTGTGTATATTGAAATGAAATGAAACGGGAATATGCTTTGTGTACCGAAAAGAATTGAAATGAAATGTGTTAATGAAATGAAATGAAATGTTATGTGATTATTGAAATGAAATGTTTTATTGAAATGAAATGAAATGAAATGTTTTGTGAATATTGAAATGAAATGAATTGAAATGTGTTTCGAATATCGAAATGAATTGAAATAAAATGAATTTGAGTATCGAAACAAAATGAAATGAAATGTATTGTTTGTATCAAAATAAAATGAAATGAAATGCATAGTGAGTTAAATTTGATGCGTTTTAAAGCATGATATAGTGAGTCTGAAGTGAAAAAGTCCCCAGGTAACTACTATTAACTCATAGCAATGGGCCTATAATACACGTGGATAGCGCTATTTGGTTTGACATACCCACCTTGACTGACGAGAATATAGGTGCACTGTATTGATTAATTCTTCACGCGTGGACAAAAGTCCCACCGTTGAAGACGCGTAGGGGCAATATGTCATAATTGGCAGGATTAGTAGTGACTCAAAGAATAAGTATCATGCGATTAACAATTCACCCGAGAAAATTTACTCACTACTTGATACTAAATTGTTTATTGGGTGAATGAACTGATTCACTAAATTGTTTATTGGGTGAATGAACTGATTCACTAAATTGTTTATTGGGTGAATGAACTGATTCACTAAATTGTTTATTGGGTGAATGAACTGATTCACTAAATTGTTTATTGGGTGAATGAACTGATTCACTAAATTGTTTATTGAGTGAATGAACTAATTCACTAAATTGTTTATTGGGTGAATGAACTGATTCACCAAACTGTTTACAAAAATGTTGCGAATAAATGTTTTATTGAAGTTGATATTGTACATAACTGTTTTGTACTTATAAAAACCTGTGAACTCACCAACTCTCGTAGTTGACACTTGTTTTAACATGCTTTTCAGGAAACCCGAAGGTTTGATTTAGGCTTTTAGAGCTTTTTGTGAACGCCAATCATGTTTCGATGTTATTCGGATTTTGTAAAAGAATTTGTAATTTGTGAACTCCGGTTGGATTTATATGTCTTGTAAACATATGTAAATTATTAATGTTATGAATGATTGGTGTGTATATCTCCTATTGCTTTGAAATCGAGACTGTCGCACCTCGTGTTTCCGCTTTAGCGGGGTGTTACACCGTGGCCGTGACGCAACTGGCCAGATTACCTGGGAGGATTTTAAAAAGATGCTTAAGGAGGAATTCTGCCCAAGAAGTGAGATTCAAAAGTTGGAAGCCGAATTATGGCACCATGAGATGAAAGGAAACGACATCACCACTTACACTACTCGATTCCACGAGTTGGCCAAATTGGTACCACACCTGGTGACACACGGAGCAGAACCGAGTTGATAGGTATGTTTGGGGATTATCTCCCGAGATCAGAGGGAATGTAACAGCAGCAGACCCAAAGAGTCTACAAGAAGCAGTCAATCTAGCAAACCGCCTCACCAATAACGCTAGCCGATCAGGAACGTTTTCAAGTGACGACGCTAAGGGAAAAAGGAAGAAGGAGGAACCTACCAAACCACAGTTCAAGGGAAGGTCAGGCAAGGATAGAAGAGTGACCAGGAACTATGGAGTGCAGACTCAGGCAGCAGAAAAAGAGAAGGGGACGTATCAGAGGTGTGGCAAGTGCGGGAACCATCATGCTGGGAAGTGTGTCATATGTATTAGATGTGGCAGGGGAGGTCATACTGACAAAGATTGCAGAAAGAGAACGTGTTTTGAGTGTGGAAGCTTTAATCACTACCGGAATGCTTGTCCCAAGGTAAATCAGAGGCCTTACGCGAATCAGGTGCAGCCAGCAAACCAAGGAAACCATGGAGGATTAGCTCGAGGAAGGGATTTTGTGATTGGAGCAGAAGAAGCAAGGCAAAACCCTGATGTGGTCACAGGTACGTTTCTTCTCAACAACTATCCTGCTACTGTGCTTTTTGATTCCGGAGCAGATAGGAGCTATGTGTCGTTAGAATTCCGGCCTAAGATAAACAAGAAATCCCAGAATCTGAAAGAAGAG
Organism: Centaurea solstitialis; assembly: GCA_030169165.1. Taxonomy (NCBI): domain Eukaryota; kingdom Viridiplantae; phylum Streptophyta; class Magnoliopsida; order Asterales; family Asteraceae; genus Centaurea; species Centaurea solstitialis. Next base: position 54,174,637 of record CM058045.1, on the reverse strand, counting down.
CATATAATTGAATACTCTAACAGAGAGTTAGTTAACGCTAGCAAGATAGTCAGAAAATGCACTCTAGGGCTATCAGGAAAGGAATTTAGTATAGACTTAATCCCGATTAAGATAGGGAGTTTTGACATAATAGTTGGTATGGATTGGATGTCCAACCACCGAACGACGATATGTTGTGCTGAAAAGATCGTTATGTTAGCACTACCCGATGGAGGTGTACTTGAAGTATATAGAGAAAATCCAAGGAGAGACATCAAGATCGTGTCGTATATGAAGATGCGAGGTCATCTACGGAAAGAATGCGTGGCGTTCATGGCGCACGTCATAGATAGGAAAGCAAAGGAGAAGCAAATCCAAGATATTCCAGTTGTGCGAGAATTTCCTGAGGTATTTCCTGAAGAGTTACCTGGATTGCCTCCACAACGACAAGTAGAGTTCCACATTGACTTAGTTCCCGGAGCAGGCCCCATAGCGAAGTCGCCATATCGTCTAGCGCCGTCCGAGATGCAGGAGCTGTCAAATCAACTTCAAGAGTTGTTAGATAAGGGATTCATCCGACCCAGCTCTTCGCCTTAGGGAGCCCCCGTGTTGTTCATCAAAAAGAAAGATGGATCTTTTCGCATGTGCATCGATTACAGGGAGCTGAACAAGATCACCATCAAGAACCGATACCCTCTTCCACGCATCGATGATCTGTTCGATCAATTGCAAGGAGCTACGTACTTCTCCAAGATCGATCTTCGGTCCGGATACCATCAAATGCGAGTTCGAGAGGAAGATATTGCTAAGACAGCGTTCAGAACTCGTTATGGTTATTACGAATTCTTGGTCATGCCTTTTGGTTTGACGAACGCTCCAGCAGTTTTTATGGACCTGATGAACCGAGTATGTCGACCGTACTTGGATAAGTTCGTGATTGTCTTCATAGACGACATCCTGATTTATTCGCAGAGCAAGGAGGACCATGAGCAACATTTGAAGTTGATATTAGAACTACTTAAAGCTGAAAAGCTTTATGCCAAGTTTTCAAAGTGCGAATTTTGGATTCGAGAAGTACACTTTTTGGGTCATGTAGTGAATAAAGAAGGAATACATGTCGATCCAGCCAAGATCGAGGCTATAAAGAAGTGGGAAGCCCCGAAGACACCGACAGAAATTCGACAATTTCTCGGTTTGGCAGGCTACTACCGGTGATTCATTGCAAATTTCTCCAAAATTGTGCAGCCGCTGACAACCTTAACGCAAAAAGACAAGAAGTTTATTTGGGGAGAGAAACAAGAAGAAGCGTTTCAATTGCTCAAGCATAAGTTGTGCAATGCACCCATTCTAGCGTTACCCGAGGGAGATAAAGCTTCCAGTGAAGTGTCCTTTTTGGATTTCTCCTTATGCTTAGGAGACTTCACAGGAAGTGAAGCACTTTGCTTTGCCTTTCTCTTACTCCTTCCCCTTTGAGGACTTCCTGACTTACGATAAGAATTGACATTATCAGACAAATCATCATGCATGTAATTATCAAAAAGTAAACTGATATGATTCCTAAAAGCAGTGTATTCATCAGTATTCGCAGAGCGATTAAAGTTTACAGACTTTGAGTTTACGTTTGAATTACAACTACGTGGGTTGTAGCCAAGACTAGTGTGATCTTGACGACCCCTTTTAGGGAAAGTAATAAAAGTGTTTGTTGGATCGATTAGTTCCAAAACTGGTATTGAACAAAACTCAAACTTGTTCTTAAAATAAAGTAATTCGGTGGAATGATTAAAAAGAATAGTTTAAGTAAATCAACTAGAACAGATTAGAAACTAACCCAAGAGATGCTCCAGAAAGTATTTGATTCATGCATTGAAAATATGAATACAAACTTGATGCTAAATTGAACGGAATAGTGAAAATTTCTCAGAGAACGACTACTAAAAACAAAGCCTGAACTAGCTATTTATACTAGTTCCTAACCGACTAAGAAATCACTTTACACGTGTACCAATCCAGGCCCTTGATTGAGAATCAAGATGTAACTAAGTTCACGTGTTGATCATGTGCCTAGAGAGTTTATCAAAATGGAGCAAAGTTGATCTTCTCAGAGGTTCCAATTGCAGACCTCTGTCGACTGCTCCGGAGGCTCTGTGGACATTCACCCATCTTCTGAAGTCATTTTTTCATACTTTTAAATACAAAACAAGGCAGGAGTCAATAGTGTTCTTCTTCTTCCGATTTCTCCTCCTCCGCGGCTTCACATTCGCCGCCCCATCACCAGTCCTCCCATCTGCATGAGTAGCAAGTTGTGAGTTTGGTGATGGTTTAACAAGAATGGGTTTACCACCTTTGACTTGTCTGGATTTTTGAAAGGCAGGTTTTGAAGTGTTCAAAGGTTGTTTGGGTTTGGAGTTCTCACCCACGTCAAATGAACTAGAATGAAAGTCTAGTCCCTTAATGGCTTTACCGAGCTGCTTACGTCTTTATAATTTGAATGTTGTGTCTGTGTTACCGTAGGTGTGTGAGGCTTAACTGACTTCCCTTTGTCAATACCGTCACAAGTTTCACCTTCAGAATTTATCACAGACACTGATGCAAGTGGCTTCGTGGAACTGATTTGCTTTACAGCAGTTGCCTTTGGCAAAACAGGTTTTCGTTGAATATAACCTGAAGGAGGATCATCAGCATCTAAAAACACCTTCACATCATACACAATATTTGGATCTAATACGAGTTTAGGCAAGGTTGACCTAAAGTCTGGTATGAGAGGTGTTCTACTGGTACTTCAAGACCAAGAATCAGATTCCTCTAACAAAGACAGTCGATTTTTCAAGCGATTGATTTGAAAATCCTGATTTGCAAAAGCTTGCTGATTTGTTCACAAAGCCATTTGATGAACAGCGCCATTTCTTTCTTCTAAGAAAGCTTGGAATGCTAGACCTACCGGCTGAGGTCTAGGGGGAGTCGGGAATCTAGATAATGTATGCATGTGTAGGAGGAGTATCTTAGGAATTTTCATGAATTGAGGGGGAGTGTTTCGTACTTGTTTGTCTGATTGTGCTAACATTCTCGGATCCACCGTATTTTAGATACCATCTCTTCTTTATTTTTATAGGTATGGGTGTTCACAACGACTTCTGGTTAATTCAGATCAGAACTCGCACAAAACCCAGTCGAGACGCACCAGGTAAGTCTCTCTTTCTGGGATCGGGAGCTGAACTTGTAAATTTTTATGAACTTGAAAGTTCAGGGGGTGGTAGAGTACATGTTTTGAACTTACAAGTTCGAGGTCTGTTTCTGCCATCTCTTGAATCACAAGTTCAGGGACTCGTTTTGCCATGTTGTGAAACTTGTAGTCCATGGCCTGTTTTGAAAATTTCCTTAAACTACAAGTTCAGGGACTTGTTTGTAAGTTTCTTGAAACTTCAAGTCCAGGGGTTATTTTTGCCAATTGGTGAAAGTCGGGTTAAGAGAGCCAAAAGGAGAGCCAAACACAGTGTTTTTGAGCCAAACGCAGTGTAAAACGGTGAAAATATAAATACCGGTTTCTAAGATTAACTTTTTACAATTTTCAAAATTTTCACTTTTTCTCTCCGAATTCTCACCCGGTAACCACTCTCGCGCTCGATCCCGATTCTGTTCGTTTTTGCTCCGATCATCGATCCGATTACGTTTTTGAATTCCTGGTAAGTTCACGATCAACCCCTACGTAGTTATAACGTTTAATTCTTTCGGTTAAGGGTCTGGATCGACGTCCAAAGTTTTAAAAACTTACCCGAAACCCAAAATTCTTGGAATGGGTTTTTGGGACGTTAGATCGATCCAAATATCCTTCTGAACTTGTCTTTTACTGTTTTAGATCAAATGCTAATAGTTGAGAGTTTCAAATCGGAGTTTTGTGAACGGTTTTTGACTTGGAAGATGAACAGTTCGCGTTTTTCCGAATCGGAAAACATGAACACTCATGTTTTTCGATTTTGGTTATCCTTAGCGTATTCCGATTCGGAAAACCAGATAAATCCGATTTGGATTATCAGATTTTCCGAATCAAGACTTGTACCTTGTATTTTTCAAGTGTTTATCTTTTCCAATTCGGAAAACATGGAACATCCCGTATGGGTTTCCGAGGTTTTCCGAATCAAGTGTGAGGACAAGTTTGGCTAGTTTTCTTTTCTAAGTGTTGTTGTTTTCCGAATCGGAAAACCACGTTTTCCGAATCGGAAAACCTATCTTGAATGAGCCTTTTATTTTCTAAGTGCTGAGGTTTCCCGATTCGGAAAACCTAGTTTTCCGAATCGGAAAAGCTCCCCTCGTGTGTTTTCTCTTTTTCCGACTCGGAAAAGACGAAACACCCTTTTTGGGTTTTCGAGGTTTTCCGACTCGCGCTTAGTCGACGGTATAGTCCTTTTTCCTTAAGTTTTTGATAATCCTTTGTGATTCGGAAAATGCTCTTTTCCGAATCGGATTATCTCATTTTCCGATTCGGAAAATGACATAATCCGAATCGAAATTTGGCATTTTCTCAATCTCACTAGTTTTCAACACCTAGCATTTTTTGGGCACTTACTAACATTTTATCTCGTTTTGTCTTGACAGAAACGGCTCGTCAACAAACCTCTCCACCTTCACCGATCAACGACGCCGCTGATCGCGCGCTCATCTCTTCGAGCGACATTCGTCCTATCAACCAGAACAACGAATACGTCGACCTGACTAACTTCGTTGTTCAAGACGATGTCGTGCTCGAAATCCTCAAAGCGCATCCACTGGCGTACGCGATGCAAACCACTGCTGACATTCCAGTGGTTTACCTTCAGCAGTTCTAGAGGAGGTCTCGAGTGGAAACCAGAGACGGTGTGCACACCTTCGTGGGACGCGTTGATCATACCGAGCTGACGATCACCCTGGAAGATCTCAGGCGAATCCTTCATTTGCCTGACGCCACTCCCGAGGCCTCGTTCGAGCCTTTAGTTTTCGGAGCCGAGCTTTTCAGCGAGGTTCTCGCGCTCGGGGTCCATGCCACACCAAGTTAGAGACTGAACGGGATCTCTCATGTCACCCAAGGGATGCTGCCCCCTATCTGGTTCTCAGTCTTCAACATCCTGAACCGCACACTATCTTCGAATACTCACGGCGTGGACCGAACATCCACCCATCTGTGGCACGTAGTCCATTCGGTCCCCTACGGAAGGTGCATTGACGTCGCGCAACAACTCTGGATGGACATCATCAACGACGTCAGGGCAGGCCCTGCATGGAACCGTCACACATCCATCCCTTGGATGCGTTTCTTCAGCATTATCATCCGTGATCATATGGATCGCCATCCAACGGTCCGACGCAGATCCGGCCACCAGCGCTTCCAGAGTCAGCAGATTGGAAGGATGAACAAGAGGACTCTGAAGCGCGGCCAGGTAGAGATGCCCATCCCGGAGAATGTGTTGGATATGGCGGACCGTAGGGCAGAGAGTGTTAGGCTATACCGTGTGTCGATAGGCTTAGAAGCCGCGTCCACGGACTCCTCAGAACCGAGGAGCCCTACCCCGAACGCGCGACCCATCCCTCCTAGAAGCCGTGCCACCGGTACGGCGGGCCAAAGCTCTAGTGGGGGAGCTTCTGGCTCGGGTGTGATGAGAGTAGACGTAAGGGGCGAAGCAGGAAGAATCATATAGACGTCCGCCACTCCACACATTGAGGGAGCCGAGGCTTAACAGAGAGCTGTTGAGAGCCGAGCTCGTCCAGCCTGCACGAGAACCTATGTTGCAGATTCCCCACCTGTTCTACCCGAACTCGAGCACGTGCTGGGCTTCCGAGTCAAGCAGTACACCGGGATACTCCAGCAATCCCCCGTTCACTCCTCTTCCGAAGATCGCCGCACGCCGTCGCCGCCACTACAAACCGAGCCTATGGATGAGGAAGTGGAAGCTTCTCCTCGAGAACAAGCACACTTCCCCTCCCCCACCTCATGCGAGCGCGACCCCACAACTGCAAAGCGAACCATCCGGTGATCCCTCAGGCGATGACTCCGACGGTCATGAGTCTTCTGATCACTCTCATTCTGACCATCGTGAGGAAGATGACGAGGCCACAGAATCCGAGAAGCTTGATTATGGATTTGACGAAGAGTTCTAAGATTCCGAACCAGCTAAGGGCGGGAAAGCCCTCGAGAGAGATGACGACGAGGTAACTTCCTCGTTCAATGATGATGGTGTTTCTGATGATCTCAACCTTGGCGGAGATCAGATGTCGGATGACCGAACCGTCGATCGTGAGGAGGAAGAAGAAGCCGAAGTTGCTACCGGCTGGGGAAGATTAGATAGTAAAGATGAGGGAGAGAGAGCGTTTAGAAAAAGAGACTGAAGAGGCAGAGGTCCAGTTGGATGAGCCGTGGGCTCATATTAAGTAAGCGGTAGGAGAAGAAGAGCCGCATAGGTTAGAAATGGAAGTCCCCCCAACCCAGAGTCAATCCAACAGAGAGGCAAACCACATCGAGACTGGGCACCTTATGGTGTCTGGTCAAGATGCTAGCACCCAACTAGCGCATTTGCACACCTCAACCACCCACTCGACCATCTCTCAACAGATGGTCGTTTCAGTCTCTCACGGGGATTCAACACAACTTCCACCGGCCACTCACTCGGAGTCTGCTGGTGTTGAGATAAAAGAGGAACTGCCCCACTTCTCGACTTCATTCATTGCACATCGAGTCATTGAGCCACTTACCAGGACCTTTGTGATCCCTTCGATTATTAGGACACGCTTGTGGGCCACTCATGTAGAGATCCCTCGGGGCTTGACCGGAACGGGGAGAGTTGGTGCGTCAGAAGATGCCCTTCAAGGATCCACCAGAAGCCCTAACACCGTCAACATTACACCAGCGGTGACATCAGGCCGAGAGAGCACCTCTATAGGTCTCTTCTCGACAACCGGAGCTCAAGTAGCACTGGGTTTAGTACCACCGGGACCGGGTCCGACAGACTCGAGCGAAGTCTCTAAAGACGCTCACGCAACAACGGGGCTCTTAGGCCTGACGGATTCGGGTGGAATCCCTAAAACCACCCAAGTAACAACGGGACTTCAAGGTCCGACGGATTTGGAAGACATCCTAAAAGTCGTCCACTCACGAATGCAATCCATGGAGGAAGCCAACAAGGCTAGGGATGTATGAGTCGAGGCATTGGAGTGTGCCTTGGCAGAGACAAAGAATAAGAGGTTGGCAGATCTTGAGGCATCACGAAAGCTTCAAGAAGACCGGGATCAGGAGCTTTACGAGCTCAAACGAACGATAAAGGGCAAACATGTGGTGGATGCCCCGACTACCGAAGCCCCGATTCCCCGTCAATCAGAAGATGTCCTCTGTCTTCCACTTCCTACCTCAGGCAACTTACCTGACATCCCTGGATATGTCACGGAGGCTGAGCACGCGATCATGATTTCCTCCTACACCACTCAGAATGATCGCCTCTCCGCCCAGCTTCGAGAGAGAGACGCCCAGATCGAGCTCCTTCTGCAGCGCATCCGGGAACTGGAGGGCATGTATCGGTCTCAGGCTCAGCCTTCCAAACGGAGGCATGATGACCCTGATGACTCGGCACCAAGTCCTCATGAGGGGGAGGTGCAAGCTTCTAAAAGGCTTCGCATCGACCTCCAGTCAGCCTCCGGTTCCGGCTCGTCCATCGCTCCAGCTTCATCTACTGCTCCAGAAAGCGCTCCATCAGAGTCTGCCGCCGACATTCCGTACGTAGATTCAGATACGGAGACTCTTGATGTATCGGATTGGCACTACGAGTCAATCCCACTAGACGAGGTGATATAATTCCCTCATCTAGCCGAGACTGCTGACATTGATGTCGTTCCCCCGGAAGCAGCACCGACAGACCTCTCAGAGTTTCAGATTCCGGAAGAAGCCCGGAGAATACTTCGGTCGCTCGCTCAAAGCCTCCGGATTTATCAGATGGGGGATGACATCCTCCGGAGCACAGACTACGACAACCTTCTCTCCACGATAGTGTTCCCCACTCCTGAAGCTCCACAAACGGTCTCCACAACAACTCCAGAATCCTCCGCTCCTACCATCATCCAATTGAACTGGAATCACACGGTCATCTTCAGGGCGTTCCTCGAGGAGTCTTTCACCCGGATCTTCCAGCAAGAAAAGCTGCACGCATGGTCCCGAAAAGTCTACTTCGGGATCTCTCACATCAAGAAGCTGCGAAGAAGAACTGCATACGTCCACCAGAGGATGTGTAACTGGGCAACCCACGGACGTCAAAGGATACGACGTCGATTCACGAAGGTAACTGCTGTTCGTCCTTACAAACACGGACACCAGCTATTTCTCGAGTTTGATGTTCGCATGTATGGGACCGGCATTCCCGCTGGAGAGCTACAAAACAGGACATTCACCGAAGCAGATCTGGATCGGGTTCATCTTGGAGACATCCTCGCACTCATCAAATATCTAGAAGGCCCAATCCTTCGACCGGACTACTACCGAGACGGCACCGAGATTCTGAAGAGGTATGTTCGTCATGCGATCACTCTTGCACATGTGACGGACTACCAACTGGCCATCGAGAGCCGCCAGCCTAAAGTCAACCTTCTCCGTCCAAACTTTCAAGCGCCCGCAATTGATGCTTACCTTCCCTACATGCCATCCAGGATACCAGAACATGGGGTCGCTTATGTGACCAAGAAGAAGAAGGAACGCAAGTTCATGCGTTTTAGCGAGCTTGCCAAATTCTGCGACGGCACCCTGCTCTACGTCTACAACGGGCTGAAGAGTAGACTTCTGGCGGATCAGATTCCTGGGCCGAAGATCATTGATGGGAAGGGCAAGTTTTTGGAAGCGATGAACCTGATCGAGCGGAAACTGAAGGAGAGGCTGATGTATCGCCGGGTCAAAGCCGCTATGAAGATGCGAGCGAGGATTATTGGAGATTGGGACGAGTTCCTTCAGATGTCAAAGTGGGAACTTGCGTTGGAGCTTCCGCCACCCTTCTGAGTTCTTCCCAAATGGGGAGATTGTTAGACCTCTTTGTTGGGAAGAGTCCGAAGCACTATCTTTATCAGCTTTCTTAGTTAACTTTACTTTATTTGAACAATTACTGCTTTTTGTTAGCCCCTGTTTAAAAGTTTGGAACTTCGGGGGCCGTTTATGACATTATTGTTTTTCCCTCATTCCTATTTAAGGAATGATTTGTTTAGGGTTTTGGTGTTGAATGTCATTACAATCATTTGGGATTATCTTTATTGCTATATCCATTTTCTCCATTGATGCATTCTTCAATCTTCAAGTGTTCTTCATTTCAATAGATTTCAATCCATCTCATTTCTCTTTAGCATTATTGGGACAAACAGCCCTATGTAATGTGGGTAGCATGGGGTATTTATCTCCTATCGCAATGAAATCTTAGCTGTCACGCCTCGCGTTTCCACTTTGGCGGGGTGTTACAATTTATTCTTCTGAAAGTGTCCCTAAGAGCTGTTCTTCTATGGAAGCAACAATTTCACGGGAGAAACCAACGATTTCAGGGCTGAAATCAACGATTTTATGGGAGGAAACACCGACTTCAAGGATGAAGATACCGATTCCATGGACAAAAACAAAGCACAAGCACAATGTAGTAGAACGTGATAGCATCGATTATAGATGGATGAAGCTGAAACGATTTTGGGGTTTTTTCAATCTTGAGTCATTTTGCACTTCGGAGGGGGTTCCAGACCCGATTTTACGAATCAAATCATTGGGGTGGGGTCGATTTTGGTTCCTAATCCTCATTATTGCTTCAATTTCATCGCTCAATCCATGCTTGAAGACCGATTTGGAGCTTTTCAAAAAATCATGGTTTTGCAATTTTTTCAGTGCTGGGTTAGGTTGCTTTGATTTGTTGAATTTTTCTAGTTGATTCGTGTTCGATTTCATCCCCTAATACTTCCTATTCCATCAATTAAATCTGTTTCATTTGACATGGCCTTAGATTTTGAATTTGCTTCGATCGGGTATCGGGTCAGGTGATGATGGGAAGAACCCTAATTGAGTATTTTTTTAATTTATAAAAATTTATAAATAACAAAAAATACAAGTCAGCGTCCATGTCACTTAAACTGGTGCCACGTCAGCATGTAATCTGCTATAACAGGTTGGATACATACAATAGACTTTTTTTAAAAGTTTGATAGATCAAAAGGTAAGTTTTCAAGTTTAGTACATACAATAACTTTTGGTGACAAGTTTGATACACTCTGGTGAACATAACCTTAAACCATTTGTGAGCTGTAAAATCTAGAAAGATTGGAAGTGCTTCTAGTCTCGCTACAGGGACAATGGTTTCGTCATAGTCTATATCTTCCTCTTGACAATATCCTTGAGCAACTAGTATAGCCTTGTTTCTGACCACAACACCATGCTCATCCTTCTTGTTTCCAAATACCCATTTGGTGCCAATAGCAAGTTTGCTAGTTGGTAGAGGAACCAATGTCCACACATGATTTCTATCAAATTGGAGAAGCTCTTCTTGCATGGCTTCCACCCAAAATGGGTTTGGAAGAATTTAGTAGCTCTTGTCTTGACACCAGCGGATGGTTCACCAATAGTTCGGGATTAGGGATGATCTTTGGTCCACTTTATGGCATGAGGTAAATTGATTGTTGAGCTTATCTCTTGAAGATTATGAGATTGAGGTGTAGGATCAGAAGCTTGACGTGGAATGGGTTCAGAATGAACATCTTCAGTTGGAAGAGAAATCGATTTTGCGATGATTGGACCTTGAGTTGAAGAAAGATGTGAAGTGCCATTTGATGTTCCTGAGATGGGTGTTGATAAAGAACTTGCTTCTGCAACTGGTTGTTGTTCTGCAGAAGTTCTCGGAGCATCTGCAGAGGTTCTGTCAGGATCATCTTCATCCTTATCCCACTCATTGAAAAGTTTCTCAAGATCTTGAGTGATAGTTGCATTTGGTAACTTTTCAGCTTGGGTCTTCAATTCTTTAGTGAACTTATCTTGAATAACATGAAAGAATTTGATGTTAGGTCCTTTATTATGAAGAATTTGATAAGGAGTCTTCTCAAGTGTTCTGACCAGCAAGGATCTGTTTTGAGTGTAGCAAGCAACTGAGACAGCTTCAGCCCGAAATGTAAGGAGTAGCCCGATGGCATTCAACATTGTTCTAGTAGCTTCATCAATTCTTCTTTTCTTCCTTTTTACTACTCCATTCTGTTGGGGTGTCCTTGGGGCTAAGAAGTTGTGAGTGATGCCAATGGAGGCTAACTAATTTTCAATCACAGAGTTCTTGAACTTTGTGCCATTGTCACTTCTGGGCACTCTTATCTGAAGGCCATGAAGAACTTACAACCTCTTCAAGAGATTGATCAGTATCATAGGAACTTGAGATTTCTTTATAACAAACTCTACCAAGTAAAACATGAGAAATCATCAATGAGTACAAAAATGTACTTCTATCCTGCAAGACTTTGCACATAGACGGGTCCATAGAGGTCCACATGTAACATTTCAAAGGCTTATCATAGGAAGGGTCGGACTTAGTTTTATAGGAAGATCTTATGAGTCTACCCATTTCACAAGCTGAACAAAGATAATCTTTCTAAAAGTTTATGTTCGGAAGTCCTTTAACCAGTTTAAGTCTTACCAGTTTGTCAAGAGTATCAAAATTTAGATGACAGAACCTGGTATGCCAGAGCCAAGCTTCTTCATTCTTCAAAGAGGAAACAAGACAGGTTTCTAGTGTATCATAACAAATAAGATACAAGTCTCCGCTTATATTGGCTCTCATCACCTCTAGTGTATCAAAGTTTCGCGAATGGGGCTCCATTGTAGAACTTTCATCATCTTCCTCATCGATATCATCTTTATTAATTCCAATAACGCTTTCAATAATTTCTTCATCAGTCAACAACTGTGCAACTACATTTTCTTTTGGGTGAGTCGGAACATCTTCGACATCCATTGCATTGCTTGATCAAATTCATTTTATACAATAATTAAGTGGAAGCTTGAAAGGTGTTTGTAAACTAAGTATTCCTCTTTAAATTAATAAAATATTAATTAATATATAAATTAATAATTATTATTTTATCTATTAATTAATAACTTCTAATTAATAAATTTTGGTGGTACCAAGAGTATTATTTTATAGAGTTTCTACTGTACTTAGACTTCGGAGGAGGACCCGTCTAAGCATTACGATTCCGACATTTGAGTAACAAGTGAGGACATTTCAATCGATCCACCTCCGATTACCCCCAACAAGTGTCTTATCTCAAAGTACACCAGTTATACCTACGCCAAACCCGAACCTCCCAACACCTCATATAAGACAACTCAGAAGAGAGTTGCAGCAACCATTCGGAGTGGACTGGCGATAACTCATCAAGATAATGCAAGATCATTTCATATCCTTTCGGGGATATTGATAGGTTATATTACTAGTATGACTCAAAGAGAGGCTCGAACAATGCGAACACTCGCCGACGGACTGCAAAATAGTCGAAGCAGGGCATCAAGATAGAATCGGGCCATAATTAAGTCGACAAAATTGGTGCATCTCTTGGAGGAAAGTACCACCAATGTTGTAGAAAATGCTATGACGGCAAGAAGGACGACTACGAGAGTTAACTTGTGCTGGAAAGTTATGGTAATACTGTTAGCAAAGTTGATCCTTTCGATTGTAACTCTCGTGAATTTGAAAGAATCTCAAAGTGTACTTTTTTGGTTGTCCCATTTAAATCTTAGCTTGGGTGAGTAAAATATTTTAAGGATGCATTAGCATCAAATTTTGACCCTTTCAGATCTGTATTAACTTTTTATGAAACTAGTTTTTATTTAATCACAAACACGCTCTTATTGATTTTATTTTAAAGAAATTGTCATAAATAAAATACAAATATTTTCGAACATTTATTAAAAACAATTTTAATAAAACATACATTTTACAAATGATTTAGAACCGTATTTTCCAGAAGAAACACACGTAGCTAGAAAGTGAACCATAAGAATTAATCGATCAACATTGCTCAACTGATAGCCCAACAAGTCCAGGAAGTCGTACCTACCATAGTCACTCAAGTTACTACCGACCTTATCTCAAATAGAAGAAATAAGAGAGTCGTAGTGTCCATCGAATAAAAAGATGGTAATAAAAGAAAGCAGAGCACAAGTCAGAAGAGACAACTCAAGGTCATTCAGATAAAAGTCGAAAAGTAGTCAGAAATTATGTGGTAAAGACCCATGAGTCAAGAAAGTATATGGACTCTCATCCAAAATGTACTAGCTACAACTGCAATCACCTAGGAGCTTGTATTTTGGGTACCAAGGACAACCTAGTGGGTTACACTACTCGATACTATAGAAAGGAAGGAAGGTCAGAAGGACCGGAAAGGGTGCTAAGAGTAAGGGACCCCAAACCATTTTAGAGATAGGTGTCCCATGTTAAATAGAGGCTCGATCATCACCAAGGGGAGGAACATAGAAATTTATGCCAATCAAGGAAACTAAGGATGCGAAGCTCAAGGAAGGGCATTTGCGATTGGAGCTAAAGAAGCACACCAAGAACTAATTTAGTGACATGCATGAAGATGCGAAGCCATTTTTACGAAGGAATGCGTTGCATATTTAGCACAAATTATGGATAAGGAGATAAAAGAAAAGCGAATTCAAGATCTCCCAGTTGTACTAGATTTTCCTGAAGTATTATCGGAAAAGTTACCCGGACTACCCCAACATAGACAAGTGGATTTCCACATTGATCTAGTACCAGCAGCTGCCGCTGTAGCAAAGTCATCGTATCGCCTACCGCCATCAGAAATGCAAGAATTGTCAAATCAGCTTCAAGAGCTACTTGATAAAGGATTTATTTGGCCCAACTCTTCACCATGGGGAGCCCCAGTTTTATTCGTCAAGAAGAAGGACAGATCCTTTTGGATGTGTATAGATTATAGGGAGTTGAACAAGCTCACCATCAAGAACCGTTATCCTTTCTCTCATATTCATGATCTGCTCAACCAATTGCATGGAGCTACTTATTTCTCCAAGATTGATCTTCGATCTGGCTACCATCAGATGAGAGTTCATGAAGAAGATATCGCTAAGACAACATTTAGAACCCGATATGGTTATTATGAGTTCTTAGACATGCCTTTGGGCTTAACGAACGCTCCAGCAGTTTTTATGGATTTAATGAACAGGGTATGTCGGCCATACCTAGATAAGTTTGTGATACTGTTCATAGATGATATCCTGATTTATTCACAAAGTAAGGAGGAGCATGAGTAACACTTGAGATTGATACTAGAGTTGTTCAAAACCGAAAAACTCTATGCAAAGTTCTCCAAATGTGAATTTTGGATTCGAGAGGTACATTTTCTTGGCCATGTGGTGAACAAGGAAGGAATCCATGTTGACCCAGCAAAGATTGAGGCCATAAAGAAGCGGGAAGCTCCAAAGACGCCAACAGAGACTCGACAATTCCTTGGTTTGGCAGGCTACTATCGACGGTTCATTGCCAATTTCTCCAAGATTACGCAACCACTGACAACCCTAACATAGAAAGAAAAGAAATTTATTTGAAGAGAGAAACAGGAGGAAGCATTCCAGTTACTTAAGCATAAGTTGTGTAACGCACCAATCTTGGCATTACCAAAAGGAACAGACAACTTTGTAGTATACTGTGATTCTTCACATCAAGGCTTAGGATGTGTACTGATGCAAAAGGACAACGTTATCGCTTACGCGTCTCGGCAACTGAAGGTCCATGAGGAGAATTACACCACCCATGATTTGGAACTTGGAGCTATAGTATTCGCACTCAAGATCTGGAGACATTACCTCTACGGTACAAAGTGCACGATCTTTACTGATCACAAGAGCCTTCAGCACATCCTTGATCAAAAGATGTTGAACATGAGGCACATGAGATGGGTTGAATTGCTCAATGACCACCCAGGAAAGGAAAATGTAGTAGTAGACACTCTTAGCTAGAAGGAAAGGGTTAAGCCGTCAAGAGCCCTAGCTATGGGTATGATAGTGCAAACGAGTTTGAGAAGTCAAATACTCGAGGCTCAAGAGGAAGCTTTAAAAGCAGAAAATCTGAAGAATGAGACCCTGCATCAACTGGAAAAAGACTTTGAAGTACGGTCAGTTGGAGTACGTTACTTCAAGGACAGAGTGTGGATGACGAGGGTTGATCATTTGAGATCAACAATCATGGACGAAGCTCATCAAACAAAGTACTCGGTACACCCAGTAGCTGACAAGATGTACAAAGGAATAAAGTACCATTATTGGTTCCCTGGGATGAAAATGGATGTAGCCATGTGTGTAAGTAAATGCATGACTTGTGCAATAGTCAAGGCAGAACACCAGAAGCCATCCGGTCTTCTGCAACAGCTAGAAATCCCAGAATGGAAGTGGGAGCAAATCTCAATGGATTTTTTGACCAAATTACCCAAGACCAAGAAGGGTCATGACTCAATATGGGTAATTGTGGACCGCCTTACGAAATCGGCGCACTTTTTACCAATTCAAGAGGACTTCAGTATAGACAAACTTGCGCAACTCTACGTGAACGAAATTGTTATGCGCCATGGAGTACCCATCTCAATTATTTCCGACATAGATAGTCACTTTACTTCACGCTTCTGGCGATCATTAAACAAAGCGATGGGCACAAGGTTAGATCTAAGCACCTCATATCATCCTCAAACGGATGGACAAACAGAGAGAACCATACAAACGCTGGAGGATATGTTGTGTGCCTGCGTGATGGAATTCAGAGGAAGTTGGGACGATCATCTACCATTGATTGAATTCTCCTACAACAGTAACCATACCAGCATTCAGTGCGCTCCATACGAAGCTCTTTATGGACGCAAATGCAGATCACCACTTAGTTTGTTAGAGGTTGGAGAACGACAACTAACTAGGCCCGATATTGTTCAGGAAACGACGGAAAAAAACAATTCAGCAAAGGCTGAAAGCAGCTAGGGATCGTTAGAAGAGTTATGCTGATAATCGCAGGAAGCCTTTGGAATTTCAAGTTGGTGACAAGGTACTTTTGAAAGTATCACCATGGAAAGGATTACTATGGTATGGAAAGAAAGGAAAACTGAGTCCTAGATTCATTGGACCATTTGAGATACAAGAGCGAGTCGGACCAGTTGCATACAAATTGGATTTACCTTCAGAACTCAGTGTCATCCATGATACCTTCCATGTTTCCAATCTGAAGAAAAGTTTGTCCGAGGAAACAGTGGTTCTACCATTAGAGGAAGTTCAAATCAATGAGCAGCTACGCATTACAGAGGAACCAATTGAAATACTTGACCGAGAAGTCAAACAGTTAAGGCGTAGTAAGATACCAATTGTCAAGGTCCGTTGGAACTCTAAACATGGACCAGAGTATACTTGGGAGTGAGAAGCTTTTATGAAAAGCAAGTATCCCCATCTGTCTACAAAGGAGTCCCCCGGACGTAGAAAATAGTAAATTTCGGGACGAAATTTCTTTCAACAGGGGGTAAATGTGACAACCAGTAATTTTTTAGCTCTCAGGTTAGCAGTCGATCATCACTATTAGTATAAGTTGAAGTGAATTTCCTTTTTAAGATAACTAATTAGGAAGACTTAGGTGTGATTATGCGAAAATTTTGGAGAATAGCTTAGAAGTCTGGAAGAGTCCCGTTTTTGTCCGTATTCGTCTAAAAACCTTATATAATGCCGACTCGATTCAATTAAAGTCTTTTATATAGAAATTATTGTATTTTTATTAACTAGAATAAAATATTCCTATTGTCTTATTTTTCTTCGTGAAAAGTCTTTTTAATCGGAAAAGTCATCGCGAACCGAAAATCGTTACACTTTAATTAATTTGGGCTTTTGTTTTAAAAGTAAAATTTATCTTTTGGGCTTGGGAATGGGCCCTATGGCTGGCCTCTTCCCCCCCCCCCCCCCCTTTCCTCTTTATTCCACATATAAAAGCCACTCTTTTTCATTTTGAAATCATTTTAGCTTCTTCAAAAAACCATCCATCTCCCTTTATCTCTCTCTCTCTGTCTCCTTCATACTCGCTTATCAACTCCAGAATTTTCAGCCCTAATAATCTCCATTTTGAAGATTAAAAATCAAGTTTCAACATTCTACATTGTACATTCAAAAAGCTATGAGTCAAACTTGCATTATATCTACATTTTAAGCACTTTTAGTGCTTTTTCTAGCAAGTATTTCATATTTTCTTATGGTTCAAAGCTTGAAACGAATTCTTGATGTTCTAGAGGGGAAAATGAAAGTCTTGAATAATCGAAATGTCCATATCTAGACTAAATCCCATGAGCCTTCAACATGAACTCTTGAATAAGGGTGAAAAACCCCAAAATTTCTTGTTGATATTCACATATGAATCTGGAATGTTGTGGCTATGCATGCATGTTCTATTTGACTTTTTGAGTATATTCATAATTTTTTCATGGTATTTGATGATGGATTATAGTTCCTTGTCAAAGAAGCCCTTGATTTTGAAGTATTTGATGTATAAAGCTAGGAAATCTTTGTTTGAAAAGCAAACAGAAGCTGATAGATTAGTAGTGTCTTGTTGGGACGACCTAAAACGTGTTCAAATAAAAAGTGTTTTTGTCTAAATTTTTAATGGATTAATATGTTGTGAGTTGGGGTTCAAACCCAAATGGAATCACTAAAAAATTCGAAGTTTCAGCATCAGATTGTAAAGTCAACTCGATTTCCTTATATCTCCTTGAAAAATTATCAAAAAATTTTGCTTTTTCCTTTGAAACTCAACTTCAAGGAGTTACCTTTCTGAAGAAATTAGAATCACACAATTTGTTAAAATTTTTAGCATGCAACCATTAAAAATGAAATCGTTGCGCAATCTGTTCAGTAGCGGCAGATTCTTGCATACGACTTTGAATGGTCATTTTTCTCTCAAAACCTAGTCCTTTGTTACACCTTCAGTGTTGTGAAGAGTCAGAAGTTTATCCTTACATGCTTTCAGTACTGTAATTTCCTTTTTGTTGAAGATTTAGTTTGTTTGTATGCGCCTTTTTTGAAGTCTTAAACTTCGGGGGCCAGTTATGTCAGTTCGTAATTCTCTCATACTACTATATATAGTATGAGATTGCTAGGGTTTAATGTAATGCTTTATCATATTTTGGGTGTAATTTCTTGATTAGCAATATCACACTTTCACCATTGAAGCATTCATCAAGTTCCTTGTGTTCATCATTTTCTCTTGATTTCTTTCCATCTTGATTCTCATTGCATTTAGGGACAAACAATTGGTATCAGAGCTGATCCATTGTTGAATCCTTGGCTTGATCTTGATTTTTAAAAGTTTTTAAAAGGTTTTATTTCAAAACTTTTTGGGTTTTTTTGATCCAAAAAGACCTCTTAAAGAAGTGTTTTTAAGTGTTAAGTGATTTTCCAAGGCTTTTATATTGTTTTTACATCAATTTGGGGTCTTTATGTGGTTTTGGGCTGTTTTTGAAAAATTTTCGGAGCTTTTGTGCAGGTTTTCCGAATCGGAAAACATGAGCTGATTTTTCAGTTCAAAATTTCCCATTCGGACTTTGTACTATTCCCCGAATCGGACTTTGTGCCGTTTCCGAATCGGACAACTTCTTTTCCGAATGGGGAAATTGGCCTTCTGACATGGGGTTTTGCTCCTTGTTTCGTTATTTTCCTAATTGAGATACATTTTCCGAATCGGAAAATACTATTTTTCGAATCGGAAAAGTGTGTTTTCCGAACCCATACCTCTGAGCCAAATCCGATTCAGAAAACTCCACTTTCCAGATCGGATTTCGCCTCTTTGAGCCCGAAATTTTGCAAAATCTTTCCTTAAATCCGACACTTAGCCATTTTCCAAAATTTCAAAATAGGTGAGGAAGTGGAAGCTTCCCCACAAGAACAAGCACACTTCCCCTCACCACCTCACACGACCGCGGCTCCTCGCCAACCGGGCGACCCCTCTGGCGATCATTCCGGAGACGACTCCGACGGTCATGAATCTTCAGACCACACTCCTTCTGACCGCCGTGAGGACAACGACGAGGCCACCGAATCAGAGAAGGTTGATTACGGCTCCGATGAAGAGTTCACGGAGTCCGTGCCGGTAAAGGGCGGGAAGGCCCAACAAATTGATGACGACGAGGTCACTTCCTCGTTCAACGACGACAGAATGTCCGAGGATCCCGTTTTGCCTGGGGATCTAGCATCAGACGACCGAAATGTCGGTCGTGAAGAGGAAGGCGAAGCTGAAGTGGCTACAGGATGGCATGTTGATAGTGATGATGAGGGAGAAGAGAGGGTCTTGAAAAAGGGACCGAAGATGTAGAGGTCCAACTAGATGAGCCTTGGGCTCAAATCCAGGAGGCGATCGGAGAAGAAGAGCCGCATAGGAACTTAGACGCTAGTAGCCAACTAGCGCATTCGCACATCCCTGCCAGCCACTCGACCAACTCTCAACAGATGGTCGTTTCAGTCTTACACGGGGAATTAGCACAACTTCCACTGGCCACTCATTCGGAGTTTGTCGATGTTGAGCAAAGAGAGGAACCACCCCACCTCTCGACTTCTTTGAGCGCACCTCGAGTCATAGAGCCAATCACAGGGATCTTCGATATCCCTTCTATCTTTAGGACACGAACGAGGGTACCACAAGCAGAGCTCCCACGGGACTTCGCCAGAACGGAGGTAGTTGGTGCGTCCGGAGACGCCCTTCGAGGATCCTCCGAAAGTCCTGGCACGGTCAACATAACGACAGCCATGCAATCAGGCCGAGAGAGCACCTCTTTAGGTCTCTTCTCGTCAACCGACGCTCAAGAAGCACTGGGAGTAGTAACATCGTGACTGGGTCTGACAGACTCGAGCAAAGTCTCTAAAGATGCTCATGCAACACCGAGACTTTTAGGTCTGACGGATTCGGGTGGAATCCCTAAAACCACCCAGGTAACACCGGGACTTCAAGGTCCGACGGATTTGGACGACATCCTTAAAGTCGTCCACTCACGAATTCAGTGTTTGGAGGAGGTCAATGCGGCCAGAGATTTGAGGGTCGAGGCATTGGAGAAAGCCTTGGCCGAGACAGAGCGAAAGAGAAGAGAAGATCTACAGGCATCTCGGAAGCATCAAGAAGACCGGGATCGGGAGCTCTATGAGATCAAACGCAAGATGAGGGCAAACATGTGGAGGATGCCCCAACAACCGAAGCTCCGATTCCCCGCCAATCCGAAGATGTCCTCCGCCTAGCTCCTCCGACTTCGGGCACCTTGCCTCACATTCCGGCTTATGTTACTGAGGCGGAACATGAGTATGTGATTGCTTCATACACGACTCAGAACGACCGCTTATCTGCCCAAGTTCAAGAGAATGATGCACTAGTTGCGGCAGGAGATGCACAGATCGAGCTCCTCCAGCGGCGCATTAGGGACTTGGAGGCCATGTGTCGGTCTCAGACTCAGCCTTCCAAAAGGAGGCATGATGACCCTGACGACTCGGCTTCGGGTCCTCATGAGGGGGAGATGCAAGCTACAAAAAGGCTTCGCATCAACTTCCCTCCAGCCTCCGGTTTCGGTTCCTCCTCAGCTTCAGCTACCACCACTACTCCACCGAGTGCTCCATCAGAGTTTGCCGCCATTCCGTATGAAGATTCTGGTACAGACACTCTTGATGTTGAAGGTTGGCACTACGAGTCGATCCCGCTAGACGAGGTGATTCAGTTCCCTCATGAGAAGACTACAGTTGATGTCGATATTGTTCCCCCAGAGTCGGCGCCAACGGATCCGAACGAGCTACAGATTCCAGAGGAAGCTCAAAAGATCCTGAGGTCGCTTGCTCAGAGCTTACGGATCTACAAGAAAGGGGACAAGATTGCGAACTCCAACGACTACAACAGTTTTCTATCTACGGTCGAGTTTCCCACTTCAGACGCACCACACACGATCACCACCTCCGCTCCTGATTCTCCAGCTCCGACAGTTATCCATCTCAACTGGAACCACTCGGTCATCTGCTAACCGTTTCTCGAGGAATCCTTCTCAAGGATCTATCAGCAGGAAAAGCTCCACGTGTGGTCCCAAAAGGTGTACTTCGGGATCTCACACTTCAAGAAGCTCAGAAGACGAATAACTTACATCCACCAGAGGGTATGCATTTGGGAGACTCACAGAAAACAACGGATTCGGCATCGGTTCATGAAGGTAACTGCGGTGCGCCCCTACAAGCATGGGCACCAACTCATCCATGAGTTCGACGTCCGGATGTATGGCACTGGCGTACCCGCTAGAGAGTTGCAGAATTGGACGTTCACCGAAGCTGACCTGGACCGGATTCATCTCGAAGACCTCCTCGCTCTCATCAAGTACTTGCAAGGGCCGATCCTCCGCCCCAAGTACTATCCAGACGGCCTAGAAGTATTGAAGAAATATGTCCGTCATTCAATCACACTTGCACATGTGATGGACTATCAGTTAGCCATCTAGAGCCGCCAACCCAAAGTCAACCTGCTGCGTCCGAACCTTCAAGTGTTCGCGATCATATCCTACTATCTCTACATTCCATCCAGAGTACCTGAGCACAGGGTCGTCTACTTGACCCGAAAGAAGAAAGAGCGCAAGTTTATGCAATTCAGCGAGCTTGCCCAGTTTTGTGACAGTACCCTGCTTTATGTTTACAACTGGCTAAAGAGCAGGCTTTTGACAGACCAGATCCCGCCAACAAAGCACAACGACGGGAAGTCAAAGATTCTTGGAGGGGATGAGACTGATAGAGGAGAAGCTGCAAGAGAGGTTGATGTACCGAAGAGTGGAAGCCGCCATGAAGATGCGAGCTAGGATGATCGGAGATTGGGAAGAGTTCCTACAACTGGCGAAGTGGGAACCTGAGTTGAAGCTGCCACCACCCTTCTGACTTCTTCCGAAAAGGGGAGATTGTTAGACCTTCAGTGTTGTGAAGAGTCAGAAGTTTATCCTTACATGTTTCAGTACTGTAATTTCCTTTCTGTTGAACATTTATTTTGTTTGTATGCCCTTTTTTGAAGTCTTAAACTTCGGGGGCCAGTTATGTCAGTTTGTAATTCTCTCATACTACTATATATGGTATGAAATTGCTAGGGTTTAATGTAATGCTTTATCATATTTTGGGTGTAATTTCTTGATTAGCAATATCACACTTTCACCATTGAAACATTCATCAAGTTCCTTGTGTTCATCATTTTCTCTTGATTTCTTTCCATCTTGATTCTCATTGCATTTAGGGACAAACATCCTTTTAAGTGATTTCTAACTCCTTGGCTAGATTTATATGTTAACTTGAAAACCCCTTTGAAATTTTTAAATTTGGAGATGTTTTCACCCCTCAAATGAACCCAACTCTACAGTCATGCAAATCTGAAATGTTGTTGTGCACACCTTTATTGCAAAATTTAGTTATACATGGTAGACAACTCAAAAATGGATGAATTTTGGTATGCATGATGTTAACACTCTTAACATCAGAAGATAAAATTTTCGTAATTTCCGTTTCTATGGTTAAAGGCTAAAAATGATCATTTTATAAACATTCCAAATCTATCAGCATCACAACTTTTCCAAAAACAATAACTTTGAACTTTCAAGACTTTTTCCCACTTATGTAGTCTATTTATGTAATAAACCTTTAGTTATACTAAAGGTATGTTCTAATTACGTATGTATCGGCATTATATAAGGAAAAACGATAATGACTTAGTTGGATTATACATATGGACATTTAGAACTTATGCTCTCTAATACTTGTTTAGGGCACTAATAAGCTTTGGGAGCAGATTTCCACTATCGTCTGTTTTTGCAAACCGATAAGGTGAGTATTCGCGGCTCCTATTTTACGATTTTACGTGTTGGGGTGAAAAGCATGTTTATTGATAAACTGTTTTATGAAATTTGCTTCCGAGCAAATAGTTATTCAAATGACGATATATTGAGTAAAAGTCCCTTGTTGAATACACTAGTATTAACTCGTTTGAGCCAATGATCTATGTGGATAGCGCTATTTGGTAAGTGGACCCACCCTTCTTACTGACGAGTATAGGTGCACTTAGTCATATGAATGTTCTACACATGTGGGATTTAGTCCCACCGCTGAGGTAGTTCGCGAGAACGCTCTAGCCATGTGGTTCGCTACCACCTCTGAGGTAGACCGTTGGGGCAGATTTAGGTTTAGTAGTGGCTTGATAATATATATCATGTGCATAAATGCTGTTATATTTTTTAAACTCATAAATGTTGTGATTCAAAGATTGAATTTGAACAACGTTTATACGGTAACGATTTCTGCATATGAAACCATTTTGTGCATATAAAACCTGTGAACTCACCAAGTCTATGTTGTTGACCCTTGTTTTTAACATGCTTTTCAGGAAATAAGAAGGTAGTAGAAAACGCCTAATTATGCGAGTTTGACAACATCCATCAATACTCTTTTATCGTTGTTTTATTTTTGTTAAAACTAAACTTTCGTTGGGAATGTAATCTTTAGCACTGTAAACTTTCAATTTCAATTATAAATGTATGGTGTTGTTTATTTCCTATTGCGATGAAATCTTAGCTGTCGCACCTCGTGTTTCCGCTTTAGCGGGGTGTTACAATAACCGGAATCGAATCGATGTAAACCAAGTCGATCTCCAGTCACCGTTTATATAGAGTATTTATGTTAATATGTCAAAAGTGTAAAACGAAAAATGAAAAGGTAAGAAATTGAAAGTATACTATACAAGCAACAATTAATAAGGGTAGTAATGTAAAATATATATTAAATTAATTGAATTAATGATGACAGAAGCTCTAGGGTGCGAGTCATGTGTCTTGTGCATCCTGAGTCAACTACCCAGATAACACATGTTGCTTCTTTTGCAATCATACAACAGGTGTTTTAGGTACCCATTTTCACTTGGGTCCTTTAACATTGACTTGTTTGAGGTATACCACAACATCCTTTCATCTGGGCTTACTTTTCTTTGGTTTGGAATTGCCAATATGTCCATTGTTTATCCGAGAACCATTGCTTTTGGGATGTGTGACTAGACAGGAAAAGTTGTGAAGATGCTGTGACAGAGAAGGCATAATGTTGAAACAGTTACAGAAGGTGATATTGCAAAAACGTTTCTTAAAATCTTCATTGAACTTATCAAAGAAGGGTACAGAAAGATTGTTGTTTGAGCCCTTTTAATATATAGGCCTCTCAATACAAGTTTTCTTTTTAATCTAGGCTCTTTATTGAAATGGTTTTTATGCTTCTTCTGTTTTGATCCCTTCTTTGATCCTCCTGCATTTACTGAAATATAAGCAAAGTTAGTTGTGGTCATTTCTCATTCTTTTGCCAGGTATATTTAGGCTTCTAATTAGAGAAAAATGAGCAATT
Organism: Centaurea solstitialis; assembly: GCA_030169165.1. NCBI lineage: Eukaryota > Viridiplantae > Streptophyta > Magnoliopsida > Asterales > Asteraceae > Centaurea > Centaurea solstitialis. The sequence continues at coordinate 54,150,246 of CM058045.1, read as the reverse complement.
AGTTGAGCTTTGGCTTTCCTTTTCTTTCTCTCTTATTTCGACATTCAGAGAGGTCATGACATTATGCACATATCCATGAAATCTTGAGAAATTCTTACCCCTGTCCTTTTGTTTCTTAGAGCAACAGTGGTGATTTGAGTGAAAATACATATTAAGGGAAAAAAATTTAGAGAAAAGATAATCAAATTGTACCGAGTTCATAACTTGAAAATAAGAATTTAGAGTTTGAAAAGACACCAGACACTGTGAGAAAGTTGTTTGACAAAGAAAGGACTAGAATCGAAAAATCATTCAAACCTTTGGTTTTGGGATAAACTATTGAGCTAAGATAGCTCGAGAGCTACTCGAGTCCAATTCGAAAAATAACCGGAATCGAATCGATGTAAACCGAGTCGAGCTCGAGTCACCGTTTATATAGATTATTTATGTTAATATTACAAAAGTCTAAAACGAAAAATGAAAAAGTAAGAAATTAAAAGTACACTATATAAGCAATAATAAGGGTAGTAATATAACATATATATTAAATTATTGAATTAATGATGAAAAAAGCTCTAGGGTGCGAGTCATGTGTCTCGAGCATCCTTAGTCAACTACCCAGATAACACATGTTGCTTTTTTTGCAATCATACAACAGGTGTTTTAGGTACCCATTTTCACTTGGGTCCTTTAACATTGACTTGTTTGAGATATGCCACATCATCCTTTCATATGGGCTTACTTTTCTTTGGTTTGGAATTGCGAAATCCATTGTTTATCCCAGAACAATTGGGTTTAGGATGTGTGACTAGACAGGAAAACTTGTGAAGATGTTGTGAGAGAGCATGCATAATGTTGAAACAGTTACAGAAGGTGTTATTGCAAGAACGTTTCTTAAAATCTTCGTTGAACTTATCAACGAACGGTACATAAAGATTGTTGTTAGAGCCGTTTTTATATATAGGGCTCTCAATACAAGTTTTCTTTTCTAATCTAGGCTCTTTATTGAAATGGTTTTTATGCTTCTTCTATTTTGATCCCTTCTTTGAACTTCCTGCATTTACTAAAATAGAAGCAAAGTTAGTTGTGGTCGTTTCTCCTTCTTTTGCCAAGTATATTTAGGCTTTTAATTAGAGAAAAATGAGCAATTAGATGAGTTTTGCCTTTCCTTTTCTTTCTCTCTTATTTCTAGATCCAAGGAGGTCATGACATTTATGCACATATCCATGAAATCTTGACAAATTGTTACCCCTGTCCTTTTGTTTCGTAGAGCAACGATGGTAATTTGAGTGAAAATACATATTAAGGGAAGAAAATTTTATAGAAAAGATAATCAAATTGTACCGAGTTCATAACTTGAAAAGAAGAATTCAGATTTTGAAAAGACACTAGACACTCTCAGAAAGTTTTTTGAGAAAGAAAGGACTAGAATCGAAAAATAACCCTAATCGAATCGATGTAAACCAAGTCGACTTGAGTCCCCGTTTATACTCCATCTAGAGGGAGGATTCAGGGCCCGCAGCGTCTTTGTTTCTAGGGTTTGCGATCTGCTGGTGGCTTTTATGTAAGCTGATCGGAATACTAATACCAGCTATGGCGACATCTTAAGTGTATTTGAATTTAAAAATGCATTGGAAATATACGTTGCTTCATTATGGGGCGTTTTGGATTTATGTGAGTATGGTGACCAAAGTGTTAACATTTGCAAGCCATAATGTCAACACCTCCTCAGGGACCAATGTGAGAATATTTACTTACATAATCTCATCGTTTTTTTTTTCACAATAACTCGGGATTTGATGTCAACATTTCTATTCCATAAAGTCAACACCTCCTCAAGGACCAGCATGTCAACATTTGTATGCCATAATGTCAACACCTCCTCATGGACCAACATCTGAATATTTGTATGCCATAATTTCAACACCGACCAAAGTGTCAACATTTGTACACCATAATGTCAATACGTTCTTCGGGACCAAAGTCGCAACATTTATATGCCATAATGTCCAAACCTTCTCAAGGACCAAACTGTCAACATTTGCACACCATAATTTGAACACCTATCTGCACCAGTCTGAAAGTCCGCAACCAACAAGTTTAATCACCAAAATCACAGAATTCCAGAACTCCCCATAATGCAGTAACGTATAGTTTCCAATGCATTTTTGAATTCAAATACACCTAAGATGCCGCCATAGCTGGTATTAGTTTTCCGATCGGCATTCATATAAGCTTTCAAAAGATTGCAAACCCTCGAGACGGAGTATAAACGGTGACTCGAGCTTCCAGTTATTTTTCGAATTGTACTACAGTAGCTCTCGAGCTGTCCTAGCTCAATAGTTTATCCCAAACCAAAGTGTCAACTTTTGTATGCCATAATATCAATACCTCCTCATGGACCAACAAGTCAACATGTGTATGCCATAATGTCAACACCTTCTCATGGACCAAAGCCGCAATATCTATATGCCATAATGTCAACACCTTCTCAAAGACCAAAGTCTCTACATTTGCACCCCATAATCTCAACACCTGTTCGCACCAGTGTGAAATTCCGCAGCCAACGACATTCTTACGCCATAATGTCAACAACTGCTCAGTGACCTAAGTCTTAACAATGAAATGCCATAATGTCAACACCTCCTCAGGGACCAAAGTATCAACATTTGTATGCCATAATGTCAACACCTCCTTAGGGACCAAAGTGTCAACATTTCTATATCATATTGTCAAAAACCTCCTCAAGGACCAACATGTCAACATTTCTATGCCATAATGTCAACACTTTGTTAGAGACCAAAGTGTCAACATTTGTACGCCATAATGTTGATACCTTCTTATGGACCAAAGTAGCACATTTATATGCCATAATGTCAACACCTTCTCAGGGACCAAAGTGTCAACATTTGCAGGCCATAATCTCAACACCTGCCAGCACCAGTGTGAAAGGCCGAAGCCAACAACAAGTTTAATCACCATACTCACATAATTCTAGAATGCCTTATAATGAAGTAACATATATTTTATAATGCATTTTTAAATTCAAAAACACCTAAGATGCCACCATAGCCGGTATTAGTTTTTCCGGTCAGGTTTTATAAAAGCTACCACAGTAGGCCAATTGTGAAAGACATTTATGGAAACCAATAATTTGTCTGGTTTACTAAACTTTGAACCACTCGAGTTCATCTGAGTGAACCTCCTGCCTTCAAGCCTAAAATAAATAAGGACAATAGAGCTAATCAAATCGTTAAAAACGTACAGATCTCTATTGTCAAAGAGGGACCTGATTTGCTCATCCCATGACCTGACTTCATTGAAGTCACCCTAAAGAATTTACATAACCTTGTGCATGTTGTTATTTAAGGCAACGATTTGACCCTAAACTCTAGTTTAGTGCTAAGATCGTATGATCCGTATACATTACCAACTCCACACTTCATGTTAATCGAGTTCCACTAACCTTAGATAGGAAGAAAGATCCAATTTTTCGTCTCTTGCTCAACAGAAAAACATCTTGGTTTCGAAGTTGTGTAGAGTCCTCCTAAATATCCAGTTTGTTCCACTAAACTAGAACAATAAATATTTTTCCACCAAATCGTACGAACTATCCCGAAGTAGTCACCAAAACTTCTAGTTTCTTGCAAACACAACAAGTTAACCTTATGTCTTTTGAGAGACCAAAAATATAGCCACGTGGCAACCATAGTGATAGAAAATGTATTTATATTAAAATAAAGACAAGATTTGATAGTTAAAAAAAGCAATAAAGTGTAATTTTCTCTCCATTACACACATAGAGGGAGATAGGGGTTGATTTATAATGTTACAAAATTATACAGAAAAATAATCTGTACAGGAAATGACAATACAAAGCAAAGAAACATGCACACACACATACAGACACACACACACATATATGTGTATATATATATTTATAGACCTAGATCATGTGAGACGAAGCTCTTTTCGTCAGACTGGTTAGACCAATATTTTACACATGAAACTCTACATCAATGTATTTTTTGTAAAATATCTTCACAATGTATTTTTTGTAAAGGTTGGATTTTGTTTACCTTCACATTGTTTTGCTATGAAGTTTCGTGTGTAAAATTTTGGTGTCACTAGTCTCAAGAAAACAACTTAGTCTTACATGAACCTAACCCTATATACATATATGTATGTATATGTTCATGAACAAGAGAAAATAGGGCTTTCAATCCTTTATTTATACCACTTTCATTTTATTTGTTTTACAAACTCTCACGTCTCAATTACATCTTTCAATTCGAATGCCTCCTACATACTTCTCAGTTCACCCTACAAAACCAACAATATAAAAGATTACCATTACTTTATTTCAAATAAAACTTGTTAGCATTTAGACTTAAAAAAATGTAAGGATCATTTCATTCTTAACTAAGAAGTCCTTCCGCAAAGTCCTTTAAACTCCATCCACCCTAGTACCATTGACAAGAAACAAACTCAATCCCTCCTTCCATGAGACTCAACTTATCTTTCAAGTGGACTTTGATAAGACCATTATGAGATGAAAACAGAAAGGAGTCATGATGAAGGGGAAGAAGTTCATGATACGGGTCCAGTGTTGCCCCTTGCCCCAGTACTGTTAGTAAAAAAGTGAAGTGAGGTCTAGAGTGGTGTACAGATCGACGTATGTAGATAGAGTTAGCATTGGGAATGGAGTCTAGTTGACCTTCCACATTCTTCGATTGAAGTTAGTAATGAGCTCTTTGACTTTCCACATGCTTCTATTTTAATCAATGCAATACGTTCCATAATTGGTCATTAACCATTCGTATGTCATAAATATGTTGTATAATACAGAACTCGAACTTTGGGTTTTAACATAATGGAAGAAAATAAGACTACACTGGAAAAAATAACACAAATGAAAACATATTGAGGTTTAAAGAGACTATATAAAGTCGAACATCATAAAAAAACCAATATTTTCATATTTTTAGGTATTCTAAGAAAACTCATAACCTTTCAATGTTAGATGTTTTTCCGTTGCATCTAAAAGATAAACAGGTACTTGTTGTGTATTTGAAGATTAGAAATATGAAAAAGGAATTGTATATATTTTGGTTGTGGAATAGAAATTATAGATTTTTCTATCATAGTTTGATTTGCGTGAACGTTTTCGACTGCAAAGTAGAAATCAATAACATAACTAGTTGAGTAGGTTATGTAATTGTTAGTTCCACTGTCTATATAGAAGTGCTAGAAAATAAGCTAATACCAATCTTTTGAAGACTACAAAACATCAAGAACTGATTGAAGCAACTCTGTAAGAAGAAGCTCATCAGAGGTGCGAGCAATTCATACAAAGTTTCTCTTGCTGAAGAGTCATTCAAGTTCTAATCAAGTGCATAATGCATGTGCCAATCACATGACGCAGTTAAAAAGAATTTGGGAGTTATACCTGCATATCTCACTAATTTAGTGTGTCTCTAGCTGGCTTATGCTAATTGGTCATAGTCACATGGACTTTGAGTATATAGTTAGGATTTGCACTTGTATTCCTTAGGAATTCACGCATTCAAGCACATTAACACATAGAGTAAAAGTGCGAGCATTATGTTTTGAGAGAATTTACGTAGTTTACGGTGTTCTTGGTGTTATTCATATTTCTAGGAATACAAATCATTTTGTGATCATTATTCCTTTATTTTTATGATTCCATATTCCATTATTATGTGTGTTCACTATCATATATTTTTATGATCTCTTGTTGTCATACCCAATTTTAGAGATTCTTCGTACTATATCCATGAATCTAAGCAACTATGTGTCCCACAGTATTTTAGACGGAAAATACGCTATTGGTATCCAAAACGAATTGTGCATGTACGATGTGTTTGTGCAGGTTTAAATTCGTGAGTGTTCAAAAAATGGAATATAATATTTTACTTGCTCACAAAATATATAAGTGCAAACTTGGTTTATCTAGAAATGTTTCGTATCCACAAATGAGTAGACTCGTGATTCTTTCAGATAAATAATGTTGTTTCCAAATGTTCAATTTTCACAATCACGTTGATTGAACATCTATACCAAGAAACTTCTTATCAAGGGAGTAGCTTTGATTTCGAAGACAATTGCATATACCCAAGATGGTATGTAACAAGGTGATGCTCAAGAACAAGTGTCCTAATATAGATTTATCAAATACTGGAATATTTTCACGCATAAAACCTATTTAATATATGGTTGATGGAATTTGGATTTTGCTGTAAAATAAAAATAATTTATCTATTTTATTTTTAATATATGACCTTATTTATCTATTTTATCTTTAATATATGATCTTGTCATATTTTTGGTATTTTATTCTCATAAAAAATTGGAATAATATTTATTTAATTTCGATTTTCAATTTAACATTATGTTGGGTCTTAATACGAATTTAAATCCCAACTAATATCGTAATTGACCAAACTTGAGGTATTTAAATAGATAAGTGATATTTTATAATGTATCAACATGTTTGAGTTGCATGAGTCAAATCAAATGATCAGATTGTTATATTGTATACCATTCAAATAAGAGGAAGATCACTATATTTTGCTATATAATGAAGTGATCATGGTGGTGAATGTGTTGATTCACAAAGTAACAATGCATACATTACTTTCTTAGTGGAGTGACATGAATCGATTATTGTAATTTGTCATGTTATTGCTTCTAACTTCTAACCACACTCCGATAAGAAAGAAAGTCAAGAAATGTAAAAAGGTTGAATACCTTGACATGTGGGGGTGTCTTGCCAAAAGATATGAGAATCCGTACAAACACGGTTAATCATGTTTCCATTGGCTATGCAATCATAGTAATAATAATGATTTCTTATTCATGAATCTGAAATCAAATAACGACTTGATGTACATCCAATAAATTTGGGTCACCTCTTGTTACCTTTTGCAGATTGTTGATGAAAATAAACTAGTCAAGTCAATGAGTAAAGGTTGCAAACTTGTGTTTTCATGTGTATAGCCTAAATGAAACCTTAATACAAGGTCATCAAAAAATTGAACCACACACACGAGTTCTTATTGTTTTATTATGCGTATCATCTGAATGATTAAAGATCTAACATTCATATTGTATTTCAATTTATAAGGACTTTAAGCAACAGCTTAATTAATGATCACACTTGAAGGGATAGTTTAAATTGGTAGTTATGGATTCTAAACTCATACACTAGTACAAAAAATCACATTGCTACGGTCAAAAACCGTGGCCATAGGCCTTTAGTCACGGTTTTTCATTTTTATCAAACCGTAGCCTATTCTCCGGTGACTATTGATACCCTTTTGGTCACGGTTAAGGTGTGTCACCAAATTAAATGAAAGACCATAGCCATAGTTTATAAACCGTAGTTATAGGCATATCAATTTTTATGGTATTAGAACATTTTACCTAAAACCATGGCCATAAAGTACCTTTCGCCACTCAAACTCACATTAAACATAGCATTTAGTTATCTTTTGGTCACACAATATAAAAATGCATGCAATAAACTACCTATAGCCACATAATTTGTTTTTAATGTAGCACGGTGGTTGTCGGTGGTTCAGCACGGTGGTCGTCTGCAATGGTTCAATACGGTGGTAGTTGTCGATAGTTCAGCAGTGTGGTAGTCATCGATGGTTTCAACATGATGGTGGTTGTGCGCTGATTCGATGGTGGTTGGCAATGGTTCAAATTTGTTATGGTTGCCAGTGGATCAACACCATGGTGGTCAGGGAGGTTTAGATTGGTGGTGGACGGGGTGGTTTAGGTCGGTGGTGGTCATTGGTGATGGTTCAAATTTGTGGTGGTTGTTAGTGGATCCACACAATGGTGGTCGGGGGTGGTTCAGAATGTTAGTCGTCGGTGGTTCATATTGGTATGGTAAGTAATGGTAGTTAGTAGTGATTCAAGATGATGGTGGTCGGTGATGGTAATCGGTGGTAGTTTAGGATGATGGTGGTCAGTGGCGGTTCAGGTTGTCGATGGTTCGGAATAGTGGTGGCCAATTATGGTTCAGATCGATGGTGATTGTCAATGGTTTGGAATTTCAATTCCTTCCTACGATCTTTTGAAAAATAAAATATTGTTTCATTTCATTCACCCATGATGGATGTAACTAACGTGATCCCCATCATCGTTGCAGCCGATGTCTTCACCGCCCCTGCCGCTACCTTCCTAGCGGTGGTTACCACTGGTACCTTCGTCATGAACACCACTACCACACCTGTCACAGCTATTACCATAACCACCACCTACCATTGCCACCACGACACACCATGACGTCATTGTCGCCGCCACCGTCCTAGTCGTCGTTGCCGCCGCTACCGCACCCATCACGTTGCTACCACAACCACCACCCGTTATCCTGCTAACACGCCAACCGTCACTGCCAACGCCACTACACCCGTCACGCTACTACCACGACCACCACCCTCCACTGCCACCACCACACTCCTTGTCTTCACTCGTCATCACCACCTGTTGTCATCGCCCTCTCACCTACCACCGCCCCCGCCACTACTACAATCATAATTATCAAAACCAGTCATCATTGTTGTCACCACCACCGTCGTGCCACCACTATCGTTGTCGTAGCCATTACCACCTTTTGTCATTGTCGCTAAGCATCAGTACAGTTGGTGTCATTGCCACTGCCGCCCACAACAGTCATTGCCACTGCCACCCGCCACCATCGTTACCGCCGCCACCTTGACCACCTCCACCATTCCCCACCAATATCATATATTCAATGAACTAAATAGACATATTAATTTTGTTGACAAATTCCAATTCCAATTCCTGCCAACCAAACGCATGGTCAAAGCTTTTTGAAATCCATTCCAATTCCTCCATATTCCAATTCCTTTGACAAATTACATTCTGCGAACCAAACTCCGCCTTATAGATATGTTAGCGTTATAAAAGATTTTAGTATAGCATGAAAATGTAAAATAGTGCAAAGTTTTATCAAGAAATTCAATATTTATGTTCTGACGTCTAAGATCAACTTTTCGATGAAATCTAACCCACGTACTTTGATTTACTTAAATATTATATAAAAACATTTAAATATTTTAAAATGACCGCCATCCCAATTCCCAAGTGAAGTGATCTCTAAAAATTTAAGTAGTTTTAATTGACCGCCAAATTTCCCAAATCTCCAAAGTTTTAAGCCAGGGGTTTACAATTTCATTTATTTCCTCTCTACATTTTCTTTAGGCTATGTTTGGCAAGCGTAGCTTATAAGCTAGCTGGTAGCTGATAAGCTAGCGGATAGCTTATAAGCTAGCTGTTGATTGATAAGCTTGCTAGTAGCTGATAAGCTAGCTGTTGAACAAATTATGTTTGGCAAAAACTAGGTTATGAGTATGTAAAATGACCAAAAAGGGTATATTTGAATTTAATAATTAATATTAATAAGGGTATAATTGGAAAAAGCTACAATAAGCTCTTCATAAGCTACTCAAAGTAGCGTTTCATAAAGCTAGCTTATAAGCTAGCTGATAAGCTAGCTGATAAGCTAGCTTCCTGGTACATGTTTGGATGGACTAGGTTATAAGCTAGCTTATCAGCTAGCTTATGCTTGCCAAACAAAGCCTTAATCGATGTTGTCAGTTGTCACCTCTTTCTCCAAGACAACTCCTCATTTATGTGAATCACCCGCAAAACCCTAGGTCTTCCAGCGGCACTAGGTTCTTCTGATTCAATTTTTTATTCTAAAACTACAAATTGAACAACCACATCACATATCACTGGTCGACTTCGACTACAGTTTAATCCACCTAGGTAACGACATATGCCGAAAATCCCTAAAATGGATTTGAGTTCTTGTTCAAGGTTTGCTACTATACTGGTCCATATGTTATGCTTAAATTTTAGAATTACGTCTTCATATTTGGATACTAGATTTGTAGTGCTATAATGCTTTTTAATTAGGATACTTGAACTTTGTTCAATGTACGTTTGTCGAATTTTAATCTAGATATCATGGGGATAAGTCTCGATACTTCAGTAGTTTGACATTTTTTCTTTCTACCTATAGATACTCTTAATTTTGTTTTGTTTGCTTATTTTGGGAGCCCTAGAGTTCTTAAGGGAATCGTAACCAATCTATTAACCTAACTGCAAGATTGCGATTAACATCAATAGTTATTTGTTGTGATTATGAAAGTCACTTGCTGTTGGTAACATATTTCGCTTCTGTTATATTAAATGGTTGCATAAGCCAACTTTAGAAGTTCATAAATCATAAGCATCTTTTTTGTCAAATTATACTGATCATACGTGGAGATTCAAGTGCCTTTGGCATATAGAAAATGAAAGAGGTGCAACCGATAATAAACTCAGATTTGTTGAAAGCTACTAAGGGAAATTCACAGAGCAGGTATAGGATCCTTATGGCATAAAATTTTCCCTTGGATGTGCTTAATTGAATACTTTGTTGATTATTGTCTTTATTCAAACAAATTTCAAAAATATTCTTTTCTTTATTGTTACTAAAGTTTTTTGCATGCTTTTCTACGTTTGTTTAAATTGTTCTGAAGCTGTTAATGTTAATGTTCACTATAACCTATATAATTTTAAGTTATTGTATGAGTATAAAATCTATACTTCTATGCACATAGAACCGGCATGAGTTTAGGTTGTATAAATGATTGTTATTTATGTTGAGGCATGGGTTTAACGGTCTTCTTTTTACTCCATAAGTCTAAGCAGATCTCCTGGTTTGTATGTTAATTGTGGTAACAACTTTTACTTCTGTTATGTGCACATATGGCTTTGTGGCAACTCTATACCTTGCAACTCATGAATATGTAATGGTTATCCTGTTGATTTAACCAACCATGATTGTGAAACAGATTTTACATTATGTATGTGTAAAGATTATCTTGTTGATTAGACTAACTAGTTCTGATTTGCTTGCATCAGTAAATCGAATGCATCTACAAAATGGGTTAGTATAGAATGGATATTAGGAAGTCTTCATTTATTGTTGCTTTATAGTATAACACTATTCTCAAAGGGATGCGCGGGTTGAGAATAGGTGGAATTAGAGAACAAAAAGGTAATTTACTCTTAAATAAATAGATACGGTACTGGTGCAATAAGTTCTCTTTTTTCTTGTTATGATGGTCAATTAAATGTACAAAGTTTGATGCCAAAATTTGTTTGTTATGGTTAAAATAAATGAAATATTTTTTGATGGTGTATAGTCCATTGTAGATGTTTTAATCACTAAATGCAAAGAAGAATTTTGGATTATTCTCATTTCATTTGTATGAATATTTTTTAATTGAAATGGAAAACACTATAATTTTATTATCTTTAAACATAATCTTGTATTTTTTTCATTCTTTTCAGGTTTAGGCCCGTTGACCAAATGCTTACCGGGTCACTTATTGTGTTAGGCAAGCATAGCAAGCATCGAGATTCTTTCTCTTTAAAAGGCATTTTGATGTTCGAGAATGTTACCTGATAAGGTAAATAAGGATGGTGAGTTGCTGGTAACTGCTTACCCGGTAAACATTTGGTAAACAACCACCTAATCCGCTTTGTTGAATTTTGTCTTCACCTGCAACTTTGTTGTTTCCGGATAGGGTGTTGTTTTTATATGGTCCCCCTTGACTTTTTCAATACTCACATAATTGTAGACCCCCTGATCCCACTGCATAGTCATATAAAAGACTCAATCATCTCATGGGAAGGGGGAGGGGGGGGGGGGGGGGGGTGTTCCATTTATAGTTCCGCTTCCAAATATTGTCAGTCAGGTTTTCTCAATTTCTATTTGTGTTTGACGAAAAAGGGTGTTCAAAACAAGCACAAATCTATGTTTTTAACCTTACAAGAGATCATTTTTCTTTTTTATCAATAAATTATATGAGTTTAACAAATCTGCCCTAAATTTTTGATAGCTAATTAGCAATCCCCTATATTCTGATAGCGATTGTGTTTTAATGTCACCTTAGTTTTTTTTTTAATCCATGGTAAGTTTGCTTTTACGTGCAAACATTATTGTAAGTTGTTTGCTAAAATGTAAAAAGGGTGCACTTTTATGGAAAATAGATTGTTGTTTACATTCAACGAAACCCAATTACTATAGTTGTAAAGGTTATATTTTATATAAGTACATGTATGTGTCCGTGTGTTATTTCAATTTTCATGATTCATTTTGATTCTCTGGTTTTCTTGTTTTGAATAAATGATGTGGTTACCTAAGTTGCAACCATAACTTATAATGACATTGTTAAATGTCCATCTTGTTTTTAGTTTTTGTTTTCATTGTTTAGCAACTACTGATTCCCAATGATGGAAATGAAGAGGAGATTCAATTGGAAATTGTGCATTGTGGAAATATGTTTGGGATTGAACCTTGTTTTCTTCGGTTGTTGGATAATTAAGAGATATATACGCAGAGCTATATGACCTCGAGGTAGAAGCCCTAGTTTTCATCTTTGCCAAATCAGGAAAATTGACATGATGGTATGAATCTTCATTTAAAATCTATACATTCATTTATTTTGCAGGTATGACAACTAGCTTCTTATCTAAACATAACACAAAGCCAAAGTCAAAAGAGAAAGAACCATACAGTTCAACCATCAACTTATTACCCAAGCCAAAGGAGCATACCAGAAGTAGCTTTTATAAAAGAAAAGTCTAATCTATTGTAGAGTTTGTAGTGGTAGGTTAGTATTGGTGTTCTTGTACATGATTCATATGATCAACAATATTAGTTCAATGTTTATTTTTCTTATATATATTATTTGATTTTCTTAAATCATTTTGTTAGACATTAAATTAATTGCTAAAGTGAATTTTTATAAGTAGCATAGAACCGTTGTTTTAGTTACTTTGTGTGACCAAAAGATTATTAATAGTCATGGTTTTAACAATTTTACGTAGGCGTAACATATGATTTGGTTACAGTTAGTATAACGTTTGTGTGACTATAAATAGTGCACGGTTATGGTTTTAGCTATTTGTGTAACCAAAAGGCTACCAATAGCCATGTTTTTAACAAATCAGCATAAGCATGTTATGAAATGGCCACGTTTATGTAAACTTTTCATAACCATAAGTAATTAATGCTCATGGTTTTAGTTAACTCATGTTACTATAAATTAATCAATAGCCACATTTCTAATAATTTAGTATGGTCATATGTTATGAATTTGCAATGGTTAACATGAAATTTGTGTGGCGATAGCAGGTTTATTGCTACGGTTTTAATTAGTCAATGTCACCAAAATATAATCAATAGCGACGCTTCAAACAATTTAGTGTGACCATATGTCAAGAAGTGCATGACTATAAGTTGTTTATGGTTACACATTTAGTTATTTCATATGACCAGAAGGTAACCAATTGCCACGGTTCCAACATCTATGGTTACCATATGCCAGGAATTGGTCACGGTTAATACAAAATTTGTGTGACGATAAGTAATTTTTGGCCACGTTAAAACAAATATACGTGATTATAAGGTAATTATTGGCCACCTTAAAAATAAATTTTTGTAGCCATAAGTAGTTTATTGCCATGGTTTTCTTTATTATATGTGACCAAAAGCTACTTAATAGCCACATTTAACGCGAGTTTATGTGGCGATAAGTAGTTTATTGCTATGTTTATAGTAAAAATGCTCTAATTCCATAAATATATGATAGGCTTATAGCCACGTTTTCTACGCTATGACTACGGTTTTTTAAGTGATACGGTGACACTTTTTAAACGTGGCAAAAAGGGTATCAATGGTCACGCAAGAATAGGCTACGTTATCATTGAAATAAAAAACTGTGTCCAAAAGCCTATGGCCACGGTTTTTAACCGTGGCAAATGTGAGTTTTTGTACTAGTGACGGCTTCCGCTGAATCTAGTCACGTCCTTTATAGCCACCCTGTTACGTCGTAGCGGTTGAACGCACTAAGTATCCAGCAGTCCTCATGATATCAAACCAGATACCTCATGTGATAGGGACAACCACTGTGAGATTTACTTATGACGATTTCCAAGAAGTAATCTCAACCGCGGATCACGTCCGATATTTGCTACTCTATCAAATATCTGTGTAACTTTTGGTCTACAACACTTGTAGCTGTCATAATTGATCACCCAAAAGTTCACAATGACTTTAACACCTTATCATGTTCCCACAATGATAAGTTGTCACGGACAGGTTTCGAATGAAAACTGGAAACTAGTTTCATTCATGGATTATAAAACATGCAAAATATAAAAGTGATAGAGAAATTAATTTTATATAGTTCATACTACTCGCTGTAATAATAACAAAATTAATAACATTTCTTAATTACTTTTATGGTATCTATTTAACGTTTGTTAGATACTGGTCTAAAATGAAGTATCACCTATCTTCAGTTTAAACCCTTTGATTAAAGTTTACCATTTTAATCAAAGTGATAACCAAATAATACAAGTTTGTATTTACTGATACAATTTACTTGATTATGCTAATTTACTGTTTTTGCAAGCAGTTAAACAAAAATTAGACTTTTATTTTATCATATTCCCTGAACTTGGAAACCTAGAAAAACTCCTAGTTCTTCCCTGAATATGTAAAACTGCAACTTTCCTTAGTTGCTGTGTAAATGAATGATTTCTACCTGAAATCAGATTCCACTCACCATGCTGGTAAATTAATCCAACATTTTAATTATTGACTTACAGTCATCTAAGACATTTGTTTCAAATACTTTGAAACTTTTATTTCCCCTTTTTTTAATATTTAAAAGGTGAATTATGAATTCTTATCCTACCTGGATCATGAATTCCTATCAATAATTATGTCTTTTATACTCTATTTGAAACTACATAGAGAATAAAGTGGGCTCCCACTGATTTATATGAAAAACCAACTATTACTTAAAATTTACTATTGATTTAGTCAAAACTTTGATTAGTCAATTCTATTTTAAGTAATGAACTTGAGAATTCTGATATTTATAAAACTTAGTCCTAATTCCAAAACTTGGAATTTTCTTAGTTTTATAAGTACTGTTATTAACGCTATCTGAGTTAATACCCTAAATTCTTTTTTAAACATTTGAGTAATTAAGTTTCATCACAAGGATTATTTACTCATAAATGTTTTATTCCCAAAAACACATTCCTATAGTATTTGGTGTGTTTTTGACAGTTTTTCATATAAATTACTTCAATTTAATGAAAACTGTTGAAGTAACTATAATAAGCAATATCTCAGGATCTAATTAAGTCAAAACTTGACTTTGTCAGATTTCATGCATAACAGATATTTATTCAAGACAATAACTTATAAAATTTAAAATCATTCAATAAATTATAAGTACTTAAAATGTAACCATAAATAAAACAACTGTTTAGAAATAAAATTGTCTTGAAAAAATATCTAAAATGAACTTCTATCTTGATCCCTTTTGCAACTCCTGGGCACCTCACTTCTGACCACCTGCAATAATCATTTGCTCTAGGTATCAGTATGCTTGTAAACTAACAAGTAATAAGTGATCGACTAAAGCAATCACAAAATTCTAGGGTTTACATACCCGCTTCATGACGCTTTGGGCAGTTTTGCCTCCAGTGACCGACCTCATTGCATGTGAAGCAGCGATTCTCAGTCCTAGCTTTATTCGGCTTAACCTTCTTGCCCTTGCCCTTGCCTTTGCTTTTGCCATGAACCTTGGATGCACTCTGGACGGCCTGAACTGGTCCTTTCCCTTTACTGGTGCTTGCATGCCCATGTTTCTTCTTTACTCCTCCATCTCTTACCATCAGGACGTCCTTGGTTTTATTCTTGGTCCCCATATTCAATTCAGCTGTCTTAAGCATGGAGTGCAATTCAGCTATTGTCTTCTCCGTGTTATTCATGTTGTAATTGGCTACAAAGGGCTTGTAGTCTTCTGACAGTGAATTGAGTATAGTATCCGTTGCTAGCTGCAACGGAACTGGGTGACCAAGCCTTTCCAGATGATCCAAGTGCCGTTTCATTTTCATGACGTGGTCACTTACTGATGTCCCCTTGATCATCTTGCATTCATTAAATGCTTTTGTGGCGTCGTAACGTTCTATACGACCCTGTGTCTGGAACATGTCCCTCAACTGGCGGATCATGTCATAAGCATTTGTGTTTATGAGCCCTGCTTGTAGATCTGGGCTCATAGTTGCAAGCATGAGACAAGCGACATCTAGCAGATCATCTGAATGCTTTTTGTGAGCATTTCTAGCAGTAGCCGGAGCATTTGCTGGAGGAGCCTCCCCAAGAGGCTCTTCAAGGACATACCATTTCATTTCGTGTCTGAGCACAATCATCAGATTGCGCTCCCAGTCAAGGAAATTGGGGCCGGTCAGCTTGTCCTTTTCAAGGATAGAGCGGAGGGAAAGATTGTTTGTGCTTGTAACAGTGCTTGCCATCTACACGTTAAAACTTTTGGTTTTTAGCAACTGTAAATAGATTAATTTCCAATAAATATCAATAAACCCTTAAATGATAAATTTATTGGACTAGGACCCTTATTTTATACGTCCTGATGTGCGGTGTGTTCTTACTCCATCAGGCCCGTACTATTTCGGTAGGAAAGGACTTTTACCAATCATATCCAACTGACATGACTCCTAGATCTTTTCGGGACAACGGTAACTATCCGTGCATGTTTCGGTCCCTCTTAGTGCATTTTGGCCCGGTACCTCCCGGTGAACTTAACAGTACCAAAATAGATCTCACCATTTTGGGAACCTGATCACTTTACTCTGGCCGGTACCATCCGGAGATAATTCGCAGAGTTATGTAACCTCCCCAGCTTCGGTTTGAACGTGGACGTTCAAGGTGTGTTCTTCTCAGAACATCCACGTACCTTACGCCGGAGGTGCCCCTAGATGGGTTGCACTACTGATCTATGATTTTCGGGGTTTTATATTTAAAAAACTTTTAGCTCCAGGATTTTGGAAAAACATTTCTGAAAAACTGATTGTTATAAAGGCAACTGATGTTTTGAACTAACTGCTTTAAACATACATGCTATTTAAAACTAACTGTTTTAAAGTCACTTGCTAATTGAAACTAACTGTTTTGACAGCACACTAGTTGATTAAAACTAACTGTTTCGTCACCTTGCCTTTTTAAAACAATCATTTATAGGTTTAAGAATAAAATCTACCGTTTGAGGAAAAGTTCGAAATAACTGGTAATTATAAAAACCTATTTCATCTTGTGATATAAGTTAGTCTTAAAATTCTTTCTATTCTAAAACTATATAAGATATCACAAATAAACAACCATGCAATTAAATAATAATTAACTACACAATGACCAATTATAGCTTTTGCCAACGTTTATTTCCTAGTGTCCAATAATGGCCTATTTTACTTAAAGGTTTCAAAACGTTGCGTAGCTCCCACTGGCCTCGTCATCTTCGTCTGGACTCCGGAAAGCGTAAAACTCCAGTAGCTCCCACTAGACTCGGCATCGCGTAAGAGTAAAATATCTTTCCTAAGGTCATTATTACATAAGGGGTTGTAAGTGGCACGCAGGCCTCCCCGGAAATTCCTCAAGAGTCTAAGTTGTCAAAATCTATAATAGGCATATATATATGCAAGCATTTAAATAACCATGCATCTAATATAAGACACAAGATCAAGCAATATATATTTAAGCGTAAATCAAATCTAGATCCGTTAAAATTATCTTGTTTCACATACTGCAAAGCTTGGTTTTAATTGATTTGTAAAACAATCTGTTTTATAAACCAATATTAGGATTTTCTTGGAATTATAAAATAAGGTTTATAATTGATAAATTTATTTTATAGAACGAAAAACAATTTTTATAAAATACTTGCCTTTTATATGTATCAAACCGGACATTCCGAACCAACTGGTTTGAAAACAATACTGGCCTTTAAACTGTATTGTGTTTTAACCATCTGGTAAAAACACGACACTAGGCTCATTTGACTAAACAGGTCAAAATAATGAAAATCCCTTAATTTTATAAAAGCAATAAAATTATCAAAAACAAAAAAATTATTTGGACAACTGATTTGTTAAAAATAAAAGAACCCTTTTTGGGCCATAACTTGGTCCAAGACTGGACCGTTTGGGCCCATTACCAAGCTGGTAATTTTGGGTCTGATAGGGTATTTGAGATTTGATTCGAAAAACAATTGCGGGTCCGAACTGTGGTTATCATCGTTATCATTATCAGTATTATCTGCGGCAAACGGCCGCCTATATCGCTACCAATAAAGATCGTGGTGTGATTTCTATTTTGTTAACCCCGCTCGCGGTGCGATGGTTGTAACCGCCACCATCACTTGCGGTCCGAGTAGTCGCTTATTGTTGAAAACAGTGGTGGCGATCAACACCACCCACAGGCGGCCATCGATCACCACCATCAATCGGACCGATCGACAATAGCAGCATAAGGCTGCCATCGCCGCCGCCGTAACCTACGATCACAACCGATGCCGCAACCACCATGTGTGGTGCGGCCGGTGTTTGGAATCGACGGCCAACGCCACCACCACTCGCGGTGGTGTGGCTGTGGCTACTCGCCGGCGAACAAACAAAAAACATCACTGCCGCCGCCCGCGATCGCGACCAACGCCACTATCGCCGGCGGTCATTTGATTTCCAGCACCAATCCTTGTTGCCGCGATCCGATGATGGTAACAATGTCGATTGTCACCATCAAACTGTGGTGCGATCGTTGGATTGAATCAATTGGTCGAAACACCGCCACCGCTTGTGGTTTCCGGCGAATCGAACAAAAAACTACCACCACCGCCGTCTAGCGGCGATTTTTACAACCGTCGCCTCCACCACTAATCTGTGGTGTGGTCGGTCTAGGCATGGCAGCCGGACGCCGCCACCGCTATGCGCGGTGCTGCCGGCGTTCGATTGAACAACAGCAGCCGCCGCCACCGTTATGCGCGGTGTGGCCGGTGATCAACCAAAAACAACAACACCAGGAGCCGCCACCGCTACTTACGGTGCGGCCGGCGATCAAACGAAAAACAACACCAGCCGCCGCTACCGCTACGCGCGGTGCGGCCGGCGTTCGACTGAACAACAGCAGCCGCCGCTACCACCGATCTAGTGGTCACCGCGAAAACAACATCCGAACACCAGTCGCCGTTGCGAACACCGTCGTCCACCACCGCGTTTGCGGTTTCTGGTGGTTGCGGGTTTCGAACCGGTCTCGGTTTGTGGTGGAACTCGGCAACAGCCGAGTTGTACCTTACGGCTACCACCACCGCCGCTACTGCCGTCGCTGTCGCGATTGGTGGCCGGCCGCATTCACCAATCTGGTGATGCAGCCGTGGCTTGGGTGTACGACCGCAGCTTTAGCCGGGGTCTGAGGGTCTTTATCGCCGTGGTTCACGGCCACCACCACACTGGTGGTTTGGCCGGTGCTTGAGCCAACTTGCGACGCCACCACCACCACTCCGGTGGCGGAGCTATGGTGGTTTGGGTTCGGTGATATTCCGGGTTTAACGAATCACAACAAACTTTTTCAACTAAAAAATCAGATTTTTTAATTTTTAAAAACGATATACAAGAGAATAATTTCAACGGATCATACGAGAATAAATAAAACAAAAACAATTGAACCAATGGCTCTGATACCACTGTTGGTTTTGTAGGATCCCTCGAGTCAATCTGACGCGAAGATCATCGTGGATCTCGAAACCTTACTGGTTTGATAAATCCCATAGATCTGATAACCAAACTGGTCAACAAACCTATATGATCAAAAACACACTGATTCGATCTAATGCGGAAGCGATTAAGATACAAAACTCAAAAGAAAACTTATTGATCTTGTCGTTGTTTTAATTAATTCTAATAGCAGAGGATTTACCAGGATTGCTTGAGAATTAATCCACCAATGAACGACCAACGAATGTTCCTCTAGCAGAACAAAAAAACCCGAAAACTGGAAACCGAGCTGGTTGTCACGAGGGAGGGGACGACGCCGGTTGGAGAGGGAGAGAGAGAGAAAACTGGAAACTGATTATTGGGTAAAGGATTGAATGAATGATCTCCATCCCATAAGGTTTATTTATATGGAAATAATACAGTTTTTATCTGATTCAGTTTCCCTTTTAATTATCTTATTCTTTTCTTTTCTTTCAAGAAAAGAATTTTCTAGATAATTAATTTATAATTAATTAAATTGTCTTATTATATATTTATTTATCTAATAAATATATAATTTACTTAATTAATTAATAACCAATTTTGGAATTTCTTACTGAAATTACCCAACTGATTTATAATTGACTATTATAAATCCAATTTCTCCATTTCTGGGTTTTATTTAACTTATTCGATTTATAGGTCCCCACAAGTGTGACCCTCAAGTGTCTTGCAACATTGGATGTGTAATCTACTGGTTTGTCAACTTTTGCACATAATCACTAACAAAATCTCCCCCTAAATGATAATGATAAGACAATATAGAAATTGCCTAACTCTAGAAACTAAGAAAATTATTCTAAGTCTAGAAATAACAGTAGGAAATGTAACTCATAAAGGTACGTGACCCATTTACTCTTTTGAGGGATCTTTTTCAGTACTCTGATGAAATAAAGTACAATGCACTTAGAAGCATTTTCATTAATCTCATAAGATTACAGTACAAGAGTAAGAAAAATACATAAGTACATAAGTGTAATAACGAAAGATGAATTACAAAAGAAATTCCTAACTACCAGGTTCCTCTGTCTTAACATGAATATTCAGGATCACTTCTCCTTTGGCAATTTTATCATCCAGAGTATCTCTAATTGCTTGTGCAAAAGCTTTTGAGTCTTCTCATGATTTGTCTCTGAGGGCGAAGAGCAGACCCGTAACAAGATATCAAGTGGGACCCTTGATCAAGTTGCTATGTCTTTGAAAGCGAAAGATGTTGAGATTGTCGAGGAAGAAGATCCCATGGACTGGTTCTGTGATGACTTGACTTTCTTTGGGAATGACTCCTGAAGGAACGGAAAGGTCATGCATTGAGAGGTCTTCAGATAATCGATAGGAGGATCCTATAGTAGGAAGACAAGGAGTGTATCTCCATGTTGAAGCACCACCTGATCGTCTAGCAGGGGGTTGAACAGTGCGAGGTGGAGGCTGAAGTAAGGAATCAGGGACATCAATTATTCTTCTTACTCAGGCTATGAGTCCACTGATCGTCTCTTCCACTTGAGTTCTGTAGTTGGCGTTAGCTTTGGGAAGAATACTTCGAATTTTATTCCACTTTGTCAATTGTATCTGTCCAACTTGTCCAGAGTGTGCTGGACGTCCTTTACTTCAGGTCTTCTAATGGTGATGAAGATTTTTCAAGGATATCCTCTCTTGTCTCTCGATTTGTTGAGAGAAACTCCGGTGATTTGAGCATCGTGCTTTCTGAGGTCAAGTCGGTCTCTACACCAATTTCTTTTTCAGTATCTTTCTCAGCACTATGTTCAGTTCTCCTGTTGAAGACTTTCAGGGCGACCTTCTGAGCGAGAACATGATTGTGACAACCGACCAATTTCAACTCTTAGGTTTGCGACTTGATAATCATTCATTAGTATAATTTTAGTGAATTTCCTTTTAAGATAACTATTTAGGAAGATTTAGGTTTGATTATGCGAAATTTTTTGGAGAATAGCTTAGAAATCACGAAAATCGTCCGGAAAAGTCCCGTTTTGTCCATATACGTCTAAAAACCTTATATAATGCTGAATTGACTCAATTAAAGTCTTTTATATAAATTATTATATTTTTACTAACAAGAATAAAACATTCCATTTACTCTATTTTATTTCTTGAAAAAGTCGTTTTTTACCGGAAAATCTTCGCGAGCCGAAAAACATCTGCAATTTTTATCTGTTTTTGGCAAACATTGTAGTAAAAAAAATAGAAAGAGTGGGGGGCCCATGTTATGGCTGGTCCCTTTCCCCCTCTTATACACTCTCCCTCATATTTTTTTTTTCTTTTCAAATTATTTCTCATTTTAGGAAAACTCATCCAATTCTCTTATTCTCTCATTTCTCTCTCTACTTCAAATACTCTCTTCATCAACTTCATATTTTCTTCAAGAAATCAGAAAACTCAGCCCTAAAAATATTTTTTAAAATTAAAAGGATTAAGAGTTTCAAGTCTCCATCGTCATCTTTCAAAAGGTAAGAGTTTATACATGCATTTCTACATCATTTCAAGCATTTGTGTGCTATTTCTTGAGGGTTTTCTATGTTCTTTATACTCTATATGAAAGATACCATTTTGATGATTCTAGGAGTGAGATGGAACACTAAGGGTATGAGAAAGAATCAATGAACTCCCAACATGAATACAAGATTAAGGGTTAAAATTATAACAACCCAAATCATTTTCAAACTATTTAACGGAAAAGTTAACGGAAATAATTAAAAGTAACCAATGCAGCGGAAATTTGTCCAAAAGGTAATTTTTAAAAAGATAAAGGTGTAGTATTTCATTCAAAAGATATTTTAACTAAAATCCCCAAAACGAGGTTCACCGTTCACAAATGTAATTAAAACTACAATTCAATGTTCGACAAACTATCCATCACTTCTTTGAACTGAACTGAGCCTTTGGAGCGACCGGAACTTCAAGCTTTGATCTTCCCATTAACCTCTTCACTAGGAACCTGCAACTGAGGGGGAAACCACGATGGGTTAAGCTTTCGCTTAGTGAGCACAAACCACAAACACATGAACAATATATCACAAACCACCACGCATATGAGAACTAGACATGCTATCACCAATGGCCTTACGGTACACGCCGGTAAGGACCACACACATACTGATATCAGTTTAACACAAGGACAATACCCACGGTGGCCACCACCACTACAATGAGTACGCCATCACACAAACATGCTAGTCTCATAACCACATACGCATCACATGCAATTTGTACATAGAGCCACGTATAAGGGTTAATGTACTCACCTTGATTAACTTCACAATAATCACGTGCTTGGACCACCACAATATAATTTCAAGCACCTATAATTATTACACAACAATACACATATAAACAAACGTAACACACAACACTTTATGACTCAATCCCGACCCTTAGGTCTTAGGCTAGGCTAGGCTAGACCTTCCCAAATAAGTTAAAACTTCACCAAACACTCTTTTAAGACATCCCCTAGGGAGACATGATCGAAAGAACCCCAAAGGAAAACTATCAAAAAAACTCAAATGCTGAAACAGCACTATCCGCGGGTCAATCCGCGGGTCACCCGCGGGTCACGACCCTCATATGCCAAATGACCAAAATCCCAAGTCGCAATTTACGAAATAGCTACGGGATTCTCACCAATCAACCCAAAATTGACCAAAAGACACCAAATTGATGTTATAGAACATCCCCATGACATTATAACACAACCCAATGCATTAGAAGTACCACACTAACACCGATTGGTCGCTAATTGGATCGAAATCCAACCGGAATGAACCCTAATTCTCAATAATCCCAAAACTCAACACAACTAACGAATAAACACAATTAAGTTCATACCTTGAGTTAGGAATGCTATAACAACGATATCCCGATGATCAATTGCACTTCTCACGGACAATTTCACCACCAATTTCTCTTGATCTCCACAAACCCTCCAAACCCTCTCCCAAAATGCTGAAAATCGACTAAGGCACAAAAGAAGAGGATTGGGCTTCCAAACTAGCTTATATACAAGACATCCACACCCTCAACTAACATGAATGACACAAAGGCCCCTATACCTGAAAATTACACAAAACCCCTTGCATTGTTAAAATCTCAACACAACAAACTAACCCCACTAACTCAACAAACAACAAAGTCAGTTAAAACACTAACTTTAGGAAATGGGGCGTTACAACTCTCCCCCACTTAACAAGATTTCGTCCCCGAAATCGCTCATACTAAGAAAAGCTCCGGATAGGGCCCGGTTTCCACATCCACTCTGACCTCTTTTCCTGAACCGAAGTACTCCTTTCCACGGTGATACTTTCACCGGCACAACATCACCCACGTTGAACTCTAAATCCGACCTTCGCTAGCCATCGTAGCTTTTGGAGGACTCTGAGTGATCCGTAACCACTTTTGAATCACCTCAAAGCTGTCATCGCCTTTTGAACTACTTCAGTATTACCCAACTCACGCTGACCCACTTTTCCCAAACAAGGAGTTCTACATCTCCTTCCGTACCACATCTCATAAGGTGCCATACCGGTATAGGCATGGAAACTATTGTTACACGAAAACTCAGCCAACGGTAGATAGGTATCCCGACTACCGCCAAAATCCAACACGCACTCCCTCAACATGACCTCGAGAGTTTGAATCGTTCTCTCGCTTTGACCATCTAACCAAGGATGGAACACGGTACTGAACTGCAGTCTAGTACTCATGTCCTCTTAAACTTTCCCCCAGAAAACGCAATGTAGACCGCACGATTCGATCAGAAATCACCAATACTGGCACACCGTGCCTTGCCACTCCTCTTACTACAACGGCCATAACCCGTTTCACTCTCGACCACCAATAATCGGTATCCAAGTCCGGATACATTTTGGTAACTCCCGAGTGTATAGAGAACTTGGGCTTATGAACTTCGCCCTGAAGTATTTGTATTGCCTCACACAACACTAGCACCCAAACACAGCCTGAACGAGTTAAGAGTCGTTGAACGTCACACCCCAAACTGGCCCGGTTGACCCTTGACCCTCTCTTTCTTCTAATTCATTTCTTTCACGGCATCTACCCTAGAGCTCTTAATCAGCTCCAACACCAAAATCATCACCAATAATCTTATTAACGGTACTCACATCACTACACTATGAGTCTTTCGACTCAACGTATCTGCCACCATAATAGCTATCCCTAAAAAAATAAGGGTACCACAATTATAACCCTCAACAACCTCCATCACTTTTCTCTGTCGCATGCTCAAATTGCATTGACTTTCGAAATAATAAAGGTAGTATCGCTATGTCTTAACCACGATAACTACCACCTGTGGTCTCTAAATCATGATTCAAGTAACTTACTTCATACATCTTAATGAGATGGAACATTAATTGTTCACCTTTTCAACAACAGTTCTCCCCCACTTAGAGTTCAAACCATTATTCTCTATGCATCACATTCTAAATGAACATGACCACAACTGAGCTAATCCATGCTAACCATCTCGTTGACTTATTTCATCACCACTATCCGCACTTGCTCTCTTCATGATTACCCAAAACACACAATAATTCCACCCAATAGCTCATTCCTACTACATCACAATGGGTATTGCCTTATCTAGGCCAATTACCCCACACATGGTAGAATGATATTACCTCCTGATCTTGCCCTTCTTGAATTTAGATGGACCATAATTCATAACCACTTCATTTGGTGCCAACAACCAAATCCAACAATCTTCACTTGACCCTCGAAGCCTACGGGTGTAACCACCAGTGTAGGAAACACGGGAATCAAGTGAAAATCAACCTGGATAACAGGCTCAGCCCCCATAACTCCCATACTCAACTTCCTTCAACTACCTCTCGCTATCGCATATAAAACTGATCAAATAGCCATCAAAAAAAAAAAAAAATTCCTTCTAATTTCCATCTTCCAAAGAGGATCTATACCACCAGTCATTAACTTCATTGATAACCATGTGGACGCATTTAAGACATCTTTTAAAGGCAAGGCTTCACAATGAAACCGTCTTATTCTTCAAACAAGACCTTTACTAACAACCATACTCGCTAGACACCTCTTAAGAGCATAAATTACTCTGTTACCACATTACTAAAGTCAACGATCTAAGACTTCAAATATCAACTGTTACTCACCATCTTAACAGCGAGGTCTAAAATCGACCATGACGGACATACCTTACATTTAATTATCTGAACTTGCCTCTATGCTTCATTCAGTGAGGCACCATGACCTAGTGAGTTCATAGCCCTCATGTACAATGACACAATGATTTAAATTATTTTCTTATATCTGAAATTTTGAAAATTTCGGTATGCACCATAGCATGAAAACAACTTAGATATGCATGACTTATTTCCACCAAAAATGAATTACACACATACGATGATTTTAGGAATCACCCCTACACATCACATGGCATTTCACCACCTTGCACGGCCAACTGATGCCAAGACAAAAGAAGTGACCGGAAAAGAACTTTCATCGTTTGCAAAATGCTAAACAAGATTCCTTTCACCAAATGAGTTAATTTGCACTTCCACTCATTGGTAGGATAGCAACATGTTTGTTTTTAGTTTCACTTATAAAGTTTTGTAACTAAGTGTCGCCATTTTTTTTTCAATTAAAACAAAAATAGTTTGATCGTATAAAAATGGAACAACTTTAACAATCACTAAGAAAAATCTCTTCAAGAGACAACATAGGTTTTCTAGAAACACATTTTCCTAAATAATAGCTCTTTTCCAGAAGATTTAACAACCTCAATGAGAAAGGACGACACATTTTGTTTAGACACAAAAAAAATACATAGATTTAACTTTCCACAAGATGGCTATTCACTCAGTCATGGTCAATCACCTACATTCCAACAATTCACCAATTAATGGTTTGCTTCCTTCCTTCTATCTTGCTTCTCTAATGCAAGCTTTCTATCCCAAAATTTCATGCATCTGATAAAATTCAATTCACCGTACTATCACCACACATTCCCTCATCTCAGATTCCAGTATCCCCACATATCAAATCGTCTTTAACTGCTCATTCGCCACATAACTGAACAAATGAGCGACCAATCCCACAAACAAGTCGGTGATTTTATTCACCGGCTTCGTCATCTATGCCAATGATAAAACCCACTCGTGAGTCGCCCCACCTCAAACCACAACACCTTCTGCTCCCAGAACAGCTTCTGAATTTGCTCCTAAGTCATAGCACTGACTTGCTTCTCCATCCGAGATTGAGCTATCAGATTCCACCAATCATTGTCGTCTCCTCTTGCGGTTTCGTCGCGAAAAGAATCTTCCTTTCCTCTGAACAGAAGTTGGTGCAGGATGCACCCTCTACCACTACTATCCAGCAAGTGCTGGTCACTGAGGACCTTCTACACCACAAACTGCAGCGGCTGACAAGCCGAGAGATCTCTGTAACTTGCCACCCTCGACTGTCCGCCTTGCGTCCCTCTCGAACTACTGGGCCTGCTGGCCACAGCTGCCTCCACTCAATTGTGGATCTCGATTACCAACTCTTACTTCACTTGGGTACTAACCCCCGGAAACACGTCATGCAAAACCTTGCCGACCCAAAATACTGTCTATATAGGCCAGTACTAACTTGTAGTGAGCCTATACAACCCTCTACTCCTTATCGGTAAGTCAAGTTTCCTCATGATTCCGTTGAAATCAAATTTGTACCGGTCGTTCTAATCAACTCACGTGTGAGAATCGTGTTTCGAACCCCTCAGCGACAACCAAACAAGGACATGCCAAAGAGTTCTCTATAAGATTCTCAGCCATCGATACAAACTTAATCTTAACTTCACCATTAGTGTCCTGATTTACAGATTCACCAACTAACTTCACTGAATGAAGACATTGAGTCTAAACATTCAGTCATAACACTTCCCACATAACGACATACCACCCCAAATGGCATCACACTTTTCAGGTGACCACTTTCATTCTTGTTCGTCCACAATTATCAGGGTCAACGACCCTCACTACATCTTACCCTTCCCAACACGCTACTGAGTGGTCTAACCATCATTTTCTGGGACTCACACGTACGACCCATCACTTGATTTCTAGCATGCCCTTACACAAGGTATCGCACAATCACCCAAACTAAGGTTTATAAACCTATCTTAGCATGCCAATAGCCCTTCCCAACCTAGTCGGTTCATAGATACCCTTTATAACTTCGCCAAGTCCGAACATGCACAATACAATTGTGATGATATGGGCCCTTATATCATCATAATTATACCCTACATGTTTAGGCTCTACGCTGTCACCAAAGGTTCTAATCCCCAATTTCGGTTACACCACATAAGCAATTCACACACATAAAGCAACATCCTATCTAGCGCAATAAGAGTTACCTCTACACATTTCTAGCCACTAGAGTGTTCGCATAGGCATAACAACATCGAACATCTATCATGGCACCACATCACACATTACATGAACACATTAATCGCACTATACGTCACGTTGAGTAATTAACATAATAACCATAGTATCTAGCATATATTCATATCATAATCATGCTAGTACTTTATCACATTTACAATCTCATAACATACTATCACAATCAATCATATAGTATGTTAGCCACAATCACATCGTGCTAATACACCATTATCATAGCACGTTAACCACAAATAATTCACACATACCATGGATGGACACATCCAATCATGCTAATACACCACTACGATAGCATGCCAGTCACAATTTAAATTAACGGTAATAATAATGTGATATAAACAACTTGTGCTCACCCATCTTGACGTTCCGATCCTTGGCTCAGTTCACCTCCCACTTACACGAAAATCAAAGTTTAATTGGTTACTTGTTTTGAAAACACAAGCTCTTAGGTTTAAGTTCAAGCACTCACCTCTCGTGAATGCCCGAATCCCTTAAACCAAGGCTCTGATACCAATTATAACAACCCAAATCATTTTCAAACTATTTAACGGAAAAGTTAACGGAAATAATTAAAAGTAACCAATGCAGCGGAAATTTGTCCAAAAGGTAATTTTTAAAAAGATAAAGGTGTAGTATTTCATTCAAAAGATATTTTAACTAAAATCCCCAAAACGAGGTTCACCGTTCACAAATGTAATTAAAACTACAATTCAATGTTCGACAAACTATCCATCACTTCTTTGAACTGAACTGAGCCTTTGGAGCGACCGGAACTTCAAGCTTTGATCTTCCCATTAACCTCTTCACTAGGAACCTGCAACTGAGGGGGAAACCACGATGGGTTAAGCTTTCGCTTAGTGAGCACAAACCACAAACACATGAACAATATATCACAAACCACCACGCATATGAGAACTAGACATGCTATCACCAATGGCCTTACGGTACACGCCGGTAAGGACCACACACATACTGATATCAGTTTAACACAAGGACAATACCCACGGTGGCCACCACCACTACAATGAGTACGCCATCACACAAACATGCTAGTCTCATAACCACATACGCATCACATGCAATGTGTACATAGAGCCACGTATAAGGGTTAATGTACTCACCTTGATTAACTTCACAATAATCACGTGCTTGGACCACCACAATATAATTTCAAGCACCTATAATTATTACACAACAATACACATATAAACAAACGTAACACACAACACTTTATGACTCAATCCCGACCCTTAGGTCTTAGGCTAGGCTAGGCTAGACCTTCCCAAATAAGTTAAAACTTCACCAAACACTCTTTTAAGACATCCCCTAGGGAGACATGATCGAAAGAACCCCAAAGGAAAACTATCAAAAAAACTCAAATGCTGAAACAGCACTATCCGCGGGTCAATCCGCGGGTCACCCGCGGGTCACGACCCTCATATGCCAAATGACCAAAATCCCAAGTCGCAATTTACGAAATAGCTACGGGATTCTCACCAATCAACCAAAAATTGACCAAAAGACACCAAATTGATGTTATAGAACATCCCCATGACATTATAACACAACCCAATGCATTAGAAGTACCACACTAACACCGATTGGTCGCTAATTGGATCGAAATCCAACCGGAATGAACCCTAATTCTCAATAATCCCAAAACTCAACACAACTAACGAATAAACACAATTAAGTTCATACCTTGAGTTAGGAATGCTATAACAACGATATCCCGATGATCAATTGCACTTCTCACGGACAATTTCACCACCAATTTCTCTTGATCTCCACAAACCCTCCAAACCCTCTCCCAAAATGCTGAAAATCGACTAAGGCACAAAAGAAGAGGATTGGGCTTCCAAACTAGCTTATATACAAGACATCCACACCCTCAACTAACATGAATGACACAAAGGCCCCTATACTTGAAAATTACACAAAACCCCTTGCATTGTTAAAATCTCAACACAACAAACTAACCCCACTAACTCAACAAACAACAAAGTCAGTTAAAACACTAACTTTGGGAAATGGGGCGTTACAACTCTCCCCCACTTAACAAGATTTCGTCCCCGAAATCGCTCATACTAAGAAAAGCTCCGGATAGGGCCCGGTTTCCACATCCACTCTGACCTCTTTTCCTGAACCGAAGTACTCCTTTCCACGGTGATACTTTCACCGGCACAACATCACCCACGTTGAACTCTAAATCCGACCTTCGCTAGCCATCGTAGCTTTTGGAGGACTCTGAGTGATCCGTAACCACTTTTGAATCACCTCAAAGCTGTCGTCGCCTTTTGAACTACTTCAGTATTACCCAACTCACGCTGACCCACTTTTCCCAAACAAGGAGTTCTACATCTCCTTCCGTACCACATCTCATAAGGTGCCATACCGGTATAGGCATGGAAACTATTGTTACACGAAAACTCAGCCAACGGTAGATAGGTATCCCGACTACCGCCAAAATCCAACACGCACTCCCTCAACATGACCTCGAGAGTTTGAATCGTTCTCTCGCTTTGACCATCTAACCAAGGATGGAACACGGTACTGAACTGCAGTCTAGTACTCATGTCCTCTTAAACTTTCCCCCAGAAAACGCAATGTAGACCGCACGATTCGATCAGAAATCACCAATACTGGCACACCGTGCCTTGCCACTCCTCTTACTACAACGGCCATAACCCGTTTCACTCTCGACCACCAATAATCGGTATCCAAGTCCGGATACATTTTGGTAACTCCCGAGTGTATAGAGAACTTGGGCTTATGAACTTCGCCCTGAAGTATTTGTATTGCCTCACACAACACTAGCACCCAAACACAGCCTGAACGAGTTAAGAGTCGTTGAACGTCACACCCCAAACTGGCCCGGTTGACCCTTGACCCTCTCTTTCTTCTAATTCATTTCTTTCACGGCATCTACCCTAGAGCTCTTAATCAGCTCCAACACCAAAATCATCACCAATAATCTTATTAACGGTACTCACATCACTACACTATGAGTCTTTCGACTCAACGTATCTGCCACCATAATAGCTATCCCTAAAAAAATAAGGGTACCACAATTATAACCCTCAACAACCTCCATCACTTTTCTCTGTCGCATGCTCAAATTGCATTGACTTTCGAAATAATAAAGGTAGTATCGCTATGTCTTAACCACGATAACTACCACCTGTGGTCTCTAAATCATGATTCAAGTAACTTACTTCATACATCTTAATGAGATGGAACATTAATTGTTCACCTTTTCAACAACAGTTCTCCCCCACTTAGAGTTCAAACCATTATTCTCTATGCATCACATTCTAAATGAACATGACCACAACTGAGCTAATCCATGCTAACCATCTCGTTGACTTATTTCATCACCACTATCCGCACTTGCTCTCTTCATGATTACCCAAAACACACAATAATTCCACCCAATAGCTCATTCCTACTACATCACAATGGGTATTGCCTTATCTAGGCCAATTACCCCACACATGGTAGAATGATATTACCTCCTGATCTTGCCCTTCTTGAATTTAGATGGACCATAATTCATAACCACTTCATTTGGTGCCAACAACCAAATCCAACAATCTTCACTTGACCCTCGAAGCCTACGGGTGTAACCACCAGTGTAGGAAACACGGGAATCAAGTGAAAATCAACCTGGATAACAGGCTCAGCCCCCATAACTCCCATACTCAACTTCCTTCAACTACCTCTCGCTATCGCATATAAAACTGATCAAATAGCCATCAAAAAAAAAAAAATTCCTTCTAATTTCCATCTTCCAAAGAGGATCTATACCACCAGTCATTAACTTCATTGATAACCATGTGGACGCATTTAAGACATCTTTTAAAGGCAAGGCTTCACAATGAAACCGTCTTATTCTTCAAACAAGACCTTTACTAACAACCATACTCGCTAGACACCTCTTAAGAGCATAAATTACTCTGTTACCACATTACTAAAGTCAACGATCTAAGACTTCAAATATCAACTGTTACTCACCATCTTAATAGCGAGGTCTAAAATCGACCATGACGGACATACCTTACATTTAATTATCTGAACTTGCCTCTATGCTTCATTCAGTGAGGCACCATGACCTAGTGAGTTCATAGCCCTCATGTACAATGACACAATGATTTAAATTATTTTCTTATATCTGAAATTTTGAAAATTTCGGTATGCACCATAGCATGAAAACAACTTAGATATGCATGACTTATTTCCACCAAAAATGAATTACACACATACGATGGTTTTAGGAATCACCCCTACACATCACATGGCATTTCACCACCTTGCACGGCCAACTGATGCCAAGACAAAAGAAGTGACCGGAAAAGAACTTTCATCGTTTGCAAAATGCTAAACAAGATTCCTTTCACCAAATGAGTTAATTTGCACTTCCACTCATTGGTAGGATAGCAACATGTTTGTTTTTAGTTTCACTTATAAAGTTTTGTAACTAAGTGTCGCCATTTTTTTTTCAATTAAAACAAAAATAGTTTGATCGTATAAAAATGGAACAACTTTAACAATCACTAAGAAAAATCTCTTCAAGAGACAACATAGGTTTTCTAGAAACACATTTTCCTAAATAATAGCTCTTTTCCAGAAGATTTAACAACCTCAATGAGAAAGGACGACACATTTTGTTTAGACACAAAAAAAATACATAGATTTAACTTTCCACAAGATGGCTATTCACTCAGTCATGGTCAATCACCTACATTCCAACAATTCACCAATTAATGGTTTGCTTCCTTCCTTCTATCTTGCTTCTCTAATGCAAGCTTTCTATCCCAAAATTTCATGCATCTGATAAAATTCAATTCACCGTACTATCACCACACATTCCCTCATCTCAGATTCTAGTATCCCCACATATCAAATCGTCTTTAACTGCTCATTCGCCACATAACTGAACAAATGAGCGACCAATCCCACAAACAAGTCGGTGATTTTATTCACCGG
Source organism: Centaurea solstitialis (assembly GCA_030169165.1). Classification (NCBI taxonomy): domain Eukaryota; kingdom Viridiplantae; phylum Streptophyta; class Magnoliopsida; order Asterales; family Asteraceae; genus Centaurea; species Centaurea solstitialis. Next base: position 54,117,103 of record CM058045.1, on the reverse strand, counting down.
CTTCGTCATCTATGCCAATGATAAAACCCACTCGTGAGTCGCCCCACCTCAAACCACAACACCTTCTGCTCCCAGAACAGCTTCTGAATTTGCTCCTAAGTCATAGCACTGACTTGCTTCTCCATCCGAGATTGAGCTATCAGATTCCACCAATCATTGTCGTCTCCTCTTGCGGTTTCGTCGCGAAAAGAATCTTCCTTTCCTCTGAACAGAAGTTGGTGCAGGATGCACCCTCTACCACTACTATCCAGCAAGTGCTGGTCACTGAGGACCTTCTACACCACAAACTGCAGCGCTGACAAGCCGAGAGATCTCTGTAACTTGCCACCCTCGACTGTCCGCCTTGCGTCCCTCTCGAACTACTGGGCCTGCTGGCCACAGCTGCCTCCACTCAATTGTGGATCTCGATTACCAACTCTTACTTCACTTGGGTACTAACCCCCGGAAACACGTCATGCAAAACCTTGCCGACCCAAAATACTGTCTATATAGGCCAGTACTAACTTGTAGTGAGCCTATACAACCCTCTACTCCTTATCGGTAAGTCAAGTTTCCTCATGATTCCGTTGAAATCAAATTTGTACCGGTCGTTCTAATCAACTCACGTGTGAGAATCGTGTTTCGAACCCCTCAGCGACAACCAAACAAGGACATGCCAAAGAGTTCTCTACAAGATTCTCAGCCATCGATACAAACTTAATCTTAACTTCACCATTAGTGTCCTGATTTACAGATTCACCAACTAACTTCACTGAATGAAGACATTGAGTCTAAACATTCAGTCATAACACTTCCCACATAACGACATACCACCCCAAATGGCATCACACTTTTCAGGTGACCACTTTCATTCTTGTTCGTCCACAATTATCAGGGTCAACGACCCTCACTACATCTTACCCTTCCCAACACGCTACTGAGTGGTCTAACCATCATTTTCTGGGACTCACACGTACGACCCATCACTTGATTTCTAGCATGCCCTTACACAAGGTATCGCACAATCACCCAAACTAAGGTTTATAAACCTATCTTAGCATGCCAATAGCCCTTCCCAACCTAGTCGGTTCATAGATACCCTTTATAACTTCGCCAAGTCCGAACATGCACAATACAATTGTGATGATATGGGCCCTTATATCATCATAATTATACCCTACATGTTTAGGCTCTACGCTGTCACCAAAGGTTCTAATCCCCAATTTCGGTTACACCACATAAGCAATTCACACACATAAAGCAACATCCTATCTAGCGCAATAAGAGTTACCTCTACACATTTCTAGCCACTAGAGTGTTCGCATAGGCATAACAACATCGAACATCTATCATGGCACCACATCACACATTACATGAACACATTAATCACACTATACGTCACGTTGAGTAATTAACATAATAACCATAGTATCTAGCATATATTCATATCATAATCATGCTAGTACTTTATCACATTTACAATCTCATAACATACTATCACAATCAACCATATAGTATGTTAGCCACAATCACATCGTGCTAATACACCATTATCATAGCACGTTAACCACAAATAATTCACACATACCATGGATGGACACATCCAATCATGCTAATACACCACTACGATAGCATGCCAGTCACAATTTAAATTAACGGTAATAATAATGTGATATAAACAACTTGTGCTCACCCATCTTGACGTTCCGATCCTTGGCTCAGTTCACCTCCCACTTACACGAAAATCAAAGTTTAATTGGTTACTTGTTTTGAAAACACAAGCTCTTAGGTTTAAGTTCAAGCACTCACCTCTCGTGAATGCCCGAATCCCTTAAACCAAGGCTCTGATACCAATTATAACAACCCAAATCATTTTCAAACTATTTAACGGAAAAGTTAACGGAAATAATTAAAAGTAACCAATGCAGCGGAAATTTGTCCAAAAGGTAATTTTTAAAAAGATAAAGGTGTAGTATTTCATTCAAAAGATATTTTAACTAAAATCCCCAAAACGAGGTTCACCGTTCACAAATGTAATTAAAACTACAATTCAATGTTCGACAAACTATCCATCACTTCTTTGAACTGAACTGAGCCTTTGGAGCGACCGGAACTTCAAGCTTTGATCTTCCCATTAACCTCTTCACTAGGAACCTGCAACTGAGGGGGAAACCACGATGGGTTAAGCTTTCGCTTAGTGAGCACAAACCACAAACACATGAACAATATATCACAAACCACCACGCATATGAGAACTAGACATGCTATCACCAATGGCCTTACGGTACACGCCGGTAAGGACCACACACATACTGATATCAGTTTAACACAAGGACAATACCCATGGTGGCCACCACCACTACAATGAGTACGCCATCACACAAACATGCTAGTCTCATAACCACATACGCATCACATGCAATTTGTACATAGAGCCACGTATAAGGGTTAATGTACTCACCTTGATTAACTTCACAATAATCACGTGCTTGGACCACCACAATATAATTTCAAGCACCTATAATTATTACACAACAATACACATATAAACAAACGTAACACACAACACTTTATGACTCAATCCCGACCCTTAGGTCTTAGGCTAGGCTAGGCTAGACCTTCCCAAATAAGTTAAAACTTCACCAAACACTCTTTTAAGACATCCCCTAGGGAGACATGATCGAAAGAACCCCAAAGGAAAACTATCAAAAAAACTCAAATGCTGAAACAGCACTATCCGCGGTCAATCCGCGGGTCACCCGCGGGTCACGACCCTCATATGCCAAATGACCAAAATCCCAAGTCGCAATTTACGAAATAGCTACGGGATTCTCACCAATCAACCCAAAATTGACCAAAAGACACCAAATTGATGTTATAGAACATCCCCATGACATTATAACACAACCCAATGCATTAGAAGTACCACACTAACACCGATTGGTCGCTAATTGGATCGAAATCCAACCGGAATGAACCCTAATTCTCAATAATCCCAAAACTCAACACAACTAACGAATAAACACAATTAAGTTCATACCTTGAGTTAGGAATGCTATAACAACGATATCCCGATGATCAATTGCACTTCTCACGGACAATTTCACCACCAATTTCTCTTGATCTCCACAAACCCTCCAAACCCTCTCCCAAAATGCTGAAAATCGACTAAGGCACAAAAGAAGAGGATTGGGCTTCCAAACTAGCTTATATACAAGACATCCACACCCTCAACTAACATGAATGACACAAAGGCCCCTATACTTGAAAATTACACAAAACCCCTTGCATTGTTAAAATCTCAACACAACAAACTAACCCCACTAACTCAACAAACAACAAAGTCAGTTAAAACACTAACTTTGGGAAATGGGGCGTTACAAAAATCCTCAAAATTGTGTAATTGTTTTCACATGTGAATCTAAATTTAGAGGTTTATGCATGCATAATCTATGGTAGATTTTTGATATTTTCCTTTGTTATTAAAGTAATTTGATGGAGGGAATAACCCCCTTTTTGCAAAAGAATCATCCTCATTGAAGGATTGAATGTTTAAACGCTTGAAATCTTTGCAAATGTTAAGAATCTGATTTTGACAGATTGTTTAAGCTTACTTTGGATGCTTCAAAAGGGGTTCAAATGAAAGTATTTTTGTTTAAACCTTTGATGGTTTAATATTTTGTGAGTTGGGGTTCAAACCCTACTGGAATCACTTAAAAATTCGGAGTTTAGAACCCTTAACCATCACAAAGCTTTTTGTTGCACGACAGCTTCAGCATCAGATTGTAAAGTCAATTTGTTTTCTTTATATCTCCATGAAAAACTATAAAAAACGTATGATTTTTTCTTTTAAACTCAAGTTCAAGGAGTTACCCTTCTGTAGAAATTGGAATCACATAATTTAAGGGATTTTTGAGCATGCAACCATTAAAAACGAAATTGTTGCGCAATCTGTCCAATAGTAACAGATTCTTGCATACGAATTGGAATGGTCATATCTCCCTCAAAACTAATTCATTTTAAGTTATTTCTAACTCATTGGCTAGATATATGTGTTAACTTGAAAACCCCTTCGGAATTTTGTTGGATGCAAAATCGGATTGTATCCGAGATCACAAGTTGGTGCTTAAAGTGAAGATAAAGGCAAAGTCAAAGTCAAGGCTCAAGGTCAAAGTTTGGTTAATGCTTTAGTTGTTTTAGTTGTTCTTTGTAATAGTTTGTAATAGTTAGGGTAGAATTTGTAAATGTTCTATTGTGTAAGGGTTGTTAGTGTTGGGGTATAAATACCCATGTGATGTCATTTGGAAAGTAGAACATGCATGTACGTATTGTATTGTGAAAGAGAGTGAATTGAGAGTTGTGTTCTTAAGTGTGTGTGTTCTTGGTGTATTGAGTGTGTGTAAACTTTTCATCAAGAATCAATGACATATGACATTCAAATCATTCTCTACTTGTGTGCATGTTGATTAGAACTTGAATCTGGAACAACAAATTTCTAAATTTGGAGATGTTTTGAACCCTCAAATGAACCCAACTCTACAGTCATGCAAATCTGAAAGGTTGTTGTGCACACCTTTATTACAAAAATTATTTATACATGGTAGACATCTCAAAAATGGATGAATTTTGGTGTACATGATGTTAACACCCTTAACATCAGTAGATAAAATTTTGGGAACTTATGTCTTTATGGGTAAAGGCCAAAAGAGGTCATTTTATAAACATTCCAAATCTGTCAGCATCCCAACTTTTCCATAAACCATAACTTTGAACTTTCCAGACTTATTCTCACGTATATAGCCTATTTGTGTAATAAAACTTTAAGTTATACTAAAACTATGATCTAATTACGTGTGTATCGCCATTTTTGAACATTAGTTGGATTTTACATAGCGGATGTTGGATGCAAAATCGGATTGTATCCGAGATCACAAGTTGGTGCTCAAAGTGAAGACAAAGGCAAAGTCAAAGTGGTTAATAAAGTGTAAATGTTCAATAGTGTGAGGGTTGTAAGTGTTTGGGTATAAATACCCAAAGTCTTAGTGTGAATCATGTACGTACTTCATTGTAAACGAGATTGAATTGAGAGAGTTTGAGAGCTTAAGTGTGTGTGTTCTTGGTGTATTCGTGTGTGTAACCAATTCATCCAAGAATCAATGACATATGGCTTTCCAATTCATTCTCTACTTGTTGCATGTTGATTAGAACTTGAATCTGGAACTACAAGTGGTATTAGAGCTGGAAATTCGTTGAAATTTGGTATGATTTCTTGAGCTTTTTTATGTGTTTTCGAAAATGAGGTTTGAGGTATTGTTGTTCTTCTTTTGATCATTGTTTGCATGTAAATTTGATTGTTTGTGGTTAAAATGATGTTGTTACTGTGCTTGGGGATTGATTTAGAGTCAAGTTTTGGTGATTTGAGCGGTAATTTTTGAGTTTTTTACCTTCTGCTCGGTTTTTTCTCATTTTTCCGAACTAGTGTTCATATATTCCGAATCGGAATATTCATAAATTCCGAATCGGAATTTTTGAAGTTTTCCGAATCGGAAAATTTTTTGGATTCGGAAATTATGTTCAAAGGTAGTTTTACTCATTTTCCGACTTGGTATTAATCAAATTCCGATTCGGAAAACCTCATTTCCCGATTCGGAATTTGACGAAATACCAACTCGAAATTTATCTCGGAACTCTGTCAAAATTGTTTTTCCGATTCGGAAACCCACATTTTCCGATTCGGAAAACCACATTTTCCGATTCGGAAAATTGAAAAATCCGAATCGGAGTTTAGTGTTTTCCGAATCGGATTGTTTTAAGAGTTAAAAAAAATAAAATAAAAAATAAAGTTAGTCTTCGTATCTGATTCTACGGTGAAAAAGGTAAGTCGTTTTTAAGAAGGTCATTTTTTTCCCGAAAAATGCCGGTTTTTTCCGAGATTTTGGTGATTTTCGAGAGGTTGTATTTTTGGACTAAGATTTCAATCTCGCGGTCAAAATCAATTTTCAATTTTTGAAAAATATTTTTTCTCGGGATTTCACTATTCACGGTTGACTTTTCGGTTGACTTTTTGACTTTTGTCACTAACCTTTTCCTTGATCAAAAGAAGTGTTCAGATTAGTTACAGATCCTCAGATTTGCATACCTCCAGAAGTTCAGAAGAAATCTATCAGTTTCAGTGAATTATCGATCATTTCAAGTTCTACCATAGTCAAGATGACAGATTCACATGTTAATCATAGATTGTGGAAGGATTGTATGACATACAGTAATCGTGTTTTTGAGCTAAAAAAGGAAAACCAACAATTGAGTGCTGAAAAATCGTATTTGGAAATGAAGATTGTAGATTTGGAGAAAACAATACAGATTGAAAAAGGGCAAGAATCAGAGAATTCAAGGTTGTCAAATCAAATAACAACTGAGCTTCAGCAAAGTTTATCTGTTTTGAATGCTGAAAATGCCAAACTTCTTCTTAAAGTTGCTAATCTTGAAGAGTCACTTTCTAACGAAAGAAGTTTGATTACAAGTTTGAAAACTGATTTACAAAATGAGCATGATCAAGTGTTAAAACATTCTTTTGGAAATGCTCAAAATTTACAACTTGTAACTTCTTTAAGAAAAGAAAATGAATGTTTGCAAAAGAAAGTTCTTGAACTTGATGAAGATAAGAAGCTTTTTGAAAACAAACTTATATCTTCACATTCAAGAGTGATTGAACTTTCAAAACAAGTAACTGATTTTGAGAAAATAATGATCATCGAGAGAAGTAACTTTGAGAAAGAAAGACAAGCTTTTGAAGTAAAGATTGGTGAACTTTCTTTGAAGAAATCAGTTTTTGAAAAACCAAAAGACAACGACATTTTCAAAGAGTTTTCTGAATCCAATTGTTATGTTAACTGTTGTTATGATGATGATGATTCTAACTCTTATGACGGAATGAATGTTTTTGATTCTCTTGAGTCTTGTACAAACAAGAAAAATGATGTGGATAGTGAGTTGGTTGATTTGCAAAAGTTGTTACAGTCTAAGAGACAAGTTTTTGAAAAAGAGAGAAAGGTTTTTGAGAAAGAGAGAAAATCTTTTGAAATGAAAAGTGATAAACTTTCAAAGAAGATTTCTGATTTAGAGAGACAGATTGTGAGTGAAAGGAAAGCTTTTGAGAAAAAGAAGCATGTTTTTGAGAGCAAGAAGAGAGATTTGAAGAAAAAGAATCTTCGGGTTGAAAAAGAGAGTTATGTTGATTATAATTTTGAGGAAGAGAGTACATGTTTTGAAAAAGAAAGAAAATCTTTTGAAGAAAATAGTGTTCTTTTTAGAAAGAAGATTGCTAGTTTAGAAGTGCAACTTTCAGATGAAAGAAGTGCTTTTAAAAGAAAAGAACATCTTTTAAAGAGTGAGATAAAAGGTTTTGAACAAATGATTGTTGAACTTAAGAACAAAACCTTTGACAAAAATGATTTTGAAGTTGAAAAGAAAGTGTTTGAGACGGAAGTAAGGAAACTTACAATCAGATTATCTGAATTGTCTTCTGATATCATGAAAGAACAGATTATGAGTTCTAATCTGAAAAAGAAACTTGATGAAACTGTTGAAGAAAAGAATCTTTTATCTGCAATGGTGAAAGATCTTGAAGATATCGTTTTTAAAGTTAATTTGAATGAACAAAAGAGTCCTGATGTTAGAGTTCAATCACCTTATGTTGATTATGCTGATTCTGTGTGTTCATTCAAAACAACCACAAGTTCTCTTCATGCAGATGTTTCTTCAACTAAATGTTTTACTCCAAGTAATCAGATTCGTACTTCTAATCTTTTCTATGATTATCAGATTGATGGTTCAGGTAAAAATCATTCTAAGAAAGATAAGTTTGTTTTGAAGGTTAAAGGATCTATCGAAAATGTAGATAAACCAAAGTTGTTTGTTCCCAAACAAAATGTTCAAAAGAACAATGCTTTTAATGCTAAATCTTTTGTTAAATCTGATCCAATTTATTCTGTAAATCATTTGATCAGATTATCTCAAAAGAAAATATGTTGTTCTCACTGTGAAACAAATAATTTTGTTCGAAAAGAATCTTCAGAAAGTTGGTATGGTACTTATAGTATTCCAAATTATAAACTAACTTCTTTTAACAAAAGAGGATCCACTTTCAAGTGGATACCAAAATCTGTATGATTTTGTTTTTGCAGGTCCACATATCTTTAATGCATTATTCAAGGGGGAGTTTCTGCAATCAGAAGTGGTTCCCAAATAAATCAGTTTAGGACCCGATCCCCAATGTGCAAGTGGCTTCTCAATACAACAGTTCAGAACCCGATCTTCAATACAAGTGGTTCTTGAATACATCAGTTCAAGACCCGATCATTATTGTATACTTCAAGGTACTATTCTTACATTGAGGGGGAGCTTTCAATTGAAATATTTGGTTATCCATTTGAGGGGGAGTACTTACATGCAATATCATTTTTAGGGGAATGAACCGTTAAAAACGTTTTTCATACCTTGTTTTCATTTGAAAGAGATATTATTTTTAAGGGGAGTGTTCACATAAGCTTTAATGCCTACATATTTGAAAGATGAACAACTTTCAGATATGAAAATGTTTTTAAATGTTCAAACTCACTTCTCGATTCTCAAATGATTTTTTTTCGAATTAGAAGTGTGATTTTACTTGTTTTTATATCATGATGAGTTGACGGATATTTTCTAACCGTGTGTTTCCAAAGATTAATACTTGTGTATTATCTTTTCACATACTTTACAATTATTCATACACACCGGTTTAGCTTCTTTTGTCTTAGTTATTACCACGTCTCTATATGACCATATTTTTCGGTGGTAATACGCTCGCTTGATATTTCCTCATTGTACCTGATTGTTTCTTTGATTGGATACGTTCTTCACTGTTATATCTATATCTCGTTCGTATAGATAATTTCCATTCTTTGTGAACCTAAGCTTTTCAAAAACATATCTCACACCATATGATGAATCAGTTTTTCAAACAAGTCTACATCATTCATGTTATTCATTTCATATACTTGTTTGAAGAAATTCTTATGCTCTTAAATTCTTCATATTGGCTTATCGATTCACCCGATGAATCATTGTACTTTCATATTTAGGAAACTTATTTCATGGGATGTGTGAGCTTAACAGAACTTCTATGGATTACCAGAACCGGCAATCCTACCCAAGAAGTTATCCTTGAGAAATGAGTGAGGGGTCTCCATCAAAGAGTGGGGGAGATAACTCAGGTGGTCGAGTTATTCTCATAGTGTTTGAGCGGTAAAATGTAATATGAGAGCTTGGTTAGACGTGAGGAAATTTAAAAGAATTGGAGGGTGTGAGAACAGAGTTACAAGAAACATAAAACTCTGCACCAACCTTTTCTAAGCCGGGCAACCACATAATCTATTGGTTAAAGCTCTTTGGTGACCGATATTGAAATAAGGCAAAGCCCAATGCCGACTCTCGTTTTTACCCCACTAGCTACTCATTTCCTTCTCAACAAGGAGATGTTTCATTTCATCACGGGGACGCAGCACATAATCTATCAGGTTTTCATTTGGAAAATCGATATTGAAAAAGAAGGAAGCTGCCCTGCCTTCGAACTTCATTTCTACACATCAAGTCGTGAAATGGTTTCACATTTTGAGCCTTATGAAAGCACTTGATGCTATTTTCTTTCATCACAAATACACACAAAAAATTCGTTTCTTTGTCGGAATGTTCATAGTAATACTTCTAGTATTTGCGATGATTGAACGGAAGCCCTGGGGAGTGATCATCACTAAAGCTCTTTTTATAGTGCATTTGTTGTACTGAGTTGCTTTGTGCTTATCACAGGCATTCCAACTGATATATTTGTTGTTTCAGGATTTTTCCCACTTAAATCTGAATTTGAAAAGATTCGGATTACTTTATGGAATTGACGGTATTTCTTTGGAGTAAAAAGGGGGAATTCTGGAGTATCATGGAGGAGATGGTTATGTGAGATGGTTTTTGATTTCCTTCATGGTTCTTTCACATGTTCTTATCTTTCCGAGACGAGTTGATCTGATCTTACATTTCTGTAGTTTTGATGATTATTCCATATTTCATCAAAAAGGGGGAGATGGTTTAGAAATGTAAAGTCGAGAAATACTTTTTGAAGATACTTTTGGGAGATGATTTTGAAATGTCAAGTCAAAGAGAAGTTTACGAGTTATGACAAGAGATATTTGCGAGAGATGATTGAAGTTTGATAATTATTTGAAGATATCTCGATTCGTTAAAGCTTCTTGTTCAAAGTTTGTTAAAGCTTCATGAAGATTTAGGTGATTCCTGAAGATTATTACGGAAGCTTATTGTTCAAGGAAGCTTATTGTTGCTGTTCAAGGTGTTGTTGATTTCTTGAAGACGTTTGCCTAAATTTCTTTGTGATCTCGAATCCAAAGGGGGAGATTGTTGGATGCAAAATCGGATTGTATCCGAGATCACAAGTTGGTGCTCAAAGTGAAGACAAAGGCAAAGTCAAAGTGGTTAATAAAGTCAAAGCTTGCTTTAGTATTTTTATGCTTTAATAGTTACATTGTAATAGTTTGTAATAGTTAGGGTATAAAGTGTAAATGTTCAATAGTGTGAGGGTTGTAAGTGTTTGGGTATAAATACCCAAAGTGTTAGTGTGAATCATGTACGTACTTCATTGTAAATGAGATTGAATTGAGAGAGTTTGAGATCTTAAGTGTGTGTGTTCTTGGTGTATTAGTGTGTGTAATCAATTCATCCAAGAATCAATGACATATGGCTTTCCAATTCATTCTTTACTTGTTGCATGTTGATTAGAACTTGAATCTGGAACTACAATGGACATTTAGGACTTATGCTCTCCAATACTTGTTTAGGACACTATTAAGCCTTGGGAGCAGATTTCTACTATCGTCTGTTTTCGCAAACTGACAGGTGAGTATTCACAGCCCCTCTTTTACCGTTTTTACGTATTTGGGGTGAAAGCATGTTTAATAAAATAAAATGTAGCTTTATATTGTAATATAACCTTTGATATGAGTAAATTGTTATGACGTAAGAAACATGATATGTTGAGTGTAAAAAGTTAAGTCCCCGGTTACTACTATTAACTCATAACAATGAGCCTATGATACTAGTGGATAGCGCCATTTGGTTGACATACCCACCTTATACTGACGAGAAAGAGGTGCACTGTATTGAATAAAGAGTTCTACACATGTGGGGTTTTAGTCCCACCGCTGAGGTAGAACAGGGGCGTAGCATGTCGTAATTAGGCTTAGTAGTGGCTCAACAATTAAATATCATGTAAATAACGTTATCCCGGGAATTTGCTCATGTATTGTTACAAAGCTTTGAAATGGAGTAAGCAAAAAGGTTCACTAAAGTTAAGCTTTGGAATTGGAGTCAACAAAAAGGTTCACCATAAATGTTTGTGAAAATTTGAATGAGCATAAAGGTTCATTAAAAATACTCGAATATAAATTGTTTTGCGCATATGAAAACATGTGAACTCACCAACTCTTTGTAGTTGACACTTGTTTTTAACATGCTTTTCTGGAATTAAGAAGGTAGTAGAAAACGCTTAATTGTGCGAGTTTGACAACTTCAATCAAGACTCTTTTATCTTTGTTATGTTTTGTTAAAACTAAAATTTCGTTGGGAATGTAATCTTTTGAACTGTAAACTTTAAACTTTAATTATGAATGGTTGGTGTTGTTTGTTTATTTCCTGTTGCGATGAAATCCTAGCTGTCGCACCTCGTGCTTCCGCTTTAGCGGGGTGCTACAATGATATCCTCTTATTACATCATCTTCCTGAACAAAATCCATAGCATGCAAAGTTGCTGCTTGGGCAGAAAGGAAGGCATCCTTTTTATTTCTTTCTAGCTCCTCCTGAGCCGTTATTGAATCCTCGTATTCTTCTTGAGAGAGGTAAGCGAACTCGGAGTCCCAAGAGGTACAAAGATGGATTTTTACTCTTGTACTCTCGAGTTGCTCGATGACCTCCTTCTTGCGTTCATCCCTGTCGATATTAGTAGGGGTGTCAGGAATGTCAAGGTAATTTTCACCCTCTGATTAAGGTGAATTTAAATGAGGGGATCTAAGAGAAGAGGGAGGAGATGAGAAGTAATCATAAAGGAATTCCTCATTACAGGAAAGATCTATAGGGTTTAAGGGTCTAGGTAAGTCTAACTTGGATTTGAAGTAGATGCTTAAGAAGTTGATGGTTTAAAGGAGTTTAAGGGGTAGAATCTGGAATGAATCAGGGTTCTCTCCATATTGCTTCGCGGGGATTCAACCCTTGTGGTTTCTGAGATGCTTCAATCCATTAGGCCCATTATGTCATAGGTGACAGAAGCAAAATGGTAGACATTCTCATGGCTTTGAGGGTGGATTTCAGGGTCTTGGTTTTCAGGACTTTGTTTTTGGGGTTGGTAAGGAACTATTTGCAGCTTTGTGTTTTGGTTAGGTGAAGAGTCTAAGGAGCTATCGGTTAGGTTTATGGTTTCCAGTTGAGGGATTGGCTTAGGTTTAGAAAATAGAAAGGATATGGGGAGTTTATCAGAACCTGGGGAAGAAGGAGAAGAGGTGTGAGACATACCAAGGTTTTCAAGGTCCTCCCCCTAAGTTGAAGCATCCACTGAGATTTTCTCAATGGCTCCTGAGATGGACGCATGTTGGTTGCCAGGAAGCTTTTCCACGCTGAAAAGATCTTCCTCTTCAACGACATCATTTTCATATTCTTTGTCGTCGTTGGTTCCCTCCTCCTAATCATCTCCCACGGCCCAGTTTGTGGAGGGAGAGTATGCTGAGTGGTCCCCTTGAATGTGGTGATGAAGAGGTTGTCTCTCCCCCTCAACAAGTGCACTAGCCTTGGAAAGGGCAGTTGTTGAAACGCACCTCTAAAGGAGTGTGGCCATGTTCTGTTGGAGGAGGGAGCTGGATAGCATGCCTGCCAACAGAGACTCAAGTAGAGACATGTCGTTATTGGTGAAGGAGGGCGCAGAAGGAACAGTAGTAGCAATAACATTCACGGAGTTGGTGAGCTCTGTGACCTTCTCCTTTAGGGCTTGAAACCCATGCTCTTAATGGTCCAACCGCCTCACAACTTCTTGTTGAAAAGAAGTAAGTGATGAAGAGCCAGTGGTGATGACGGTGGAGATAGCCGGAAGCGCATTAACCTTTGATAGTTCCCAGATTATGATATTGATCTAGAAACAGGATGAATTGATCAAATAAAATCAAGTGCAAACAGCGGAAGACATATCAATTCAAACCTATTTACGAAGATGATGAAGATAACCAGGTAATCAATGAAACAGTAATTAAACTATGTAAGATTAGCGTAACACCCCGCTAAAGCGGAAACGCGAGGTGCAACAGCACGGATTTCATAGCAATAGGAGATAAATAACACCAATCATTCATAAATAAAGTTTAAGAGCGTTTACAAAAGTTACAATCCAACCATGATTCAACGTGTTTTACAAACATAACAAAATAATAATAATAACGTCTTGATTGGTGATTTCATAACAACAAAACTAAGCTTTATCGGTCACCTTCTGATTTCCTGAAAAGCATGTTAAAAAGAGACGTCAACTACGAGAGTTGGTGAGTTCACAGGTTTTCATATGCACAAAACAGTTTAAATGCTACAACGTTTCAGTGAATCTTTTATTCATTCTCATTTTCATAAATAGATAGTCTTTATCGTAAGAACAATGGGATCCGTGGACGTTCGCTCACGCCAAAAATAACATTTATGCATAGGATATGTAAATTCGAGCCACTACCAATCCGTTAACCCCAACGAATACCTCAGAGGTGGTAGCGGACCACATGGGCAGAGCGTTCATGCGAGCTACCTCAGCGGTGGAATTTTTCTTCCACATGGGTAGATCGTCTTCCAACGAGTACCTCAGCGGTGGGGATCTGCCCCACGTGGGTAGCCGTTAATTCCGAAATAGTGCACCCTTCGCTCGTTAGTCCTTCGGGTGGGTCTTGGTACCAAATAGCGCTATCCACTAAGTCATAGGCTCCTAATGAGTTAATGGTAGTGTATATTCTAAGGGGCAAAATTTACTCGCACATATCAACACAATGCATATTCTCTTGCTAGAAAGCAAAACTTGTACACAATTTACTTAACATTTGCTAGAAAGCATACGTGTACACATTTCACATAACATTTGCTAAAAGCATACGTGTACACAATTCTCAAAACTTTTATCATCAACATGCTTTTCACCCCAAAACACGTAAAAACGGTAAAACGGGGGCTGTGAATACTCACCTTGAGTGGTTTTAGCGTTTAGACAATTGTTAGTGCGAGGTTAGGTCCCGGCTCCGATTCTACCAATGCCCTAATACAAACGTAGTTGTCGTAAGTTCTAAATTTTACGGTCCGTAAATAATAAATCAATTCCGATATCCATATAATGCCTTTACTATATTTTAAATAGTACATTTTAATATAAAATGACTTTTTGTTACATAAGATTATGATCCAAACACATGGGAATTAGGAATTTTTGTAAAATAACATTTTTGAAAATTTTCTATTCTGGCAGATTTGTCCTAATGCAAAAGTGTCACCATTAAACCTAGTTCCAAAGGGAGTTAGGTTTCAAAACTTTTACCTACTGGAATTTGGATATTAGCAACAATCCCACAATTTTTCATAATTTTTGGAAGTGTTTTTCATATTTTAAATTTTTTTGCAAAAACAGTGGACACCTTTTATTTTCAGATTTACATGTCAGGAATGTTTGCTTCATAAAGAATTCATTTTTCCCCCAAATCACGAATTTCAAAAAGGATTTTCTAGATAACACATATACCAAGCTAATGAGACAAGTTTCACATCATTTGGGTGATTTTTGAGGGAGATATGGCCTCTTAAAGTCGTGCATGTGCAATCTGCCACCATGGGACAGCCTACACCACTAACTTGTTTTCATTGGTTGAACCCTCAAAAGTCCACCAAATCATATGATTTTGGATTCTTTAGAAAGCTATCTCAGAGAACTTGAGTTTTGAATCAAAAATCGTGCACTTTGGATAATTTAACAAAGAGATATGCATGCATGAAGATGATACAAATTTTCTGACCAAAAGCTGATGAGTATCAAAACGTTTTTAGATGGTTGGAGGGGTTTTACTCCGAATTTTTGAGTGATTCAAAAAGGATTTTCTTCCTAACTCATCAAATTTCAATCTATCAAATTTTTGTAGAAAAATAACTCAGTTTACTATACCTTTGAGACGTCCAAACACACATGCAAAATCAGACAGATTCTGTCCAGAATCAAAACCCCATTTTCATCCATCAAAACACATAAAATCACAAGATTTCTTGGGGTTTCTTGCTATTAAACCATAAACTCATATCATTTAACAAATAAATAGATGAAATATGTATTATCATCATCAATAAACATGCATGAACTATCAATAAAGTCCAGCCCCAAAATGATGATCAAAAACATCAACAACAAGATTTTTGCAATCAAACTTGTGTTCTTTCGGGGGATTCATGGATATTCACCTTCATAGAATGTTTAAACACATTTCTAAGGTTATGTCTCATCCCCAAACATCAAGAGGATTATCAAGGCATAAAGGAGGGATTAAACCTCAAGAAAATGGAAGAAAAACTCAAGATTGAGCCAAAAATCGAAGTTAGAATGCTCATTTTCTTCATTACCTTTAAGAGATTGTTGTAAGGAACTTGGAGATCTTGTATAAAACTCTAATAATCTGAATTTTGAAGATGTAGATGGCTGGAAATTTTGGAGAAAAGATGAGGAGAAGAGAGAAAGATTTAGAGAGAGAGAACAAAAATTTGAAATGGAAATGATGAATGAAGTTGGGAAGTGGGATTTGATTAAAAGAGAAGAGAGAGAGGGTCTTGGGAGGGGGGTGGCCGGCCATGTGGGGCCCACCCCACCCTCTCATCTTAATTTTTTTTTTTACAAACAGTAGGATTTTACACTGCATTTTCAAACATAGTGTCGGGTTTTTAGCGTTTTTCAATAGGAACCGATTTTTCGAGGGTACTTTTGGATTATTTAGATCAGTTTACTTATTTTTAAATATAATAACTGAATTTTTTAAGAGTTTCTTTAAAATTTGGCATTATAGGATTATCGGATGACTTCGGGCCGGTTCGGGCTTTTTCGGGTAATTTTCGGGACTTTTAGGTTTTAGCCTAAATTTTTCACGCAAACTAACCTAGATTATTTGGGCAACTTAAATACTACATTTTTGCCTACGGAAATGTTACTGAATGGTTAAACAAGTAGCTAATTATGGTCAAAATTTGCAGTTGTCACATTTACCCCCGGTTGAAAGAAATTTCGTCCTGAAATTTAATTCTTGCTATTACCACCGGGGTCTTTTGTGAAAAGGTGAGGGTATCTATTCCTCATGAATGCCTCTCGCTCCCAGGTAAACTCTGGTCCATGCTTTGAATTCCATCGTACTTTGACGATCGGTATTCTATTGTGCCTAAGCCGCTTGGTCTCCCGATCGAGGATTTCAATTGGTTCCTCCGCGGCTCGCAGTTGTTCATCGATTTGCATCTCCTCCAAAGGTAAGACTACTGTTTTTTTTTTGACAGGCATTTCTTCAGATTGGACACGTGGAAAGTGTCATGAATAGAGCTGAGCTCTATGGGTAAGTCCAGTCTGTATGCGACGGGTCTGATTTTCTCCATGATCCTAAATGGTCCAACAAAACGAGGGCTCAATTTCCCTTTCTTTCCAAATCTTATCAGTCCCTTCCAGGGTGATACCTTTAGTAATACTTTATCGCCAACTTGGAATTCTAACGGCTTTCGCCGATTATCAGCGTAGCTTTTCTGGCGATCCCTGGCCGCTTTAAGCTTCTCCTGCACCAGCTTAATCTTATCAGTCGTCTCCTGTACGATGTCGGGTCTAAACAGTCGACTCTCTCCCACTTCCAACCAATTGAGTGGGGATCTGCACTTGCGTCCATACAGCGCTTCGTACGGAGCACACTGAATACTTGCGTGATAACTGTTGTTGTAGGAGAACTCGACTAAAGGTAGGTGATCATCCCAGCTGCCTCCGAATTCTAACACACATGCACGCAGCATATCCTCCAGTGTTTGTATGGTCCTTTCTGTCTGACCGTCGGTTTGCGGATGATAGGCGGTGCTTAAATCCACGCTGGTACCTAATGCTGCCTGTAGTGACTGCCAAAATCGTGAGGTGAATCCGCTGTCTCTATCGGAGATGATCGAGATCGGCACTCCATGTCGCATAACTATCTCATCGACATATAATTGCGCGAGCGTATAAATGCTATAAGTTTCCCTTATTGGTAAGAAATGCGCAGATTTCGTGAGTCGGTCAACGATTACCCAAATCGAATCATGGCCCTTCTTAGTCTTGGGTACTTAGTCACGAAATCCATTGATATCCGTTCCCATTTCCATTCTGGGATTTCCGGCTGCTGTAACAGTCCGGATGGTTTCTGGTGTTCTGCCTTGATTCTTGCACAAGTTAGGCATTTGTTCACGTAAGTGGCGATATCCTTCTTCATTCCAGGCCACCAATAGTGTTCCTTAAGTCTTTTATACATCTTATCGGATCCTGGGTGAATCGAATTCTTTGATTGATGAGCTTCGTCCATGATCGTCGTCCTCAACTGATTGACTTTTGGAATCCAAATCCTATTCTTGAAATAACGCACTCCATCCGTTTTCTCCTCAAACTCTTTCTCCATCTGATGTAGAGTTTCTTTCTTCAATTAGTTATCAGCCTTCAGAGCTTCTCTCTGAGCTTCCAGTATTTGACTTTTCAGGCTGGTCTGCACTATCACTCCCATTGCTCGCGTCCTTGTAGGCTTCACCCGTTCTTTCCTGCTTAGCGCATCAGCTACAACTTTCGCCTTCCCTGGGTGATATTTAATCTCACAGTCGTAATCACTGAGCAACTCAACCCACCTTCTTTGTCTAATGTTCAGCATTTTCTGATCGAGAATGTGCTGGAGGCTTTTGTGATCTGTGAAGATCGTGCACTTCACGAATCCCAAGATTCACGCTTAGAGAATTTTGCGTAAAGCTCCTCGATTTTGAGCATCTTCTGTATCAATCTCAATTGTTGCTCATGCTCCTCCTTGCTTCGTGAGTAAATCAGGATGTCATCTATGAATATTATCACTAACTTATCTAGATACGGCTGACATACCCTGTTCATCAGATCCATGAAAACTGCTGGCGCGTTTGATAATCCGAAGGGCATGACCAGGAACTCGTAATGTCCATATCAAGTCCTGAATGCTATCTTGGCGATATCATCTTCGCAATCTCACATTTGGTGATAGCCGACAGTAGGTCGATCTTGGATAGTAGGCAGCTCCTTGTAATTGGTCGAATAGACCTTCAATGCGAGGGAGGGATAACGATTCTTGATGGTTAGCTTGTCCAGTTCCCTGTAGTCTACACACATCCGAAAAGATCCGTCCTTCTTTTTGACGAACAGCACGGGGGCTCCCCAAGGTGAAGAGCTGGGTCGGATGGATCCCTTTATCTAACAGCTCTTGAAGTTGATTTGACAGCTCCTGCATCTCGGACGGTGCTAGACGATATGGCGACTTCGCTATGGGGCCTGCTCCGGGAACTAAGTCAATGTGGAACTTTACTTGTCGTTGTGGAGGCAATCCAGGTAACTCTTCTGGAAACACCTCAGGGAAATTCTCGCACAACTGGAATATCTTGGATTTACTTCTCCTCTGCTTTCTTATCTACCACGTGCGCCATGAATGCTATACACTCCTTTCGTAGATGGGTTCGCATTTTTATAAATGACACTATCTTAGTGTATTTCCTTGGCTTTTCTCCGTGTACCTCGAGTACGCCTCCGCCAGATAGTGCTAGCATAACTATCTTTTCAGCACAACATATCGTCGCTCGGTGGTTGGACATCCAATCCATACCAACTATTATGTCAAAACTCTCTATCTTAATCGGGATAAAGTCTGTACTAAATTCCTTTCCTGATAAGCCTAGAGTGCATTTTCTGACTACCTTATTAGCCTTAACTAACTCTCCGTTTAGAGTACTCAATTATATGCTCCTCTTTCAAATTCGGTGACTTCTTGTTTATCTTAGGCCTGAATTCTAACAATACCTAACTTCTATCTGCTCCGGAATCAAAAAGCACAGAAGCAGGATAGTTGTTGAGAAGAAACGTACCTGTAACCACATCCGGGTTCTGCTCTGCTTCTTCCGCTCCAATCACGAATGCTCTTCCTCGAGTCAGACCTCCACGGTTTCCTTGGTTTGCTGGTGGAGTTGGGTTTTCGTGAGGCCTCTAGTGTCGCTTGGGACACGCATTTTGTTGGGGAACCGTAGGCACTAACGGTGCGCAGCGGATAACAAAAACGATTCCCAAACCCGGACTCATCTTAAACCATAACAGATACAATCAAAGTGGGTTTGACGGTTTACCTTTTTGCGAATAGACTTCCGGAAAGCTGGCAGGGGGTACACCGCTACTGACACCACGCGAGAGGGTTGCTAGACCACCGTGACTGATCGGAGAAATTTCGACCGATGTGTGAGATAGAGAGAGATCGACGGTTGGGAGAGAGAAAGAGAGAACGAGAGATTTTCGTAGGAATAATCAACTGATTATCAAACCCCTAACCCTTTATTTACAGGTTAGAGTAAGGTAATGATCTAAGATAATTACAATTCCTTTTATAATTATCTTTTAATCAATTCCATAATTAATTAATTAATCAATTAATTAATTTACTGATTGATTAAAACTAATAAATAATTATTTAACTAATAATTATTTAATTCTCTCTTCTCATTTATCTCTTTCACACAAATTCTCAATTAGGTGTGCAGCGGTGTGACCCACTAGTGTCTTATAACATTGGACACGGTAACCCTGTTACTGTCTCGCACATAATCCTAACAGACTCCCACTTGTGCTAGACATGTAACTATGCTTGTTACCATTAGCCTAAGGAGGTCCCTAGCCAAACACTTAGGTTAACCAGGTTATAAGATCTCTTACATCCAGAGATACAATTCTTAAAATTGAACACAGGTTCATTCCTTTTGCACACGATATTTCTAAAGTGACTTTAAGACATGGAGTGGAGGATTCATTTCTTAAAATCAAGTATTTCTTGACTCTGATTTCGATTGCCTGCAGTAACGGATATTACTAAATAAAACCTGTTATTCTATCCGAGCGTGGCCATGCGTTTTCTGCCAATCTTAATCGTCAAGGGGCCCGGAAATATCTCTCTTTTGAAAGAGGTGCAAATCCCTTCTTGACTACTTGCATTTGGATCCACGGCTTCCGCTGCATCTAGTCACGTCCCGTATGGCCACCCTGTTACGGTGCAGCGTTAGTACGTGCTAAGAGTACAACAGTCCTCATATTTCCAAACCAAGTATCTCAGGTCTAAGGACAACCTATCAAGTCAATGCTTATGACTGAGGCTCCATGAAGCAGACTTGATTACTGGTCACTTCCAATACCCAAACACTCTGATGAGTATCTATAAATACTTGGTCACATCACTTGTGCTTTTATTCTTTACTTCGAATAAATCATCAAGTATTTATAATAGCGTTAAACTTCCTATTGAAATTCCCATTTCAATAAGTGGCTACGGAAATTTTGATTTTCTTACAAAACTTTGTAAAAATGATGGATACGTTAAATATGCGAAAAATAGTTAATTTTAGAACAATCATGAAAAAACCTCCATTTATTTCCAACACACTGTGAAATAAAACTTTACATGATTACATTGTTTCAAAATTAAACTATAGTAATAATTCAATAAACTAAGACTAGCTACTGGTGTCCAGGTACTGCATCCCAATGGAACTTGCATGTGCCTCATGCTTTACCCTTGCTAGTGGCTTTGTCAGCGGATCTGCGACATTTTCTTCTGTTGGAATCTTGCATATTCTTACATCTCCTCTTCCAATAATCTCTCGGATGAGGTGATATTTCCTGAGCACGTGTCTTGACTTGTGATGCTCTCTAGGTTCCTTTGCTTGCGCCACGGCTCCCGAGTTATCACAGAATATATCGATCGGTCTCGAGATACTGGCAACCACTCTGAGATCCGATAGAAAATTCCTTAGCCAGACAGCTTCCTTTGCCGCATCAGATGCTGCAATGTACTCTGCTTCTGTAGTTGAATCTGCAATCGTGTCCTGCTTCGAGCTCTTCCATGAGATTACGCCTCCGTTTAGGGTAAAGACATACCCTGACTGTGACCTGAAGTCATCTCTGTCGGTCTGGAAACTAGCGTCAGAGTATCCGGTGACACTAATTTCATCCTCAGATCCTCCAAAGACCAAGAACATTTCTTTCGTTCTTCTCAGATACTTAAGAATGTTCTTGACAGCCACCCAATGAGGTTCACCCGGATTCTGTTGATATCTGCTTGTAACACTTACTGAGTAAGCAACATTGGGCCTAGTACATAACATGGCATACATAATCGATCCAATTGCAGAAGCATATGGGACCGATTTCATCTTGTCCTGATCTTGACTAGAAACAGGACATTGCGTTTTACTTAACACTATGCCATACTGCATCGGGATAAATCCTTTCTTGGATTCATCCATCCTGAATTTCTTCAGAATTTTATCGATATACGTACTCTGACTAAGTCCGATAAGCCGCTTAGATCTATTTCTGTAGATCTTTATACCAAGTATATAAGCGGCTTCTCCAAGGTCTTTCATCTGGAAACATTTGCTTAACCAGCTCTTTACACTCTGTAAAGTTGGTACATCGTTTTCTATGAGTAGAATGTCATCTACGTACAACACCAAGAAGGTTACTATGCTCCCACTGAACTTAGTGTAGACACACGGCTCGAACTCACTTTTGGTAAAACCAAACTCTTTGATTCGCTCATCAAAGTGTAAGTTCCAGCTTTGAGATGCTTGCTTTAATCCATAAATGGATTTTAGCAGTTTACACACCTTATTAGGATTCTTAGGATCTTCAAACCCCTCTGGTTGTTCCATATAGACTTCTTCTGTTAACTTTCCATTCAGAAAGGCTGTCTTGACGTCCATTTGCCAAATCTCGTAGTTAAAATACGCTGAAATGGCCATAAGAATCCTAATTGACTTTAACATGGCCACTGGTGAAAAGGTTTCATCATAGTCGATACCATGAGTTTGCGTAAATCCTTTTGCGACCAGTCTGGCCTTGAAGGTGTGTACATTTCCATCCATGTCGGTTTTCTTCTTGAAAACCCATTTGCGCCCAACAGCCCTACAGTGTTGTGGCAAATCAGTCAACTCCCAAACTTGGTTGTCGTACATGGATTGCATCTCGGCCTTCATGGCTTCCTGCCATTGTTCAGACTCACTGCCTGACACAGCTTCTCCATAGGATGTTGGTTCATTCAAGTCTCCACTGTCCTGAGAGACTAGAAACCCAAGATACCTATCTGGTTCTTGTCTTACCCTACTGGATCTGCGAAGGTCCTGTTTTTGCACTTCCTCAATCGGCTCTGATTGAGGTTCAACATTGATATGTTGAATTTCTGGCTCAACAATCAGTGCAGTGTTCTCTTCGTCTACTACCTGTAGATCTACATCCTTTCTGGTGTTCTCTAAACTGAGAAACTTTTCTTCCAGAAATTTTCCATTTCGAGCAACAAAAACTTTGTTCTCTTCAGGGTTGTAGAAGTAATATCCCACGGTGGTCTTGGGATATCCAACGAAGAAACACTTGTCGGATTTGGGCCTGAGTTTTTCTGAGGTGGGTCGTTTGACGTAAACCTCACAACCCCAAATTTTTAGAAAAGATATGTTGGGTTTCTTACCCTTCCATAGTTCATATGGAGTCTTTTCTACCGACTTTGTTGGCGCTCTGTTCAGTATGTGTGCTGCTGTTTCGAGCGCATGTCCCCAGAATGATATTGGCAGCGTAGAATGACACATCATCGTTCGTACCATGTCAAGCAAAGTACGATTTCTCCTTTCTGATACACCGTTTTGTCTGAGGTGTATACGGAGCTGTAAGTTGGGATACAATCCCACACTCCATCAGATGATTGTCAAACTCATCACTAAGATATTCGCCACCACGATCCGATCGCAAGAACTTGATCCTCTTGTCAAGTTGATTCTGTACTTCATTCTGAAATTCCTTGAATCTTTCATAGCTTTCAGATTTATGTCTCATAAGGTAGACATAACCATATCTACTGAAATCGTCAGTAAAGGTAATGAAGTACCGGTATCCTCCTCTTGCCACATGACTGAAAGGTCCACACACATCTGTGTGGATTATTTCAAGCAAGTCAGTAGCCCTTTCATTTTCATTGTTGAAAGGTTGCTTTGTCATTTTGCCAGATAAACAAGACTCGCAATTATCAAAAGGTTTATAATCGAAGTTGCCAAGAAAACCTCCTTTTAGGAGTAGTTCAACGCGTTTCTTGTTTATGTGGCCCAAACGACAATGCCAGAGGTAAGTCTGATCCTCAATGTCCTTGGATCGTTTACTTATATGATAGATTTCACTACTGTTGTCTTGTAGATTTACTGTGTATAGACCATTTACGGGTGTAGCTTTAAAATAGAAAATATTATCTTTAAAGACTGAAATCATTTTATAATCATATTTATAATAAAATCCTTGGTCTACTAATAAATCAAAAGACAAAACATTCTTAATCATATTTGGAATATAATAACAATTATCCAGTTCCAAAACTAGACCCGAGGGTAAACTAAGACTATAAGATCCTACAACTTCAGCTATCAGCGGAGTGCCTTCGCCAACTCGTAGGTTCGAACGGTCTTTCCTTAGAGTCTTTCTTCTAGTGAATCCCTGTAAATGATTACAAATGTGGTTACCACTGCCTGTATCAATTACCCATGATTCATAAGAAGTGATTAAGCAATCTATCATAAAGATACCTGGAGCATCGGGTAAACCGATCTCTATCTGGACGATATTCATCGAGTGCTCGCAAATATCCTTGCTGCCGCACTCTGGGCAACTTAGATCTCCCAGCTCATCAATTATATCAGTGTTCATGAGATCTGCAGGTTCAGGTACTGGCTCTAGACTAGCCAGAATATCTTTATGAACTTTATCCACGTCTTTCTTTGGTTCCTTCATGTAGGCACTGGCTGTGTCCTGAACTTCTTTTGTGAGGGAAAACCACATGAGATACACTAACTCTTCCTGAGTCATCTTGTACCCCAAACGTGATAAACATTTAAAGAGCCTTCTTATTTCAATGAGATGGTCTTTAACTGACTGATCCTTTTTGAGCTTCAGGGAGAATATCTCTTGCATGATCAAAAGCTTACCCGTATGCTTGTAGAGACCTAACTGGTTCTCCACATTTTTCACAACCTCGTGGCAGAATTTGACTCTTAAATCTCCCGTGAACTCGGGTGACATACAGAAAATTAGAATGGACATTACATCCGATTCATCTGCCATGAATTTAAAATACTCAGCAAATTCCTCTTCAGGGGCATTGCTCTTAGGTCGTGACATAGGCTTATTGATCACATAAAGTTTACCCTGGGCACTTAAAACATTCTGTAAATGTAACTTCCAAACTGGAAAGTTCTGGCCCGTAAGCTTCCACTTGCCCATAATAAGGCGAAGTGATTCCTCAGGTGAATAAAACGGAATGCTAATTGGAGACATCTACAGAAGAATATAAATTCCAATTTAGTTTATAATTATAAAATTCTAATAAATTGTTACCCTTAAAATAAATTTATTAGACTAGAATCCATATTTCACATGTGTCGGGAAGCATGTGATCATGTCAAACCGACTCATGCGATTTATGGTAGGTAAAACTTTACCAATCGTATTCTGACTCGAAAATACGACTTCTAGATCGTCGGGACATCGGATATATAGTCCGTGCATATTTAGTCCCTCTAGTGCATTTTAGCCCGGTACCACCCGGTGAATAAATAATTACCAAAATAGATTGCACCACCCGGGACCTGGACAAACTCTGGCCGGTACCACCCGGAGATAATTCGCAGAGTTTTATCACCCTCCAGTTTCGGTTTGAACACGGACGTTCATAGTGTGTGCACTTACAACGTCCTATGTACCCTACACCGGAGGTGCCCCTAAAGTGGGTTGCACTTACTAATCTATGATTTTACAAGGGTCATAAATGCCAGTTTTTCAAAAACCTTAATTTTAAAACTGATTCGAAAAACACTCTGTATTCGAACCTCTAGGTTTCTATAAAATTATCTCATTAGATTTTAAAACTTCGTTTTATCACAATTACGCAATTAAAACCAAACCACGCAATTATATACAAAACTTAAAAACTACTGCGTCATAGCTTTTACCCTTAAAACTATTGTCAGTTAAGTGAGCCAACACTAAACTGACGGTCTTTAACCTAAGTGACAAGCAATACACAAGGCATGAAGGTAGAACGCTCCCACTGGCTCCGACATCCTTGGTTGTGCCTCCAAACTCCGTCTTTAAGGTTTTCTCCGTCTTCGGCGTAAATTAAAATTATATAAAACAAAATTACAATAAAAGGGTTGTAAATGGCATGCAGGCCTCCCTTACCAAGACAGAGTACAATAACAATAATATAAAGACGAAACACAAACACTGGTCTAGGGCTTGGCTATGACACTCGCAACTAACAGTTTAAACAAAACAGTTAAACTAAAATATATACAATTACGATAAACCAGAAGTATAAAACCTAACTGATTTTATAATTACTTAAAATTGATTTTAATTTTATAAGATAAAAGTAAAAATTAATTTTATCTGGGGTTTTAGCCTATCGGGCAAAACGACCCTATCTACACGAAAAACTTATCCGATATCATCACTGATAGCAACAAAATAACAAACGGTTACCATTGTTACTACCGGTGATCAACAACAACGCAGCCGAAGCTACCATTGCCGCCAATCATCGGCAATCTTCCCGAAACCGCCACCGGCGGCAGCGATAACCAAGGTCACCACCGCCGCCACCGCTAGGCCGATCGACGACAACAGCAGCCGAGGCTGCCATCGCCGCCGTGGCCGACGGCTCCATCACCAACAACAAACGCCATCACCACCGTTCGGTGGTGCGGCTTGCGATCGCGGAAACAATCAGCCACCGCCACCGCCTTGGCTCGGCCTTAGGGCAGCCGGCGTGTGGCCTGGTGGTTCGTGGCTTATCCGGCGACAAACGGCCAAAGCCGTTGCCACCACTACGCCGCCGTCGCCACCGCTGGGCAACAACAGCGCCACCACCATTCGATGGTTTGGCGATTCGCGTAACCGATCACCGCCGCCGCCCTTGCGTGGCCGTAAGGTAGCCGGCGGCTTGGCGGGACAAACAACCACGCTACCGCCATCGATCCGCCACTAGGGGCTGTCGACCGGCGGTCTGATCTCGTCGGCGATAGCAGCGGCTTTAACGCCACCACCATCGCCTTGTGCGATCGAAAGACACGGCCACCGCCGCCGCCTAGCGAGGCAGCCGGCGGTCTTGGTGGTTTTGCGGTGCAACCGCCGGCGGACAGCGGCGCTAAAGCCACCGTCGCCACCACCACGGCCTTTAATCGATCCAGTGGTTCGATTCGGCTAACTGCCGTCGTTCCACCGTCGATTAACA
Source organism: Centaurea solstitialis (assembly GCA_030169165.1). NCBI lineage: Eukaryota > Viridiplantae > Streptophyta > Magnoliopsida > Asterales > Asteraceae > Centaurea > Centaurea solstitialis. Next base: position 54,090,455 of record CM058045.1, on the reverse strand, counting down.
CGGTTCCTGTGATAAACGATAAAAATCCAATTTTTAATATAAACAGATAAAAATCGAATTTTTAACAAAACCATAATCCAAATAACAGTTTATCGCAAACAACAATTTAATCCTGATCTGTAGGTTTAAGAAGTGGCTCTGATACCACTGTTGGGTAACCGTAGGCACTAACGGTGCGCAGCGGATAACAAAAACGATTCCCAAACCCGGACCCATCTTAAACCATAACAGATACAATCAAAGTGGGTTTGACGGTTTACCTTTTTGCGAATAGACTTCCGGAAAGCTGGCAGGGGGTACACTGCTACTGACACCACGCGAGAGGGTTGCTAGACCACCGTGACTGATCGGAGAAATTCCGACCGATGTGTGAGATAAAGAGAGATCGACGGTTGGGAGAGAGAAAGAGAGAACGAGAGATTTTCGTAGGAATAATCAACTGATTATCAAACCCCTAACCCTTTATTTATAGGTTAGAATAAGGTAATGATCTAAGATAATTACAATTCCTTTTATAATTATCTTTTAATCAATTCCATAATTAATTAATTAATCAATTAATTAATTTACTGATTGATTAAAACTAATAAATAATTATTTAACTAATAATTATTTAATTCCCACTTCTCATTTATCTCTTTCACACAAATTCTCAATTAGGTGTGCAGCGGTGTGACCCACTAGTGTCTTATAACATTGGACGCGGTAACCCTGTTACTGTCTCGCACATAATCCTAACACATTTCGGTAGTGATCGGGGCTTCTACACTCATAACAGGTTCGCCTTCTGCAATCCTTGTCAACATGGCCTCCCTTGCCGCACTTACGACATATGATGCACCTTCCGGTATGGTGATTCCCGCACTTGTCACACTTCGGATATGTCCCTTCTTCCTTCTCCGCCACCTGAGTCTGAATTCCATAGTTTCTGGTCACTCTTCTGTCCTTGCCTGACATTCCCTTGAGCTGCGGTTTGGTAGATTTCTCCATCTTCCTCTTTCCTTTAGCCTTGTCGTTGGAAAACGTTCCCGATCTAATAGCGTTGTTGGTGAGTCTGGTTGCCACTTGACTAATTATGTTAGGAAGAGAGGCCAAAACTTGCTCCAAAACGAGTCTTGCAAGTTCCGGATCTTCCCATCTTTGAGGCATGTTTCTAAAACATAACCATAATAAAGGGATTTAGTGACAAGCTATTAAAGCCTAAGTCCTTGTAACCTATGAACTACACTACTTAATCTATCCTTAGTTATTTCGCAAGTTAGCAAACTATCATGCTACCCAATGAGATCGTTAGTTGCATAAAAATTAAACATCCCAATTATAAACATAACATGCAATTCATAACGTGAAATTCGTTCTAAGCATAGGGTCATAGCATAAATATCATCGGCTAAACCGAATATCCCAAAAGATCATCATGAGTTTTTACATTAATCATCCAAAAGAAAATCATGAATTGTTCGATAACTGGGCATCATACCCCCAAAATAAGAACCAAAGTGCTTTTATCATCGAAAGTCTACCAAAGGATGCCATCACCTAAAATCTAGCCCTCCAGACAGTCCAACCATACAGAATGATAGCCAGAGCAATCACCATATACACCAGAGTGTACAGGTGACGGAGTGAGTCCATAGTGTGACCTAGGAGGGCCACGACTCGAGACAGCTGCTGGCTATCAGCTCCAGCCACACCAAGAAGAGAATCGATCATATGTTCGTGGTGATCGATCATATGCTCGTGAATATCCTGGCCCCGGGCTAAACGTGCGACCTCCTAGCACTCGGTCGGGGTCATGCCTCTCTGGCAAAGGACAGGGGCACGAGCCATATGTGGGTGTCTAGGGATCGGGGCTATCAGCGGTGGTCGGGCGACGGGCGGTGGCTGGGCAACTCGAGCTATCGGCGACGATGGTCAGTAAGGCGGCGGAGATCCCGACGCTGAAGACGACGACGATGACGATGATCCACCCTGGCCCCTTACTCGAGATGGTCCCGCCCCATCCCTAGTGGGGATGCGGAAGGTCATCCAAGTAGGTAGAGGCACGCTCCTCCGAGCAGTGCGTCTACCTCTGAGACCATAGTGAGTCTCAGGTCCAAATGGTCGTGCCGGACTGGCAGACCGGGCGGGGACCTGGTGAGAATCAGCGTCACTATCGCTGTAGGGATCGCGCTCCGGAACAGTGGTGCGGGATCGGGAAGCACCACTCTCACTCCTCGGGTGCTCGGGGGACCCGTGGGATCGGTACTCAGAGGGGTCGGTCTCCTGAGACATGTTAACTGCGATAAAAGAACCTAGTCATTACATGTAAGTGCTATTGAAAATTTTGTACATGTCATATGCAAACTCACACAAAATACATTTTCAGGAAATTCCTAGAAAGTTCCGACTTTTAATTTGTAACGGTATGATTAGTTCATAGGTCTTATCCTACTTATATCATGGCTATGCGTAGGTGATCAGGCTCCGCATTTCTATATACCAGAATAGCATCTATTCTAATCACACGAGTTTTTAAATTCTCCTATACATCGAAATCTTTTAATTAAAAGTTTTAACTTCTTTTCGAAAAAGGTTGGTTATAGTACTTGGTTTTATGAAAAACCGATGTTCTCTATAACCTATGGCTCTGATACCAAGTCTGTAACACCCCGCTGAAGCGGAAACGCGAGGTGCAACAGCACGGATTTCATAGCAATAGGAGATAAATAACACCAATCGTTCATAAATAAAGTTTAAGAGCGTTTACAGAAGTTACAATCCAACTATGATTCAACGTGTTTTACAAACATAACAAAATAATAATAATAAAGTCTTGATTGGTGATTTCATAACAACAAAACTAAGCTTTATCGGTCACCTTATGATTTCCTGAAAAGCTTGTTAAAAAGAGACGTCAACTACGAGAGTTGGTGAGTTCACAGGTTTTCATATGCACAAAACAGTTTAAATGCAACAACGTTTCAGTGAATCTTTTATTCATTCTCATTTTCATAAATAGATAATCTTTATCGTAAGAACAATGGGATCCGTGGACGTTCGCTCACGCCAAAAATAACATTTATGCATAGGATATGTAAATTCGAGCCACTACCAATCCGTTAACCCCAACGAATACCTCAGAGGTGGTAGCGGACCACATGGGCAGAGCGTTCATGCGAGCTACCTCAGCGGTGGAATTTTTCTTCCACATGGGTAGATCGTCTTCCAACGAGTACCTCAGCGGTGGGGATCTGCCCCACGTGGGTAGCCGTTAATTCCGAAATAGTGCACCCTTCGCTCGTCAGTCCTTCGGGTGGGTCTTGGTACCAAATAGCGCTATCCACTAAGTCATAGGCTCCTAATGAGTTAATGGTGGTGTATATTCTAAGGGGCAAAATTTACTCGCACATATCAACACAATGAATATTCTCTTGCTAGAAAGCAAAACTTGTACACAATTTACTTAACATTTGCTAGAAAGCGTACGTGTACACATTTCACATAACATTTGCTAAAAGCATACGTGTACACAATTCTCAAAACTTTTATGATCAACATGCTTTTCACCCCAAAACACGTAAAAACGGTAAAACGGGGGCTGTGAATACTCACCTTGAGTGGTTTTAGCGTTTAGACAATCGTTAGTGCGAGGTTAGGTCCCGGCTCCGATTCTACCAATGCCCTAATACAAACGTAGTTGTCGTAAGTTCTAAATTTTACGGTCCGTAAATAATAAATCAATTCCGATATCCATATAATGTCTTTACTATATTTTAAATAGTTCATTTTAATATAAAATGACTTTTTGTTACATAAGATTATGATCCAAACACATGGGAATTAGGAATTTTTGTAAAATAACATTTTTGAAAATTTTCTATTCTGGCAGATTTGTCCTAATGCAAAAGTGTCACCATTAAACCTAGTTCCAAAGGGAGTTAGGTTTCAAAACTTTTACCTACTGGAATTTGGGATATTAGCAATAATCCCACATTTTTTCATAATTTTTGGAAGTGTTTTTCATATTTTAAAATTTTTTGCAAAAACAGTGGAAACCTTTTATTTTTCAGATTTACATGTCAGGGATGTTTGCTTCATAAAGAATTCATTTTTCCACCAAATCACGAATTTCAAAAGGTAGTTTCTAGATAACACATATACCAAGCTAATGAGACAAGTTTCACATCATTTGGGTGATTTTTGAGGGAGATATGGCCTCTTAAAGTCGTGCATGTGCAATCTGCCACCATGGGACAGCCTACACCACTAACTTGTTTTCATTGGTTGAACCCTCAAAAGTCCACCAAATCACATGATTTTGGATTCTTTAGAAAGCTATCTCAGAGAACTTGAGTTTTGAATCAAAAATAGTGCACTTTGGATAAGTTAACAAAGAGATATGCATGCATGAAGATGATACAAATTTTCTGACCAAAAGCTGATGAGTATCAAAAAGTTTTTAGATGGTTGGAGGGGTTTTACTCCGAATTTTTGAGTGATTCAAAAGGGATTTTCTTCCTAACTCATCAAATTTCAATCTATCAAATTTTTGTAGAAAAATAACTCAGTTTACTATACCTTTGAGACGTCCAAACACACATGCAAAATCAGACAGATTCTGTCCAGAATCAAAACCCCATTTTCATCCATCAAAACACATAAAATCACAAGATTTCTTGGGGTTTCTTGCTATTAAACCATAAACTCATATCATTTAACAAATAAATAGATGAAATATGTATTATCATCATCAATAAACTTGCATGAACTATCAATAAAGTCCAGCCCTAAAATGATGATCAAAAACATCAACAACAAGATTTTTGCAATCAAACTTGTGTTCTTTCGGGGGATTCATGGATATTCACCTTCATAGAATGTTTAAACACATTTCTAAGGTTATGTCTCATCCCCAAACATCAAGAGGATTATCAAAGCATAAAGGAGGGATTAAACCTCAAGAAAATGGAAGAAAAACTAAAGATTGAGCCAAAAATGGAAGCTCTGTGGTGAAGTTCTCTGTGAAGACAAGGTCGAAGAATCTCTGTAGATGTAAGTTGGGCTGGTTGATGTCTTCTTTCCTTTTCTTTTGTTGTGAGATAAGAGTTTTCTCACTTCTCTAATTAGAACACTTCTTTTTGGTAAGACCCATCATATCATCAAAGATTAGTTTGAGATCAAAGTAAATCCCATATACAATGCCCAACATAGTAGTAGAGGACTGATCGTGGCTACCAACTTTACCCGTGAGGCAACAATTAATAATGGAGAACATAGTGTTCCACAATAGGGGTAATCCCTTCATTATGAAAAGAGATCGTTTGGTGAAGGACTTCTTTGAATCAGGGCGATATGAGTGAAATTTCAGAAATTCCATGATGTCTCATCAACAGGAGCAGTATCGTATTTGTCATGAGCAGGGAGTTGAAGAGCTGTGTGAATATCAGCCACGGTGATTTGCAAAGGGATCATGGATCCTTGTGTTGGATGAGTAACATATCCAACAATGCTTGATCCGAAGCCTTCCATATTGCACACGTAGGAGCTTAGTAGGAACTGAGAGACATAAGTTCCAGAAACCTCCTTCTTGGCAGTTAGGGCATAGAAAATTGGGTGGTTTCGGAGAACTTCGATAACAGGGATGGTGGAATCAAGGAAATTGGAACCTGGAACAAGATAGTAGTTGCTGAGTTTCTTCAGGAGGACGATTCGTTCATATCGATGTTGAATGAACGAAACAACATCACATGAGAGGGCTTAAGATTGGTTAACAACGTTGTTATCGTTATAAAATGGAGCATTTGCAGAACCAATTCTTGGGGCTTGAGACGTCATTGAGATTGAAAGAAAGATGATCGGAAAAGTTGCAGGTTCGCCGGAGATTCGCTTGAGAGTATTTGTGAGTGGTGAAAGGTTTAAAAGTTGAGGATGATGGGTATTTATAGTGAGAGGGAGACGAGAATTCGAATTTGAATGTCAAGGGTTTAATCGTGATGATCGTGCTACAGGAGGTTTAATGGCACCGGTAGTCTACGACCAATTAGAATATGCCACGTGGATAGAGGTGACGCACGATTGAAAGCATGCACCCCAACAGTCTGGCACGCGCGTGAGCGATATTACCCCTATCCTCAGAAACACACGCACCATACCAGTATATAGAAAATCAAGGAAGTGATAATCTACAGAGGCCTAAGGGTCACAAAGCCTCTGTGGTATGTGCGAGTATGGACTTGCACCTTTAAATTACCTAAACATTTGAAAATCCACAGAAAGAGAAGTGACTCTGATAGAGACAAAGATTTTACAGAATCTATGTTAGAAGCACCAGAGGTTCTGTGAAACTATGCTCTGTAAAGAGTACTTTGAAAACATTTTGTACGTTCTGTGGTTTTTAGAATTTGAGAAATATACACGACTCTTCAAGCTAGCTTCTATAGCTCCCAAAGATAGTCCCCTTAGGGTTTAACGTAAACAACGCCAAGAAATCAGCAGAGCCTCTGTGAGTCGTCGCAGAGGTTCTGAGAAACTTATCTTTGTGAGATAAGATTTTTGAAAGATGAATTTAGAAAAACACAAAGCTCTCCCCCTTGATTCCTGCAAACCTCCTAATTCCTGAGAGACTAAGAAACAAGTGTTCATTAATCAAGAAAAGAGAATATGTACAAACGACAAAAGAAACAGATATATACAAGAACAATAAACATAGCAGATCATGGATAGAACATGCCAAGTTTCTCAACCAGATAGTGAAAATGCTTCACATTAATTGCTTTTGTGAAGATGTCGGCCAACTGATTTTCAGTGTTAACAAAATACATTTCGATATTACCTTCTTCAACATTATGTTTGAGAAAATGGTACCTGATGTCAATGTGCTTTGTTTAGGAATGTTGAATAGGGTTGGCTGAAAATAGCTATGGCACTCTTTGAATCACAGAGGATTGGGATCTTATCAAATTTGTAACCATAGTCTAGAAGCTGAGTTTGCATCCACAGAGCCTGGGAACAGCAGCTTGCGGTAGCAACATACTCAGCTTCTGCGGTGGATGTAGACACCTAGAAAGTGACAGCTTCCAGAGGTACTTTTTCGATCCACTTGACATCCTCCATAGTCAGAGTCCGTATAAGCTAAAAGATCAAATCCTGATGGCAACGGATACCAGAGCCCTAGAGTAGGTGTCTTTTTAAGGTATCTCAGGATTCTTTTGACAGCACTCACGTGCGATTCCTTTGGATTTGATTGAAACCTGGCACACAAACATGTAGAATACATTATGTTAGACCTACTTGCAGTGAGATAAAGAAGTGAGCCTATCATGCCTCTGTAGAGTTTACACTCGATAGAGACTCCACTTGATTCTTTATGAAGCTTAAGTGCATTTTCCATAGGAGTACGCATGGGAGAGACTGCATCAAGCTTATACTTCTTCAGAAGATCCTGGATATATTTGGCTTGATTTGTGAAGATGCCTTCTGAAGACTGTTTGACCTGTAGTCCTAGAAAGAAAGTGAGCTCTCCCATCATGCTTATTTCAAACTCACTCTGCATAAGTAATTCAAACTCTTTGCACTGTGAAACATCAGTTGATCTAAATATGATATCGTCAACATAAATTTGCACAAGAACAATATCGTCATTAACTTTCTTGTAGAAAAGAGTAATGTCAGTTGTACCTCTGTGGAAGTTGTGAGCAAGAAGAAAAGAGGAAGATGTTCATACCAGGCTCTGTACCTCTGTGGAAGTTGTACCTCTGTGGAACGTGCTTTGGATACTTCTCGCTTTCAAATCTCGGAGGTTGTTTAACATACACTCCTTCTTTGAGCTTTCCATTGAGAAAGGCTGATTTGACATCCATTTGATAATCCTTAAATCCTCTGTGAGCAACATAGTCAGAAATATGCGAATGGCCTCCAGTCTAGCCACAGGGGCAATGGTTTCATCGTAGTCAATGCCTTCTTCTTTACAATATCCTAGTGCAACCAACCGTGCCTTATGGTGAATCACCACCCCATTTTCATCCTTTTTATTGCGGAAAACCCACTTAGTGCCAATAGCCACCTTTCCACATGGTAGAAGAGTTAGAGACCACACATTGTTAGGATTATGTGCGAGACAGTAACAGGGTTACCGTGTCCAATGTTATAAGACACTAGTAGGTCACACCGCTGCACACCAAAATGAGAACGTTTGGATTATATGAGAAATAATTAATTGATTATTAATTATTTAAGAGAGAAATAAATAAATAATTAGTTAAATTATTTATTCATAATTAATTAATCAGATAGATTAATTAAAAGATAATTACGGAAATTATTGTAGAGATAATTACCAAAGAATTATATATGGAAACAAACACTGCCAGGTTTATCCATATAAATAAGGGTTAAGGGTTTATCAGAATATTCATTCGAATCCCAGAACTCAGAAAACTTTTTCTCTCTCTCTCTACACCCAAAAACCGGCGCCAGTTTCCAGGAAGTGAACAGGGTCGATTTTCGGAGTAATCCTCAGTGGTGGTCTAGCAACTCTCTCAACCGGTGTCAGTAGCGGTGTACCCCCTACTTGCGTTTCAGAGTCATTATCACAAAGGTAATCCTCTAAACACCCTCAATTGTATCTGCATGGTTTAGGATTGGATCCTTGATTGGGAATCGGTTTTTGTTATCCGCTGCGCATGTTTATGCCTCCGATTCCGAACAGTGGTATCAGAGCCACTTCCTAAAACCTACTGATCAGGTTTAACTGTTTAATTGTTTAGGTTATAAAAATCTGATTTTTACTTGTTAATCTTTGTTTAAAAAAATTGGATTTTGGAAAAACCTAACTGGCGATGGAATGGCGGCAGTTAGCCGGCCAAACCACCAGGACCAATCAACGGGAGAAACCGAACCACCGACACGCGGCGACCGCACCACAGATGGTGGTTGCGGTGCCGGCTTTCCTCCGTTCGCCAGCCGCACCACCGTAAGGTGGCGGCGTTGGCCGTGGCAATCGAACGCCACCAAGTAGGTGGCGATTGCTGTTGTTGATCGAATTAGCCACCGAGGACCGGACCACCAAGCCATTTTCAACGGCAATGGTGGTGGCTGTGTGATCGAGCCGCGCATCATGGCGGCACTACGGTGAAAAACCAACCGCCACACCACCGTTTGTGGTGGCGGTGGTGTTTGATTCAACCACCGAAGCCGGAAACGGCGACAGTGGTGTTGATGATTATCGAACAGCCGCAGGAGGCGGCGGGTGGTGGTGGCGAATGCTGCTGCTGCCGTCGTTATCCGAAACAAACCGCCACACCACCGTTTGTGGTGGTGGCGGCGATGGGGTTTTGTTTAATCGAGACCACCGAGAGGCGGCGGTGGTGGTGGCGTTGCGCTACTACTACCGTCGTTCTCGCAATCGACCGCCACACCACCGTTTGTGGTGGTGGCGGTGATGGCGTGGTTTTTGTTGTTGTTGCGCCGACAGGCGGTGGCGATGGCGGCATTAGCTTCTGTTGTCATCGTCGATGGTGGCGATGATGATTGTGGTGGTGACGGTGGTCGACAACCGTCGCAATGGGGTGTCGGCCACTGTAGTTTTTTGGTTTCCGATCGAAAGAAAGGGCGGCGATGGTGGCCTATGGGCTGCTGTCGTCGTCAAACCCTTGTGAACCAGCTCGCGTCGCGAGCAGTGGCCTCGCGCCGCGAACATATGTCTCGCGCCGCGAGCAGAGGCCTCGCGCCGCGAGCAGTGGCTAACATTGGTGGCTGTTGTTTTCCCGGAACACCAACTAGAAATTAAATTATCCGCTTGCGTCATAGTCAAACCCTTTAGACCCGTGGTTGTATTTTTCGTATGTTTTATTTATTTAATTTGATTGTTGGTTACGGGAGGCCTGCGTGCCATTTACAACCCGCTTTTATAATGTAAATTTTAATAAATAAAATAACCGAAGAAACCGAAGACGGAGCACAGAGTCAAAGATGGATCTTGGAGCCAGTGGGAGCGCCGAGAAGTTCATGCTTTGTGTGTTGCTGTCACTTGGGGTTAAGACCGTCGTTTTGTGTTGGCTCACAAAAACGACAATAGATTCAAGGGTTTTGGCTATGACATGTCTTTTAAAACTACGTGGTTGATTTTATATTTAATTGCGTGGTTGTTTATATTTAATTGTGTGCTTGTACGATAACGTTTTTAAAATTAAATATAAACCAAATGTTTTAAAAGACAAAGATGGATACAAATATAGTTTGTGTTTGGATCCAAGTTTTTGAAAACTGGCAGATTTTTAAAACCCTTGTTAATATCATAGATCAGTAAGTGCAACCCACTTTTGGGACACCTCCGGTGTAAGGTACGTAGGGTATTGTTAGTGATCACACTTCAATTGCCCGCGTTCAAACCGAAATTGGAGGGGACAAAAACTCTGCGAATTATCTCCGGGTGGTACCGGCCAGAGTATGTCCAGGCCCCGGGTGGTGCGATCTGTTTTGGTATTAAAATGCGAATGGGACTAAATATGCACGGATTGAATATTCGATGTCCCGACGATCTAGAAGTCGTGTTTTCGTATTAAAATGCGATTGGTATTAGTTTTTACCTACCGTAAATCACATGAGTCGGACTGACATAATCACATGCTTGCCGACACATGTGAGATATGGATTCTAGTCTGTTAGGACCAAATTGTCCTAATTAGTGAAAGTTTTATAAAGTAAGCTTTGAGAAGGTTTATTTAGTAATTAGCTAGTTAGTTTAGCTAATGGGCTTGGGCTTGGGCTTGATGTAAATGGGCCCTATATATAGGGTTTAGGGTTTGGGAAGAGAGGTGTGAGAAACCATTATTCCAATGAGAGTCATTTAGATAGAGAAAGTGTGTGTTTTTCTTGTAAATTTGAGAGCTCTCATAAATAAATGCAAGAATCATTTCTTTTTCATCTTCTTGATTTTTGTTGAATCCTCTTATTGTTTGATTGTTTGGGACTTACAAATGGTATCAGAGCCAAACAAATCATCAGATTTGTTTGTTCCTATTGAATCATTCAAAGAGGATTTTTTTTTGGGTTTTGAAGCATTGTTCTTGAAGAAAAGTTTGATTTTGAATTTTTGGGGTTTGGATCTTAATGGAGATGATGAAGATTGATGTTTGGGTTGTGATTATATTCCGACTCGGGAAACATGAATAACCCGACTCGGGTATTCGAGGTTTCCCGACTCGTTCTTAAGTGGAAACTTTGATCTTTCAAATATCCCGACTCGGGAAACATGAATAACCCGACTCGGGTATTCGAGGTTTCTCGACTCATTCTTAAGTGGAACCTTTGATTTTTCAAGTTTTCCGACTCCAAATCGTTGCCATCGAAGTTAAGTTTGATTCGAAAAAGGAGAGTGCGAGTTTGTGGCTGAATTGTTGGAATAAAAAAAAATTAATTAAAATTTTATAGTTTCTCGATTCGGGAAACTGGAATTAGTTTCCCGACTCCATGCTACATCGTGTGAATTAATTTCAAGGTTTGAGACATTTGTCAACTTTGGCCCTTGAAGTTTGAATAGGTTATCAACTTGAATTTTCAAGTTTGGGCAATTGACGCTGCCAGCCCTCAACCTTCTAAGAAATATTTATTTGTCATCTTTGGGGAAATGTTCAAATCTAGTCCCTGCACTTCTTCTTTCAAGTTCTGTCAGATTTGGTCCATGCACTTCAAGTTTCAAATATATTCAAATTTGGTCCCTCAAGTTCAAGTTCTGAATATTTACAAGATTAACCCCTTGAGTTCAAAGTTCTGAATTTTTACAAATTCAGCCCTCGGAGTTTGAAATTTTTACATCTTTCAGGAAAATTTTTTTTTCTGATTTGGGACTTCCTGGATTCGGGGTTTGGGACTATTTGACGGAATTTCTTCCCGATGACGCAAAATTGCTCAAATTAAGTTCGGGAATCATCTTCAGATATGCTTTCAAGATTATACGGTCAATCGGGCTTATGATTGATCACTTTCCGCTGCGCTCTAGATCCACCCAGATTCAAATACATGTGACGCTTCAAAATCTCTGCGCTTAATCAGCCACCTTTCTTTCCCAATTGGTTCGTAAAGATCTCATCAACCCAGATTTTAGCCCAAATTCAGTTTTCAATCATGAAAATTGAATTTCTCTCGTTTCCCAACTGCTCCAGATTATTTGAAGTCATGTCAGATTTGTATCGATTTCAAAATGACGGTGATCGGATTCTGCATTTGGTTAGATTACTCAGAAGGCTGACGCTCTGCAACCATTATTCTAGAGTTTTATTAGATGGAATTATTCCTCTTAGGCGTGAGAGTTGAGTTTTTCCTTTGGATGCCACCTTCGGTGAATTATTCCTCTTAGGCGTGAGAGTTGAGTTTTACCGTTGTGGAGGCTCGGTTGCGATCTAGAATTTTGAGTGACAGTCGTCATCCATCTGACTAAGAAGACTAGATCTGGATTTGATTACTTGACATTTTGGAAGATTTCAGGAAATCGACTATTTTTTGAGCAGTAGAGAGATCAAAGCAAAGTATCTCGTTCAGCATCTACTCCCGGTTTTTCATGCCATACGGTGTTTCGGTGATCCAAGCTTCAGTGTTTCCCTGTTGTGAGCTTATTAGATTTAGAGCTCTTTTGCTGAAATATTACTCAACATGCGGTCAAAGACAGATTCGTTATTTTTCTTGCTGATCTGCACGGTAACTCACACATGCATCTATCCCTTTATTTTTCTTGGCGGGAGATCAACATAGTTGGATGAATCAACATGCTCTGGTGCAAGCTGTTGTATTCTGCGGTTATCAGACGTGTCGAGTTATTTACAGGTTGAGCTGTAGTTTGTGCAATCAGTCGCGGTTATTGCAAATCGGATCTGGTCATTCAGTTGAAACTGTAGATAAAGAGCTACAATCGAGGGGGAGCTTGGAGATCAAAATGTAGCCGAACGCCACTAAAGTTTTCTAAAGAAAGCAAGGGGGAGAAGATCAGAGATGCTTCCTTTATAAAACTTTAGGGGGAGATTGTTAGGACCAAATTGTCCTAATTAATGAAAGTTTTATAAAGTAAGCTTTGAGTAGGTTTAATTAGTGTTTAACTAGTTAGTTTAGCTATTGGGCTTGGGCTTGGGCTTTTATATTTAGGCCCCATATATTAAGGGGTTTAGGGTTGAGAGAAAGGTGTGTGGGAAATCATTTTCAATGAGAGTCGATTAGGTGTTTGTGTGTGTTTTTTCTTGTGTTCTTGGGAGCTCTCTAATAAACAAGAAACTTTTCATTTCCATCTTATTGATTTCTCTTCTTAATCCTCTTTTTGTTGATTCTTGGGTCCTACATAGTCTAATAAATTAATTTAAGGGTTATAATTTATTAGAAGTTCTATAATTTTAAACTAAATCGGAATTTATTCTTATGTAGATGTCTAAATCTGTAATCCCGTTTTATACAGCTGAGGAATCGCTCCGTCTCATCAACAGTAAATGGAAGCTTACAGGACAAAATTTTCCAGTTTGGAAAATGCACCTTGACAATGTCTTGGATGCACAGGGTAAGCGATACGTGATAGAGAAGCCCATTTCACGACCCGAATGCAATTCTCCTGAAAAGGATTTTGCTGAATACTTTAAATACATGGCTGATGAATCTGATGTAATGTCGATTCTATCTTTCTCTACCTCACCCGAGTTCACGGCTGATTTAAGAGTTAAGTACTACCATGAGGTCGTGAAGAATATAGAAAACCAGGTAGGTTTCTATAAGAAATGTGGGAAGTATCTTATCATGAAAGAGATCTATTCTCTAAAACTGCTAAAGGGTCAATCTGTTAAAGAGCATCTTCTGGAAATGAGGAAACTCTTTAAAAGTTTGTGACGCATGGGATATAAGATGGTGTAGGAAGAACTAGTACATCTCATGTGGTTCTCTCTAACGGGCGAGATACGTACCACAGTTAGTGCATACATTGGAGAACCAAAGAGAGACGTGTCAAAGCTTCATGAGGATGTTTTGGAGCCGAAACCCGCAGCAGCTGCTGAACTCATGGACACAGATTGGATTGATGAGCTGGGAGATCTGAGTTGCCCAAAATGTGGTAGCCAGGATATTTGCTAGCTCTCGATGAATATCGACCAGGTTGAGATCGGTTTACCCGATGCTCCAGGTATCTTTATGATAGATTGCTTAATCACTTCTTATGAATCATGGGTAATTGATACAGGCAGTGGTACCCACATTTGTAATCATTTACAGGCATTCACCAGAAGAGAGACTTTGAGGAAGGACCGTTCGAACCTACGAGTTGGCGAAGGCACTCCGCTGATAGCTGAAGCTGTAGGATCTTATAGTCTTAGTTTACCCTCGGGTCTAGTGTTGGAACTAGAAAACTGTTATTATGTTCCAAAGATGATTAAGAATGTTTTGTCTTTTGATTTGTTAGTAGACCAAGTTTTTCATTACAAATACGATTATAAAATGCTTTCTGTATTTAAAAATAATATTTTCTATTTTAAAGCTACACCTGTGAATGGCCTATATACTGTAAATCTGCAAGACAATAATAATGATCTATCATATAAGTAAACGATCCAAGGATATTGAGGATCAGACTTACCTCTGGCATTGTCGTTTAGGCCACAAAAACAAGAAACGCGTTGAACTACTCCTAAAAGGAGGTTTTCTTGGCACTTTTGATTTCAAACCATTTGACAACTGCGAATCATGTTTATCTGGCAAAATGACAAAAGAACCTTTCAACAAGGATAATGAAAGGGCTTCTGACTTGTTAGAAATAGTTCACACAGATGTGTGTGGACCATTTAGTCACAAAGCAAGAGGAGGATACCGGTACTTCATCACATTTACTGACGATTTCAGTAGATATGGTTATGTCTACTTAATGAGACATAAATCTGAAAGCTTCGAGAAATTCAAGGAATATCAGAATGAAGTACAGAATCAACTTGATAGGAAGATCAAGTTCTTACGGTCAGATCGAGGAGGCGGATATCTTAGCCAAGAGTTTGGCAATCATCTGATAGAATGTGGGATTGTATCACAACTCACACCTCCGTATACACCTCAGATGAATGGTGTGTCAGAAAGGAGGAATCGTACATTGCTGGACATGGTACGATCGATGATGTGTCACTCTACGCTACCAGTGTCATTTTGGGGACATGCGCTCGAAACAGCAGCACATATACTGAACAGAGCGCCAACAAAGTCGGTAGATAAGACACCATATGAGTTATGGAAGGGTAAGAAACCCAAAATGTCTTTCCTGAAAATTTGGGGTTGTGAGGTTTATGTCAAACGTCCTACCTCAGAAAAACTCAAACCCAAATCCGACAAGTGTTTCTTCGTAGGATATCCCAAGACCACCGTGGGATATTACTTCTACAACCCTGAAGAGAACAAAGTGTTTGTTGCTCGAAATGGAAATTTTCTGGAAGAAAAGTTTCTCAGTTCCGAGAACACCAGAGAGGATGTAGAACTACAGGTAGTAGAAGAAGAAAACACTACACCGATTGTTGAGCCAGAAATTCAACATGGAAATGTTGAACCTCAATCAGAGCCGATTGAGGAAGTGCAAACACAGGACCTTTGCAGATCCAGTAGGGTAAGACAAGAACTAGATAGGTATCTTGGGTTTCTAGTCTCTCAGGACAGTGGAGACTTAAATGAACCAACATCCTATGGAGAAGTTGTGTCAGGCAGTGAGTCTGAACAATGGCAGGAAGCCATGAAGGCCGAGATGCAATCCATGTACGACAACCAAGTTTGGGAGTTGACTGATTTACCCCAGCACTGTAGAGCTGTTGGACGTAAATGGGTTTACAAGAAGAAACCGACATGGATGGAAATGTACACACTTTCAAGGCCAGACTGGTCGCAAAAGGATTCACGCAAACTCATGGTATCGACTATGATGAAACCTTTTCGCCAGTGGCCATGTTAAAATCAATTAGGATTCTGATGGCCATTTCAGCATATTTTAATTACGAGATCTGGCAAATGAACGTCAAGACAGCCTTTCTAAACGGAAAGTTAACAGAAGACGTCTATATGGAACAACCAGAGGGGTTTGTAGATCCTAAGAATCCTAAATGTGTGTAAATTGCTAAAATCCATTTATGGGTTAAAGCAAGCATCTAGAAGCTGGAACTTACATTTTGATGAGCGAATCAAAGAATTTGGTTTCACGAAAAGTGAGTTCGAGCCGTGTGTTTACACTAAGTTCAGTGGGAGCATAGTAACCTTCTTGGTCTTGTATGTAGACGACATTCTACTCATAGGAAACGATGTTCCAACTTTACAGAGTGTGAAAGGTTGGTTAAGCAAATGTTTCCAGATGAAAGACCTTGGAGAAGCCGCTTATATACTTGGCATAAAGATCTACAGAAATAGATCTAAGCGGCTTATCGGACTTAGCCAAAGCACGTACGTTGACAAAGTCCTGAAGAAATTCAGGACGGATGAATCCAAGAAAGGATTTATCCCAATGCAACATGGCATAGTTCCATATGCATCAGAAATTGGATCGACCATGTATGCCATGTTATATACTAGGCCCGATGTTGCTTACTCAGTAAGTGTTACGAGCAGATATCAACAGAATCCAGAAGAACCTCATTGGGTGGCTGTCAAGAACATTCTCAAGTACCTGAGAAGAACGAAAGATATGTTCTTGGTCTTTGGAGGTTCTGAGGATGAAATTAGTGTCATCGGCTATTCTGACGCTAGTTTCCAGACCGACAGAGATGATTTCAGATCACAGTCAGGGTACGTCTTTACCATAAACGGAGGCGCGATCTCATGGAAGAGCTCGAAGCAGGATACGATTGCAGATTCAACTACAGAGGCAGAGTACATTGCAGCGTCTGATGCGGCAAAGGAAGCCGTCTGGCTGAGGAATTTTCTATCGGATCTAAGAATCATTTTCAGTATCTCTAGGCCGATTGCTATATTCTGTGATAACTCGGGAGCCGTGGCGCAAGCAAAGGAACCCAGGGAGCATCACAAGTCCAGACACGTACTCAGAAAGTATCACCTCATCCGAGAGATCATTGGAAGAGGAGATGTAAGGATATGCAAGATTCCGACGAAAGACAATGTCGTAGATCCGCTGACAAAGCCGCTAGCAAGGGTGAAGCGTGAGGCTCATGCAAGTTCCATTGGGATGCAGTACGTGGACACCAGTAGCTAGTTTTAGTTTATCATTATTACTGTAGTTTAATTTTGAAACACTAGATCATGTAAAGTGTTATTTCATAGTGTGATTGAAATATTGGAGGTTTTAATTCATGATTGTTTCAAAAGTTAAACTGTTTTAGCATATTTAACATATCCATGATTTTACAAAGTTTTGTATGAAATCTAAATTTCCGTAGCCACTTATTGAAATGGGAATTTCAATAGGGAGTTTAACGCTATTATAAATACTTGATGATTTATTCAAAGTAGAGAATAAAAGCACAAGTGATGTGACCAAGTATTTATGGATACTCATCAGAGTGTTTGAGTATTGGAAGTGACCAGTATCAAGTCTGCTTCATGGAGCCCCAGTCATAAGCATTGACTTGACGATAGGTTGTCCTTAGACCTGAGATATTTGGTTTGGGATCACGAGGACTACTGTACTCTTAGCGCGTTCTAACGCTGCACCGTAACAGGGCGGCCATACGGGACATGACTAGATGCAGCAGAAGCCGTGGATCCAAATGCAGATAGTCAAGAAGGGATTTGCACCTCTATAAGAGAGATATTTTCGGGCCCCTTGACGATTGAGATTTGCAGAAATGCGTGGCCACGCTCGGATAGAATAACAGTTGTTATTTAGTAATATCCGTTACTGCAGGCAATCTGAATCAGAGTCAAGAAATACTTGAATTCGAGAAATGAATCCTCCACTCCATGTCTCAATTCACTTTAAAATATCGCGTGCAAAAGGAATGAACCTGTGTACAAATTCAAGCGTGAATTGTATCTCTGGATGTAAGAGATCTTATAACCTGGTTAACCTAAGTGTCTGGCTAGGGACCTCCTTAGGTGAATGGTGACAGTACAGTTACATGTCTAGCACAAGTGGGAGTCTGTTAGGATTATGTGCGAGACAGTAACAGGGTTACCGTGTCCAATGTTATAAGACACTAGTAGGTCACACCGCTGCACACCAAAATGAGAACGTTTGGATTATGTGTGAAATAATTAATTGATTATTAATTATTTAAGAGAGAAATAAATAAATAATTAGTTAAATTATTTATTCATAATTAATTAATCAGATAGATTAATTAAAAGATAATTATGGAAATTATTGTAGAGATAATTACCAAAGAATTATATATGGAAACAAACACTGCCAGGTTTATCCATATAAATAAGGGTTAAGGGTTTATCAGATTATTCATTCGAATCCCAGAACTCAGAAAAACTTTTTCTCTCTCTCTCTACACCCAAAAACCGGCGCCAGTTTCCAGGAAGTGAACAGGGTCGATTTTCGGAGTAATCCTCGGTGGTGGTCTAGCAACTCTCTCAACCGGTGTCAGTAGCGGTGTACCCCCTACTTGCGTTTCAGAGTCATTATCGCAAAGGTAATCCTCTAAACACCCTCAATGGTATCTGTATGGTTTAGGATTGGATCCTTGATTGGGAATCGGTTTTTGTTATCCGCTGCGCATGTTTATGCCTCCGGTTCCGAACACACATTGTTCCTTTCAAATTGAATGAGTTCATCTTGCATGGCTTCTACCCAGAAAGGATCTGTCAGAGCCTCTGTGACCTTCTTTGGCTTAATCTTGCTTACAAAACATGAGAATAAGCAATAATTGACGTTTGCTCTAGTTTTGACACTATCGGAGGGATCTCCTATGATTTCAGTTTGAGGGTGATCCTTTGTCCACTTGATAGGATGAGTTAAGTTGATGTTTGATGTAACTTCATGAAGAGATTCAGATTGATTTGCATCGTCATGAGAATCTTCATGTGCAGCAGAGGTTTCTTCAACAGAGATAGTAGAAAATGAAATTGGATTTGGTTCAGGTGGATTGATTAACTCAGGAACGTCTGTAGAAGCTAGAGTAGGAATGATGGTGGAAAAATTAGAAATACGTACAAATGAGGATGATTCTAGATTGGAATTTTTGACAGAGGTACAAATTTTGCTGGGAGAGGCTCTGTCAGTATTTGCAGAGGCTATGTTGTTTTTGACAAAATTTCTGTCCACTTCTTCAAAATCTTCATACCAATCATTGAATTGCCTTTCAAGGTCATCTGTTATGGTTGCATTTGGTGAAGCTTCAGCTTGTATTTGTAGTTCTTCTGTGAACTTGTCCTGAGTAACCTGAAAGGAATCATCAAATCTGACATTAGTGCTTACAACAATGATTTGTGTTCTGGGAATGTCGACTTTATATGCTACACATTCCCATGCATATCCAACGAATATAGCATCATCCCCTTTTGGATCAAACTTTCCAACATGTTCTCTATCATTCAGAACATAACATTTACACCCAAACGCATGAAGAAACTTTATATTTGGCCTTTTGTTATACAAGAGTTGATGAGGAGGACGCCTAGGGACCTATTCTGAGTGTAACAGGCAGTTGGCACAGCTTCTGCCTAGAAGGAGTGTGATAGTCTAGAGGCATTGACCATTGTTCTTGCAGCTTCCACCAACGTTCTGTTCTTTCTCTCTACTACTCCATTCTGTTGAGGTGTCCTTGGTGCTGAAAAGTTATGAGTGATTCCATCAGAGGCTAAATAATCTTCAATAACAGCATTCTTGAATTATGTGCCATTGTCGCTTCTGATTACTCTTATCTGCAAACCATGAAAAACTTGCAATCTATTTAAAAGATTGATTAGAATTGTAGGCACTTGAGACTTTAGCTTAACAAACTCAACCCAGGTGTAGCGTGAGAATTCATCAATATGTACTAAAATGTATTTCCTTCCTCCAAGGCTCTGCTTTGCAATGGGTCCACAGAGGTCCACATGCAGCATTTGTGTCGAAGGAAGGATCATACTTTTTTTATGGGAAGACCTTTTTAGTTTTCCCGTTTCACAAGTTGAGCACAAATGATCTTTCTCAAACTTCATCTTAGGGAGACCCTCTACCAGATTCAATTTGACAAGTCTTTCAAGAGTATGAAAATTTAGATGACATAATTTGATGTGCCATAACCATGCTTCCTCATTTTTCACATAAGATATCAGACATATTTCTTCTTTGGCATTTAGTGTTTCAAAGCATAGAAGCTACATATCAAATCTTCTGTTGGCTCTCATTACTTCAATGAGGGTGTCAGCTTTGTACATACTACATTATTTGATCTTGAACATAACATCCATTCCATTGTCGCATAGTTGACTAACACTTATCATATTGTGCTTCAAGCCATCCACGTATGATACTTGATTTATGGTCACTTCTCCTTTGACAATCATCCCATATTATTTGATCTTACCCTTTTGATTTCCTCCAAATGTGACATAACTTCCTTCTTTATTTATGTACGATGACAAAAGCTCTAAAGTTCCAATCATGTGTCTCGAGCACCCTGAATCAACAAACCAGGTAGACACATGTTGCTTTCTCTGCAATCATACAACAGAGTATTTAGGTACCCACCTCCAGTTGGGTCCTTTCAAGTTAGCTTGTTTAAGATATGCCACAACATTCTTTGAATTGGTCTTATTCTTCTGTGAAACAAATTTTCGAGTTTGTCGTTGTGTATCTCTAGAGGAAGGTCCTCTATGACTCATGACCCGACTGGAAGAATTGTGAAACTGATCAGATAGGTCATGCACGATGTTATAACATTCACAGATGACAGCATTGCAAGACAAGGACTTAAATTGTGCATTAAACTTTTCAAAGATGGGTACATAAGTTTTTAAACAAAAAGTAAAGCCCTTCTTAGTTTTGGGCTTCTTGATACAAGATTCCATAACATATCTAGGCTCTTTATTTTGAAAAACTTCAGCCTTCTTCTTTGATTTTCCCTTCTTTGAGCTTCCTGCAATTACTGTGACAGAGGGTTTGTTAGTTATAGGCCACTTTTCTTTCTCTCTTCTGGTAAATCTAGGTTGATGAGCTTCAGAGGTTGGAGAGATTACCTCTGAGTCAGAAGTGTATTCTTTCTGAGGGTTAATATCTCTGTCAAACTGAGAAAAATTATGAGTTTGAGCATCAACATTTATTAAATCCTTATGAAAATTTTCATCAGAGAGAGACTCATCATTTCCAGAGGATGTTGACTCTTCACAGTTCTCTGTCAAGTGCGTTGGAAAAAATTCAGGTGCTTCAGAGGATAGTTCTTTTTCAGCAGATTTAACTACACAGAAGAAAGCAGAATGCTCTTGAGTTTCAGGAAGACCAAATTCAAAACCTCCGATTTGATCATTTCTCACAAATTTCCTTGGAATGGAATCTCTCTCTTCAGAGGCTGAGAAAGAGTCAATATAATCTTCAAAAGCGACATTTGTAAAGATCAAGGGTGTTTTTGATTTTGGTCCAATCATTAGTCTTCTGTGTTTAAAGATAGACTTAGTATCAGATGTGTTGCCCCTTATGTTCTCTGCATATCTAAAGGTGTTTTGCAATGATTTCTTAGTTTTGAAAGATGGACAACGGTCATATTCTGATCATTCTGAGCATCCTGAAATTTTCTGAGCATTGAAAACATTTTGAGCATCCTGAAATTTTCTGATTTGAGTTCTCTGTCAAGAAGATCTTGGTGCAAGAATTCCCTTTCTTTTTGGAAAAAATCTTTAATTGATAAGGCATTGGTTTTCTTGTTCCTCATTCTTCTTAACTCATCATCCTTTTCTATAGATTCAAAGAATTTAAAAAATCTGTTAATTTATTCTGTCAAAGTGATAACTTCTTTTTCAAGAATATGCAACTTTCCTCTGAGATTATCGAATTCCAATTGTCGAGAATTTAGGTTTTCAATAATCTCATTGTAAAGTTCATTTCTTTTAGAACAATAAGATACCTCAGAAGATTTGGTGCTAAGAGTGTCAGAGTTTTCTTTTGCCATGCCACGGAATTCTCCATCCTGTTCTTCAAAGTCCTCATAAGCCACTAACCCCTTTTGTGGCTCATCCTCCTTAGAAGATTCATCAATAACGAGCTCACTTGATTTAGCTAGAAGGACCTTGTTGTTGTAGAAGTCTGCTTTCTTTTGAAGTAGGCAGCATCTTGTTTGGGCTTCTTTGAAGACTTTTGTGAGACAGTCGGCTTCTGAGGAATCATTGGACCAGATGCCCAACATTCTGCAGCATAATGGCCAGGTTTTCCGCATCTGAAACACCCATCCACGTTTCTATGTGGATCCATCCTTGTATCTTCTAACCATGATCTTTGCTCCTCCTCTCCATGCCACTCCCTTCTGTCATAATCTCTTCTTTCATATCCTCCTCTTCTGTCAAAATCTTCCCTTCTCTCATACTCATCTCTTATTCCATTTCCCTCTCTTCTGTAGCCCAACTCTCTTCCTCTTCCTCTGCCACCTGATCCTCTCTTATACTCTTTGGTTATCAATGCCAGAAGATCTATCATCTCTTTTACCGAAATATCTTCATCAGAACCCATACCTTCTATACTACTCTATATCATTAGTGCCTTTTTCTTCTTTTTCTTATTTTCAGTCTTTACTTCCTTTTCTCTTTCAAACTTCTTTTCTTATTTGCTCGTTGATCCTTCTGCAATCAACGCTAGAGGTCCACCAATACTACTTTTCAGCTGCATCACTTAAGGTTCTAGACTTCACAGAGAACCATATAGATCAGCTAAGGTTGCCATCTCTAGATCTAAACTGGTTCTCATGGACATCGTTACATGCAACTATTCTGATCCTAAAATTTTCAAAAACAACATGTTATTGTCTTCATTAGTTCTTATCACCCCAGATCTCATGCATCTGCTTATCACAATTGAAGCCTCGAATAAGTATCCTTGAGACTTTCTCCATCCTTGGCCTTGAACTTATGGTATTCGTTTATACACATGGTTCTGTTGTTCTTCTGAGAAGCAATACCACCTTCAAGTTGTCTCAAGAGTTCACCCCATAATTCCTTTGAGGTAACACAATGATCTAATGACATGAATATATCATTAGGTAAAGCCATAATCAGATGTCTTTTACATTTTGATGCCAAACTAACCAGTTCCTTATCCTCTTCATCCCAATCAGTTTGCACTTTTGGTTGATAGAGCTTAGGAATTTCTGCTGTAGTAGCAGTAGCAGGAACCCTAGGGATTATTTATACTGGAATGTTGATGCGGTAATTATCGTATATAAAAAGCGTAACAAGTTTTAACCTCTAATGCCTAGCCACCGTCTTACCACATATACAGGCAAGCGTACCTGATCGTGAATAATATAGTGTAGGAAAGTCCAGGTATCGTATCTACCACTGGGAACGGTCAAGTTATCGTAGACTAAAGTCTAAATCGGTTTAATTAACCTAAAAGGGGGTTTTGTATGAAAAAGGTTTAAATACTTAAAAAGGTAATTAACAAAGAAAAAACTAAGAAAGCAAATAAAATACTGATTTAAGATTATAATAAGGAAAAACAGCAGTACTTATCATGATAAAGTGAATCCCCAATATGGATGACATGAACAGGTCGAAGGTTTGGTTGCTTTGACTATTGTAGGAGTTTAAGTCTGAGACACCCTAACATGTGCAATTTATGGTGAGAAACTAGGATATGATCCTCCTAATACCAATCCTAGATTGTTTGATCCACAATCTAGAATCGGTACATCCTTCCTAATCAATATCGCAATGGCTCTTTTACTATCTGGTCACTATTGGTCCAAGTAACCCCTTAACACAACCTTTTGGTCCAAGTCAGGCTAAAGTAGGTTGATTATCCTTTCGGAGTCTATCTGCTTTGGTCTAACAAATACACCCAACCAATTGAATTCAAATTGCCACAACAATATCAATCAGAAAAGAACCACAAACGACATTCAATTAATCAAAACAAACCAGTAAACATTAATCACAAAGTATCATCCATAAAGGTTCATCAATCATGACAAGTACTACTAATAAAACTACCCACTAATCATAATGAAAACATAAACACAAACAAAAGTAGACATCGACATGATACCGACAATACAACGATAGATGATCGAAGATCGACTTCCGCAGCATATCGGCACCTTTCGTACTCTCACTCTCGTTCCTCTGTACTTCCTCGTGTATCGAACATGCATCCAACGTGTTTTTAACTGAAGGAGGAGGCTGGTATTTAAAGGAAAACGTCCAGGCTCCATCTGGCGATCGCCAAGCTGCTGGTTTGGCGACGCCAAACACTTATTCAACCCTAATTCTTCAACTCAATCGAATCTGGCGGCGCCAGATTGGGAATCTCGCGATCGCCAAGTGCCCACTGTGTTGACTTTGTGCATTTTTCACGTTTTTCCGCCTTTTTCGTACTTTTCCGTTCCACGGCCTCCAAATCCTTCACAAACAATAATAAGCTCTTTTAGTGCATGAAATGATCATAAACGGGTGAGAAATGGGGTAAAGTCATACGATTACGCTCAACCAAAACATGTATAATTTTGGTGTTATCAAATTTATGGTGGATTGTGAAAGAATTTGGTGATTCTAGGGTGAATCCTTTCCCGAAAATTCACCATGCGAATTTTATATTGTTGGAATTCTTCGCGACAGAGTAGGGGGCTTGGATTGAGATCCAATGCTCATGAATGAAGAATTTGAATTAACAGCCATTAAAAACACTCCCACGGATGTGAAACAGAGAAAAGACATAGAAGAAGCAAACGACACTACAAAAAAACAGATTAGATCAATATCGGAACACTCAATTGAATACAGATGATTCAATTTGGCTCTGATACGAATTAATAGTTCCCAGATTATGATATTGATCTAGAAACAAGATGAATTGATCAAATAAAATCAAGTGCAAATAGCAGAAGACTTATCAATTCAAACCTATTTATGAAGATGATGAAGATAACCAGGTAATCAACGAAACAGTAGTTGAACTATGTAAGATTAGCAAAGTTTCAACAAGATCAATTGAATTGTGATGAATTCAATTGATTACATTCAACAAAGGAAACTTACTAAAAACAATTGAGAGCCAAAATCCTTTCCATTGATGATATAAACTTCAATTATAGTGAAAAAGAGATTACTAAACAAATGAAGAACAAACGGCTATATGTACTACTAAAAAGGTAACCTAACTAACTTTCTAGGATCTTGACACGTGGTCCAATCCTGAGCGTATAAAGAGAGTCGGTTGCAAACATCACGTGAGCAGTACATGAGATATAACCGTTTGTCAGAAGAATACAATACTATGAGGAAGGTTTCGTAAAACTTCTTGCACGCTCGGCAGAGGTTCTGTCGAATTAACATTGTGGTCCTTTGAGACTTTTTTCTCAGAGCTTCTGTCAGCCTGTTCATCTGTGGAGAAATCCTTGCATCTTTTATCTTTACTTTTTACAGAACAAAAATATGGAGCTACCAACCTTCAGATCCTCAATGGAATCGGACAAGTTGTTGGAGGAACAGGCAATGGCAGTCACCTTCTCCTGAATGTTGTCCAGGGAAGGGATGCCTATGTATACGCCAGAGGAGGGAGTTGTGGCAGACTTGGCAGCAGCGGTAGCGGCTTCAACAGCCTTAGCCTCGGCTTCAGTGGATACGGCTTTTGCAGCTTCAAGTTCCGTCTGTAGGGCCTGAATGTAACATCCCGTTATTATTATTATTATTATTATTATTATTATTATTATTATTATTACTATTATTATTATTATTACTATTACTGTTATTTTTGTATCAATTATCCTCTTCTTATTTGATAATCTTTTGAAAGGAGTTGGGTTAGGATTGTTATTTTGTTAAAATAAGTAGGACTTATCTTTTGGTTTAGATAAACCTTAACAGGGAAGGATGACTACCCATGTGTTTTCAAAAGCCCTAGCTCCCTACCTCTTGTTATTAATTATCTAGCTAAGGAGAAAAGTAAGAGAGAGAGAGAGAGAGAGATCTGACGGAGGTTGCCGGAAAAACCATCCTCGCAGGAGCTACGTTTGCCGGAGTAGGATTTCGAGAGCCGTTGGTCCTGCAAGGTAATAGTTTAAAACCTTTTTTTTCGTGTCTAGGGTTTGGTTGTAGAGTTCTCCGGCAACTGCCGCTAGGGTGGTTGTGGTCGGCGGCAGTAGGCCGCCGTGTCTGGTGCGATGGAGGGCCGTCGTAGACGCCGGCGTGGCTGTGGCCACGTTTCGAGCGGAGGCGGCTTTGGTGGTGCGAGAATGCGACCGTAGAGGCCGGCGTTAGGCCAGCCGCGTTTGCGTTGGCAGTGTTGGCGGTGGCGGCTGCCGCTGTGGGTGGTTGCGACGGCTAGCGGCTGTAGTCGCTGTTGCTGTTGTGCATCGGTGACCGGCAATGACAGCTGCTACGGCGGGTGCGTGGTTCGCCGGGTTGTTGGTGAGGAAAGACCGCGGCCGCTACAGCGACGGCTGGTAGCGGCGGCGTGGCTCGAACCGCGGTCGACAGCCTTGGCTGTCGATGCGTCGGAAGGTGGCGGTTAGGCGGTTGACGCAGCGGTGTCGGCTGCCGAGGTAGTGCGGCAGTAGTCACTGCCGTAGCTGCTGTTGTTTGGCGTTGATGAAGAAGACGACGTTGTTGTTGTTTCATAAATTAGATTTTTTTTTCATATATATATATATACACCATAACGTACGGTGATGATGATGATGTTTTATTTTTCTGTTACTTTTAAATATATATATATATATATATATGCACATGATTATAAATGTTCATGCAGTACGATGATGATGAATATAGTAGATGTTGTTTTCTATATTTAAATATATATATATATATATATATATAATTATTAATATTTTAAATAAAAATTATATGTATATAAAAATATATATTTATCTAGGTTTAAGTCGGGTCAGTTTAGGGTTGTTAGACTGGGTAAGTGTTGCCTGGGTTAACCGTTGTCCGTCGTTGAGAGCGGTGCGAGCCGGGTCGCGTTTAAACCATTTAGACCCGCTTGACGTCCGCGGTTCTTATATAGGTTTTCTTTACTTAACCCTTTTATGAAGTGATTGGGTTAACTTATGGGTGGGATTAATTAGATAATTATAGGGATTGTTTGGGAATATTAGTAATAATTATAATTGTTAAAAATTATTCCAGGTTTGCTGTGATTTGTTCGTGCTTTGGCGTTTTCGCAACTAAGGTGAGTTACGTTATACATTAATTATGATATTGTATGTATGTGTGCACTTTATAGTGTGGATAGGGAACCACATGCCCTTGGTGAGTTGTGGGGGCCGACCCGTGTCCTAACTGACGGGAGAAGGGGAATCCACATGCCCTTGGTGAGTTGTGGGGGCCGACCCGTGTCAAAACTGATGGGAGTTTATGACCTCATGAGAGTCGAGTTTTGCTTGGTTTAAATGTATGCGATATGTGATATTTGTGATTGCTTGGGAACCTATATCGGTATATGTGCATGTGATATTGTGGTTTGTGTGTGACGCTAGCTCACTAGGCGTTTTTCGCTTACCCGATAGTTGTTATCCTTTTTCAGGTGCCGTTTCGGTTAAGGATAAGGGCAAAGCTCGAATGTGACTCTGAGATGATGATTCCGACGGCATTTGACTTTTGTCATATTTATTTATTTATTCGTTAAAATTGGGTTTTTGATGGACTTTTAACTAAATGTTGGATTTGAATGTTTTAGTCTTTTGATTTATTTTTTTGTAAACTATTTAAAGGATATTATTTTATGAAATCTTATTTTTGGGAATGAGGCTTTACAACTTGGTATCAGAGCGTGGTTTAAGAGAATCAACGCGCACGTTTGCGAGCGTGCGTGTGGTTGGACTTAAATCCGGGATTTTGGGACGAATATTGGGTCAAGGGTCGGAATCATCAACGGAGCTTCAGGTTGGGGTAAGCTATTTGTATATGGTCATTGAATGTTATTGCTAATCGTATGGTTGAATATGCTATGAGCTTAGGAAATGTTTGTGGTTAATTGTTGTTCGAATTACTTACTTAGTCGATAGGAATGGGATTTACTTAGGATGGTACCAAATTCAAACGTATACACCATGATACGTCGGTGAGAGGTTGTTGGGCATGTTCTTGTTTGATTGTTGCCCAGTGACCTCAACCCGGCTATCATTTGTGGATGGTTATAGTAGTACGGGCCCAAATAGTAATACTACTATAAACGCCGGTGTGGTTTTGAGATTGTTTAAGTCTTGATAATCACATTTTGATCGACGAAAGTTAGGAAATCGCCTGTGTATGATTATGTGAAATTAAATGATAACATATGTACTATGAGGGTGTGATTGGGATCTAGTCGATAGGTGGCATACGCACAAATGACTAGAAGTAGGTACTTGCATGAGCCTGGGTAACAAGCAGGGGAAATAGTTAAACATTGAGCGTGGGAATTGAACTGCCTTTTTTCATAAAACTGCTTCTAATCTAGATAAAATATTTAGTATGGTGAGCACTAGAAGGAATCCGAGTAGTAAGGAGCCTGAGAATCCGGATTTTGAGGGACATCATAGGCTCACAGGTCACTGAGGCTCTACATCAGATCTTGCCGGGATTATTTGCCCAAATGAAGGACGAGATTCTTGAGGCCGTGGACCAGAGGATAGACACGGCCTTTAATACACGTGGATCAACATCGGGAAGCAGCAGTCAGGCACCGGGACGCACTGTCACTTTCAAGGACTTCATGGCGTGCCAGCGGAAGGACCCTATAGCCTGTTTCCGATGGGTCGCCGCCGTCGAGGGTGCTTTCCGCACCAGTGGTTGCCCGAGGGAAATGAAGGTGATCTATGCTCTAAACCTGCTGCGCAACGCGGGTAAGGATTGGTGGGGGCTGATTCTGAAGAGCCGTACGGAAGAGCAGATCAATGCTATTACATGGGACGAGTTCAAGGTGCAGCTAGACGAGCAGTTCGCTCCTCGCATCGAGAAGCAGCGGATCACCTCAGAGTTTTTGAACTTGGCTCAGACGACGGAGACGGTGAACGAGATCACCGACCAGTTCATGGAGAAATCGCTTTTCTGTTCGGACTATGTGAGCACCGAGGAAATGAAGATGTTTCGGTATCGGGGAGTGCTGAAGACAGAGATTCGAGAGTTCGTTGCCACCTCGATGTGCAAGACTTTCGATGCGATGGTTGAGGTAGCTCGAGCTCGGGAGCTGTACCTGGAGGAGCACCGCCAAGGGAAGAGGAAGGCGGAGCAGGAGCAGTGCCCGTGAAGAAATCCAAGGGACAGAGGAGTGACGGTCGTAAGGAGTTTTCTGGATGCCCTAATTGCGGGAAGAACCACTTAGGGGAGTGTCAACTGCCATTGCCCGTATGCTTCAAATGCAAAAAGCCTGGTCATCGAAGTCGGGAGTGCGGGGTCGAACCGAGGACCTGTTCTCACTGCTTTCAGCCGGGGCACATCAAACCCAACTGCCCTCAGTTGGTTGGAGCAGCAGCAGCAGCGATACCAACACCCACTCCATTGATGATCACCGACGGTTCGACGAGCAAGACGAGCGGGTCTACTACTGGCGGCCGTGGTTGAGTGTTTCAGCTGACGGCCGAGGAGACGGAGGCAGATCCCGATGTGGTTGCAGGTACGCCTTAGTTATGATGTTATCCTTAATATTATGAATGTTGTGACCTGGTAGTGTGGTTGCTTGTGTGAGTATCTGGTAATTGAATCGTATCTACCACTGGGAACGGTCAAGTTGGCTCAATTGAATCGTATCTACAAAAAAACAGATTAGATCAATATCGGAACACTCAATTGAATACAGATGATTCAATTTGGCTCTGATACCAATTAATAGTTCCCAGATTATGATATTGATCTAGAAACAAGATGAATTGATCAAATAAAATCAAGTGCAAACAGCAGAAGACTTATCAATTCAAACCTATTTATGAAGATGATGAAGATAACCAGGTAATCAACGAAACAGTAGTTGAACTATGTAAGATTAGCAAAGTTTCAACAAGATCAATTGAATTGTGATGAATTCAATTGATTACATTCAACAAAGGAAACTTACTAAAAACAATTGAGAGCCAAAATCCTTTCCATTGATGATATAAACTTCAATTATAGTGAAAAAGAGATTACTAAACAAATGAAGAACAAACGGCTATATGTACTACTAAAAAGGTAACCTAACTAACTTTCTAGGATCTTGACACGTGGTCCAATCTTGAGCGTATAAAGAGAGTGGGTTGCAAACATCACGTGAGCAGTACATGAGATATAACCGTTTGTCAGAAGAATACAATACTATGAGGAAGGTTTCGTAGAACTTCTGTCACGCCCGGCAGAGGTTCTGTCGAATTAACATTGTGGTCCTCTGAGACTTTTTTCTCAGAACTTCTGTCAACCTGTTCATCTGTGGAGAAATCCTTGCATCTTTTATCTTTACTTTTTACAGAACAAAAATATGGAGCTAACAACCTTCAGATCCTCAATGGAATCGGACAAGTTGTTGGAGGAACAGGCAATGGCAGTCACCTTCTCCTGAATGTTATCCAGGGAAGGGATGCCTATGTATACGCCAGAGGAGGGAGTTGTGGCAGACTTGGCAGCAGCGGTAGCGGCTTCAACAGCCTTAGCCTCGGCTTCAGTGGATACGGCTTTTGCAGCTTCAAGTTCCGTCTGTAGGGCCAGAATGTAACATCCCGTTATTATTATTATTATTATTATTATTATTATTATTATTACTACTACTATTATTATTATTATTACTATTACTATTATTTTGGTATCAATTATCCTCTTCTTATTTGATAATCTTTTGAAAGGAGTTGGGTTAGGATTGTTATTTTGTTAAAATAAGTAGGACTTATCTTTTGGTTTAGATAAACCTTAACAGGGAAGGATGACTACCCATGTGTTTTCAAAAGCCCTAGCTCCCTACCTCTTGTTATCAATTATCTAGCTAAGGAGAAAAGTAAGAGAGAGAGAGAGAGAGATCTGACGGAGGTTGCCGGAAAAACCATCCTCCCAGGAGCTACGTTTGCCGGAGTAGGATTTCGAGAGCCGTTGGTCCTGTAAGGTAATAGTTTAAAACCTTTTTTTTCGTGTTTAGGGTTTGGTTGTAGAGTTCTCCGACGACTGCCGCTAGGGTGGTTGTGGTCGGCGTGGCGGCAGTAGGCCGCCGTGTCTGGTGCGATGGAGGGCCGTCGTAGACGCCGGCGTGGCTGTGGCCACGTTTCGAGCGGAGGCGGCTTTGGTGGTGCGAGAATGCGACCGTAGAGGCCGGCGTTAGGCCAGCCGCGTTTGCGTTGGCAGTGTTGGCGGTGGCGGCTGCCGCTGTGGGTGGTTGCGACGGCTAGCGGCTGTAGGACTATTTCCCTGGTAGCGGCGGCGTGGCTCGAACCGCGGTCGACAGCCTTGGCTGTCGATGCGGCGGAAGGTGGCGGTTAGGCGGTTGACGCAGCGGTGTCGGCTGCCGAGGTTGTGCGGCAGTAGTCACTGCCGTAGCTGCTGTTGTTTGGCGTTGATGAAGAAGACGACGTTGTTGTTGATTCATAAATTAGATTGTTTTTTTTTCATATATATATACACCATAACGTACGGTGATGATGATGATGTTTTATTTTTCTGTTACTTTTAAATATATATATATATATATATGCACATAATTATAAATGTTCATGCAGTACGATGATGATGAATATAGTTGATGTTGTTTTCTATATTTAAATATATATATAATTATTAATATTTTAAATAAAAATTATATGTATATAAAAATATATATTTATCTAGGTTTAAGTTGGGTCAGTTTAGGGTTGTTAGACTGGGTAAGTGTTGCCGGGGTTAACCGTTGTCCGTCGTTGAGAGCGGTGCGAGCCGGGTCGCGTTTAAACCATTTAGACCCGCTTGACGTCTGCGGTTCTCATATAGGTTTTCTTTACTTAACCCTTTTATGAAGTGATTGGGTTAACTTATGGGTGGGATTAATTAGATAATTATAGGGATTGTTTGGGAATATTAGTAATAATTATAATTGTTAAAAATTATTCCAGGTTTGCTGTGATTTGTTCGTGCTTAGGCGTTTTCACAACTAAGGTGAGTTACGTTATACATTAATTATGATATTGTATGTATGTGTGCACTTTATAGTGTGGATAGGGAACCACATGCCCTTGGTGAGTTGTGGGGGCCGACCCGTGTCCTAACTGACGGGAGAAAGGGAATCCACATGCCCTTGGTTAGTTGTGGGGGCCGACCCGTGTCAAAACTGATGGGAGTTTATGACCTCATGAGAGTCGAGTTTTGCTTGGTTTAAATGTATGTGATATGTGATATTTGTGATTGCTTGGGAACCTATATCGGTATATGTGCATGTGATATTGTGGTTTGTGTGTGACGCTAGCTCACTAAGCGTTTTTCGCTTACCCGATAGTTGTTATCCTTTTTCAGGTGCCGTTTCGGCTAAGGATAAGGGCAAAGCTCGAATGTGACTCTGAGATGATGATTCCGACGGCATTTGACTTTTGTCATATTTATTTATTTATTCGTTAAAATTGGGTTTTTGATGGACTTTTAACTAATTGTTGGATTTGAATGTTTTAGCCTTTGATTTATTTTTTTGTAAACTATTTAAAGGATATTATTTTATAAAATCTTATTTTTGGGAATGAGGCTTTACAACTTGGTATCAGAGCGTGGTTTAAGAGAATCAACGCGCACGTTTGCGAGCGTGCGTGTGGTTGGACTTAAATCCGGGATTTTGGGACGAATATTGGGTCAAGGGTCGGAATCGTCAGCGGAGCTTCAGGTTGGGGGTAAGCTATTTGTATATGGTCATTGAATGTTATTGCTAATCGTATGGTTGAATATGCTATGAGCTTATGAAATGTTTGTGGTTAATTGTTGTTCGAATTACTTACTTAGTCGATAGGAATGAGATTTACTTAGGATGGTACCAAATTCAAACGTATACACCATGATACGTCGGTGAGAGGTTGTTGGGCATGTTCTTGTTTGATTGTTGCCCAGTGACCTCAACCCGGCTATCATTTGTGGATGGTTATAGTAGTACGGGCCCAAATAGTAGTACTACTATAAACGCCGGTGTGGTTTTGAGATTGTTTAAGTCTTGATAATCACATTTTGATCGACGAAAGTTAGGAAATCGCCTGTGTATGATTATGTGAAATTAAATGATAACATATTTACTATGAGGGTGTGATTGGGATCTAGTCGATAGGTGGCATACCCACAAATGACTAGAAGTAGGTACTTGCATGAGCCTGGGTAACAAGCAGGGGAAATAGTTAAACATTAAGCGTGGGAATTGAACTGCCTTTTTTCATAAAACTGCTTCTAATCTAGATAAAATATGTAGTATGGTGAGCACTAGAAGGAATCCGAGTAGTGAGGAGCCTGAGAATCCGGATTTTGGGGGACATCATAGGCTCACAGGTCACTGAGGCTCTACATCAGATCTTGCCGGGATTATTTGCCCAAACGAAGGACGAGATTCTTGAGGCCGTGGACAAGAGGATAGACACGGCCTTTACTACACGTGGATCAACATCGGGAAGCAGCAGTCAGGCACCGGGATGCACTGTCACTTTCAAGGACTTCATGGCGTGCCAGCCTCCGCTTTTCGAGGGACGAAAGGACCCTATAGCCTGTTTCCGATGGGTCCCCGCCGTCGAGGGTGCTTTCCGCACCAGTGGTTGCCCGGGGGAAATGAAGGTGATCTATGCTCTAAACCTGCTGCGCAACGCGGGTAAGGATTGGTGGGGGTTGATTCTGAAGAGCCGTACGGAAGAGCAGATCAATGCTATTACATGGGATGAGTTCAAGGTGCAGCTAGACGAGCAGTTCGCTCCTCGCATCGAGAAGCAGCGGATCACCTCGGAGTTTTTGAACTTGGCTCAGACGACGGAGACGGTGAACGAGATCACCGACCAGTTCATGGAGAAATCGCTTTTCTGTTTGGACTATGTGAGCACCGAGGAAATGAAGATGTTTTGGTATCGAGGAGTGTTGAAGACAGAGATTCGAGAGTTCGTTGCCACCTCGATGTGCAAGACTTTCGATGCGATGGTTGAGGTAGCTCGAGCTCGGGAGCTGTACCTGGAGGAACACCGCCAAGGGAAGAGGAAGGCGGAGCAGGAGCAGTGCCCGTGAAGAAATCCAAGGGACAGAGGAGTGACGGTCGTAAGGAGTTTTCTGGATGCCCTAAGTGCGGGAAGAACCACTCAGGGGAGTGTCAACTGCCAGTGCCCGTATGCTTCAAATGCAGAAAGCCTGGTCATCGAAGTCGGGAGTGCGGGGTCGAACCGAGGACCTGTTCTCACTGCTTTCAGCCGGGCCACATAAAACCCAACTGCCCTCAGTTGGTTGGAGCAGCACCAGCAGCGATACCAACACCCACTCCATTGATGATCACCGACGGTTCGACGAGCAAGAAGAGCGGGTCTACTACTGGCGGCCGTGGTCGAGTGTTTCAGCTGACGGCTGAGGAGACGGAGGCAGATCCCGATGTGGTTGCAGGTACGCCTTAGTTATGATGCTAGCCTTAATATTATGAATGTTGTGACCTGGTAGTGTGGTTGCTTGTGTGAGTATCTGGTAATTGAATTGTGCACTGTTAACTTAGGCGTTTTCCCTGTAAACGAGAAACCTGCGTTGGTTCTATTCGATACGGGAGCCACTTGGTGTTTTATATCGAATGCGTTCGGTAGGACTTTAGGATAGAGCGGAATAAGTTAGCCATATTTTTAGCAATAGACATAGCTGCCGGAGAGGTGCGAGTTTGCGAGGATGTTACCAAGGCTGCAGCTTGGTGATTCACGGAGTACCTATCACCATTGGCTTAATCCCCACCCCCGTGAGAAGGATAGACGTGAAAGTAGGTGTAGACTAGATATTTCGTAACCAAGGTACTGTAGACTGTGAGGAACAACTGGTCCGCATCCAGAATCCGAGTGGGGGAGAGCTTATCGTGTACGGCGAAGACAGCCGAAACATCTAGGTGAGATAGTGCACGTGCCTTAGATAATATCCAGGTGGGCGAGCGCCTGAATTACATCGAGAGGCCGGTTGTAGTGCTAGACCGGAAGATGAAAAAGCTGAGAATCAAGGAGATAATGTTAGTGAAGGTTCAATGGCGCATCGAAAGAGTTCCGAGTGGACCTAGGAGCCGAAAGCTGATATGCGGGAGAAGTATATAGGGCTCTCTCGGATTGATTTCGGGGACAAAATCTTGGTAAGTGGGGGAGAGTTGTAACATCCCGTTATTATTATTATTATTATTATTATTATTATTATTATTATTACTATTATTATTATTATTACTATTATTATTATTTTGGTATCAATTATCCTCTTCCTATCTGATAATCTTTTGAAAGGAGTTGGGTTAGGATTGTTATTTTGTTAAAATACGTAGGACATATCTTTTGGTTTAGATAAACCTTAATAGGGAAGGAAGGCTACCTATGTGTTTTAAAAAGCCCTAGCTCCCTACCTCTTGTTATCATTATCTAGCTAAGGAGAAAAGTAAGAGAGAGAGAGAGAGAGAGAGAGATCTGACGGAGGTTGCCGGAATAACCATCCTCGCCGGAGCTACGTTCGCCGGAGTAGGATTTCGAGAGCCGTTGGTCGTGCAAGGTAATAGTTTAAAACCTTTTTTTTTCGTGTTTAGGGTTTGGTTGTAGAGTTCTCCGGCGACTGCCGCTAGGGTGGTTGTGGTCGGCATGGCGGCAGCCGTGTCTGGTGCGATGGAGGGCCGTCGTAGACGCCGACGTGGCTGTGGCCACGTTTCAAGCAGAGGCGGCTTTGGTGGTGCGAGAATGCGACGGTAGAGGCCGGCGTTAGGCCAGCCGCGTTTGCGTCCATAATGTTGGCGGCGGCGGCTGCCGCTGTGTGTGGTTGCGACGGCTAGCGGCTGCAGCCACTATTGCTGTTGTGCATCGGTGACCGGCAACGATAGCTGCTACGGCGGTGCGTCGTTCACCGGGTTGTTGGTGAGGAAAGACCGCGGCCGCTACAGCGACGGCTGGTAGCGGCGGCGTGGATCGAACCGCGGTCGACAGCCTTGGCTGTCGATGCGGCGGAAGGTGGCGGTTAGGCGGTTGACGCAGCGGCGTCGGCTGCCGAGGTTGTGCGGCAGCAGTCACCGCCGTGGCTGCTGTTGTTTGGCGTTGATGAAGAAGACGACGTTGTTGTTGTTTCATAAATTAGATTCTTTTTATTTTTTTTTCATATATATATATACCATAACGTACGGTGATGATGATGATGTTTTCTTTTTCTGTTACTTTTAAATATATATATATATACTACTACTACCTTATAATGCATTCATGACTAAACTCTTAATTACTATCCACAAAGCACATGGTACAAGCATTTTTATGCATGGTTTAAGAAAAACTATGAATTACAAGTTTATGATGCATGTTGTACAAGATGTTGAAGCAATCCATATCTTGGCTGGCCACCCCTACCAAGTTTCGTTTATCTAGAAATTGCTTTTGGATTGTTCAGCATTTCATTTCCATTTTCATGACTATTCAAATCCCACATGTTTCTCCTTTTACTGTCAATTACTCTGCAGATTTAGCTTTTTGTTTGTCAAAGATTTGACCCACAATGTTATTTGAATTTTGAAATTTCGCTGCCAAGCCTTCCACACCATTTACCCTATATGCCGCTGCTTCTCTATTATTTCAAATTGATTGCATTGCATCAGCTAAAGAAAAACCTGGTTTGGAGTTTTTAAGTTTGTCTTTTAAGCTTCTAATTGATTGCATCAAATTGATCTGCTTGTTTCTCTACTGCCGCATCTCTTTCATTTCAATTGTTCTTCCATTCTTTTTTCTCTCGATTCTTATCAGGATTATGTACTCTTTAATATCACGGATTTCATTGAGGCCGATTTTTAATTTAAGGTTTTTCTTTTTTGTTTGGTTAATTCAGGATATGAAGAGTTGTCC
The DNA here is from genome assembly GCA_030169165.1 of Centaurea solstitialis. Lineage (NCBI taxonomy): Eukaryota > Viridiplantae > Streptophyta > Magnoliopsida > Asterales > Asteraceae > Centaurea > Centaurea solstitialis. The sequence goes on along the minus strand of CM058045.1, from coordinate 54,053,439 downwards.
ATGGGGATGGTTCATCTATTGAGGTAACTGTGTACAAGATTTTTAAGTTTTCTTGTTACTTTTTTAGTTGTTCCTTGGTTGGGATGTTGCCCTGTAATCCAAGGAGCAGTTCTCACCTCTCACGACAAAACCTTTGATTTCAAAAAGACTCGCCTCCTTTAATCTCTATATCGTCTTTGCTTTGCTGAAGAGTGGTAGATTCCATTGTACTAAAAGTGTTCAATTAAATGTCATAGTTTTTGTTTCTTGAGGGGAGGAGGATAATCCAAGCGAAAATCTGTTTTTAAGAAATTTCATGGGTACTTTGTTTTCCATGAGAGTATCTTATTGACTTAGTACATTCTCTATAGTTTAAATGAAATGGTGGACAACTACTTGACTTCTACTTGTTAAGATATGTAGACTTCTTTGGAGTAGTTATGTCCACTCCAATCTTCTTATGTTTAGCAAGTTTCAGGTAAATAAAAGTTTGAATTAAAAAAATTCTTTCAAAATTGCAGAATAAGTATATAATGTTGAAGTGGTTGCTATACACAATTTTACATGAAAAAAGCGTGTTGTATTCCTTTATAATTTGGATTAAGATTTCTTTCATGCTTCATTTTGGATAAACCTCATAAGGATCATCAGCATAAACAATTTACTTCAAACATTTATACCCAACGGCATTTTACCAGACACTTACTAGGTATGCGTTTACCGGCAAGAGACATGATCCTTATTGACCTTATCATGTAAGATCATTGTTAAGTGATTATTGGGTAAGAGTTTTTTTCTCACTTCCATGGTAAGACTCAATCATTGCTATGCCTTTTACCAGATAAGATTATCAGTCATTTCCATGCTTATTCAATAAGTTAGACAATACCGATAAGCACTTACCCAGTAAGCATTAAGGGGTTGTTTATCAAATTCTTACCCGGTAAGAACTTATCAACAACAGATTCATTTTCAACTATCTTATCATAGAACATTCTTGGCCTTGAAAACAGGTTGATGGTAATCATTTTAAACCCGGTAAATACTTACCGGATAAAAGCAATTTCCCACATTTACTCGGATATGAGTTTTGGTCCTTGGCTCCTCACCTTGTGTCCTATCAGCACGGTCCTCGCATTAAATTAATCAATAAGCTAAATGATATTGGTAAGAGCTTACCCGGTAAGTGTTTAATAAAGCTCCCCTAAGAATAATTAATTAAAAATCAGAACTTATTTGTTTTGGATGAAGAACCGTCAAGACTTGTCCGTGCCATGCTTAATCAGTAAGGTAAATATGGCTTGATTTTATAGTGTCCCTGTAATGTCTTTTAGTATAGTAGGTTTATATGACACTTTTGAGATAGAACGATTTATTGTTTGATTCTATTAACTTAAGTCCTATAAAATAATCTATTTGGGACAATCAGATATTTTCTGTGTCTTTTAGAATCAATTTTGTGGTAGTGAAGTTATGTATGATATCATTTTCAAGAAGTCTCCCTCTCTTTCACAATGTTTGTTGCATAACTTCATTTGTTTTTTAAGGCCTGATGTTAGTTTGTTTGATTTCTGTAATAATAGGTTTTGGTGAACGGAAGAGCTTTCTCGAGAGTTGTCATACTTAACTGACCATCTCAGCTCAATGCTATCACTACGCCTATGGTTTCCTACTATTTCCCTTCCATTTCCTTATTTTTCATTCCAAGAAAAAAATTATTTATGTTCGCAACTGCAGGTTTGTATATGCAAAGTCAATTTCTCTTTGCAAAATGAAGTTCATCTGTAAAATCGATTAATGTTTATGTGTGCAAAATTGAGTTCATATGGAGGTTGTTGAAAATAGATCGAGGCTATCGCTTTTCACTATTTTTTTAATATATAGATTTCTGGTTTCTGTTTTTGTTTAAAACTTGATCACGTTAAGGGAAAAGTGGGTTTTCATAATATGCAAATACTTTGGTTCATGTTTCCTTAAACAGAAACTGGGTTTTTCAATCTCTGAGGGTTTTGGTTTGCACATAAATTTGAGGGCTTCACAAAGAAAGAAGGCTTTCTTTACTCTGATTTTCAAATCATCAACACATATTCTTGATTATCATGGTAAATAGAAGATGCCCGTTTTGCCACGTGTTAATTTATTTTTGTCAACCATTTTACCAATATGACAGCAATCTATTGCAAGGAAGCCTAGGGTAACATTTTCAATAGGAAATTGGTGGTTCAGGTAATATTTTTGTTGAGGTATTAAGTTTGTAAAACCTTCGGGTTTGTGCTTTCCAGTTGCTAAATTGTTTCTTTTTGTTGTAAATCTTAGTAAGAGTTTGACAAGGATACTCAAGATCAAGGTTCTAAATGGCGCGAGGCGTGGCGTGGCGGCGAGGCCACGCCTCAAGCCTTACGAGTAAAGGCGAGGCCATGACGTTTTTTAAGGCGTGGCTTAAGGCGGCAAAATTGTATATATTATATATATGTATATATGTGTGTTTTTTTAAGGCGTGACTTAAGGCGGCAAATTTGTATACAAGATACCAAGAAAATATCACAAGAAGACCCTTGTTGCAGCAACTGTACTATATCTATCTACTTGAGGTCTTTTTGTGTGTGTGAGTTGGATTCTTTGTTTTAAGATTAGAATATTAATTTGCAATTGTTACTGCTTTTAACATGCAATGCACAATACACTTGATGAACGCATGTTAAGTGTTTAAGACTTTAAGTTTTCGGATTCATAATTGATATGCTTCCGCCGCATTGCGCGGGTAACCAACTAGTATATATGTATATGCACATAATTATAAATGTTCATGCAATACGATGATGATGAATATAGTTGATGTTGTTTTCTATATTTAAATATATAAATATATAGAATTATTAATATTTTAAATAAAATTATATATATATAAAAATATATATTTATCTACGTTTATGTCGGTTCAGCTTAGGGTTGTTAGACTGGTAAGTGTTGTTGGGGTTAACCGTTGTCCGTCGTTGAGAGCGGTGCGACCCGGGTCGCGTTTAAACCATTTAGACCCGCTTGACGTCTGCGGTTCTCGTATAGGTTTTGTTTACTTAACCCTTTTATGAAGTGATTGGGTTAACTTAAGGGTGGGATTAATTAGATAATTATAGGGATTGTTTGGGAATATTAGTAATAATTATAATTGTTAAAAATTATTCCAGGTTTGCTGTGATTTGTTCGTGCTTTGGCATTTTCGCAACTAAGGTGAGTTACGTTATACATGAATTATTATATTGTATGTATGTGTGCACTTTATAGTGTGGATAGGGAACCACATGCCCTTGGTGAGTTGTGGGGGCCGACCCGTGTCCTAACTGATGGAAGAATGGGAATCCACATGCCCTTGGTGAGTTGTAGGGCTGTCCCGTGTCCAAACTGACGGGAGTTTATGACCTCATGAGAGTCGACTTTTGCTTGGTTTAAATGTATGCGATATGTGATATTTGTGATTGCTTGGGAACCTATATCGGTATATGTGCATGTGATATTGTGGTTTGTGTGTGACGCTAGCTCACTAAGCGTTTTTCGCTTACCCAATAGTTGTTATCCTTTTTCAAGTGCCGTTTCGGCTAAGGATAAGGGCAAAGCTCCAATGTGACTCTGAGATGATGATTCCGACGACATTTGACTTTTGTCATATTTATTTATTAATTCGTTAAAATTGGGTTTTTGATGGACTTTTAACTAAATGTTGGATTTGAAAGTTTTAGACCTTTGATTTATTTTTTTTGTAAACTATTTAATGGATATTATTTTATAAAATCTTATTTTTGAGAATGAGGCTTTACACTGAAGTCGAGCAGCTTCAGTCTCCATATGATGCAGAAGAGCATCTCTGGCCTCCTGAAGGGCCTTTTCAGCAGCCGCCTGATGCGGTAAATATTATATATAAAAACAGAACCACGTTTAAAACATAAAAAGCCCAACTATCATTACTAGATTCGCAGGTAAGCGTATCTGATCGCGAGTAATATAGTTGATAACACCAAAATTATACATGTTTTGGTCGAACGTAATTGCATGACTTTACCCCATTTCTCACCCGTTTATGATCATTTCATGCACCAAATGAGCTTATTATTGTTTGTGAAGGATTTGGAGGCCGTGGAACGGAAAAGTACGAAAAAAAGACGAGAAAACGTGAAAAATGCACAAAGTCAACACAGGAGACACTTGGCGTTCGTGAGATTCCAAATCTGGCGCCGCCAGATTCGACTGAATTGAAGATTAGGGTTAACTAAGTGTCTGGCGTTGCCAAACCAGCAGCTTGGCGATCGCTAGATGGCCCCTGGACGTTTTCCTTTAAATATCAGCCTCCTCCTTTAGTCCAGGACACGTTGGATACAGGTTCGATACACGAGAGAAGTACGGGATACGAGGAGGAACAAGAGTGAGAGTACGAAAGGTGCCGATACGCTGCGAGATTCGATCTCCGATCATCTATCGTTGTATTGTCGGTATCATGTCGATGTCTACTTTTGTTTTCTTTTTCATTATGCGTAGTGAGTAGTTTTTAGTAGTAGTGCTTATCATGGTCGATGAACCTTTATGGATGATACTTTTGTGATTAATGTGTACTGGTTTGTTTTGATTAATTGAATGTGTAATATGGTTCTTTTCTGATTGATAGTGTTTTTGCAATTTGAATTCAATTGGTTGGGTGTATTTGTTGGACCAAAACAGATAGACTCCGAAAGGATAAACAACCTACCTTAGCCTGACTTTGGACCAAGAAGTTGTGTTAAGGGGTTACTTGGACCAAGAGTGACCAGATAGTAAAAGAGCCATTGCAATATTGATTAGGAAGGGTTTACCGATTCTAGATTGTGGACCAAACGATTTAGGATTGGGATTAGGAGGACCGTGTCCTAGTCATTAACCATAATCCTCGCATGTTAGGGTGTCCCAGACTTAAATTCCTACAATAGTCAAAACAACCAAACCTTCGACCTATGCAAATCATCCATTTTGGGGATTCACTTCACTTTGATAAGTACTGCTGTTTTTCCTTAATATAATCTTAAATTAATCTTTTAATTGCTTTCTTAGTTTTTACTTAGTTAATTGTCTTTTTAAGTTTTAAAACCTTTTTCATACAAAACCCCCGTTTAGGTTAATTAAACCGATTTAGACTAATAATCTACGATAACATGACCGTTCCCAGTAGTAGATACGATACCTGGAGTTTCCTACACTATATTACTCACGATCAGGTACGCTTGCCTGTATATGTGATAAGACAGTGGCTAGGCATTAGAGGTTAAACTTGTTACGCTTTTTATATACAATAATCACCGCATCAAGTTTTTGGCGCCGTTGCCGGGGAACAGTAGTTGTTAGATTGTAGTCTTAATTAGTTTTGTTAATCGATCCTTGTGAAGGATTCTGTCCCTTGCAAGTTTTTCGCTTTCTAGTTTAATTAGTTATTTCTATCTTTATTTTTATTTTATCTCTTTGTTTCCCGCAAGTTGCCCGTAACCGTTTTTTGTGATTTCAGTCACGGCAGACTGGTTAGAGCCATTTGAGGAGCCGGAGAGAGAGTTTAGAAAAAGAAACAAAAAGAAGTCAGAAGCCAACAAAGTTCGCCCGAGAGCTTTGATTTTTGAGATGGGAGACGAGGCACCAATGTGGACTGCCAGGAGAGCCGCTCCAACAGTACCCACCAATCCAATCACGAAGCCGAACCTGAACAAAGAAATCCCGGGGAAGCTCCTACACATGATCAAGGATCTTACCTTCGACGGGAAAAACGATAGCAATCCTATCGTTCACATGGAGAACTTCGTGGATATTTGTGATCTGTTCAAAACAGAGGCAGACCGGGATGATGCAATTCGTCTTCGGGTCTTCCCTCTAATGCTTACCGGAGAAGCTAGGGCTTGGTTGCGATCCTTAGAGCCAAGTTCGATTACTACATGGGAAGGACTTCGTTCAAAGTTCCTTTCCCGATTCTTTCCACCATCCAAAATCGATAAATTGAGAGCCGAGATCCGATCTTTCCAACAACAAGACGGGGAGACCATATCCGAAGCATGGGAATGTTTCAAGCACCTCCTAAACTCGTGCCCGAGTCACGAGTTGAATAAGAGTGAACAGGTTCAAACTTCCTATAGTGGACTTGCTTATTCTTCACGAGCTACTTTGGATTCATCTGCAGGTGGTGTCTTCATGTACAAAACGCCCACGGAAGGTTACAAGCTCCTCGAAGACATGCTCATACATAACATAGATTGGAGGACGGACAAGCGATTGCAAATCCCGAGGATGGCCGGAAAGATATCAACCGACTTCGATTCATCCGATGAACTAGCCGCTATGAAGAACCAACAGGTAAAGTTTGAACGCAAAATAGAAGAACTAATTAAATCTAGTCATGCTTTGCAGGTTGGATGCGAGGAGTGCAGTGGACCACATTTGACCAAAGATTGCCCGAACAGACCAATGATGACACCCGAGGAGGTGAACTATCTAAACCGAGGCGATTATCAAGGGAGGTGGAACAACAATCGAAACTTCATCCCGATACCTCCCGGTTTCTTTGCACCGACTCAACAGAATCAAAGACCGGATGGAGAGCCACGTGTTTCCATCGAAGATCGGATTGTCCAATTCATGGATGCGCAAAAGAAGCTAAACGATGAGGTAAGTTCAAACTTACGTAATCACCAAAGCACCATCCAGAATTTGGAATTGCAGGTTGGACGTGTTTCGCAAATGCTGAGTGAAAGAACTCAAGGAGAATTACCAACGCAAACACAAGTCAACCCGAAGGTGGAGAATGTGAAGCCGATGCTCATGATGACCGGGGAGCCATCAAAGAAGAAATGGACGGACATCTACACAAAGAAGTACGTGGAAACTGAGAGTGAAAGTGAACCCGATTATGCCACGGACTATGATTCGGAGGGGTTCACCGTGTCATTTGAACACTTAAGACTCAAAGTGCCCGAAGCTTCAAGTGATGATGATAAAGCTTCAAGGAGGAAGATGGAAAGCAAGGTGGATACGCGGAGTTCGTGATTCCAAAGAAAGAAAACAAAGGCAATGAGAAAGAGAAGGAGAAAGCACCGGAGGACGACCTCGTTTACATTGCACCTATCCGACATGATCCAGGGAGTTACAACTAACCTATTTCTTGTCATAAATTCAAAGGTCTTGCTTTAGTGGATTTAGGTGCCGCACTTAATATGATGCCCGTTGGTTTTTGCAGGAAAATGGGAATTACACAGATCCTTCCAACGGACTATCAATACCGAGGCGTGAACGGTTACATGACAAAGCCATTGGGAATAGCGGAAGGAGTCCCGATTCGCATTGGGAAGTTTGTTTATTACACGGACTTCATTGTAGCTAACCTCCCAAAGAACACGGAAATCCCGATAATCCTCGGGAGATCTTTCTTACACACCGCTCAAGTGAATACCGATATGCGCAACTAAGTAACGAGCTTAGGCTATGGAGACAATCGGATTTACTTTGATCCTAACGGAGAGCCGGTTAGACACCTCGATGAACCATACGAGGATCCTTCTTTGCCCTACAAGAAGAGCACGAACCGTCCGTTACTCCTGCATGAGCTTGGAAAGAAAACGGAGGATTATCCGAACCCGATGCACCAAAAGGATCAAAAACTCAAGGAACCGGGATCCTCCAAGAAAGATCACAGAAAGAATAAGGGCTCATCAGCCCGACGTGCCAAGAAATGAGCTGAAAGTGGGGTCGAGCTCTAGACCCATCCAAAAATGAAGCGCTTCTCGGGAGGCAACCCGAGCCTTTTTCGTTCTCTTTCGTTTTTAATGATTTTCGTGTGTGTTTTTATTAATGTTTTCATTTGATATTGCTTAGGTAACCATACGGAGGAGATAGAAACCAAATTCGAGCGAATTCGGAGTGCGATACAGATTTTCAAAAGTTGGAAACAGGGGGCACTTCGCGATCGCCAGATTCCAAATCTGGTGACGCAAAGTTGGTAAGCCACGGTAACAGGTAAAAATTTCGAACCTCGCGACGCGAAGAGAGCCGTTTGGCGACCCTAAACTTTTAAAAAATTAGGGTATTTGGAATATTGCCTGTTTGGCGACGCGAAACCCTGGGTTTCACGACGCGAAGTCGGGACTGACGGTTTTTAAACCTTCTTTTTCTCACTTTTCACAAACACACAAACCTAATTTCTCTTAGGGCCGCCAAACTCTCTCACGTTCTTGCGAAATTCCACCTTCTTAAGCTTCAATTTCATCATTCAACATGAACAAGGTACGTTTACTAACTTTAATTTCGTAAGGATTGCTTGATTTGGTAAATGGAGATCTTGTTTTGGGCATCAATGGTGTTCGTTTGCTTGAATGGAATTAACATTGTTCTTGATACACCATTGATTGTTTAGAGCTCATAGATGAATGCATGCCATATATTGTGATTGAAATCTTGCTTCTAGCATGCTATTTGATTGTTTAATCTAGTGATTGTGGTTAAATGATAAGTGTGGGGATTTTGAGAACACCAAAATCCCCCATTCTTTCTTGATTAGCTAGATTGGTTTGTAATTGTGGTTGAACTAAAAGTTCAAGTGTGGGGATGTTCCACATCCCCTTTGTCCTTTGATTCGTATATGATTGTGATGCTTGAACTTGTTAGTCGTATAGTAATTGTCTCGTTTGGTCTTGATATGAATAAACCTTGTCTTGCATTTATTGGATAAAAATCATCTAAGACAATGGTACTTTGATTTTGTAGAGACAAAAGACCCGCTCTTCTAAGGCCCCCGCAACTAACTTCCATGCACCGGATGGAAGTCATGTTTTCACCTCATTTGCGAGCGACCCGACCTTGAATGCTCGAAAGAGGGAGGAGTATCGGGACATCGTTAACCGACTTCTTCCCCGTCAAGTTCTTATGCCAAAGAGAGTCGATTGGGATCTTCTTCGCTCGATGGGAGTCGAGAACGACATAAAGGCGATTCTTAAGAAACACGCGTATGACAAGCATGGCAATGAGTACTACATATGCCATGCATGGGAGCGAGTTTTCGATATTGCCGAGACCCTCTACCGAGAACTTATCATAGAATTTGTGGCCACGTTTCATTTCGATGCAATCAAAGTGCTTGAGGAATTCCATCAATCGTGCATGACTTTCCAACTCGGTGGGATTTGGAGATCATTATCTTTGGTCGAATTTGCTCTTGCCTTGGGGATATATACCCAATCGGACGTTGATGCTCCCGGATTCGAGGAGTAAATGTGGGCGACTTCAAAGAGACCCGATGAATTTGATCCGCGTTTGGCTTGGTCGATCTTGGGTGATGGTGATTATCATGGCAACCTCAAAGTAAAAGGTTTTCTTGCTTCGTTGGATAGACTTCTACACCGCATGCTCATTCAAGCGGTGAACGCTCGTTCTTCGAGTGAGGAGAAAGTGACCGTGCATGACTTGTGGCTACTTGAGCAACTCTCTACGGATGATAAATATCCGAATGCTCCATATCTTATTGCCGTACAACTCACCAAAGCGAGCGGCTATCGGGATGGAAGTCGTTTGGTCGGGGGCCAATATATTACACGCCTCGCAAAACACTTCGGTATCCTAACCGACGCCGCTATTGCTTCGATGAAGAACCTCGGGGAGATGGGGTTGATCGACATGGACCAACTCCGAGGCATGGGCGTGGCGAGAGTCGAGCAGAGGACCGGTAGGGAGGACAATGCATGGATCTACAACCATCAAGCTTTTGGGAGTCAACCGAGTAGTCAAGCACCAAGGAGCACGCATGAGACTGGCGGAACGAGTGGGGCAAATGTGGGTCAACAACCGGCGGATTGGACGGCGTATTCGGGTTACCAAGACTTGAGTAACCAACTCTCGGAGATGTCACTTTCTTATGGCCGGCATCAACAGCACATGGAGTACAACACAGTGGAGGCTCTTCACCAAGCCAACTGGCAAAGTGGAGTGATAAACCAGATGGCTTCCCACTTCGGTATTCAACCGAATACCGCTTATGCTCCATCTCCATATTGGCCATACTCCGAGGATGCTCCGCTCGGTTATCCGACTTACGAGGATTGGCAAAACCAACCTCGTGGCCCTTATTGATCTCTCTCTTTTATCTCCTTTATTCGATATGGTCGTTTGAGACAATTTTGTTTTAAACTGCGTGGTTGTTTGGTTTGGTTTGTTGAACAATTTTTTTTGTTTGGTTTGTTTAGGATATTAAGTACTTTTAATAGTTTGGTTTGGTTTTATTTTAGCTAGTTCGTTTTTACTTTTTCTTTTTCTTTTTGGTAGATACAGAGGTCTTTGATCTATGATCGAGCACGATTTTTTGGACTACTCTCTCAGATCAGAACATATTTCGTCACATAACCCGGGAAGTTTCTCTTTTTCCCAATTACTCCTTAATTGTGTTAATTGTTGCATTGAGGACACTGCAAATTTTAAGTGTGGGAGGGGGTTATGTAGACTTATCTGTTTAAATGGGTTCACTTTTTGCTTATGGATTGTCGTTTTTCAAAATTTTGAAAGCTTTGAGATTTGACCTCGATTTTTTTTTCGAAATCTGAGACTGAGTTGCTTGCATAGGAGAACACTGAATAGGATTAGTTCAGTAAAAGGATGCCTTGGAATACTGATTACCATGAGTGCCTCACCCAATTCCTTTGAGAGTTTGAGCCTTAATTGTTATCTATTTCGTGAGGAATACCGACTCTGACCCAAGGTAGAACTTGTCATTTGAATGCTTGTCGAAACCACATAAGAGAAGTATTTATCACCATTGCACTGATAGAGGCCTTCTTTTCTAACCCTTTTAGCCTTCGTCAGATAACCTCATCTTAAGGTTATTTTATTTGCCTACCCTTTAATTGAAAAGTGTTCACCTTTAACACTTTATCCCTTGAAACCATTTTGAGCTTTAGCCTTTTCATTTGTTACCCATTATACACTTTATCCTTGAGCCTAATTGTTTTATCTATCTTTTGGCCGTGACTTAAATTTGAATCTTGAGATGTTTTGATCCAGTTTTTCATATCTGACAGTTTTTATGGTTTGTGTGTGACGCTAGCTCACTAAGCGTTTTTCGCTTACCCAATAGTTGTTATCCTTTTTCAAGTGCCGTTTCGGCTAAGGATAAGGGCAAAGCTCCAATGTGACTCTGAGATGATGATTCCGACGACATTTGACTTTTGTCATATTTATTTATTAATTCGTTAAAATTGGGTTTTTGATGGACTTTTAACTAAATGTTGGATTTGAAAGTTTTAGACCTTTGATTTATTTTTTTTTTGTAAACTATTTAATGGATATTATTTTATAAAATCTTATTTTTGAGAATGAGGCTTTACACTGAAGTCGAGCAGCTTCAGTCTCCATATGATGCAGAAGAGCATCTCTGGCCTCCTGAAGGGCCTTTTCAGCAGCCGCCTGATGCGGTAAATATTATATATAAAAACAGAACCACGTTTAAAACATAAAAAGCCCAACTATTATTACTAGATTCGCAGGTAAGCGTATCTGATCGCGAGTAATATAGTTGATAACACCAAAATTATACATGTTTTGGTCGAACGTAATTGCATGACTTTACTCCATTTCTCACCCGTTTATGATCATTTCATGCACTAAATGAGCTTATTATTGTTTGTGAAGGATTTGGAGGCCGTGGAACGGAAAAGTACGAAAAAAAGACGAGAAAACGTGAAAAATGCACAAAGTCAACACAGGAGACACTTGGCGTTCGTGAGATTCCAAATCTGGCGCCGCCAGATTCGACTGAATTGAAGATTAGGGTTAACTAAGTGTCTGGCGTTGCCAAACCAGCAGCTTGGCGATCGCTAGATGGCCCCTGGACGTTTTCCTTTAAATATCAGCCTCCTCCTTTAGTCCAGGACACGTTGGATACAGGTTCGATACACGAGAGAAGTACGGGATACGAGGAGGAACAAGAGTGAGAGTACGAAAGGTGCCGATACGCTGCGAGATTCGATCTCCGATCATCTATCGTTGTATTGTCGGTATCATGTCGATGTCTACTTTTGTTTTCTTTTTCATTATGCGTAGTGAGTAGTTTTTAGTAGTAGTGCTTATCATGGTCGATGAACCTTTATGGATGATACTTTTGTGATTAATGTCTACTGGTTTGTTTTGATTAATTGAATGTGTAATATGGTTCTTTTCTGATTGATAGTGTTTTTGCAATTTGAATTCAATTGGTTGGGTGTATTTGTTGGACCAAAACAGATAGACTCCGAAAGGATAAACAACCTACCTTAGCCTGACTTTGGACCAAGAAGTTGTGTTAAGGGGTTACTTGGACCAAGAGTGACCAGATAGTAAAAGAGCCATTGCAATATTGATTAGGAAGGGTTTACCGATTCTAGATTGTGGACCAAACGATTTAGGATTGGGATTAGGAGGACCGTGTCCTAGTCATTAACCATAATCCTCGCATGTTAGGGTGTCCCAGACTTAAATTCCTACAATAGTCAAAACAACGAAACCTTCGACCTATGCATATCATCCATTTTGGGGATTCACTTCACTTTGATAAGTACTGCTGTTTTTCCTTAATATAATCTTAAATTAATCTTTTAATTGCTTTCTTAGTTTTTACTTAGTTAATTGTCTTTTTAAGTTTTAAAACCTTTTTCATACAAAACCCCCGTTTAGGTTAATTAAACCGATTTAGACTAATAATCTACGATAACATGACCGTTCCCAGTAGTAGATACGATACCTGGAGTTTCCTACACTATATTACTCACGATCAGGTACGCTTGCCTGTATATGTGATAAGACAGTGGCTAGGCATTAGAGGTTAAACTTGTTACGCTTTTTATATACAATAATCACCGCATCAAGTTTTTGGCGCCGTTGCCGGGGAACAGTAGTTGTTAGATTGTAGTCTTAATTAGTTTTGTTAATCGATCCTTGTGAAGGATTCTGTCCCTTGCAAGTTTTTCGCTTTCTAGTTTAATTAGTTATTTCTATCTTTATTTTTATTTTATCTCTTTGTTTCCCGCAAGTTGCCCGTAACCGTTTTTGTGATTTCAGTCACGGCAGACTGGTTAGAGCCATTTGAGGAGCCGGAGAGAGAGTTTAGAAAAAGAAACAAAAAGAAGTCAAAAGCCAACAAAGTTCGCCCGAGAGCTTTGATTTTTGAGATGGGAGACGAGGCACCAATGTGGACTGCCAGGAGAGCCGCTCCAACAGTACCCAGCAATCCAATCACGAAGCCGAACCTGAACAAAGAAATCCCGGGGAAGCTCCTACACATGATCAAGGATCTTACCTTCGACGGGAAAAACGATAGCAATCCTATCGTTCACATGGAGAACTTCGTGGATATTTGTGATCTGTTCAAAACAGAGGCAGACCGGGATGATGCAATTCGTCTTCGGGTCTTCCCTCTAATGCTTACCGGAGAAGCTAGGGCTTGGTTGCGATCATTAGAGCCAAGTTCGATTACTACATGGGAAGGACTTCGTTCAAAGTTCCTTTCCCGATTCTTTCCACCATCCAAAATCGATAAATTGAGAGCCGAGATCCGATCTTTCCAACAACAAGACGGGGAGACCATATCCGAAGCATGGGAATGTTTCAAGCACCTCCTAAACTCGTGCCCGAGTCACGAGTTGAATAAGAGTGAACAGGTTCAAACTTCCTATAGTGGACTTGCTTATTCTTCACGAGCTACTTTGGATTCATCTGCAGGTGGTGTCTTCATGTACAAAACGCCCACGGAAGGTTACAAGCTCCTCGAAGACATGCTCATACATAACATAGATTGGAGGACGGACAAGCGATTGCAAATCCCGAGGATGGCCGGAAAGATATCTACCGACTTCGATTCATCCGATGAACTAGCCGCTATGAAGAACCAACATGTAAAGTTTGAACGCAAAATAGAAGAACTAATTAAATCTAGTCATGCTTTGCAGGTTGGATGCGAGGAGTGCAGTGGACCACATTTGACCAAAGATTGCCCGAACAGACCAATGATGACACCCGAGGAGGTGAACTATCTTAACCGAGGCGATTATCAAGGGAGGTGGAACAACAATCGAAACTTCATCCCGATACCTCCCGGTTTCTTTGCACCGACTCAACAGAATCAAAGACCGGATGGAGAGCCACGTGTTTCCATCGAAGATCGGATTGTCCAATTCATGGATGCGCAAAAGAAGCTAAACGATGAGGTAAGTTCATACTTACGTAATCACCAAAGCACCATCCAGAATTTGGAATTGCAGGTTGGACGTGTTTCGCAAATGCTGAGTGAAAGAACTCAAGGAGAATTACCAACGCAAACACAAGTCAACAGGAAGGTGGAGAATGTGAAGCCGATGCTCATGATGACCGGGGAGCCATCAAAGAAGAAATGGACGGACATCTACACATAGAAGTACGTGGAAACTGAGAGTGAAAGTGAACCCGATTATGCCACGGACTATGATTCGGAGGGGTTCACCGTGTCATTTGAACACTTAAGACTCAAAGTGCCCGAAGCTTCAAGTGATGATGATAAAGCTTCAAGGAGGAAGATGGAAAGCAAGGTGGATACGCGGAGTTCGTGATTCCAAAGAAAGAAAACAAAGGCAATGAGAAAGAGAAGGAGAAAGCACCGGAGGACGACCTCGTTTACATTGCACCTATCCGACATGATCCAGGGAGTTACAACTAACCTATTTCTTGTCATAAATTCAAAGGTCTTGCTTTAGTGGATTTAGGTGCCGCACTTAATATGATGCCCGTTGGTTTTTGCAGGAAAATGGGAATTACACAGATCCTTCCAACGGACTATCAATACCGAGGCGTGAACGGTTACATGACAAAGCCATTGGGAATAGCGGAAGGAGTCCCGATTCGCATTGGGAAGTTTGTTTATTACACGGACTTCATTGTAGCTAACCTCCCAAAGAACACGGAAATCCCGATAATCCTCGGGAGATCTTTCTTACACACCGCTCAAGTGAATACCGATATGCGCAACTAAGTAACGAGCTTAGGCTATGGAGACAATCGGATTTACTTTGATCCTAACGGAGAGCCGGTTAGACACCTCGATGAACCATACGAGGATCCTTCTTTGCCCTACAAGAAGAGCACGAACCGTCCGTTACTCCTGCATGAGCTTGGAAAGAAAACGGAGGATTATCCGAACCCGATGCACCAAAAGGATCAAAAACTCAAGGAACCGGGATCCTCCAAGAAAGATCACAGAAAGAATAAGGGCTCATCAGCCCGACGTGCCAAGAAATGAGCTGAAAGTGGGGTCGAGCTCTAGACCCATCCAAAAATGAAGCGCTTCTCGGGAGGCAACCCGAGCCTTTTTCGTTCTCTTTCGTTTTTAATGATTTTCGTGTGTGTTTTTATTAATGTTTTCATTTGATATTGCTTAGGTAACCATACGGAGGAGATAGAAACCAAATTCGAGCGAATTCGGAGTGCGATACAGATTTTCAAAAGTTGGAAACAGGGGGCACTTCGCGATCGCCAGATTCCAAATCTGGTGACGCAAAGTTGGTAAGCCACGGTAACAGGTAAAAATTTCGAACCTCGCGACGCGAAGAGAGCCGTTTGGCGACCCTAAACTTTTAAAAAATTAGGGTATTTGGAATATTGCCTGTTTGGCGACGCGAAACCCTGGGTTTCACGACGCGAAGTCGGGACTGACGGTTTTTAAACCTTCTTTTTCTCACTTTTCACAAACACACAAACCTAATTTCTCTTAGGCGCCGCCAAACTCTCTCACGTTCTTGCGAAATTCCACCTTCTTAAGCTTCAATTTCATCATTCAACATGAACAAGGTACGTTTACTAACTTTAATTTCGTAAGGATTGCTTGATTTGGTAAATGGAGATCTTGTTTTGGGCATCAATGGTGTTCGTTTGCTTGAATGGAATTAACATTGTTCTTGATACACCATTGATTGTTTAGAGCTCATAGATGAATGCATGCCATATATTGTGATTGAAATTTTGCTTCTAGCATGCTATTTGATTGTTTAATCTAGTGATTGTGGTTAAATGATAAGTGTGGGGATTTTGAGAACACCAAAATCCCCCATTCTTTCTTGATTAGCTAGATTGGTTTGTAATTGTGGTTGAACTAAAAGTTCAAGTGTGGGGATGTTCCACATCCCCTTTGTCCTTTGATTCGTATATGATTGTGATGCTTGAACTTGTTAGTCGTATAGTAATTGTCTCGTTTGGTCTTGATATGAATAAACCTTGTCTTGCATTTATTGGATAAAAATCATCTAAGACAATGGTACTTTGATTTTGTAGAAACAAAAGACCCGCTCGTCTAAGGCCCCCGCAACTAACTTCCATGCACCGGATGGAAGTCATGTTTTCACCTCGTTTGCGAGCGACCCGACCTTGAATGCTCGAAAGAGGGAGGAGTATCGGGACCTCGTTAACCGACTTCTTCCCCGTCAAGTTCTTATGCCAAAGAGAGTCGATTGGGATCTTCTTCGCTCGATGGGAGTCGAGAACGACATAAAGGCGATTCTTAAGAAACACGCGTATGACGAGCATGGCAATGAGTACTACATATGCCATGCATGGGAGCGAGTTTTCGATATTGCCGAGACCCTCTACCGAGAACTTATCATAGAATTTGTGGGCACGTTTCATTTCGATGCAATCAAAGTGCTTGAGGAATTCCATCAATCGTGCATGACTTTCCGACTCGGTGGGATTTGGAGATCATTATCTTTAGTCGAATTTGCTCTTGCCTTGGGGATATATACCCAATCGGACGTTGATGCTCCCGGATTCGAGGAGTACATGTGGGCGACTTCAAAGAGACCCGATGAATTTGATCCGCGTTTGGCTTGGTCGATCTTGGGTGATGGTGATTATCATGGCAACCTCAAAGTAAAAGGTTTTCTTGCTTCGTTGGATAGACTTCTACACCGCATGCTCATTCAAGCGGTGAACGCTCGTTCTTCGAGTGAGGAGAAAGTGACCGTGCATGACTTGTGGCTACTTGAGCAACTCTCTACGGATGATAAATATCCGAATGCTCCATATCTTATCGCCGTACAACTCACCAAAGCGAGCGGCTATCGGGATGGAAGTCGTTTGGTCGGGGGCCAATATATTACACGCCTCGCAAAACACTTCGGTATCCTAACCGACGCCGCTATTGCTTCGATGAAGAACCTCGGGGAGATGGGGTTGATCGACATGGACCAACTCCGAGGCATGGGCGTGGCGAGAGTCGAGCAGAGGACCGGTAGGGAGGACAATGCATGGATCTACAACCATCAAGCTTTTGGGAGTCAACCGAGTAGTCAAGCACCAAGGAGCACGCATGAGACTGGCGGAACTAGTGGGGCAAATGTGGGTCAACAACCGGCGGATTGGACGACGTATTCGGGTTACCAAGACTTGAGTAACCAACTCTCGGAGATGTCACTTTCTTATGGCCGGCATCAACAGCACATGGAGTACAACACAGTGGAGGCTCTTCACCAAGCCAACTGGCAAAGTGGAGTGATAAACCAGATGGCTTCCCACTTCGGTATTCAACCGAATACCGCTTATGCTCCATCTCCATATTGGCCATACTCCGAGGATGCTCCGCTCGGTTATCCGACTTACGAGGATTGGCAAAACCAACCTCGTGGCCCTTATTGATCTCTCTCTTTTATCTCCTTTATTCGATATGGTTGTTTGAGACAATTTTGTTTTAAACTGCGTGGTTGTTTGGTTTGGTTTGTTGAACAATTTTTTTTTGTTTGGTTTGTTTAGGATATTAAGTACTTTTAATAGTTTGGTTTGGTTTTGATTTTAGCTAGTTCGTTTTTACTTTTTCTTTTTCTTTTTGGTAGATACAGAGGTCTTTGATCTATGATCGAGCACGATTTTTTGGACCACTCTCTCAGATCAGAACATATTTCGTCACATAACCCGGGAAGTTTCTCTTTTTCCCAATTACTCCTTAATTGTGTTAATTGTTGCATTGAGGACACTGCAAATTTTAAGTGTGGGAGGGGGTTATGTAGACTTATCTGTTTAAATGGGTTCACTTTTTGCTTATGGATTGTCGTTTTTCAAAATTTTGAAAGCTTTGAGATTTGACCTCGATTTTTTTTTTCGAAATCTGAGACTGAGTTGCTTGCATAGGAGAACACTGAATAGGATTAGTTGAGTAAAAGGATGCCTTGGAATACTGATTACCATGAGTGCCTCACCCAATTCCTTTGAGAGTTTGAGCCTTAATTGTTATCTATTTCGTGAGGAATACCGACTCTGACCCAAGGTAGAACTTGTCATTTGAATGCTTGTCGAAACCACATAAGAGAAGTATTTATCACCATTGCACTGGTAGAGGCCTTCTTTTCTAACCCTTTTAGCCTTCGTCAGATAACCTCATCTTAAGGTTATTTTATTTGCCTACCCTTTAATTGAAAAGTGTTCACCTTTAACACTTTATCCCTTGAAACCATTTTGAGCCTTAGCCTTTTCATTTGTTACCCATTATACACTTTATCCTTGAGCCTAATTGTTTTATCTATCTTTTGGCCGTGACTTAAATTTGAATCTTGAGATGTTTTGATCCAGTTTTTCATATCTGACAGTTTTTATGGGATTGAGATTTAAAAGAGCCCAAAAGCAACATAGTTGCTGCTCTGAAAAAAAAGAGAGAAAAGAAAGAGAGAAAATATTTGAGACTCAAAAAGAAAAGAAATATCAAAAGAGTCGAGAATACAAAAAGAAAAGAATGAGAGCTGAAAAGATTGAAAAAGAATTTGTGCCCCAAATAAGCCATAGGCTTAGGCCAATTCTAAAAGAAAGAGAATGCTCATCTCAAAAGCTTCACTGTTTGAAAGTCAGACTGTTTCACTGTTTGGATCATTACTGATTGAGTTTTCAAATTTTTGTTGCAATAACCTTAGTCACTTATATATCCTTTATCCTACCCTTAACCCTTAGCCTAACATTACAACCCTGAAGACCTCTTGACGGTTGACAACTTCTCAGCGGTGGAGATTAGATTTGATGATAAGCTTATGCATGCGGGAATTAGTCGAGTATTGGTGTGATCACTTACATATACACTTTTACCCCCGAGAGATACACTTTATATTATGTAAGGGTAAAAGGTTGGCCTTGGTATCCGATTACTTGATGAGTCTTGTTTGTGTGTTCGATTATGTAAGTATGCTTTGTTGTTTTTGATGATCTTGGGTGGAGATAATTTTGGAGTTATCTTTCTTATTTTTCAGTCTTTTGATTGAGGACAATCAAAGCTTAAGTGTGGGGATTTTGATAACACCAAAATTATACATGTTTTGGTCGAACGTAATTGCATGACTTTACCCCATTTCTCACCCGTTTATGATCATTTCATGCACTAAATGATCTTATTATTGTTTGTGAAGGATTTGGAGGCCGTGGAACAGAAAAGTACGAAAAAAAGGCGAGAAAACGTGAAAAATGCACAAAGTCAACACAGGAGACAGTTGGTGTTCGCGAGATTCCAAATCTGGCACCGCCAGATTCGAATGAATTGAAGATTAGGGTTAATTAAGTGTCTGGCGTCGCCAAACCAGCAGCTTGGCGATCGCCAGATGGCCCCTGGACGTTTTCCTTTAAATATCAGCCTCCTCCTTTAGTCCAGGACACGTTGGATACAGGTTCGATACACGAGAGAAGTACGGGATACGAGGAGGAACAAGAGTGAGAGTACGAAAGGTGCCGATACGCTACGAGATTCGATCTCCGATCATCTATCGTTGTATTGTCGGTATCATGTCGATGTCTACTTTTGTTTTCTTTTTCATTATGCGTAGTGAGTAGTTTTTAGTAGTAGTGCTTATCATAGTCGATGAACCTTTATGGATGATACTTTTGTGATTAATGTTTACTGGTTTGTTTTGATTAATTGAATGTGTACTATGGTTCTTTTCTGATTGATAGTGTTTTGGCAATTTGAATTCAATTGGTTAGGTGTATTTGTTGGACCAAAACAGATAGACTCCGAAAGGATAAACAACCTACCTTAGCCTGACTTTGGACCAAGAAGTTGTGTTAAGGGATTACTTGGACCAAGAGTGACCAGATAGTAAAAGAGCCATTGCAATATTGATTAGGAAGGGTTTACCGATTCTAGATTGTGGACCAAACGATTTAGGATTGGGATTAGGAGGACCGTGTCCTAGTCATTAATCATAATCCTCGCATGTTAGGGTGTCCCAGACTTAAATTCCTACAATAGTCAAAACAACCAAACCTTCGACCTATGCATATCATCCATTTTGGGGATTCACTTCACTATGATAAGTACTGCTGTTTGTCCTTAATATAATCTTAAATTAATCTTTTAATTGCTTTCTTAGTTTTAACTTAGTTAATTTTCTTTTTAAGTTTTAAAACCTTTTTCATACAAAACCCCCCTTTAGGTTAATTAAACCGATTTAGACTAATAATCTACGATAACTTGACCGTTCCCAGTGGTAGATACGATACCTAGACGTTCCTACACTATATTACTCACGATCAGGTATGCTTGCCTGTATATGTGGTAAGACGGTGGCTAGGCATTAGAGGTTAAAACTTGTTACGCTTTTTATATACAATAATTACCGCATCAATAGTGTAGGAAAGTCCAGGTATCTTTCTTACCACTGGGAACGGTCAAGTTATTTGATGAAAACCGTTTTAAGTCTAATCAATAAAAAAGGGGGGTTTTATGAAAGAAGTTTGAGTAAACTAAAATACTGAGAGGAAAACAATTAACAAACTAAAACTGAATTAAAACTTATAAAGACAAACTAGTACTTATTATGGTTACGGAGATTCCTCTTGTGGATGATTCATGAATATTATCAAAAGGTATAGTTTAGTTGGTTATTGTAACAATTTAAGCCCAAGAACCCTAACATGCATATTTGATACTATCAACCAGGTTGGTCTCCCGACCCAATTATAGGGGCTGGTTGTCAAGCAGTCTAGTAAAAGTTATCCTATTCAATGCTATGTTGTGGGACCCTACATTCCCGTCTACTCTCGGTCCAAGTGGACTACTTACCCAAACTTTCCGCGTCACCGGAATGAAAGATAAGGGAGATTGATTAACCTGTCTATTTGGAGAACAAACACACCCAATCAATGACTGCAAGTAGCCATAGTTTAAACATTGAATTACGAGTCAAAGATAAACATTCAATACACCAAACAAAACTAACATACATTAAAAGCAAAAATAAATCATCCAACAAGATTCATCAATCCATAATAAGCCCTAAATTAAAGTACTCACTAATCGTAACTAAAAAAGAAAATAAGACTAAGTAGAAAGACATTATACAGACCGTACAGCATGGGATGACCGAGTACCGGCTAAACGTCTCCGGGTTAGGATCGTATCACGCTGATGGCTCATATAAGACTCTCTATGACTCTAAACTACTGAATTTCTATTCTACTAAGTTTATTACTGAATTTTCGACTCTGGTAGCTCATGTCTCAAACAGTGGGATGAAGCCTGTAATTATAATGCTGAAAACGGCCCACTTCGCGTTCGCTAAGAGGCTACTTTGCGGCACGAAGTGAGAAACTAGTCCCTTATATCCGTTTTTTGCTCAATCTGGAAACTTGGGGGTAAAAGTGTATATACGAAGTGTATCACTTGGGGGTAAAAGTGTATATACGAAGTGATCACACCTATACTCGACCAAGTCCTGCATGCATTAGCTTGTTACCGAATCTAATCTCCACCACTGAGAAGTTGTCAACCGTCAATAGGACTTAAGGGTTGTAACGTTAGGCTAAGGGTTAAGGGTAGGATAAATGATATTTGAGTGACTAAGGGTGGTAACAAAAACTTGAAAGACTTAATTAGTAATGATCCAGGCATCAAGAATTATCTGACTTTTATGCACTTTCCACTTGGGACGAGCATTCTCTTTTTCTCTCTTTTCTTTAGAATTGGCCTAAGCATATTGCTTATTTGGGGCTCAAATTCTTTTTCTTTCTTTCTTCGACTCTTTTGATATTTTCTTTTCTTTTAAGTCGGTTTTGATTTTCTTTTTCTTTTTTTTCCTTTTCTACTCCTTTTTTTCTTTTTCATGCTCTTTCTCAATCCCTTTCTTTTTATCAGATTTTGAAAAATATGGATCAAACTTCTCAAGCTTTCAAATTTAAGTTACGGCCAAAAGATAAGATAAAAGATAATGGGCTAAAGGATATACAGTAGGTAAAGAAATGAAAGGCTAAGGCTCAAAAACGTTTCAAGGGATAAAGTGTTATAAGGTGAACACTTTCAATTATTGGATAGGCAAATTAAATAACCTTATGATGAGGTTATCCAACGAAGGCTAATAAGGGTTGAAACGAAGGCCTCTATCAGTGCAATGGTGATAAATAATTCTCTTTTGTGGTCTCAACAAGAATTCAAGGTGACAATTTCTACCTAGGGTCAAAATCGGTATCCTCACAGAAATGAATAGATGTAAATAATGCAGGCTCAAACTCTCAAAGGAATGGGTGAGACACTCATGGTAATGGGTATTTGAAGGCATTACTCTACTCATCTAACCTTATGTAGCGTTATCCTATGAAAGCATCTAAGGTTTCAAACAATCTCAAATTTCGAAAATATTGGGGTTAAATTTCAAAGCTTTAAAAAATTTGAAAAACGACAAATCATAAGCATAAGTTAACCCAACAATTAAACAATTAAGTCTACTTAACCCCTTCCCCACACTTAAAATTTGCAGTGCCCTCAATGCAACAATTATTTCCATCAGTGAAAGTATCCGAAACCGTAAGC
This sequence comes from Centaurea solstitialis, assembly GCA_030169165.1. NCBI lineage: Eukaryota > Viridiplantae > Streptophyta > Magnoliopsida > Asterales > Asteraceae > Centaurea > Centaurea solstitialis. The sequence continues at coordinate 54,030,653 of CM058045.1, read as the reverse complement.
GGTGCATGATCATCACAGGCTGTAACTATTACCAAAACAAAAACAAAAAGTGAAAGACAAACTAAAGCATAAAATCAAATATTACCAATCCTAGGCAAACAATTAAAACATGTCTAAACAAACCACACAAACAAAAAAATAAAATTTTCTAAACAACCCAATCGAATAACTAAAAAGATAAGAGATCAAGGATAAATAGGGGCCACAAGGATAATTTCTCCATTCCTCGAAAGATGGATAACCGGGCGAACTCTCCTCGGAAAACGGCCATCAGAGCATACGGAGGATCTACCAGAAGGCCAAAGTGGGTCGCCATTTGGTAAAGCACCCCACTTTGCCATTTCGCTTGATGAAGCGTCTCCGTGGAGTTGTACTCCATCCGTTGTTAATATCGGCCATAAGAGATGGACATATCCGTGAGTTGTTGGTTCAATCCTTGATAGCTCGTGTACGCGTTCCAATCCTCCGGTTCTTCCGTCGCTTTCGCCCCACTCGAAGTACCACCATGCTCGACCGTTCTCCCCCTCCGTGCTTGGGCTTGCGGATGCTCCTCCCACTGGTACCGAACTCCGTACCTTGTTTGAAACGCTTTCACCACTCCCATTCCCCAAAGTTGGTCCATATCAATCAAACCCATCTCACCCAAATTCGTCATCGAAGCTAAGGCACCCAGAGTATCGGCCCCCATTCATTTTCCTTCCACCCCTATATCCACCCGCCTTTGACAGTTGTATGGCGATGATATAGTGGGCATTCGGGTAGTGAGCATCCATCGTGATTTCATTGAGTAGCCAAATATCGTAAGTGGGAATCTTCTCCTTGCTAGAAAAGCGCGAATTCACCGCATGCACCAGCATGCGGTGGAGGAGTCCATCGGGTTTCTTAGAGGTCGCCACCATATATTCCTCAAAACCATGATCATCGATCTCAGCTTGAGTGTAAATACCCAACGCCACACCAAAGTCAGCCAACGAGAGGGATAGCCAAATCCCGCTGAGACGTAATGTAATGCAAATCTCACAGCTATCCTCCGTAGCTTTGGTGGCATTAAACACAAATGTGGCTACAAACTCCAAGATGAGGTCCCGATATAGCGATTCACTAATCTCGAACACCCGCTCCCATGCCTTGCAAATTTAGTACTCGTACCCATTCTCGCCAAGGGCATGTTTCTCAAGAATCGCCCAGATACGGTTGTCAACTCCCAAGGCTTGGAGAAGATCCCAATCGGTCCTTCTCGGGATGACAATTTGGCATGGAGTTATCCGGTTCAACGTATCCCGGTACTTAGTTCGTTTGTGGGCATTCAAAGTCGGATCGTTCATGAAATAGGTGAAGGCATGGCTTCCATCCGGTGCCCAGTAGTTCACATTGGGCGCAGTGCGGAAGCGGTTCTTGCTCTCTACAAAATCAAATAATCATGTCTTAGTCTAATGTATACGAATAAAGCATCACAACATGATTACTAGTCCAATTAACTCAACAAGAACAAAATCAACATAGCTAGAGATTCAAGTTTATACCATATGCACATGTGAATAACCAAATGGGAAATTGAAAATCCCCACACTTGAATCTCAAGCCAATCCAAAATCAACTAAACCACAATCCTAATATGGTAAAAATAAGAGTTTGGGGAATTTTGGAAGAATCCCCACATTTAGAATGCAGGTACAACCATATTGGACAATTTTACCAACATCAAATCTACCCCAAATCCAAGTACATTGCCATCCTCATGTTATCGACAATTAAAGTACAATTTCAATTGCTTACATGCTATTATGAAACAAGAACAAACATAATATAGCAACCCTAACATAAAGCAACCAAATCAAAGCAATTGTATCAATCTAGTATCCTTGCGACAAAATCCAACTAGAAGATTGTAAGGAACATACCTTTGGTGCCATTGACTCAAGAAATTGATGAACAAAAATTCGATATTTCGCGTTGGGGAGGTAGACTTTTGCGGAACCAAGAGAGTATTAGGGTTATTGTGTTTGCAAAAGTGAAAAATAAGGCTTAAAAATCCCGTCAGTGCCGATTTCGTGCCACGAAGCCTAAGGCTTCACGTACTTGAAGTCTCTGTAATTCGAAAATAACACCCTAGTAACTTCTTTCGCTCCGCTAAGCTGCTACCTTCAAGCCGCGAGATTCGAAAATTTTACCTGGTATCACACAATATGTTAGGACATAAAATGTCCTAATATGTGAGAGTTTTATAAAGAATCAATTTTGTGTAAATAATAGAGTGTGAGGGTTAAATGTGAAAATATTGTATAGATAGAGGGGCTTATGTGTAGAGGTATATATAGAGATGGAGTGGCAATTGAGAGAGTTATGCGAGTCGTCTAAGAGAGCTTGTGTGTGTTTTCCAAGGTGTTCTTTGTACGTAGTTCCACCATGGATGAATAAATGAAGCTTTCAATTCTCAATCTCTCTCTCCTTTTAATTGCTTTGATTTCTTGTTCTAACAAGTGGTATCAGAGCTGGAACGAATTATTCAATTCGTTTCGATCCTTAGAAATCAAGCAATTGGAGGTATTATTTTGGATTTTTTATGTTTGGAGCAAAAATGGTGAATTTTGGATTAATGGTTCAAGATATTGAAGATTTGATGTTTTGGATCTGCATTGCTGTTTGTATGTTGTTAGCTTTGAATTTTTGGTGCTTAAATGTGTAAATTTGATGATTTTTGAGCATAAATTGATGGATTTTCGAGGTTTTGTTCGAAGTTCATCAACAGAGGTCCTCTATGGATGTTTTGGGTGCAGATTCATATGTCTCGAGTCCATATTGTTATGTCTCGAGACTGAAAATGAAAAAAAATCGTTCAGATCTAATGTCTCGAGACCAGATCTGATGTCTCCAGTCCAAAAATGGAAATTTTTGGGTCCAGATCTGATGTCTCGAGACCATTTATGGTAATTCTCGGTCAGATATTAAATGTCTCGAGTCATCTCACAAGAAAAAAATCTCGGTCAGCAGCTATAAAGGTCGGTCAAAGGCTCAATATGCTCGGTCAGCATCTTTATTGTGAGTCAATGCTCGGTCAACATTTTTAAGCTCGGTCAGCATCTCGAGACTCCTAATGACCGCGTTTCTGACGTGGAATCCATGTCTCGAGACTACCATGTCATCTCGAGTCCATTACATGGCGTCATCTGATTGGTAGGAGGCATGTGGTGACGTGTGTCTATCGTGTATATTGCGTGTGTTAGCATGTGTTATTATAAGTCAACAAAGTAGAAGTCATGCAGAATACCTCCAGATGTTTGAAGGACATGTCGGTGAGTGAGGAACACTCTGAAAAGTCAACAAGGTGCGTAGAAGGCATATTCAAGCGCGTCAATCTCATGAAATTCATTTTTGAGGCGCGTGGATGTGCATTCCAGCGCATGGAAACGAGTGCATGTATGTATATAATGTTTCGAGGGACGTAGTTCAGCAAATGCAAATGCATGTTTATAGGTATGTCGGCTTGTGAGAGACCAACATATCTCAAGACATGCATGTTCATTTAATATGCACATGCTTCTTTGTATATTTCAAATTTAATGCTTGCAACATGATATTATTGCATGTACACGTGTGTGGCATCCATACAACTCATGCTGACGAGTGATGAGGTTACCGATTCTCTAATGTTACGTGTTTGTTTACGTGATTATGGATACGTGGAGATATATGTCTCGAGACTTCTTGGGCGTATGAAAGCACATGTCTAGCATGAGGAGACGTTCTTTAAAATGTCTCGAGACCCCATATTCTACATGAAGCTGTTGTGTAAAGCTCGTTGAAAATGCTGTAGATGTCTCTAGTCTTCATCCAGTGACGTTTGCAAGCTGATGTTTTTGACATGACGTAATCAGCCTCATTTTGAATCCGCAACGTCTCGTGGGTCTTTATTCACGAGTTCTTATATATATATTTTTTGTAGACATGTGTTGTGCACATGTTTGTGTTTGACTGTTAATTCAAAAAGAGAAAGTATTTCACCGAGCAAATTCAAAGAAAGTGAGTTTCATGTCTCGAGAGTTCCACCTGCGAGCTTGCAAGTGGAGGCATGTAGAAGATTTTTTTGCCAGCTATTCCTTCATGTCTCGAGACTTCTCTCAATGTATGTCACGAGACATATGCATTGCACATGATTTTCAATGAGAATTATTGTTTCGAGAGTTGATTTTCTTGTTTCATGACTTTACAAGATGTAATGTGTCTTGAGCTTTGCACGTGATCAGTTGGTGGCAATTCTTCATGTTTGTAAATGGCTTGAGATTAAAAGAACTTCCTTATCAGAAGTTGTTGACGGGGCATTTATTTGTAGAGCTTCAAATATTATATCCAGTTCAGAATTACTTTTCTAACGCGCGTCAACGATTAATATGATCAATCGAGCTTTCAGATTTATCTAGTTGGGCCTAAATTTCTATTTGGGTCTTGAAGTTCAGGTTGGCTCAAGATTGATCACATAATTTTTTTGTAACGATCCAGATCCAATCCGATTCAATCCAATCCAGTTCCAGTTAGCTTCAGAAATCCATGTGCTTATCTGGCCAATTTTCCATCCCTAATTTTCTAATAGCCCAATAAAAGCCCAAAATTCAATTTTTCATTTCTTGAAAATTGAATTTCTTTCACCCCCATATTAGTTCCAAACCCTTTGAAGTCAAGTCTGATATGTAACGACTTCGGGAAGTCGATGATCGATTTTTGTATTTGGTTGGATTATTCAGAAGGATAGTTTCCTACTTTCTCTAGTTCAGAATCCAATTCACTCCCCCTCGCCAGCTTCAATGAGTGTACGGTTTCCTGTGGGCGGTATTGATCTAACCACTCATTGTCTTCGTGGTTCCTTGCGCTTATCGGCACTGAAGTTTTGATGGTGGTTCTTGTCATCTAGTTGTTTAAGAAGATTAAATCAATTTTTGATTACTGTCTATATCAGAAATTGTTTTGGAAATCGGCTACAGATTGAAATTGAATTTCTCTCATCTCCTCGCTGATCAGATTCTTTGAAGATAAGCCAGTTTTGATATCGCAATTCAGACTGTGGATGATCAGATTTTGTTTTCGGTTGGATTGATTAGACGCCTGAGCTTCTGCAATCATTTTTCTAGAGTTTTTCCTTGTGGGACCTAGACCATTGATTGGTTTCTATCAGTGTTCTAAACTGATCACTAAGAGCGTTGAGAGCTATCCGTCTTTGTTCTAGTTCTTGTGGATGCTTGCTTTTTAAGTGCTTTCTATCATTGTTCTGGCCTGATCAACTAGAATTTTAAGAGTTTGCAATCATTGATCTGGAGTTATGGTTGTGACCTAGACTTTCGAGTGCCAATGATCATCTGTCTTATTGAGAAGGTTGAATCAGAGTTTGGTTGTGTTTCAGTTCTGAAGGTTTTCAGGAAATCGGCTAATTTCTTGATCAGTTGAGAGATTAAAGAAGATATGCATCTCTTTTAGTATCAGCTCCCACTACTTTCATGATCATGGTGTCTCAGTGATCCAAGTTCCTTGAAGTTGTGCACTTGCCAGGCTTAGAGTTCTTGAGTTGCATGTTTTCGGATGTCGAACAGACTCTTCGTTCTTTGATGTTTTTGGATGTCGAACTGTCTCTATCCCACCGGGGGATGCACCAATTTCCTTACAGAGCAACAATTGAGTTCAGAGGCTGATGTTCATTTGATATATGAGTTTGAGAGCTCGTTTTAAGGGGGATCTTGGAATATGCAATGTAGCGGAGCACTACTAAGGTTTTCTTACAGAAGTAGGGGGAGAAAATCAGAGATGCTTCTTTATAAAACTTTAGGGGGAGATTGTTAGGACATAAAATGTCCTACTATGTGAATGTTTTATAAATAATCAATTTTGTGTAAATAATAGAGTGTGAGGGTTAAATGTGAAAATATTGTATAGATAGAGGGGCTTATGTGTAGAGGTATATATAAAGATGGAGTGGCAATTGAGAGAGTTATGAGAGTCGTTTAAAAGAGCTTGTGTGTGTTTTCCAAGGTGTTCTTTGTACTTAGGTCCACCATGGATGAATAAATGAAGCTTTTGATTCTCAATCTCTCTCTCCTCTTAATTGCTTTGATTTCTTGTTCTAATACAATACAAACTTCGCGACGTGAAACTTAAAAGTTCGCATTCGCGGAAGTGTTTCTGTTCCCGTTTTTCAAATTTTGCGTTTCCGGTCGGATTTCCTTGTTCTCGAATTCTGATGACTCGAAATGGTTGTCTAGTCAATAATAAACAAAGAAATTAGTAAAAACACAAAGCAAAATCAAAAATATGAAAAGGGAAGAAATGCTCGGTTGCCTCCCGAGAAATGCTTCATTTTTTAATGAGTCTAGAGCTCGACTCCAGTTTTAGTTCATTCGCACGACTGCCTGACGAGCCCTTCTTTCTATGCCCCTTCTTTGAAGTTCCCGCTCCATTTTCATTTGACGATTCTCCATTTGCTTTCATCGGGTTGACATAATCTTTCGTCTTCTTTGGAGGTTCATGCGGGAGGAGTGGTCGGTTGCATTTAGCTCGGAAGGATTGAGGCAGGTCCTCATACGATATCCAAAACTTTGTGATCGGGTTGCCATTGGGATCAAAGTATATGCGTTTGTCTCCGTGCCCCAAACTCGTCACCTGATGTCGCATGTCAATGTTGACATGCACGGTCTGTAGAAAGGCTCTCCCGAAGATGATAGGGATCTCCGTGTCCTTTGGGAGGTCAGCAACTATGAAGTCCGTGGGGTAGATGATGTACCCAATGCGAATTGGTACGACTTCCGTTATCCCAAGCGGTTTCCTCATGTATCCGTTAATTCACCGATACTGATACGCCGTCGGTTCCAACTTCTTTTTTTTTTAGTTTACTTCAATAAGAAAAAGGCATCGCGTTAAGTGTTGCACTAGAATCCATTATAGCAAGCCCAGAAAATCTATTAAATATTGAAATAGGTAAACTGTAACTCCCCGAATCATGTTTAATTGGTGGGACGTAAGTCAGTTTGTTCTCATCCGCCTTCTCCTTTCCTTTGCTATTGGTCGGAATTATAAATTCTGCGTATCCTCCTTGCTTTCCATCTTCCTCCTCATCATCTAGATATATCGGGTCCTCGATCGTCAAGTCCTCAAGAGAGAAAGTAACGCCTTCCGGAAAGTTTGGGAATTTATGAATTGGAAGATCAGGTCCTAAAGAGATACTCGTGGTTCCTCTTCCGCCCTTTGTGGTGGTTGATTTAGAGCGAAGAACCTGAGAGGTCTTTCGTTGAAGTTTCAATTATTGTTCCACCTCCCCTGCTACTCCCCTCGGTTGAGAAAGTTGACCTCTTCCGGTGTTATCAATGGTTTCTTCAGGCAATCTTTCGTGAGGTGAAGTCTACTTCATTCTTCACAACCAACCTGCAAGGCATGAATAGACTTAATCAGTTCATCAATTTTCTTTTCAGACCTTACCTGTTTGTTCTTCATGGTGACGATTTCATTGGTTGGGTCAAAATCGGTAGAGATTTTCCCGGGCAATTTGGGAATGTGTAAACGCTTATCCTTTCATGGCAGTTTTATACATGAAGACACCCCCGGCGGACGAGTCAAATGTACAATGTGATGAGTAGTCGAGCCCACTATAGAAAGTCGGAACTTGCTCGCTTTTGCTCAATCCGTGACTCGGGCACGAATACATTAAGTGTTTGAATCTCTCCCATTCTTCGGAAATTGTCTCCTCGTCATTTTGTCGAAAAGTGTGGACATCCGCACGTAGTTTCTCGATCTTTGATGGCGGGAAAAATCGGGACATGAATTTGGAAGCTAAGTCTTCCCAAGTGGTGATCGAACTTGGCTCCAACGACCGAACCCACGCCTTAGCTTCTCTAACATGAGTAAGCGGGAACAACTGTAGACGAACGGCATCATCGGCGGTGTTTTCGGTTCTGAATAGATCACAAATATCAATGAAGCTCTCCACGTGTACGACAGGATTGCTATCGCTTTTTCCGTTAAAAGTGAACTAATTTATCATGTGGAGGAATTGGCCTTTGATCTCCTTGTCCAAGTTCGGCTTCATGATCGGTCGGGTTGTAATGGCGGGAGCTGCTCTCCGGTGGTCCACATAGGCTGCTCGTCTCCCATATCGGATTTCAAAGCTCTCTGTAGAACTTTGCCTGATTTGTTTTTCTTTCTAAACTCCCTTTCGGGCTCCGCAAATAGCTCCACTAGTCCTGACGTGAGTTCACTGAAACCACAACCAAAAGATCAAGTGCAACTTGCGGGGTAAAAGGAAATAACAACTAAAAATTAAAAACTGGAAAGCAAAAACTTGCAGGGGATGAAATCCCTCACAAGGATCGATTAACTAAACTACTAAAAGACTTAAATCAAACAAAAAACTACCGTTCCCAGGTAACGGCGCCAAAAACTTGATGCAGTAAATATTATATATAAAAACAAAACCAAGTTTAACCCTTAAAAACCCCAACTATTATTACCACATTCACAGGCAAACATACTTGATCGCGAGTAATAGAGTGTAGGAAAGTCCAAGACTCGTTCTTACCACTGGGAACGGTCAATTTATTTGATGAAAACCTTTTTAGGTCTAATTAATCTAAAAAGGGGGGTTTTATGAAAGCAGTTTGAGTAAACTAAAATACTGAAGAAAAACAATTAACAAACTAAAACTGAATTACAACTTATAAAGACAAACTAGTACTTATTATGGTTACGGAGATTCATCTTGTGGATGATTCATGAATATTATCAAAAGGTATAGTTTAGTTGGTTATTGTAAGAATTTAAGCCGAAGCACCCTAACATGCATATCTGAGATTATCTACTAGGTTCGTCTCCCGGCCCAATTACAGGGACTGGTTTTCAAGCAGTCTAGAAAAAGTCATCCTATTCAGTACTAAGTTGTGGGACCCTACAATCCAGTCTACTCTCGGTCCAAGTGGACTACTTACCTAAACTTTCCACGTCACCAGAATGAAAGATAAGGAGGATTGATTAAGCTGTCTATTTGGAGAACAAACACACCCAATCAACGACTTCGAGTAGCCATAGTTTAAACATTGAATTAGGAGTCAAAGATAAACATTCAATAAACCAAACAAAACTAATATTCATTAAAAGCAAAAATAAATCATCCAACAAGATTCATCAAACCATAATAAGCACTAAATTAGAGTACTAGAGGTCTCAAAACTGAACCTGTAGAAACAAAGTCAGCTAAATGAGCACTAGAGGTCTCAAAAGCTTTCATAGAAGAAGAGATGGTAGTTTTAATGTTAGTATAATTACCTGAGGCTTGGATGGTATCCAAAGGAGTACCATTCTCATTCTCTGAGTCTTCGAGATGAACAACCTCAAGTTCAGCAATGATGGGAGCCCCACCTGTTGGTGAAGAAGAGTGAGATAAAGGAGATAGGAGATTAAAAATTTTAGGAAGTGTAACGTAGTATTTCTTACCAGAGGGAGCATCCTTTTATTTGGCGCGCTTGAGAGAATGAGCTTTTGAAGAAGAGGTAGAGGGGGATGTCGCTTCAGCGATGAACGTGGCACAGCTCGGGAAGCTAGTAGGGGGTTAGTTACTGACATAACATGCGAAGTAGAAGAAGAAGGGGGTTTAAATGAGATGAAGGAAGTCATACCTGAGCTTGTAGTCGTGGGAGGAAGAGTCTTTTCAGTAGAGCCTGTCCCCTTGTCCTTTGGAACAATCAGGACGGCGGAGAGGAGGACGTCATCAGGTCTTGGGGCAACCTGGTACAAGATCTTTGGTCCGAGGTCAGCTTCGTTAAAGTCTCAACCCTTGGGATACTTCTCCTGAAGATGCAGTTCCAAGAGAACAGAGAAGAAGCAGACATAGGGAACTATGACTTGTCTCTTTACTTCCCTGACCCTGCGAAGCATGTCTTCAAAGATCAGCTTCACATAGTCGAACTTTCGGTTACGGATGGCTAAGTAGACCATTTGTTGAGTTGTGTTAGGTGATTGCTCAGTGCTCCCAGTTTTGGCGGTTAAGAACTGGCCAAATGTAGTCCAAATATAGTAAAAGGTCGCATTCAGGGATGTCCTTTTAATGGTGGAGGGGTTCTTTAGGATGGCACCATCTTTCTCCGGCCATCTGAAGCCAATGCTTTCGACAAACTCGACCAGCTCAGCCCTGGAGGGAGGTGCAGGGTAAGTATCATAGGCCTTGATGTCAAGGATCCGTCTCAGGGTACCGAGACCGAACTTGACCAACTCGTCATTCAGTTGGAACTTGATGACATCATGCAACTCTCCCTTTGAGTCGGGTTCCAGGGAGATAGTGGCTGTCGACCAGAGTTGCCTAAGAAGAGCCTTGTCAGGTTGGACATTCAATGTGAATGCTTTCTTCAATGGGCATGAAAGTAGGAAGTCTTTGGAGGGATAAGCTGCTCCTTGCCGGCTAGAAGTCCAAAGATGCCAACGTGATTGTTGGGCTTCCACTCTAACTCCATCAGGTTCGTCTGAATGGCAAGGCTGGTAGTAGCAGGGGTAACTTGAAGAGTCTCCTCAATGAGCTGAGTGTCAAGAGAGAGACTTGATGCAGATGTGATAACTCCAAAATTATACATGTTTTGGTCATTCTAGTTTACATGTTTGTAAATGGCTTGAGATTAAAAGAGCTTCCTTATCAGAACTTATTGATGGGGAATTTATTTGTATAACTTCAAATGTTATATCCAGTTCAGAATTACTTTTCTAACGTGCGTCAATGATTAATATGATCAATGGAGCATTCAAGATTTATCCAATTGGGCCTAAATTTCTTTTTGGGTCTTGAAGTTCATGTTGGCTCAAGATTGATCACATAATTTTTTTGTAACGATCTAGATCCAATCCGATTCAATCCAATCCGGTTCTAGTTAGCTTCAGAAATCACTGTGCTTATCTGGCCAATTTTCCATCTCTAATTTTCTAATACCCCAATAAAAGCCCAAAATTCAATTTTTTATTTCTTGAAAATTGAATTTCTTTGACCCCCATATTAGTTCCAAACCCTTTGAAGTCAAGTCTGATTTGTAACGATTTCGGGAAGTCGATGATCGACTTTTGTATTTGGTTGGATTATTCAGAAGGATGATTTCCTACTATCTATACTTCAGAATCCAATTCACTCCCCCTCGCCAGCTTCAATGAGTGTACGGTTTTCTGTGGGCGATATTGATCTAACCACTCATTGTCGTCGTGGTTCCTTGCGCTTATCGGCACTGAAGTTTTGATGGTGGTTCTTGTCATCTAGCTGTTTAAGAAGATTGAATCAATTTTTGATTACTGTCTGTATCGGAAATTGTTTTGGAAATCGGCTACAGATTGAAATTGAATTTCTCTGATCTCCTCGCTGATCAGATTCTTTGAAGATAAGCCAGTTTTGATATCGCTATTCAGACTGTGGATTATCAGATTTTGTTTTCGGTTGGATTGATTAGACACCTGAGCTTCTGCAATCGTTTTTCTAGAGTTTTTCCTTGCGGGAGCTAGACCGTTTACTGGTTTTTATCAGTGTTCTAAACTGATCACTTAGAGCGTTGAGAGCTATCCGTCTTTGTTCTAGTTGTGGTGGATGCTGGCTCTTTGAGTGCTTTCTATCATTGTTCTGGCCTGATCAACTAGAATTTTGAGAGTTTGCAATCATTGATGTAGAGTTATCGTTGTGATCTAGACTTTCGAGTGCCAATGATCATCTGTCTTATTGAGAAGGTTGAATCAGAGTTTGGTTGTGTTTCAGTTCTGAAGGTTTTCAGGAAATCGGTTAATTTCTTGATCAGTTGAGAGATTAAAGAAGATATGCGTCTCTTTTAGCATCATCTCCCACTACTTTCAGGACATTTTATGTCCTGCTATGTGAAAGTTTTATACAGAATCAATTTTGTGTAAAAAATAGAGTGTGAGGGTTAAGTGTGAAAATATTGTATAGATAGAGGGGCTTATGTGTAGAGGTGTATATAAAGATGGAGTGGCAATTGAGAGAGTTATGAGAGTCGTCTAAAAGAGCTTGTGTGTGTTTTCCAATGTGCTCTTTGTACTTAGTTCCACCATGGATGAATAAATGAAGCTTTTGATTCTCAATCTCTCTCTCCTCTTAACTGCTTTGATTTCTTGTTCTAACACAATACAAGCTTCGCGACGTGAAACTTAAAAGTTCGCGTTCGCGGAAGTGTTTCTGTTCCCGTTTTTTAAATTTTGCGTTTCCGGTCGAATTTCCTTGTTCTCGATTTTCGATGACTCGAAATGGTTGTCTAGTCAATAATAAGCAAAGAAATCAGTAAAAACAAAAAGCAAAATCAAAAATACGAAAAGGAAAGAAATGCTCAGGTTGCCTCCCGAGAAACGCTTCATTTTTTAATCAGTCTAGAGCTCGACTCCAGTTTTAGTTCATTCGCACGACGGGTTGACGAGCCCTTCTTTCTATGCCCCTTCTTTGAAGTCCCCGCTCCATTTTCATTTGACGATTCTCCCTTTGCTTTCATCGGGTTGACATAATCTTTCGTCTTCTTTGGAAGTTCATGCGGGAGGAGTGGTCAGTTGCATTTAGCTCGGAAGGATTGAGGCAGGTCCTCATACGGTATCCAGAACTTTGTGATCGGGTTGCCATTGGGATCAAAGTATATGCGTTTGTCTCCGTGCCCCAAACTCGTCACCTGATGTCGCATGTCAATATTGACATGCACGGTGTGTAGAAAGGCTCTCCCGAAGATGATAGGGATCTCCGTGTCCTTCGGGAGGTCAGCAACTATGAAATCCGTGGGGTAGATGAAGTTCCCAATGTGAATTGGTATGACTTCCGTTATCCCAAGTCGTTTTGTCATGTATGCGTTAATTCACCGATACTGATACGCCGTCGGTTCCAACTTCTTTATTTTGAGTTTACTGCAATAAGAAACAGGCATCACGTTAAGTGTTGCACCAGAATTAATTATAGCAAGACCGGAAAATCTATTAAATATTGAAATGGGTAAACTGTAACTCCCCGAATCATGTTTAATTGGTGGGACGTAAGTCAGTTCGTTCTTATCCGCCTTCTCCTTTCCTTTGCTATTGGTCGGAATTATAAATTCAGCGTATCCTCCTTGCTTTCCATCTTCCTCCTCATCATCTAGATATATCGGGTCCTAGATCGTCAAGTGCTCAAGAGAGAAAGTAACGCCTTCCGGAAAGTTTGAATCATAATCCGTAGCGTAGTCGGGTGCTCTATCGCTATCGGAAGGCATGTACTTTTATGTGTAAATCTCGGTCCAAGACTTTTTCGTGATTCCATCCACCATCATTACTACCTTCGATGCATCCACCTTGGGGTTGACTTGCGTTTGCGTGGGTAGTTCACCTTGCGTCCTCCCGTGCAAGGTTTGTGAAATCCGGCCAACTTGCATTTCCAAATTTTGGATTACACTCTGTTGATTATGAAGATAATAACTTACCTCCTCGTTGATTTTCTATTGGGAATCCATGAATTGGAAGATCAGGTCCTCAAGAGATACTCCTGGTTCCTCTTCCGCCCTTTGTGGTAGTTGATTTAGAGCGAAGAACCCGAGAGGTCTTTGGTTGAAGTTTCGGTTATTGTTCCACCTCCCCTGGTACTCCCCTCGGTTGAGAAAATTGACCTCCTCCGGTGTCATCATTGGTTTCTTCAGGCAATCTTTCGTGAGGTGAGGTCTACTGCATTCTTCACAACCAACCTGCAAGGCATTAATAGACTTAATTAGTTCATCAATTTTCTTTTCAGACCTTACCTGTTTGTTCTTCATGGCGACGATTTCATCGGTTGGGTCAAAATCGGTAGAGATTTTCCCGGGCGCTTTGGGAATGTGTAAACGCTTATCCGACTTCCAATCAATGTTGTCAATGAGCATGTCCTCGAGGAGGTTGTATCCTTGCATGGGAGTTTTGTACATGAAGAAACCCCCAGCGGACGAGTCAAATGTACAACATGATGAGTAGTCGAGCCCACTATAGAAAGTCGGAACTTGCTCGCTTTTGCTCAATCCGTGACTCGGGCACAAATACATTAAGTGTTTGAATCTCTCCCATTCTTCGGAAATTGTCTCCTCGTCATTTTGTCGGAAAGTGCGGACATCCACACGTAGTTTCTCGATCTTTAATGGCGGGAAAAATCGGGACATGAATTTGGAAGGTAAGTCTTCCCAAGTGGTGATCGAACTGGGCTCCAACGACCGAACCCACGCCTTAGCTTCTCTAACAAGAGTAAACGGGAACAACCGTAGACGAACGACATCATCGGTGGTATTTTCGGTTCTGAGTAGATCACAAATATCAATGAAGCTCTCCACGGGTACGATAGGATTGCTATAGCTTTTTCCGTTTAAAGTCAACTCATTTATCATATGGAGGAATTGGCCTTTGATCTCCTTGTCCAAGTTCGGCATCATGATCGGTCGGGCTGTAATGACGGGAGCTGCTCTCCGGGTGGTCCACATAGGCTGCTCGTCTCCCATATCGAATTTCACAGCTCTCTATAGAACTTTGCCTGATTTGTTTTTCTTTCTAAACTCCCTTTTGGGCTCCGCAAATGGCTCCACTAGTCCTGGCGTGAGTTCACTGAAACCACAACCAAAAGATCAAGTGCAACTTGCGGGGTAAAAGGAAATAACAACTAAAATTAAAAACTGGAAAGCAAAAACCTGCAGGGGATGAAATCCCTCACAATAATCGATTAACTAAACTACTAAAAGACTTAAATCAAACAAAAAACTACCGTTACCCGGTAACGGCGCTAAAAACTTGATGCGGTAAATATTATATATAAAAAGAAAACCGAGTTTAACCCTTAAAAACCCCACCTATTATTACCACATTCACAGGCAAACATACTTGATCGCGAGTAATAGAGTCTAGGAAAGTCCAGGACTCGTTCTTACCACTGGGAACGGTCAATTTATTTGATGAAAACCTTTTTAGAGGGGTTTTATGAAAGCAGTTTGAGTAAACTAAAATACTGAAAGAAAAACAATTAACAAACTAAAACTAAATTACAACTTATAAAGACAAAATAGTACTTATTATGGTTACGGAGCTTCCTCTTGTGGATGATTCATGAATATTATCAAAAGGTATAGTTTAGTTGGTTATTGTAAGAATTTAAGCCGAAGCACCCTAACATGCATATTTGAGACTATCAACCAGGTTTGTCTCTCAGCCCAATTATAGGGACTGGTTGTCAAGCAGTCAAGAAAAAGTCATCCTATTCAGTGCTAAGTTGTAAGACCCTACAATCCAGTCTACTCTCGGTCCAAGTGGACTATTTACCTAAACTTTCCACGTCACCATAATGAAAGAGAAGGGAGATTGATTAACCTGTCTATTTGGAGAACAAACACACCGAATCAACGACTTCGAGTAGCCATAGTTTAAACATTGAATTAGGAGTCGAAGATAATAATTCAATAAACCAAACAAAACTAATATTCATTAAAAGCAAAAATAAGTGATCCAAAAAGCTTCATCAAACCATAATAAGCACTAAATTAAAGTACTAGAGGTCTCAAAACTGAACCTGTAGACACAAAGTTGGCTAAATGAGCACTAGAGGTCTCAAAAGCTTTCATAGAAGAAGAGACGGTATTTTTAATGTTAGTATAATTACATGAGGCTTGGATGGTATCCAAAGGAGTACCATTCTCATTCTCTGAGTGTTCGAGATGAACAACCTCAGGTTCAACAATGATGGGAGCCCCACCTGTTGGTGAAGAAGAGTGAGATAAAAGATATAGGCGATTAAAAATTTTAGGAAGTGTAAGGTAGTATTTCTTACCAGAGGGAGCATCCTTTGATTTGTCGCGCTTGAGAGTATGAGCTTTTGAAGAAGAGGTAGAGGGGGGTTCTCGCTTCAGCGAATCACGTGGCACAGCTCGGGAAGCTAGTAGGGGCTTAGTTACTGACATAGCATGCGAGATTGAAGAAGAAGGGGGTTTAAATGAGATGAAGGAAGTCATACCTGAGGTTGTAGTCGTGGGAGGAAGGGTCTTTTCAGTAGAGCCTGTCGCCTTGTCCTTTGGAACAATCCGGACGGCGGAGAGGAGGACGTCATCAGGTCTTGGAGCAACCTGGTACAAGATCTTTGGTCCGAGGGCAGCTTCGTGAAAGTCTCAACCCTTGGGTTACTTCTCCTGAAGATGCAGTTCCAAGAGAGAAGAGAAGAAGAGGACATAGGGAACAATGACTTGTCGCTTTGCTTCCTTGACCCTGCGAAGCATGTCTTCAAAGATTGGCTTCACATAGTCGAGTTTTCGGTTACGGATGGTTGAGTAGACCATTTGCTGAGTTGTGTTAGGTGATTGCTCAGTGATCCCAGTTTTGGCGGTCAAGAACTAGCCAAATGTAGTCCAAATATAGTAAAAGGTCGCAGTCAGGGACGTCCTTTTAATGGTGGAGGGGTTTTTGAGGATGGCACCATCTTTCTCCGGCCATCTGAAGCCAATGCTGTCGACAAACTCGACCAGCTCAGCCCTAGAGGGAGGTGCGGGGTAAGTATCTGTTAGGATTATGTGCAAGATAGTAACAGGGTTTACCGTGTCCAATGTTATAAGACACTAGTAGGTCACACCGCTGCACACCAATTAGAGATCAAGTGGATTTACCAGTTTGATGGAATAATTAATTAAGTATAAATTAATTATTTAAGTGAGAAATAATTAATAAATAGTTATTTATTATTTAAATAAAATATCAGTTGGTATATTTTATCAGATTAATTAATAGTTAATTAATTAAGGGGTTAAGTTATTTAATTAATAGTTAGTTAATTAAATAAAAGGGTTTAAATCAATTAAAAGCTTAAACGGGCTTTATAATTGATCGGGTTTTTTCTTTAATGGGTATTACCATATTTATTATTATAAATATGGTAAACCTAGAAAATAATCATTCATTCCATTCATTAAGCCATACAGAAAAACTCCAGAGAAAACCTGAAACCCTCTCAATCTCTCTCACTCCATCGATTTCAGAAGGTGATCCCAGAGGTGGTCTAGCAGCTAATCTCGTGTAGGTGTCAGTAGCGGTGTATCCCCTGCTTGCGATCCGGAGTTTTTCACAACTAAAGGTAAGATTTCGGAACACCCTCGATTGTGTCTGTTTGTGTTTGGGATTGGATCCTCGATTGGGAATCCGGGTTTTTTGTTTATTCCGCTGTGCATGTTTCGTAGCCTGCGATTCCCAACAGTGGTATCAGAGCTACTTCCTAAACCTAACAGATCAGGTTTATGCTGCTTGTTAGTTATTTAGGTTTTATAAACATCGTTGTTTTTGTGTTTAAAATCTGATTTTTAGTAAACCTAAGCGAAACAACGATCGGCGGTGGAACGGCGGCAGTTAGCCGGCCGGACCTCCAGGCCGATCGCCGTGAATCGAACCACCAGAGACACCGCCGGCCGCACCACCCGATTGGTGGCTGCGGCGCCGGCTACTCCGCCGGCCACCCGCTTGGTGGCTGTGGCGGTGGTATCGATTGGATTAAAACCGCCGGCCACTCGATTGGTGGCTGTGGCGGTGGTGTCGACTGAATGGAGAACCGCCGACAGGCGGTGGATGATGGTGATCGACCACCTAGGCGATGGCGATCAACCGAGCAACGATAAACGGTGGTGGAAGCGGTGATCGCTGCTGCCGCCGAACCCTTATTCCGCCGCACCACCAGTCGCGGTGGTGGCGGCAATCGATTGTTGTTCTCGTCCGCCGCGCGACCACGGTGGCAGTGGTGGGGCGATCCACTGCTGTCGCCGATGGATGATGATGATGATTGTTTGATGCGATAAGCACCGACGGGCGGCGGTGGTGGCTCACGAGCCGCTGCTGTCGCCGGAGATAATCAATACGACGGGCGGCGGTGGTGGTGGCTTTCTAGCTGCTGCTGCCGCCGGCGTTCGATGGTGGTACGGGCGACGGTGGTGGCGGTCGGGTCACCATCGTCGCCGACGATGGAGAAACCGCTGATCGACGGCCACGTTTTGGCGGATCGGTGGTAATTCGAGGTCGTAGTTCATTTCGATTGTTTATCATTAACGAGTCTCAGTTGGGATTTGTTTCCGGATAGACTTCGAGGTAGAAAAACGTTTTTACCAGATAGGTTAAAAAAGTTCAAGATTGAATTAATTTTAAGTTTCCAAAATTAATTGTTATTTTATAATTATCTAATTGCGTTTAATTATTTAATTATGATTAAGTCATAGCTGAACCCTTTTAGACCCGTGGTTGTGTTTTTATTTGTTATCTGTTTTATAAGGGAGGCCTGCGTGGCGTTTACAACCCTTTTGTAATTTTAATTATTTTTAGACTAGTTGGGAGGCCTGCGTGCCATTTAGAACCCATTTGTAATAATTATTTTTAATTACATCGAGACGGAGACAAGATGACAACCATGGATCTCGGAGCCAGTGGGAGTGCCAGAAGACGAAGACTTTGTCACTTAGGGTTGAGACCGTTGCTTTGTGTTGGCTCACAAAGCAACATTAGTTTGAGGGTTTAAGCTATGACTGTGCTCTGTATATTTAAATTGCGTGGTTGTTTTACGTAATTGTTATTAAATATAAATTGCCTTTTTGAATGATTGTTTAAAAATTAAAAGGATACAAATACAGTTAGTGTTTGGATCCAGTTTTTTCAAAGTTTTTGAAAAAGGAAACTGGCAATTTTGACCCTTGTTCAAATCATAGATTAGCAAGTGCAACCCACTTTTGGGGCACCTCCGGTGTAAGGTACACAGGGCGTTGTAAGTGCTCACACTATGAACGCCCGTGTTCAAACCGAAACTGGAGGGTGATAAAACTCTGCGAATTATCTCCGGGTGGTACCGGCCAGAGTTTGTCCAGGTCCCGGGTGGTGCAATCTATTTTGGTAATTATTTATTCACTGGGTGGTACCAGGCCAAAATGCACTAGAGGGACTAAATATGCACGGACTATTAATATCCGATGTCCCGACGATCTAGAAGTCGTATTTTCGAGATTGGAATACGATTGGTATAGTTTTACCTACCATAGATCGCATGAGTCGGTTTGACATGACCACATGCTTCCCGACACATGTGAAATATGGATTCTAGTCTAATAAATTTATTTTAAGGGTAATAATTTATTAGAATTATATAATTATAAACTAAGTTGGAATTTATATTCTTCTGTAGATGTCTCCAATTAGCATTCCGTTTTATTCACTTGAGGAATCACTTCGCCTTATTACAGGCAAGTGGAAGCTTACGGGCCAGAACTTTCCAGTTTGGAAGTTACACTTACATAATGTTTTGAGTGCCCAGGGTAAGCTTTATGTGATCAATAAGCCCATGTCACGACCTAAAAGCAATGCCCCTGAAGAGGAATTTGCTGAGTATTTCAGATTCATGGCAGATGAATCGGATGTAATGTCCATTCTAGTTTTCTCTATGTCACCCGAGTTCACGGGAGACTTAAGAGTGAAATTCTGTCACGAGGTCGTGAGAAATGTGGAAAACCAGTTAGGTTTCTACAAGCATACGGGCAAGCTTTTGATCATGCAAGAGATTCTCTCCCTGAAGCTACAAAAGGGTCAGTCAGTTAAAAACCATTTTATTGAAATGAGAAGGCTTTTTAAATGTTTATCACGTCTGGGGTACAAGATGACTCAGGAGGAGTTAGTGTACCTCATGTGGTTCTCCCTCACAAAGGAAGTTCAGGACACAGCTAGTGCCTACATGAAGGAACCAAAGAACAACGTGGATAAAGTTCATGAAGATATCCTGCCCAGTCTAGAGCCAGCACCCGAACCTGCGAATCTCATCGACACTGATATAATTGATGAGCTGGGAGACCTGAGTTGCCCAGAGTGCGGCAGCGAGGATATTTGCGAGCACTCGATGAATATCGACCAGATAGAAATCGGTTTGCCCGATGCTCCAGGTATCTTTATGATAGATTGCTTAATCACTTCTTATGAATCATGGGTAATTGATACAGGCAGTGGTAACCACATTTGTAATCATTTACAGGGATTCACTAGAAGAAAGACTCTGAGGAAGGACCGTTCGAACCTAGGAGTTGGCGAAGGCACTCCGTTGATTGCTGAAGCCGTGGGATCTTATAGTCTTAGTTTACCCTCGGGTCTAGTTTTGGAACTGGATAATTGTTATTATATTCCAAATATGATTAAGAATGTTTTGTCTTTTGATTTATTAGTAGACCAAGGTTTTTATTATAAATATGATTATAAAATGATTTCAGTCTTTAAAGATAATATTTTCTATTTTAAAGCTACACCCGTGAATGGTCTATACACTGTAAATCTACAAGACAACAGTAGTGAAATCTATCATATAAGTAAGCGATCCAAGGATATTGAGGATCAGACTTACCTCTGGCATTGTCGTTTGGGCCATATAAACAAGACACGCGTTGAACTACTCCTAAAAGGAGGTTTTCTTGGCAATTTCGACTATAAACCTTTTGATAATTGCGAATCTTGTTTATCTAGCAAAATGACAGAGCAACCTTTCAACAATGAGAATGAAAGGGCTACTGACTTGCTTGAAATAATCCACACAGATGTATGTGGACCTTTCAGTCATGTAGCAAGAGGAGGATACCGGTACTTCATTACCTTCACTGATGACTTCAGTAGGTATGGCTATGTCTACTTGATGAGACATAAATCTGAATCCTTTGAGAAATTCAAGGAATATCAGAATGAAGTACAGAATCTACTTGACAAGAGGATCAAGTTCTTACGGTCGGATCGTGGTGGCGAATATCTAAGTGATGAGTTTGACAATCATCTAGTGGAGTGTGGGATTGTATCCCAACTCACTCCTCCGTATACACCGCAGATGAACGGTGTATCAAAAAGGAGAAATCGTACTTTGCTTGACATGGTACGAACGATGATGTGTCATTCTTCGCTGCCAATATCATTCTAGGGACATGCGCTCGAAACAGCAGCACACATACTGAACAGAGCGCCAACAAAGTCGGTAGAAAAGACTCCATACGTGTTGTGGAAGGGAAAGAAACCCAACATATCTTTTCTGAAAATTTGGGGTTGTGAGGTTTACGTCAAACGACCTACCTCAGAAAAACTCAAGCCCAAATCCGACAAGTGTTTCTTCGTTGGGTATCCCAAGACCACCGTGGGATATTACTTCTACAACCCTGAAGAGAACAAAGTTTTTGTTGCTCGAAATGGAAAATTTCTGGAAGAAAAGTTTCTCAGTCTAGAGAACACCAGAAAGGATGTAGATCTACAGGTAGTAGACGAAGAAAACACTACACCAGTTGTTGAGCCAGAAATTCAACATAACAATGTTGAACCTCAATCAGAGCCGATTGAGGTAGTGCAAACACAGGACCTTCGCAGATCCAGCAGGATAAGACAAGAACCAGATAGGTATCTTGGGTTCCTAGTCTCTCAAGATAGCGGAGATTTAAATGAACCAACATCCTATGGAGAAGCTGTGTCAGGCAGTGAGTCTGAACAATGGCAGGAAGCCATGAAGGCCGAGATGCAATCCATGTACGACAACCAAGTTTGGGAGTTGACTGATTTGCCACAACACTGTAAAGCTGTTGGGCGCAAATGGGTTTTCAAAAAGAAAACCGACATGGATGGAAATGTACACACCTTCAAGGCCAGACTGGTCGCAAAGGGATTCACACAAACTCATGGTATCGACTATGATGAAACCTTTTCACCAGTGGCCATGTTAAAGTCAATTAGGATTCTAATGGCCATCTCAGCGTACTTTAATTACGAGATTTGGCAAATGGACGTCAAGACAGCCTTTCTGAATGGAAAGTTAACAGAAGACGTCTATATGGAACAACCAGAGGGGTTTGAAGATCCTAAGAATCCTAATAAAGTGTGTAAGCTGCTAAAATCCATTTATGGATTAAAGCAAGCATCTCGAAGCTGGAACTTACACTTTGATGAACGAATCAAAGAGTTTGGTTTTACCAAAAGTGAGTTCGAGCCGTGTGTCTACACTAAGTTCAGTGGGAGCATAGTAACCTTCTTGGTCTTATACGTAGACGACATTCTACTCATAGGAAACGATGTACCAACTTTACAGAGTGTTAAGAGTTGGTTAAGCAAATGTTTCCAGATGAAAGACCTTGGAGAAGCCGCTTATTACTCGGTATAAAGATCTACAAAAATAGATCTAAGCGGCTTATCGGGCTTAGCCAAAGTACATATATCGATAAAATCCTGAAGAAATTCAGGATGGATGAATCCAAGAAAGGATTTATTCCGATGCAACATGGCATAGTGTTAAGTAAAACACAGTGTCCTGTTTCTAGTCAAGATCAGGACAAGATGAAATCGATCCCATATGCTTCTGTAATTGGATCGATCATGTATGCCATGCTATGTACTAGGCCCGATGTTGCTTACTCAGTAAGTGTTACGAGCAGATACCAACAGAATCCGGGTGAACCCCATAGGGTGGCTGTCAAGAACATTCTTAAATATCTGAGAAGAACGAAAGAAATGTTCTTGGTCTTTGGAGGTTCTGAGGATGAAATTAGTGTCATCGGATACTCTGACGCTAGTTTCCAGACCGACAGAGATGACTTCAGGTCACAGTCAGGGTACGTCTTTACCCTAAACGGAGGTGCGATCTCATGGAAGAGCTCGAAGCAGGACACGATTGCAGATTCAACTACAGAAGCAGAGTACATTGCAGCATCTGATGCGGCAAAGGAAGCTGTCTGGCTAAGGAATTTTCTATCGGATCTCAGAGTGGTTGCCAGTATCTCGAGACCGATCGATATATTCTGTGATAACTCAGGAGCCGTAGCGCAAGCAAAGGAACCTAGAGAGCATCACAAGTCAAGACAGGTGCTCAGAAAGTATCACCTCATCCGAGAGATCATTGGTAGAGGAGATGTGAGAATATGCAAGATTCCAACAGAAGACAATGTCGCAGATCCGCTGACAAAGCCACTAGCAAGGGCAAAGCATGAGGCACATGCGAATTCCATTGGGATGCAGTACCTGGAGGCCAGTAGCTAGTTCTTAGTTTATTAATTATTACTATAGTCTAATTTAGAAACAATGTAATCATGTAAAGTTTTTATTTCACAGTGTGTTGGAAATAAATTGAGGTTTTAATTTCATGATTGTTCTAAATTAACTATTTTTTTGCATATTTAACGTATCCGTGATTTTACAAAGTTTTGTATGAAATCTAAAATTTCCGTAGCCACTTATTGAAATGGGAATTTCAATAAGGAGTTTAACGCTATTATAAATACTTGATGATTTATTCAAAGTAGAGAATAAAAGTACAAGTGATGTGACCAAGTATTTATAGATACTCATCAGAGTGTTTGGGTATTGGAAGTGACCAGTAATCAAGTCCGCTTCATGGAGCCTCAGTCATAAGCGCTGACTTGATAGGTTGTCCTTAGACCTGAGATACTTGGTTTGGGAACGCGAGGACTACTGTATTCTTAGCACGTACTAACGCTGCACCGTAACAGGGCGGCCATACGGGACGTGACTAGATACAGCGGAAGCCGTGGATCCAAATGCAAGTAGTCAAGAAGGGATTTGCACCTCTTTCAAAAGAGAGATATTTCCGGGCCCCTTGACGATTAAGATTGGCAGAGAACGTGTGGCCACGCTCGGATAGAATAACAGGGGTTATTTAGTAATATCCGTTACTGCAGGCAATCGAAATCAGAGTCAAGAAATACTTGATTTTAAGAAATGAATCCTCCACTCCATGTCTTAAATCACTTTAGAAATATCGTGTGCAAAAGGAATGAACCTGTGTACCAATTCAAGCGTGAATTGTATCTCTGGATGTAAGAGATCTTATAACCTGGTTAACCTAAGCGTCTGGCTAGGGACCTCCTTAGGCTAATGGTAACAGTACAGTTGCTAGTCTGGCACAAGTGGGAGTCTGTTAGGATTATGTGCAAGATAGTAACAGGGTTTACCGTGTCCAATGTTATAAGACACTAGTAGGTCACACCGCTGCACACCAATTAGAGATCAAGTGGATTTACCAGTTTGATGGAATAATTAATTAAGTATAAATTAATTATTTAAGTGAGAAATAAATAATAAATAGTTATTTATTATTGTGACAACTGTCAGTTTTTGACCTTCAGGTTAGCCACTCGTTTAATCCACTCAGTAGCGTTTCCGTAGGTTAAAAACTAGTCATTTAAGTTTCTAAATGAAACTAGGTTAGTTTGCGTGAAAAATTTAGGCTAAAACCTAAAAGTCCCGAAAATTGCCCGAAAAGCCCGTACCGGTCCGAAATCGTCCGAAAATCCTATAATGCCAAAAATTTAAAAGTCAACTTATAAAATAAAAGAGTTTGTTAAAAATATAAATAAACTGATCCAAATATTCCAAAAACTACTTTCGAAAAAGTCGGTTTCTACCGAAAACGCGCTAAAAAACCGATACTGCGTTGAATTAAGCAGTATAATTTAAATCATTTAAGTTATTAATAAAAAAAAAAAAGGAAGGAAGGGGATTGGCCAATGTGGCCGGCCCCCCCCTACACACCACTCTCTCTCTTTTCTTTTTCCAACATCAAAAATCACCTCACCCTTTTCATTCCATCAATTGATTTTCAAAATTTCCTTTCATCTACTCTTCTCTCCTCTCTTTTTTTTTTCTCTCATGAAACCAGCCAACACCACCTCTCCAAATCTGAGTTTTTAGAAGTTGAATCAAAGGTTTCAAAGTTCTTTTGGTTATATCATCAAAGGTAAGAGTATTGTACTTGTTTTAACTTCGATTTCTAGCACATTTGGTGCTCTTTCTTACTCTTTTTGAGGATTAAAACCTCTTTATTGGTTGAATGACATTCTTGATGTTTGGGGATGAGATTGAACCATAGAAATGTGTAAGAACATTCAAAAATGGTGAAAATCCATGAATCCCCCATAAGAACACAAGATTGGAAGCAAAATCTCATTGTTTGATGTTTTTGACCATCATTCTTGGGCTAAACTTCATTGATAGTTCATGCATGAGTCTTGATGGTGTTAAAACATATTTTGTCTATTTTTCTTTTGTATAATCTGATTTGTGGGTGTAATAGCAAGAAAAACCCCAAAAGTTTATGATTTTATGTGTTTTGGTGATGAACATGGAGTTTGATTCTTGACAGATTCTGTCCAAGTTTTTGCATGTAGTTTATACGACCCAAAAAGGGTTTTCTCGAACTCATTTCTTTTTGAAATTTTTATGGATTAATATTTAAGGTGTTAGGGTTCAAACCCCACTGGATTTGTGCAAAAACTCCAAGATATAGACCCTTAACCATCATTAAACATTTTCGTGTGCAACAGTACTTGGTCAGGAATTTGGGTCATCTTCAAGCTTGTATAACTCTTTGATAACTTATCCAAAATGCAAACTTTTTAATTCTAAACTCAAGTACTCTGAGTTAGCTTTCCAATGAGTCCAAAATCATGTCATTTAGAGGAGTTTTGAGGGTTTAACCAATGAAAACAAGTTGATGGTGCAAGCTGTCTCAAGATGGCAGATCCACATGCACAACTTTAAAGAGGCATATCTCTCTCAAAAATCACCTAAATGATGTGAATCTTGTCTCATTAGCTTGGTATATGTTTTATTTAGAAAATCCCTTTGGAAATTCGTGAGTTGGTGGGATAATGAACTCTCTATGAACAAAACTTTACTGACATGTATCTTTGAAAAATAAAAGTGTGCACTGATTTTGCAAAAATGTTTAAAAATAGTAAAACACCTCTAAAAATTGTGAAATTTGGTAGAGATGATGTTAACATCCCCAAAATCAGAGGGTAAAAATTTGAGGATTTATCATTTGGTGGACTTAAGCTCAAAGGCGACGTTTTTACAACTTAATATTTTGGACAGATTCTGGAAATTGACAAAAACCCAACTTTATGAACTTTAAGCTTTCCAAAATAGTTGGAAGTCTTCAAAATGCACCAAAACAAACTTTTATTATATTGGATTACATAAACAACGTAACGGCATTATAATGGATATTGGTACGATTTATGACTTAGGAACCGTTGATCTTGGAACTTACGTTAAAAATTACGTATTTGTTAGGGCAATTCTAGATTCGGGGCCGAGACACGAAAACGCACTAAAGTTTGTTTGAACGCTAATCACTCGAGGTGAGTATTCACAGCCCCCGTTTTTACCGTTTTTACATGTTTTGGGGTGAAAAGCATGTTTATAAATGAATGTGAAAAATTGTGAAAATATTGCGAAATGAAATGAAATGAAATGAAACGTATTGTGAGCTAAATTTGATATGTTCTGAGGCATGATATATATTGAGTAAAAGTCCCATGTTGAATACACTACTATTAACTCGTTTCGAGTCAATGGTTATTGTGGATAGCGCTATTTGGTAGAGTGGACCCACCCTTGTTTACTGACGAGTATAGGGTGCACGTAATCATATGTGGTACTACACATGTGGGGTTTAGTCCCACCGCTGAGGTAGTGCAGCGTCTACACATGTGGGGTTTTAGTCCCACCGTTGAGGTAGTTCGCGAGAACGCTCTACCCATGTGGTTCGCAACCACCTCTGAGGTAGATCGTTGGGGCAAAGGTTTAGGTTTAGTAGTGGCTCGAGAATATATCTTGCATAAATGTTATGTTTAACAGTCAAGGTTGAACATTGGCTTTACGATAAAGATTTTCTGCATTGAAAATGTTTTGTGCTTATAAAACCTGTGAACTCACCAACTCTTGTAGTTGACACTTGTTTTTAACATGCTTTTCAGGAAGATAGAAGGTATTAGAAAGTGTTTGTGCTGCAACCGACATCAAACCTAAACTTTTCTTTTGCAATGATGTTTTGTAATATTTGAACCTTGTAACTATTGTTGGTTATGTAACTTTTGGCACTGTAACAATGAACTTGACATGAAAGGTTTGATGTTGTTTATCTCCTATCGCATTGAAATCTTAGCTGTCACGCCTCGCATTTCCGCTTTAGCGGGGTGTTACAGATTTGGTATCAGAGCCATAGGTTATAGAGAACATCGGTTTTTCATAAAAACCAAGTACTATAACCAACCTTTTTCAAAAAGAAGTTCAAACTTTTAAATAAAGATTTCAAAATTTAGGAGAATTTTACTGCTAAGATGATTAGGATAGGTGTTATCCTGATATATCATAGATATGCGGAGCCTGATCACCTACGCCTAGCCATGGTATAAGTAGGATAAGACTTATGAACTAATCATACTGCTAGATTTTAAAAGTTGAAACCTTCTAGAGATTTCCTGAAAGCCATAGACTGTGTGAGTTACATTTGGCATGCACAAAATGTATTTTGTTTGAGATATATATATATTCTATGTATGAATATGAATATTATGCGTTGGATGGTTTAAATGCAGAATGTTATGGATGTTGCTACTATTGCCAATGAATGCATGTTTGTCGTATAATTGCTTAAATTCTAAGTAATGTGTTAATTCGACAGCTTAGAAGCATATAACACTTGAGCTATGAGAATTAACTAGTTGCGTAACCACACTTAGATATTTTTATTTTTTTTTGGAAAGTTGGCACTAAAACCCTGATTGTGGATATGATTTAGAATCATGCCTCCAAGACGAGAGGACCCTGAGCTTACAAGGCTAGTATCGGAACAAGTACTAGCATCTTTACCCAATATAGTAAGCCAAGTAGCGGCAGGTTTAAACACCAACCAGGGAGCGGATATCGCTAGGAACCGTGAGTGTACCTATAAGTCATTTAGGTCGTGCAATCCCAAAGAATTCCATGGGACCGAAGGAGCGGTTGGATTGTTAACTTGGATAGAGGGTATGGAATCCGTTCTCCACATCAGCAAATGTACGGAAAGGAACAAAGTAGAATACGCCGCATGTCTGTTGCAAGGACGAGCACTAACATGGTGGAACACCCAAGTCCAAACCCGCGGCCGTGAAGCAACCGGTCAGATTTCTTGGGAAGATTTCAAATAGATGCTCAAGGAGGAGTTCTGCCCTAGGAGTGAAATACAGAAACTGGAAGCCGAGCTATGGCACCATGAGATGAAAGGAAGTGACGTCACCACTTACACCACCCGTTTCCATGAACTGGCCAAGCTAGTGCCACACCTGGTAACACCTAAGCAGAATAGAGTGGATCGTTATGTCTGGGGATTATCTTCAATTATCCGAGGGAATGTAACTGCAGCAGACCCAAGGACTCTGCAAGAAGCAGTCAACTTAGCAAACCGACTCACCAACAATGCTGTCCGATCAGGGACGTTTCCGAATGACAGTGTGAAAGGGAAGAGGAAGATGGAAGAGCCGGTGGAGGGTAAGTCCGGACAGAGGGTTAATAAAGACCGGAAAGTGGCAAGGAACTTTGGGATTCAGACGCCGACCCCGGAAAAAGGGAAAGGGCCACAACGTGTGTGTGATAAATGTCATCAGCAACACAAGGGGAGATGCATTACCTGCTTCAAGTGTAACCAGGCGGGGCATGTTGTTCGGGATTGTAAAACCGGACAAAGACGAGCCTATTATGAATGTGGAAGCCCGGACCACTATCGGAACGTGTGCCCCAAAAGAAACCAGAGGTCTGATGCAAACCCAACTCCACCAGCAAACCAAGGAAACCGAGGAGGTTTGGCTTGAGGAAGAGTGTTCGTGATAGGAGCAGAGGAGGCGAAGCAGAATCCCGATGTGGTGACAGGTACGTTCCTACTGAATAACTATCCTGCATCTGTACTATTTGGTTCTAGAGCAGATAAAAGTTATGTGTCGTTAGAATTTAGACCTAAGACAAATAGGAAGTCACAAAATTTGAGAGAGGAGCACATAATTGAATACTCTAACGGAGAGTTAGTTAGGGCTAACAAGGTAGTTAGAAAATGCACTCTAGGCTTATCAGGAAAGGACTTTAGCATAGATTTAATCCCGATCAAGATAGGGAGTCTTGACATAATCGTTGGTATGGATTGGATGTCCAACCACCGAGCGACGATATGCTGTGCTGAGAAGATAGTTAGGTTAGCATTACCCGATGGAGGTGTACTCGAAGAGCACGGAGAGAAGCCGAAGAGAGATATTAAGTTAGTATCGTTCATGAAAATGCGTAGCCATCTACGAAAGGAATGCGTAGCGTTCATGGCGCACGTCATAGATACAAAGGCAAAGGAGAAGCGAATTCAGGATATTCCAGTTGTGCGAGAATTCCCTGAGGTATTTCCGGAAGAATTACCTGGATTGCCTCCACCACGGCAAGTAGAATTCCACATCGACTTAATTCCTGGAGCAGGCCCCATAGCAAAGTCGCCTTATCGACTAGCACCGTCCGAGATGCAGGAGCTTTCAAACCAACTTCAAGAGCTGCTAGATAAAGGATTCATCCGACCCAGCTCTTCGCCTTGGGGAGCCCCCGTGTTGTTCGTCAAGAAGAAGGATGGATCTTTTCGCATGTGCATCGACTATAGGGAGCTGAACAAGATCACCATCAAGAACCGATACCCTCTTCCACGCATCGATGATCTGTTCGATCAACTGCAAGGAGCAACGTACTTCTCCAAGATCGATCTTCGATCCGGATACCATCAAATGCGAGTTCGTGAGGAAGACATCGCAAAGACAGCGTTCAGAACTCGTTATGGTCATTATGAGTTCTTAGTCATGCCTTTTGGTTTGACGAGCGCTCCAGTAGTGTTCATGGATCTGATGAACCGAGTGTGCCGACCATACTTAGATAAGTTCGTAATTGTCTTTATAGACGACATTCTAATTTACTCGCAAAGCAGGAAGGAACGAGTGAAACCTACGCGGACGTGAGCATTGGGAATGGTAGTGCAGACCAGTCTGAAAAGTCAGATATTGGAAGCTCAGAGAGAAGCTCTGAAGACTGACAATTTAAAGAAAGAAACTCTTCACAAGTTGGAAAAAAAAAAGAGTTTGAGGAGAAATCGGATGGAGTACGTTATTTCAAGGATAGAATTTGGGTTCCGAAAGTCGAACAGTTAAGGAAATTGATCATGGATGAAGCTCATCAATCAAAGTACTCGATACACCCAGGTGCTGACAAAATGTACAAAGGGCTGAAAGAACACTATTGGTGGCCTGGGATGAAGAAAGATATTGCCACCTATGTGAGCAAATGTCTGACCTGTGCAATAATAAAGGCAGAACACCAGAAACCGTCAGGACTATTACAGCAACCGGAAATCCCAGAATGGAAATGGGAGCGGATATCAATGGATTTCGTGACTAAGTTACCCAAGACTAAAAAGGGCCATGATTCGATTTGGGTAATCGTCGACCGACTCACGAAATCTGCGCACTTCTTGCCAATAAAAGAAAGTTTTAGCATTGATAGACTCGCGCAATTGTATGTCGACGAGATAGTTATGCGACATGGAGTCCCGATATCGATCATCTCCGATAAAGACAGCAGATTCACCTCGCGATTTTGGCAGTCACTACAGGCAGCATTGGGTACCAGTGTGGGTTGAGCACCGCCTATCATCCACAAACTGACGATCAGACAGAAAGGACTATACAGACACTGAAGATATGCTACGTGCATGTGTGTTAGAATTCGGAGGTAGCTGGGATGATCACCTACCTTTGGTTGAATTATCCTACAACAACAGCTACCATACAAGTATTCAGTGTGCCCCGTACGAAGCATTGTATGGACGCAAGTGCAGATCCCCACTCAATTGGTTGGAAGTGGGAGAGAGTCGACTGCTTAGGCCTGACATCGTACAGGAGACCACTGATAAGATTAAGCTAATACAGGAAAAGCTTAAAGCAGCCAGGGATCGCCAGAAAAGCTATGCTGATAATCGGCGAAAGCCGTTGGAATTTCAAGTTGGCGACAAAGTGCTACTAAAGGTATCACCCTGGAAAGGGCTGATAAGATTCGGAAGGAAAGGGAAACTGAGTCCTCGTTTTGTTGGGCCATTTGAGGTCATAGAGAGAATCGGACCCGTTGCGTATAGATTGGACTTACCCATAGAGCTGAACTCTATTCACGACACGTTTCACGTGTCCAATCTAAAGAAATGCCTGTCGGAAGAGACAATAATCTTGCCTTTGGAAGAAATACAAATTGATGAACAACTGCGCGCCGCGGAGGAACCTATTGAGATCCTTGAGCGAGAAATCAAGCAACTCCGGCGCAGTAAAATACCGATCGTCAAGGTGCGATGGAACTCCAGGCATGGACCTGAGTTCACCTGGGAGCGGGAGGCTTTCATGAAAGACAAGTACCCGCATCTCTTCACAAAGAACCCCCTGCGATAGCAACAAGAATTAAATTTCGGGACGAAATTTCTTTCAACCGGGGGTAAATGTGACAACTGTCAGTTTTTGACCTTCAGGTTAGCCACTCGTTTAATCCACTCAGTAGCGTTTCCGTAGGTTAAAAACTAGTCATTTAAGTTTCTAAATGAAACTAGGTTAGTTTGCGTGAAAAATTTAGGCTAAAACCTAAAAGTCCCGAAAATTGCCCGAAAAGCCCGTACCGGTCCGAAATCGTCCGAAAATCCTATAATGCCAAAAATTTAAAAGTCAACTTATAAAATAAAAGAGTTTGTTAAAAATATAAATAAACTGATCCAAATATTCCAAAACTACTTTCGAAAAAGTCGGTTTCTACCGAAAACGCGCTAAAAACCGATACTGCGTTGAATTAAGCAGTATAATTTAAATCATTTAAGTTATTAATAAAAAAAAAAAGGAAGGAAGGGGATTGGCCAATGTGGCCGGCCACCCCCCCCTACACACCACTCTCTCTCTTTTCTTTTTCCAACATCAAAAATCACCTCACCCTTTTCATTCCATCAATTGATTTTCAAAATTTCCTTTCATCTACTCTTCTCTCCTCTCTTTTTTTTTCTCTCATGAAACCAGCCAACACCACCTCTCCAAATCTGAGTTTTTAGAAGTTGAATCAAAGGTTTCAAAGTTCTTTTGGTTATATCATCAAAGGTAAGAGTATTGTACTTGTTTTAACTTCGATTTCTAGCACATTTGGTGCTCTTTCTTACTCTTTTTGGGATTAAAACCTCTTTATTGGTTGAATGACATTCTTGATGTTTGGGGATGAGATTGAACCATAGAAATGTGTAAGAACATTCAAAAATGGTGAAAATCCATGAATCCCCCATAAGAACACAAGATTGGAAGCAAAATCTCATTGTTTGATGTTTTTGACCATCATTCTTGGGCTAAACTTCATTGATAGTTCATGCATGAGTCTTGATGGTGTTAAAACATATTTTTTCTATTTTTCTTTTGTATAATCTGATTTGTGGGTGTAATAGCAAGAAAAACCCCAAAAGTTTATGATTTTATGTGTTTTGGTGATGAACATGGAGTTTGATTCTTGACAGATTCTGTCCAAGTTTTTGCATGTAGTTTATACGACCCAAAAAGGGTTTTCTCGAACTCATTTCTTTTTGAAATTTTTATGGATTAATATTTAAGGTGTTAGGGTTCAAACCCCACTGGATTTGTGCAAAAACTCCAAGATATAGACCCTTAACCATCATTAAACATTTTCGTGTGCAACAATACTTGGTCAGGAATTTGGGTCATCTTCAAGCTTGTATAACTCTTTGATAACTTATCCAAAATGCAAACTTTTTAATTCTAAACTCAAGTACTCTGAGTTAGCTTTCCAATGAGTCC
Source organism: Centaurea solstitialis (assembly GCA_030169165.1). NCBI lineage: Eukaryota > Viridiplantae > Streptophyta > Magnoliopsida > Asterales > Asteraceae > Centaurea > Centaurea solstitialis. The sequence continues at coordinate 53,997,999 of CM058045.1, read as the reverse complement.
AAAATCATGTCATTTAGAGGAGTTTTGAGGGTTTAACCAATGAAAACAAGTTGATGGTGCAAGCTGTCTCAAGATGGCAGATCCACATGCACAACTTTAAAGAGGCATATCTCTCTCAAAAATCACCTAAATGATGTGAATCTTGTCTCATTAGCTTGGTATATGTTTTATTTAGAAAATCCCTTTGGAAATTCGTGAGTTGGTAGGATAATGAACTCTCTATGAACAAAACTTTACTGACATGTATCTTTGAAAAATAAAAGTGTGCACTGATTTTGCAAAAATGTTTAAAAATAGTAAAACACCTCTAAAAATTGTGAAATTTGGTAGAGATGATATTAACATCCCCAAAATCAGAGGGTAAAAATTTGAGGATTTATCATTTGGTGGACTTAAGCTCAAAGGCGACGTTTTTACAACTTAATATTTTGGACAGATTCTGGAAATTGACAAAAACCCAACTTTATGAACTTTAAGCTTTCCAAAATAGTTGGAAGTCTTCAAAATGCACCAAAACAAACTTTTATTATATTGGATTACATAAACAACGTAACGGCATTATAATGGATATTGGTACGATTTATGACTTAGGAACCGTTGATCTTGGAACTTACGTTAAAAATTACATATTTGTTAGGGCAATTCTAGATTCGGGGCCGAGACACGAAAATGCACTAAAGTTTGTTTGAACGCTAATCACTCGAGGTGAGTATTCATAGCCCCCGTTTTTACCGTTTTTACGTGTTTTGGGGTGAAAAGCATGTTTATAAATGAATGTGAAAAATTGTGAAAATATTGCGAAATGAAATGAAATGAAATGAAACGTATTGTGAGCTAAATTTGATATGTTTTGAGGCATGATATATATTGAGTAAAAGTCCCATGTTGAATACACTACTATTAACTCGTTTCGAGCCAATGGTTATTGTGGATAGCGCTATTTGGTAGAGTGGACCCACCCTTGTTTACTGACGAGTATAGGGTGCACGTAATCATATGTGGTACTACACATGTGGGGTTTAGTCCCACCGCTGAGGTAGTGCAGCGTCTACACATGTGGGGTTTTAGTCCCACCGTTGAGGTAGTTCGCGAGAACGCTCTACCCATGTGGTTCGCAACCACCTCTGAGGTAGATCGTTGGGGCAAAGGTTTAGGTTTAGTAGTGGCTCGAGAATATATCTTGCATAAATGTTATGTTTAACAGTCAAGGTTGAACATTGGCTTTACGATAAAGATTTTCTGCATTGAAAATGTTTTGTGCTTATAAAACCTGTGAACTCACCAACTCTTGTAGTTGACACTTGTTTTTAACATGCTTTTCAGGAAGATAGAAGGTATTAGAAAGTGTTTGTGCTGCAACCGACATCAAACCTAAACTTTTCTTTTGCAATGATGTTTTGTAATATTGAACCTTGTAACTATTGTTGGTTATGTAACTTTTGGGCACTGTAACAATGAACTTGAAATTAAAGGTTTGATGTTGTTTATCTCCTATCGCATTGAAATCTTAGCTGTCACGCCTCGCGTTTCCGCTTTAGCGGGGTGTTACAGTTATTTAAATAAAATATCAGTTGGTATATTTTATCAGATTAATTAATAGTTAATTAATTAAAGGGTTAAGTTATTTAATTAATAGTTAGTTAATTAAATAAAAGGGTTTAAATCAATTAAAAGCTTAAACGGACTTTATAATTGATCGGGCTTTTTCTTTAATGGGTATTACCATATTTATTATTATAAATATGGTAAACCTAGAAAATAATCATTCATTCCATTCATTAAGCCATACAGAAAAACCCCAGAGAAAACCTGAAACCCTCTCAATCTCTCTCACTCCATCGATTTCAGAAGGTGATCCCAGAGGTGGTCTAGCAGCTAATCTCGTGTAGGTGTCAGTAGCGGTGTATCCCCTGCTTGCGATCCGGAGTTTTTCACAACTAAAGGTAAGATTTCGGAACACCCTCGATTGTGTCTGTTTGTGTTTGGGATTGGATCCTCGATTGGGAATCCGGGTTTTTTGTTTATTCCGCTGTGCATGTTTCGTAGCCTGCGATTCCCAACAGTATCATAGGCCTTGATGTCAAGGATCCGTCTCAGGCTACTGAGACCGAACTTGACCACCTCGTCATTCAGTTGGAACTTGATGACATCATGCAACTCTCCCTTTGAGTCGGGTTCCATGGAGACAGTGGCTATCGACCAGGGTTTCCTAAGAAGAGCTTTGTCAGGTTGGACATTCAATGTGAATGCTTTCTTCAATAGGCATGAAAGTAGGAAGTCTTTGGAGGGATAAGGTGTTCCTTGTCGGCTGGAAGTTCAAAGATGCCAACGTGATTGTTGGGCTTCCACTCTAGCTCCATCAGATTCGTCTGAATGGCAAGGCTGGTAGTAGCAGGGGTAACTTGAAGAGCCTCCTCAGTGAGCTGAGTGTCAAGAGAGACACTTGATGCAGATGTGATAACTCCAAAATTATACATTTTTTGGTCATTCTAGTTTACATGTTTTTATCCTATATTACCCTATTTCTCGTGTTTTTTACTCTCGAAAGTCTATGTTTATGAGTTTTGTAGGTTTTGGAGGCTATAGAGCAAAAAAGTACAAAAGAGGCGAAAAAGCATGAAAAATGATGAAAAAGTGAACATAGGCAACTTGGTGATCGCGAAGTCTCCGTTTGGCGGTTCGAAGTGTCCAGATTCTTGAATGTTCTTGCTTTTGCACCCTTTTTGCGTTGGAGATCAAGAGTTTAGCGTCACGAAATTGATGATTACTCTATATGGAAAACTTTAAATTGAGCTGAAAAAGGAAAAAGGGTTTCGTAAGTGCTTCGTGGTGCGAAAGTGCCTCTTCGGGAGCGCGAAGTGGGGCGTTTCTTGCATTATAAATACTGGCTTCCACCTATTGTTTTCATGAGGAGATCCAATGCAGTACTCAGAAATCGAGACTGAAATATAGTTGCGTCTAGTAGTTAGAGAGAGTTGTGCATGAGCCATCAGTAGAGGCCGATCCTCACTCGGAGTCATCTAGCCGGTGTTCGATCATCCCCCGTTGCACGATCTGGATAGTGTCTTTCTGTCTTTCCTTTTATTAGTATGTTTAGTGAGTAGTTAGTTATGGTTATAGTACTTATTATGGTTTGATGAACTTTGGTGGATGATTTATTGTTGGTTTTAATATAATAGATTTATTAGTTTGTTGAATGTTTATCTGTTGATTCCTGTATTGGTGTTTAAACTCTGGCTACTTGAAGTCGTTGATTAGGTGTTGTTAGCTCCAAGTTTCTGATAATGTAAAAGTATAGATAAAAGAAGCAAGGAATTCTTCATCAGGATACTCACAGAAGAAGTGAAGTCGCAGAAGACTTTCGCAGAAGCCGAATGTTCATACAAGTCAAAACTGGCAGAGCCTCTATGAAGCCTGACAGAACCTCTGCAGTAAGAACCTCTGTGATAATCTATTCTCTGTAAACGGTTATTTTAGCTCGTGCAGATCACGTGACTACCTCAACCGACCTACTTTCAACATCAGCACGTGTCAAGATCCTAGAGGGTTAGTTAGGTTAGCTTTAGTGTAGTATAAATAACTGAATTTCCTTTGATTTCAATAGCTTGAATATCACTTGTATTTTCTCGATATATTCAGATATGTGTGTGTGTTCTTCGTGAGAATAGTGTGAGAGAATTTTGATTGTATGTTTCTTTGAATAAATGTCATCTTTAATAATGAATTGAAGATCAATTTGAAGCTTATCATTTATGTTTATTGCCTAAATCTGTTTACACTGTTCCATTGATATTCATCTTCTCAATTGAGTTAACTTTGAGTTTCTTAATTCCTCCGTTGTTTACATTCATCTTTGCAATTCATCTTAGTTTAGATCAATACCTTTCTTATCTGGGATCTACAATTGGTATCAGAGCAGAATTGCGTGACTGTATTCAATCGATTGCTCTTGGTATTGATCTGGTTTTGATTTCTGAATAGTTTTTCTCTTCTTCTTTCTCAATCCATCCATGATTGTTAATTCAAATAACGCGTTCATGAGTATTGGATCTCAATCCAAACCACCAACTCTAATCCGTGAAGAATTCCAACAATGGAAGATCCAGATGGTTAATTTCCTAGAAGGAATTCACCAACGGATCACTAAATCCTCCACATTCCACCTTATATCCCTGTCAAGATAACTCCTAGGGTCCCTGCTTCGGCTACAACTGTTGAAATCCCTGAACACCTTGAGCGAAAGATCCCTAGTCAATGGGATAATGAGGACAAAGAATTGGTCAGTCTAGCTCCCAAATGCAAGAGACTGCTGATTATGGCCATTCCAAATGACATCTTCATGTCTTTGGATCACTGTATTACATCTCAAGATCTCTGGAGTAAACTGTTGAGATACCTGGAAGGTGGGGTGACTACCCTAAAGAACAACAGAACCATGTGTATTAATGAATACCATGAATTCAAGGCTAAAGAAGGGGAAAGCCTGAAGGATACATATTATGGTTAAACATTATGATAACCAAATGCAGAAGGTCAGGTGTTATAAGGACCAATGAAGACAACAACACCTTGTTTTTGAAGAGTCTTGGAACAGAATGGTTACATCTAACTATGTCAATGAGGACTAATATGGATCTTGAGATGATGTCTTTAGCAGATCATTGTGGATTTCTAGCTACTCTAGAGTCTCAGGTGTTATAACTCAAAAGTAGTATTGGTGGGCCTTTGCCATTGATGGCTGAAGGATCTAATGGAAAGAGTGAGAAGAAGTCAACTGAGGAGAAGAAGATGAAGAAGAAACCACTTTTAACAGAAAGTGAGGATGCAGAGGATGTTACTTCAGAAGAGGGGATGTCTATGAAAGAAATGATAAAAACCTTGGTTTCATTCACCAGAGATTATAGAACGGGTTCTGCAGGAAGAGGAATTCAAGAGATTATGAGAGAAGAGAAGATTTTGGGACAAGAGAGGGGAGCAGAGGTTATGAACAATAGAAAAGAATAGATTATGATAGAGGGAGTTTTGAGAGAAAAGATTGCATGTCGGGTTTTATAGGAGATTTATTAAAGACATCTGGAAAATCACTCGGCCCCTAACTAAACTTCTTGAAAAAGGCGCACCCTTCATATTTGATGAAGGTTGTGTAAAAGCGTTTGAAACTTTGAAGCATCAACTAACCAAAACTCCCATCATGATTCTCCCTTATTGGAATCAACCTTTCGAGATTATGTGCGATGCGAGTGACTATGCTGTGGGTGCAGTTCTTGGGCAATGTATAAACAACCACTTTCAACCGATTAGTTATGCTAGTCGAACTCTCAACAATGCCCAAGAAAACTACACCACAACCGAGAAAGAATTTCTAGCAGTTGTTTTTGCCATTGAGAAGTTTCGGTCTTATCTTGTGTTGTCCAAAATCATAATTTACACAGACCACTCAGCCCTAAACTACCTCTTTGCTAAATCAGATGCTAAGCCCAGACTCATTCGATTGATACTTCTATTGAAAGAGTTTGACAGTGAGGTAATAGATAAGAAAGGCATCGAGAATTTGGCTGCCGATCATTTATCTCGTTTAGAGAACCCTGATATGGACTCTAGTAAACAGAAAGTCATTCGGGATAAATTCCCAGATGAAGACCTGAATGTGATCAAGACCATAGGAAAAGAGACTACTCCCTGGTATGCAGATTTTGCAAACTATCTTGCTGCAGGAGTTCTTGTCAAAGGCATGACCCGTCAACAGAAAAGTAAGTTTTTCTCTGATCAAAAGCATTACTAATTGGCAAACCCATACCTTTTTAGAATCGGACCTGATCGAGTGCCCAGACGATGTGTTTCGGGCATTGCTGTATGGGACATTCTTGACAATTGTCACAAAGGACCCACGGGAGGCCATTATGGAGCAAACCTTACTGCGAGGAAAGTTCTCAAATCCGGAATTTATTGGCCTACCATCTTCAAAGATCCACATGCCCTCATAAATTCTTGCGACGCATGTCAAAGAACAAGTAATATCACTAAGAAAGATGAAATGCCACAACAGAGTATCCAGGTAAGCGAAGTATTTGATCTCTGGGGAATCGACTTCATGGGACCATTCCCCGATTCCCAGGGCAACAAATACATTCTTGTTGTTGTTGATTATGTCTCTAAATAGGCCGAAGCAAAGGCACTGCCCACTAACGATGCAAGAGTAGTAGTTAACTTTGTAAAATCCCTTGTGTGTAGGTATGGATGCCCAAAGGCAATCATAATTGACCGAGGAACGCACTTTGCTGACTTTCTATTGGAAAAGACTCTTAAGAGATATGGGGTGCACCATTGATTTTCAACTGCATATCGTCCACAGGAAAATGGGCAGGTAGAAAATACCAACAGGACTCTAAAAAGAATCTTGGAAAAGAGAGTTGAAAGCAACCCGAAGTTGTGGTCTCAATAGCTTGAAGATGCATTATGGGCTTATCGCACGGCTTACAAAACACCTATCGGAAGCACTCCTTATCGAATACTGTATGGAAAAGCATGTCATATGCCATTCGAGATTGAACACAAGATGTTTTGGGAAATCAAAAGAGTCAACATGGATGACATAACAAGTGGAAGAGAACGCGTACTCAGCCTGACTGAACTGGAAGATTACGGCTACTAGCTTACGAGAATTCGAAGATATGCAAAGAACAGCGCAAGCGGTGGCATGATGCACAACTGAAAGAAGTCAAAGTTTTCAGAGAAGGGGAAAAGGTCTTGATCTATCAGACACGCTTCAAGTTCTTGCCTGCTAATTTAAAATCGAGGTGGATAGGTCCTTATGCGGTTCTAAAAGCTCATTGTTCTGGGTATGTGGACCTAATCACCGAAGGAGGACAGTTTAGGGTGAATGGTCAAAAACTAAAACTTTATTACAAAGACAACCAAACGAGGAATGGCGAAGTCTGTCATTTGATTTCTAAGCATGATCCCTAAACCACTCCTTCGAGTCAAGCTCTAGACTCAATAACAAATGAAGCGCTTCTAGGGAAGCAACCCGTGATTTTATTAAGTTTTGCTATTTAACGGGTTAGTTTTGTAGCCTCATAAGAAAAGGAATACCACCCGAACAGAAAAATGGATTGGACCAAGCAGAAATAGCTTTACGTTCGCGAAACCAGTATTTCGCGACGCAACACTAAACGACAAAATAGTCGGGACAGCATCCATCTTCACATTTCTCGCGACGCGACGTTCAGCGCGAAGGTAAGTCAAATAAACAGCAAGACCTTCGCGATCGCATATTGTGAGACTTTGCGATTGTGAATATTTGAAATTGGGAATTTTGTTGAACAAGTCTCACTTTCGCGACACAAAACATAAGTTTTCCCAGCGCGAAGGACGTGACGAAGGGTTTTTTAGTCGATTTTTTAACATTCTAAAAGACCAATTTCAAGTTTCCCTCTCCTTGATCTTCGTCTCTCTGCGATTTCCCACAATTTTATGCAATCCTTCATCTTCCATGGCTCCAAAGGTGTGTAAGCTTTCACTAGTTATTACGGTAAGATTTATCTTAGATTTGTTGAAATTGGCGAACTTCTTGAAAGATATTCCATATAGGGTTTGATATAATCTCTCCTTAATCATATATATCTTAGGATTCATGTTTAGGTTTTGATTTATTCTTTATTAGGTTTATTCATGTTTAATCTTTCACCTATGTATGACATTCCCACTTTTGTTGATGATTTGTTCCAAAATTTGTAATTTTTCCCTATCATCAAACACAAGTGTGGGGAAGAGAGATTATATCATTGTCTAGTAATTGGTTTAAATGGAATATTGCAAAAATCATTCACCCCCTCTCGAGTCTCACGAATCCACTGTTACCTATCGTTTGATATGGACGACATTTCGAAAAACGAAAGCGTAGCTAATGTGGTTGAACTTGAAAAAGTTAAGAAAAGGGACATAGAGGTTGGATGTATATTAGATCTAAAGTTCATCAATGAGATTGGTTTTGGTGAAAGTCTTTCGGACCTTTTACGTCATGAATATCGGGATTCCGATGGTACTTCGCGATTTGTGAGTAATGATTGGGAGAAGGCGCTTAGACATATGAACCAATTTACTACGAGCTCGTGATGGAGTTTTTGACTACTTTTGAGTTTGATGAGCAAGTTTTCCAATCCGATAAGATTAGAGCTGGTTGTGTCAAATTTCGATTGCTCAGTGATTGGGTGTTTATGAAACTTCCGAAATTTGGAGTTTTACTCGGTCTTTACAGAGCTCCTCAAACCATGTCAGATTACTTTCGCCATTACTTTGTTAGTGGAACTCTTGAAGCGAAAGCCAGATTTTCTTGTGCCGATTTTTGGGCAACGATTGGACATGAGCCATACCAACGGTCCAATACCAAGGCTAGTTCCATCACCTTTGTTGGTCCAATACCAACACAGTTTCTTCTATATTTTAATCTGACTCCTATGGAGTCTTTGTATAGATTAATATTACATTGTTTGTTGAATAAGATAAAGACTATGTCAAGATCTAAAACAATCATGGAATTTAGACACTTAGCATTTGCTTATGCACAAAGCATGTAAAGAAGAAGTAGGAAAGAACTTAGAAGAATTAAGAAGGAGAGAAGGGATTTGGGGTATAGAAGATGGACCAAGGTTGTTTGAAGAACAACCTAACGTTCATATTTATACAGCATGCATTAAATGCATGTCATCCCCAACTTTACACATGTCATGTAATGATTGGGTCTGTTGTATTATTGTACCATAAAATAATGATTATGTGTGGTAGGGTCATGGCATATGGTAAACAGTTGTCTTATGGGTGATAAGTACGGAGGAAACAGTAAAGAGACATCCCCTTTTGTACTATTGTCAGAAAGGCAAATCAAATCCTTTTTGTGCATATAGGACAAGAAAACAAATATGGATTTCTTAGAGTACAAGTCACTGATCAGGCCTAGAGTCGCTGATCCTTGCGAAGGATCAGGGAGGCACTGTGACTTGTTCTCTTGGGAACGTCATGTTAGTGTAGTCAGCTAGCTGTCACTGATATCAACTTCAGATTATAAGCATCACTGACTCCGTCATTAGCTTGCTTCAATAGATGGTGCTGATGGATTCATAATGACATGACTATTTGTCTTCAGGAAGTACTTAGTTGTTATCAGCTATCACTGTCACTGATCGAAGTCAGGGAGACAAACAATCGTTGATGCTTTAACTAAGGAAATGCTTTGAAGGAGGAAACGTTCAGCGAACAGACTCGTTGTAGTTGATAACTCCAAAATTATACATGTTTTGGTCATTTCGGTTTATATTGTTTTACCCCATTTTAGCTCATTTATTGGTTGTTTTACTCACGGAAGCTACTGAATCCTAGTTTTGTAGGTTTTGGAGGCCACTGAACGGGAAAGTACGAAAAGTTGTGAAAAATGCGAAGAAAAGTGCAAATTGGATCCAGAGAGATTTTGCGTCCACGAAGCTTATAGTTCCGCGCCACGAAGTTGTGCAGATTCTAGAAGATTCCTACTTTTGGCTGATTTTGCGTTGGAGTTCAGATGTTTAGCAGCCCGAAGTAAATGAAGACCCTTTACGGAAGATTCCAGATGAGCAGAAAAGGAAAATTAGGGTGTTTTAAGTGATTCACGCCGTGAAGCTGCAGCTCCAAGATCGTGAAGTGGGGCGGGCACACTTTTATAAATACAGGCTTCCACACTTTTTTTGATCATCAGTCTAGAAATTAATCAGTATTATTCTCTAGAGTCAGTAGTCGTTAATAGTGAGAAAGAGAGAGTCTTTTATGAGATTTGAGCGCGAGCGGATTGTTCCCCGGAGCTGTTTATCCAGTGTTCGATCATCTCCCATTTCACGGTCGGTATAAAGTCTCTAACTTTTCATTATGTTTACTGTTTTAGTCATGTTTAGGGAGTAGTTTCTTTTTAGTACTTATTGTGGTTTCGATGAACCTTGTTGGATGATGTTTTGGTTTTGAATATTAAATAGTTTTGTTTGGTTTATTGAATATTTGTCTTTGATTCCGAAGTTAATGTTTAAACTGTGGCTATGTGAACATGTTGGTTAGGTGTATTTATTTTTCTAACAATAAGATAGATAGACTCCGTTAGGTTAATCAACCTTCTTTACCTTTCACTCTAGTGACGCGGAGTCAAGTGGTAAGTGCTTTACTAGGATCAAGAATAGACTATTCAGTAAGATCCCACGACCTAGCTTGACAACCAGTCCTTGAATTGGGCTGGGAGACCAACCTGGTTTATAATCTAAGATAAAACATGTTAGGTTGCTCTTTAGCTTAAATTCTTACAATAACCACCTAAAGTAGACTTTTGGGTTTATTTAACTCATCCACAAGGGGATTCAACATAAACCATAATAAGTACTATCTTGTTTAATATATGTTTAAAGTTTTCTTAATTTGAGTCTTAGTTAAGTTTTAGCTTTTCAGTGTTTTAAAAATTGCTTTCATATAAAAACCCCTTTTAGATTAATTGAACTTTTATTAGATTTTTCTTAAATAACTTGACTGTTCCCAGTGGTAAGAACGATACCCGGACTTTCCTAAACTATATTGCTTGCGATCAGGTACCCTTGCTTGTGAGTATGGTGATTTTGGTTAGGTGATTTTGTGGTTAAACTTGGTATTGTTTATATATATATATATATTTTACACCAGCATGTTTTTTGCACCGTTGCCGGGGGACGGTAGTTGTTTAATTTAAATCTTTGGTAGTTTAGTTAATCGATCCTTGTGAGGGATCTTATCCCTTGCAAGTTTTTTGCTTTTTAATCTAGGTTTTAGTTACTTAATCCATGCCGGCGGAAGTTAAACCTCCGGTAAGTCTTTTTCTTGAACAGGTGCATTTTATTCTTTGTTGTGTTGTTTGAATGGAAGATAATCAACCCATGTGGGGAAAGCGCTCAAAAGTACAATTCACCTCAAGGTCCGCAATCAAGAATACTAAGGAGAAGGATGTCGAGATCAGCGAGGAACTGATTAAGATGATTGGTATGGTAACATTTGGTGGGAAGCCAACTGAAGAACCATACCAACATCTTGAGGCATTTGAAGATATCTGCGACTTGTTCAAAACCAAGGGAGATGAGGTAAAATTGCGTTGGTTCCATTTCACTTTAACTAGAAAGGCAAAACACTCCTTTAGAAAACTCCCAAAGGACTCAATTACAACTTGGGAGGAATTAAAATCTGCCTTCCTGGTAAGACATTTTCCCATCTCTAAGGTAAATAGGTTAAAAGACTAAATAAGAAAGTTTAAGCAATGAAAAGAAAATCTTGAGAGAGACATGGGGAAGGTGTTAGGATTGTTTTTGAAACTCCCGAACCATGGTTTTGAAGAGGGTGAGGTAATTAATATGTTCTATGCTGGTTTGACTAACGACTCACGTTTAAGGTTGGATGCTTGTAGTGGGGGTATTTTTGCATACCGGTCAGCAAAAGATGCACGTGAACTCCTATATGATCTGGAGGCACATAATCTCGACTGGGCAACTGACGAAGAAGAAACCGAGCCAGTACAGATAAGTGAGGCCACCGCAACCCAAGAAGAATTGCAATATAAATGTGGAAGGTGCGGCTATGCTCATCCAACAAATTTTTGCCCGTGGCAACAAGCTCCAAATCTCCCACGTCCTAAGCCGAAAGGAGAACTGATCGAGCTGATGTTATCATAGTTTATGATAGGACAAGGAGAAATAAATGCTGACGTCGACCAAAGGATCCAAATTTTTCCTAGCGACATTGCAGGTTTAAGAAAAGACTTGGACCACATGCTCAGAATAGTTAAAGAAGTCTACCCACACGTAGATATGGACGTGGAGGACACGGCTGAGGTGTTCATCACCACAAGAGGAGGTAAGGTTGTTCAAGGATCATCTATGCCTGAAACTGACCAAATTCCTAATTTTCAGATTGTTGAACCGGAGGCCGAGCTAACATCAAATCAAGCGAAAGAATTAAGGTAAGAAGTAGCCAGGCCCATAGAATTTTCCGCAGTTCCAAATCGATCCCGAGTACCATATCCCACTCGTCTGAGAAAAGAAATGAAAGAGGCACAATATCGTAAGTTCATTGACTTAATAAAACAAGTCAATATTAACTTTCCTCTTGTGGATTTAATTGCAGGGATGCCAAATTATCTGAAGTTCATCAAGGAGCTAGTATCTAACAAAGCAAATCTTGGCACTGAAGGAACTGCATTTCTAAATGCAGAATGCTCAGCTATTCTTTCCGACACCCCTAAAAAGGGAGATCCAGGGAGTTTTACTATTCCTTGTTATTTTGGTAAAAACATATATATATATTGTAGAGCTTTAGCAGACTTAGGAGCAAGCATCAATCTTATGCCCTTACCTTTTACCAAAAGCTAGGATTAGGGGACATAAAAATACTAGAATGACCATTCAACTAGCTGTCCGGTCCATAAAATACCCCGTAGGAATCGCCAAGGATATTTTAGTTCAAGTAGACAAGTTTGTCTTCCCGGCTGATTTCGTGATCCTTGACATATTGGACGAGGTCAAAGTACCTCTAATCCTTGGCCGACCATTCCTAATACCGCCAATGCCATAATCCATGTCGCCGAAAGATAGCTTAGTTTAGGGATTGACGACGATAGAGTCACTTTCTCCATTGATAGGGCTATGAGCTACGCTGTCTCCACTGATGATTTGGACTATGAAGATAATTTTAATCACTTTTTTGAAATGGAGCTTAATAATCATCTTTGTGAAACTGATGAAGGATTCTCAATTGAGCATGAAAATAGGGAGATCTCACAAGAAGAAGGAGAGGATGAGTTCGAGGAAATCAAACAAGAAGATAAGGTAAGGGTAAAGACTTCTCTTGAAGAACCACCTAACCTAGAGTTAAAGGACCTTCCCGAACACCTTGAATATCAATTCCTTGAAGGTAAAAACTCTTTGCTTGTGATTATCTCTTCTTTGCTTAAGCCTGATGAAAAATAGAGACTTATTGAGATTTTAAAAACGCATAAAAAGGCTTCAGCTTGGAAAATCTCTCACACTCCCGGGATAAGCCCCTCTTTTTGTACACATAAGATTTTAATGGAAGAGAATTTCAAACCATGTGTGCAAAAGCAAAGGAGGCTTAACCCGAAAATGCAAGAGGTTGTGAAAAAAGAGGTCATCAAATTACTTGATACGGGAATTATCTACCCTATCTCAGATAGTCCATGGGTAAGTCCTGTTCAAGTGGTTCCTAGGAAAGGAGGACTTACTGTTGTCACTAATGACAACAATGAATTCGTCCACACTCGGACTGTCACTGGTTGGAGAGTTTGCATAGATTATAGGATGCTGAATGACGCCACTAGGAAAGACCATTTTCCTCTCCCATTCATAGACCAAATTCTAGAGCGATTAGTGGGAAATGACTTTTATTGCTTTCTAGATGGATTCTCGAGGTATTTCCAAATCCCTACTGACCCCGAAGATCAAGCAAAAACCACTTTCACATGTCCTTATGGGACATTCGCCTATAGGCGTATGCCTTTCGGCTTGTGCAACGCACCAGCCACATTTCAGAGATGCATAACTGCCATTTTTCAAGACATGATAGAAGATTTCATGGAGGTTTTTATAGATGACTTTTCTGTGTTTGGTAACTCTTTTGATGCATGTTTGAAAAGTTTGGATAGGGTCTTAGCCAGATGCGAAGAATCTCACCTAGTTCTCAACTAGGAGAATTGCCACTTCATGGTAAGAGAAGGTATAGTTCTTGGTCATAAAATCTGAAAAGATGGATTGTAGGTGGACAAGGCTAAGATAGACACTATCTCAAAGCTTCCTCCACCTACCAACATAAAAGGGGTTAGGAGTTTCTTGGGGCATGCCAGGTTTTACAGGAGATTTATTAATGATTTTTCAAAAATTACCCGGCCCTTGACAAAACTTCTTGAAAAAGATGCACCATTCATTTTTTGTGAAGGTTGCACCACAGCTTTTGAAACTTTAAAGCACCAATTAACAAATGCCCCTATAATGGTTCCCCCCGATTGGAACCAAACTTTTGAGATTATGTTTCATGGTAGTGATTATGCCGTCAGTGTTGTTCTTGGGCAACGAATAAACATCCACTTTCATCCGATTAACTATGCTAGTTGAACTGTTAACGATGCCCAAGAAATTACACCATGATTGAGAAAAAGCTTTTAGCAGTCGTTTTTGCCATAGAGAAGTTTTGGTCCTACCTTGTGTTGTCCAAAATTATAGTTTACACCGACCATTCAGCTCTAAAGTACCTCTTTGCTAAGCCAGATGCTAAGCCCATACTCATCCGATGGATACTTCTATTGCAAGAGTTTGATATAGAGGTAAGGGATAAGAGAGGCGCCGATCATTTGGCTGCCGATCATTTGTCTCGATTAGAGAATCCTGACATGGGTTCAGGTAGTAAGGAAGTCATTTGGGATAAATTCCCCGATGAAAACCTTAGTGCTATAAAGACCATAGAAGAATACCCCATGCCTTGGTATGTAGATTTTGCAAATTATCTTGCAGCCGGAGTTCTTGTCAAATGTATGACCCATCAGCAAAAAGGTAAGTTTTCTCAGAATTGAAGCATTACTTTTGGGCAAAACCCCACCTGTTTAGGGTAGGGCTTGATAGAATACTCCGTCGAGGTGTCTCCAGCCTTGCCGCTTGGGATATTCTCGAGAACTGTCATAAGGGCCCCACGGGAGGCCATTTTGGGGCGAACCTCACTTCAAGAAAAGTTCTTGAATTGGGATTTTATTGGCCTACAATTTTCAAAGATGCACACACACTTATCAAATCCTGCGATACTTGTAACACCCTGCTAAAGCGGAAACGCGATGCGTGACAGCTAAGATTTCATTGCGATAGGAGATAAATAACATCAAACATTTCATTTAAAAGTTTACGGTTTACAGTACCATATTTTACATAACCAACGAAAGTTTAAAACATTCAAAAATTACAAAAGTCATTACAAAAGAAAAGTTTAAGTTTGATGTAGCTTGTAGCCCAGACATTCCCTACTACCATCTATTTTCCTGAAAAGCATGTTAAAGCAAGTGTCAACTACAAGAGTTGGTGAGTTCACAGGTTTCATATGCACAAAACAGTTTCGTATGCAAAAATCATTATCGTAAAACCAATGTTCAACCTTAACTGTTAAACAAAACATTTATGCAAGATATATTCTCGAGCCACTACTAAACCTAAAACCAATTTTCCCCAATGATCTACCTCAGAGGTGGTAGCGAACCACATGTGTAGAGCGTTTTCGCGAACTAACTCAGCGGTGGGACTAAAACCCCACATGTGTAGACGCTGCACTACCTCAGCGGTGGGACTAAATCCCACATGTGTAGTACCACATATGATTACGTGCACCCTATACTCATCAGTAAACAAAGGGTGGGTCCACTCTACCAAATAGCGCTATCCACAATAATCATTTGCTCGAAACGAGTTCATAGTAATGTATTCAACATGGGACTTTTACTCAATATATATCATTATTTGCATAATCTATCGTTCGCAAGCAAAACTTCATAAATCATTTATCAACTAACATACTTTTCACCCCAAAACGCGTAAAAACGGTAAAATAGGGGTCGTGAATACTCACCTCGATAAGCTAACGTGCATATCCATCTAATAAAACAAGATTCACACCAACTTGATAATTTTTGAGTGAGTTATGACCTCTTAAACTCACATGTGTGAATCTGCCATTTCTGGAAAGCTTGCACCATGATTTTGTTTTCATTGGTTGCATGCTCAAAAATTCACCAAATCAAATGATTCCAGGTTCTTTAGAAAGCTACTTCAATGAACTTGATTTTAGAATCAAAAAGTATGCAATTTGAACAAGTTTTCAAGGAGATATGCATGCAACAAGTTGACATAAAATCTGACCCGTAGCCATTTGCACAACAAAAGGGTTTGTGATGGTTGAAGGTCCTAAACTTGGAATTTATGGGTGATTCCCGTTGAGTTCGAACCCTAACTCACAAGATATTAACCCATAAAAATAAATCCATTTGAACCCTTTTTGGGTCGTCCAAAGTCGCATGAAGTAATCTGTCAGCTTATGTCCTCTTACAAAACCCAAATTTCTCACTTGTAATACATGTAAATCTTCAAAATTTGGGATTTCTTTGATTTCACACTCAATACCACATCAAGATGATTCTTGCATGCAATCATCCAAGATGATTCTTGCATGCAATCATCCAAGAATTTCCAGCTTCTAAAATGAACTAAAAACACCAAAATTGGGGTTTTTCACACTTTTCTTATGTCTATAGAGGAAATTCATGGGATTTCACCTTCTAATGGATATTTAAATCATCCATGGTGTTCATCCGCATCTCGAAAACATCAAGAACATTATTCCATCATATATTGAGGTTTAAACACAAAAATCTTGCATAAAAAGCACTAAAAGTGCTAAAAATTGAAGTTACAATACAAGTATTATTCTTACCTTGATGGATGAACTATTAGAACATTCAATTTCTTGATTGTTCTTCCAAAAATTTAGAAATTGGGGGTGAATATTGCTGGACTTTAAAGAAAATAGGAGAAAGAAAGATAGGAAAATTGATGATTTGTAAAAATTTAAAATTGCAAATGAGAAGTGTGTAGAGGAAGGAAAGGAATTTATATGGACAGAGGAGAGGGGAGGGCTGGCCAGCCATGTGGGGGCCCACCCAACCCGAAAATGAATTTTTTTCTTTTATTTACAAAGCCAATTTCAGTTCACAAGTGGAACTGCGTACGGTTTTTCGGTTCGCGATGGTTTTTCCGATAAAGTGATATGTGCAACTTAATATCTGTAATGTTTAAAATATTTTTATATAAGTAACTTAAAATATGATAAATTAAATAATATGGGTTTCAA
This sequence comes from Centaurea solstitialis, assembly GCA_030169165.1. Lineage (NCBI taxonomy): Eukaryota > Viridiplantae > Streptophyta > Magnoliopsida > Asterales > Asteraceae > Centaurea > Centaurea solstitialis. The sequence goes on along the minus strand of CM058045.1, from coordinate 53,981,076 downwards.
TTGAGTTGGTTCGGCATCATATATGATTTTCGAGCGATTACTGACTAAAACGGAACTTTTCCGGGCGATTTTCGGGACTTCTAAGTTATCTCCAAAATTTTTCGCAAACTCAACCTTAATTCTTTCTAAATAGCTATAGGATTAGTATTTCACTAAAATGTTATGCTACCGGAGTGCTCTACGAGTCGCTAACCTGATAGCCGAATTTGGTCAGTTGTCACATTTACCCCCTGTTGAAAGAAATTTCGTCCCGAAATTTATTGTTTGCTACATGTCGAGGAATCTTCCGTGAATAGGTGAGGGTATTTGCTTTTCATATAGGCTTCCCGCTCCCAGGCAAACTCAGGTCCATGCTTTGAATTCCATCGAACTTGGACAATTGGTATCTAGTTTCGCCTTAACTGTTTGATTTCTCGATCGAGGATTTCGATCGGCTCTTCCGTGATTTGTAATCGCTCATTGATTTGAACTCCCTCCAATGGTAGGACCACTGCTTCTTCAGAAAATCATTTCTTTAAATTAGACACATGGAATGTATTGTGAATCGCGCTGAGCTCCTGAGGTAGGTCTAGCCTATAAGCGACTGGCCCGATCCTCTCCAGAATCTCGAACGGTCCGATAAATCGAGGGCTAAATTTTCCAGCTTTCCCGAAGCGGAACAATCCTTTCTATGGCGATACTTTCAGCAGTACTCTATCACCAATTTGAAACTCAAGTGGCTTCCTGTGGTTATCAGCATAACTTTTCTAACGATCTCTGGCCGCCTTAAGCTTTTCTTGGATCTTCTTAATCTTATCAGTTGTTTCCTGGACGATCTCTGGTCTGATCAGTTGACTTTCTCCCACTTCCAACCAATTAAGCGGTGATCTGCACTTGCGTACGTACAAATATTCATAAGGCGCGCACTGGATGCTAGTGTGGTAGCTGTTGTTGTAGGAGAATTCAATCAAGGGTAAGTGATCGTCCCAACTACCTCCAAACTCTAACACACAAACACGCAGCATATCCTCTAACGTTTGAATGGTTCTCTCTGTTTGTCCGTCAGTTTGAGGATGGTAAGCAGTGCTCAAATCGGCTCTAGTACCCAACGCCGTCTGCAGTGACTGCCAAAATCGTGATGTGAAGCGGCTATCTCTATCGGAGCTGATTGATTTTGGTACTCCATGATGCATAACTATCTCATTGACGTAAAGTTACGCGAGTCGATCAATGCTATAATTCTCTCGATTTGGTAAAAAGTGCGCAGATTTCGTGAGTCGATCAACAATTACCCATTCGAGTCATGACCCTTCTTGGTCTTGGGTAATTTGGTCACAAAATCCATTGATGTTTGCTCCCATTTCCATTCTGGGATTTCTGGCTGTTGTAGGAGTTCGGATGGCTTCTGATGTTCTGCCTTAACTCTTGCACAAGTCATGCATTTGCCCACTTACGTAGCTATATCCTTTTTCATTCTAGGCCACCAGTAGTGCTCTTTTAGTCCTTTGTACATCTTATCAGCTCATGGGTGTATCGAGTACTTTGTTTGATGAGCTTCATCCATGATCATTGATCTTAACTGGTCAACCCTTGGTATCCGTACCATGTCCTTAAAATAACGTATTCCGTCTGATTTCACCTCACACTCTTTTTCCAACTGATGAAGAGTCTCCTTCTTCAGGTTTTCTGCCTTCAATGCTTCTTCTTGAGCATCAAGTATTTGATTCTTCAAACTCGTTTGAACAAGCATTCCCATAGCTCGTGCTCTTGAAGGCTTTACCCTTTCCTTCCTACTCAAAGAATCAGCTACTACATTCGCCTTTCCCGGATGATACTTTATCTCACAATCGTAGTCGTTGAGTAACTCGACCCATCTTCTCTGCCTCATATTCAACATTTTCTGGTCGAGGATGTTTTGTAGGCTCTTGTGATCCGTAAAGATTGTGCACTTTGTACCATAAAGGTAATGTCTCCAGATCTTAAGTGCAAACACCACGGCTCCAATTTCTAGATCATGAGTGGTGTAATTTTTCTCATGAATCTTTAACTGCCTTGACGCATAAGCGATAACCTTCTCATCTTGCATTAAAACACATCCTAGGCCCTAATGCGAAGCATCGCAGTACACCACAAAGTTATCCGTTCCTTCGGGTAGTGCCAATATTGGTGCGCTGAACAACTTATGCTTAAGTAGCTGAAATGCTTCCTCTTGTTTTTCTCCCCAAATAAACTTCTTATCTTTCTGCGTTAGCGTTGTCAAAGGTTGCGTGATTTTGGAGAAATTAGCGATGAATCGCCGATAATAGCCTGCCAGACCAAGAAATTGTCGAATTTCTATTGGTGTCTTCGGAGCTTCCCATTTCTTTATGGCCTCAATCTTTGCTGGGTCGACATGGATTCCTTGTTTGTTAACCACATGGCCAATAAAATGTACTTCTTGAATCCAAAACTCACATTTGGAGAATTTTGCATAGAGTTTCTCGGTTCTGAGCAACTGTAGTATCAATCTCAAATGTTGCTCATGCTTCTCCTTGCTTCGTAAGTAAATCAGGATGTCGTGTATGAATACAATCATGAATTTATCTAGGTATGGTCAACATACCCTGTTCATTAGATCCACGAATACTGCTGGTGCGTTTGTTAAACCATAAGGAATAACCAAGAACTCATAATGACCGTACCGAGTTCTGAACGTTGTCTTGGCGATATCTTCTTCTCGCACTCTCATCTGATGGTATCCGGATCGAAGGTCAATCTTGGAAAATTAAGTAGCTCCTTGCAATTGGTCGAACAGATCATCAATGCGTGGAAGAGGGTAACGATTCTAGATAGTAATCTTGTTCAGCTCCCTATAGTCTGTACACATCCTAAAGGATCCGTCCTTCTTTTTGACGAACAAGACTGGGGTTCCCCAAGGTGAAGAGCTGGGTTGAATAAATACTTTATCAAGTAGCCCTTGAAGCTGATTTAACAATTCTTGCATATCTGATGGTGTTAGACGATATGGCAATTTTGCTACGAGGGAAGCTCCTGGTACTAGATCAATGTGTAACTCCACTTGTCTATGCAGGGGTAGTCTGGGTAACTCTTCCGAGAATACTTCAGGAAAATCTCGTACAACTGGGTGATCTTGAGTTCGCTTTTCTTTTATCTCCTTATCCACAATGTGTGCTAAAATATGCAACGCATTCCTTCCGCAAATGGCTTCGCATTTTCATGCATGTCACTAACTTAGTTCTTGGTGTGCCTCCTTAGCTCCAATCGCGAATGCCCTTCCTTGAGCTTCGCATCCTTAATTTCCTTGATTGGCTTACATATCTTTGTTCCTCCTCTTGGTGATGATCAGGCGTCTATGTAACATGGGACACCTATCTCTAATGTGGTTTGCGGTTCCGTACTCTTAGCACCCTTTCCGGTCCTTCTGACCTTCTTTTCCTTTCTATAGTATCGAGTAGTGTAACCCACTAGGTTGTCCTTGGTACCCAAAATACAAGCTCCTAGGTGATTGTAGTTGTAGCTACTACATTTTGGATGAGAGTCCATATACTATCTTGACTCATGGGTCTTTACTCAAAAATTTCTGACTACTCTTCGACTTTTATCAGAATGACCTTGAGTTTCCTCTTCTGACTGGTGCTCTACTTTCTTTTATTACCATCTTTCCATTCGATGAACACTACGACTTCCTTATTTCTTCTATTCGCGACAAGGTCGGTAGTAACTTGGGTGACTATGGTAGGAACGACTTCCTGGACTTGTTGGGCTATCAGTTGAGCAATGTTGATCGATTAATTCTTACGAGTCACTTTCTAGCTACGTGTGTTTCTTCTGGAAAATACGGTTCTAAATCATTTGTAAAATGTATGTATGATTAAAAGTTGTCTTTAATAAATGTTCGAAAAATATTTGTATTTTATTTATAACAATTTCTTTAAAATAATATCGATAAAAACATCTTTGTGATTAAATAAAAAATTGTTTCATAAAAACTTAATATATATCTGAAAGGGTGAAAATTTGATGCTAATGCATCCTTAAAATATTTTACTCGCCCAAGCTATGGTTTAAATGGGACAACCAAAAAGTACACTTTGAAATTCTTTCAAATTCATGAGAGTTACAATCGAAAGGATCAACTTTGCCAATAGTATTACCACAACTTGCCAGCACAAGTCACTCTCCTAGTCGTCCTCCTTGCCGTCATAGCATTTTCTACAACATTGGTGGTACATTCCACCAAGAGATGCACCAATTTTGTCAACTTAATTATGGCCCGATTCTATCTTGATGCCATGCTTCGACTATTTTGGAGTCCGTCGGCGAGTGTTTGCATTGTTCGAGCCTCTCTTTGTGTCATACTAGTAATATAACTGATCAATATTCCCGAAAGGATATGAAATGATGTTGCATTATCTTGATGAGTTATCGCCAGTCCTCTCTGAATGGTTACTGCAACTCTCTTCTGAGTAGTCTCATAAAAGATGTTGGGAGGTTCAGGTTAGACGTAGGAATAACTGGTGTACTTTGAGATAAGACATCTGTTGGGGTAATCGGAGGTGGATCGATTGAAATATCCTCACTTGTCACTCCAATGTCGGAATCGTAATGCTTAGATGGGTCCTTCTCCGAAGTCTAAGTAATAGGATTCGACATAGTGATTGTAGTGTCCGCATAACTTATTAACGCGCATTCAAAATACAAGTGACATCCTAAGCGCTAACGCAGGAGGGTTTAACAATGGCGTTACTTTTCTTAAACGCGTAAGTGCTATAGTAAATATCAACATCATGATATGCTTATGTGAACTCACACAGTTTATGTTTTTCAGGATTTTTAAGAAGTTCCAATTCTATCTACTAACAGTATGATTAGTTCATAAGTCCTATCCTACTTATATCATGGCTAGACATAGGTGATCAGGCTCTGTCTATCTATGATATATCAAAACAACACCTATTATAATCATATTAGTAGTAGGATTCTCCTATATTTTGAAATCTTCGACTAGAAAATTTAAATAATTTTTGTAAAATGTTGGTTATAGTGCTTGGTTTTATGAAAAAACGATGTTCTCTATAACCTATGGCGCTGATACCAAATCTGTAACACCTCGCTAAAACGGAAACGCGAGGCGTGACAGCTAAGATTTCATTGCGATAGGAGATAAACAACATCAAACATTTCATTTAAAAGTTTACGATTTACAGTACCATATTTTACATAACCAACGAAAGTTTAAAACATCCAAACATTACAAAAGTCATTACAAAAGAGAAGTTTAAGTTTGATGTAGCTTGTAGCCCAGACATTCCCTACTACCATCTATTTTCCTGAAAAGCAAGTTAAAGCAAGTGTCAACTACACGAGTTGGTGAGTTCACAGGTTTCATATGCACAAAACAGTTTCGTATGCAAAAATCATTATCGTAAAACCAATGTTCAACCTTAACTGTTAAACATAACATTTATGCAAGATATATTCTCGAGCCACTACTAAACCTAAAACCAATTTGCCCCGACGATCTACCTTAGAGGTGGTAGCGAACCACATGTGTAGAGCGTTTTCGCGAACTACCTCAGCGGTGGGACTAAAACCCCACATGTGTAGACGCTGCACTACCTCAGCGGTGGGACTAAATCCCACATGTGTAGTACCACATATGATTACGTGCATCCTATACTCGTCAGTAAACAAAGGGTGGGTCCACTCTACCAAATAGCGCTATCAACAATAATCATTGGCTCGAAACGAGTTAATAGTAGTGTATTCAACATGGGACTTTTACTCAATATATATCATTATTTGCATAATCAATCGTTCGCAAGCAAAACTTCATAAATCATTTATCAACTAACATACTTTTCACCCCAAAACGCGTAAAAACGGTAAAATAGGGGCCGTGAATACTCACCTCGATAAGCTTAACGATTCGATCAATGATTCAAGTTCCGATCTCCGAGCCTAAGAGTACCCTAAACAATTCATGGGTAACGTAAATGCCAAATTATCGGTTCAATATCCTAATTAAGTCCCAATCTGATATCCTTATATAATGCCTCTACTTAGTTTATGTAGCCAACCATAGTATAAAACAATTTTAATAAAAATTTTATAACACCTAATTGGATGCAAGATCTTGAAATTCAAAATTCAAGCTTTTGTAAATATTCAGATGTTGACAGATTTGTATACTTGGTAAAAATATCACTTTTAACCTATACTCCAAAAAGGTTTAAGTTTCCAAATTTTTATCCACTGAAGTTGGGTGTGTTAGCAACATTCCCACCAAATTTCATAAATTTTTGATATGTTTATCATATATAAATAATTTTTATGAAAACAGTGTGCACATCTCACATTTGAAAATACATGTCTGTAGTGTTTTGGTTCATAGAGAGTTTGTTACAACTCCAAAACTTAAATTTCAAAAGGAGTTTTCAAGCTAACATGCATATCCATCTAATAAAACAAGATTCACACCAACTTGATGATTTTTGAGTGAGTTATGACCTCTTAAACTCACATGTGTGAATCTGCCATTTATGGACAGCTTGCACCATGATTTTGTTTTCATTGGTTGCATGCTCAAAAATTTACCAAATCAAATGATTGCAGGTTCTTTGGCAAGCTACTACAATGAACTTGAGTTTAGAATCAAAAAGTATGCAATTTGAACAAGTTTTCAAGGAGATATGCATGCAACAAGTTGACATAAAATCTGACCCGTAAGCATTTGAACAACAAAAAGTTTTGTGATGGTTGAAGGTCCTAAACTTGGAATATTTGGGTGATTCCAGTTGGGTTCGAACCCTAACTCACAAGATATTAACCCATAAAAAGTTTAGACAAAAATCAATCCATTTGAACCCTTTTTGGGTCGTACAAAGTTGCATGAAGTAATCTATCAGCTTCTGTCCTCTTACAAAACTCAAATTTCTCACTTGTAAACCATGTAAATCTTCAAAATTTGGGATTTCTTTAATTTCACACTCAATACCATGTGATAAACAATATTTTATACTAAAATCAAGATGATTCTTGCATGCAATCATCCTAGAATTTCCAGCTTCTAAAATGAACTAAAAACACCAAAATTGGGGTTTTTAACCCTTTTCTTGTGTCTATAGAGGAAATTCATGGGATTCCACCTTCTATTGGATATTTAAATCATCCATGGTGTTCATCCTCATCTCCAAAACATCAAGAACATTATTCCATCATATATTGAGGTTTAAACACAAAAATCTTGCATAAAGAGCACTAAAAGTGCTAAAAATTGAAGTTACAATACAAGTATTATTCTTACCTTGATGGATGAACTATTAGAACATTCAATTTCTTGATTGTTCTTCCAAAAATTTAGAAATTGGGGCTGAATATTGCTTGACTTTAAAGAAAATATGAGAAAGAAAGAGAGGAAAATGGATGATTTGTAAACATTTGAAAATGCAAATGAGAAGTGTGTAGAGGAAGGAAAGGAATTTATATGGAGACAGGAGAGGGGAGGGGTGGCCAACCATGTGGGGGCCCACCCAACCCAAAAATTTAATTTTTTCTTTTTTTTACAAAGCCCATTTCAGTTCACAAGTGCAACTGCGTACGGTTTTTCGGTTCGCGATGGTTTTTCCGATAAAGTGATATGTGCAACTTAATATCTATAATGTTTAAAATATTTTTATATAAGTATCTTAAAATATGATAAATTAAATAATATGGGTTTCAATTGAGTCGGTTCGGCATTATATATGATTTTCGAGCGATTACTGACTAAAACGGGACTTTTCCGGGCGATTTTCGGGACTTCTAAGTTATCTCAAAAAATTTTCGCAAACTCAACCTTAATTCTTTCTAAATAGCTATAGGATTAGGATTTCACTAAAATGTTATGTTACCGGAGTGCTCTACGAGTCGCTAACCTGATAGCCGAATTTGGTCAGTTGTCACAATACTTGTCAAAGGACTGGCAATATCACCAAAAGAGATGAAATGCCTCAAAAAATATTTCAGTGAGTGATATATTTGATGTCTGGGGGATTGATTTCATGGGACCATTTCCCGATTCCCAAGGCAACAAATACATTCTTGTAGCAGTTGATTATGTCTCTAAATGGGCCGAGGCAAAAGCTTTGCCCACCAATGATGCCAAGGTAGTTGTTAACTTTGTGAAATCTCTTGTCTGTAGGTATGGATGTCCGAAGGCCATCATCAGTGATAGAGGGACGCATTTCGCAAATTACCTCTTGGAAAAGACTCTCAAGCGATATGGAGTGCATCCTTGTTTCTCAACCGCTTATCACCCTCAAGCAAATGGACAAGCAGAAAATACAAATCGAGCCTTGAAGCGGATTCTAGAAAAGACAATTGAGAACAACCAGAAGATTTGGTCTTAAAAGCTTGAGGAAGCTATATGGGCCTACCGTATGGCGTACAAGACACCTATCGGAAGTACTCCCTATCGAATGTTGTACGGGAAGGCCTATCATCTACCCTTCGAATTTGAGCATAAAGCACTTTGGGCTCTTAAGAAAGTATATTTGGATGACATCACGAGTGGAAGAGAAAGACTACTCAACTTGCATGAGCTAGAAGAACCTAGGTCTCTTGCATATGAAAACTCAAGGATTTACAAGGAGCAATGCAAGAAGTGGCACGATGCACAACTCAAAGAGGTTAAGACGTTCATAGAAGGAGATAACCAAACTCGCTTCAAATTCTCGCCAGGTATGTTACAATCCCGATGGGTGGGTCCTTATGTCGTTTTAAAAGCTCATTCATCAGGATATGTGGACCTAATAACCGAACGAGGACAATTCATGGTAAACGGCCAGAGATTAAAACTCTATCACAAAGACGACCAAAGTAGAAATGGTGAGGTTTGTCATTTGAGCTTGAAGCCCATTACCTAAACCGCCCCTTCGAGTCAGGCTCCAGACTCGCAACAAAAACAAGCGCTTTCCAGGAGGCAACCCGTTTCTTTTTCGTTGATAGTATATTTCGAGTCATCCACTAACCAATATTGCAGCTTTAGTCAAAGAAAAGCACAACCCGATAAAAAAAGTGAAAAGCACATCCAGTTGGGTTTCGCGATCGCGAAAAATAATCTTCATGTCACGACACTAAACGACAAAATAGTCGGGGGAGGATCAGGAGTCAATATTTTCGTGAACGCGAGAATCTCCGCGAAGGTAAGTTTTAAACAGTCAGACTTCGCAGTCGCGAAATTTCAACTTTCGCGTCCGTGAAAGCTAGGAAAACTGATTTTTTTCGTGCAGCTACGTTCTCCGCGGTGCGAGATTTTGGATTTCGTGACGCGATAGTGGAAATAAAGGATTTAAGTTCGACTTCTAAAACCCTATTTTCAGTTTTCCCTCTCTTTTCTCTTGTTTCTCTCTGAAATTGCTCTAGGGTTCTGCATTCTCATGGCCTCCAAGGTATGTAATTTCACTCTAAAGCTCTTGATTTGAACATCTTGTCTGCCCTAGATTGCTAATTTGGGGGATTTCCTCCAGAAGGGTTAGTTGATTTAAATTCTTACACTTTGCTTGAGTAAGATGTTCATGCTTAGTTAGTCATTTGTTTTACACATGAGTATGCTCCCTATTGTTCTTTAATGATGTGTTCGAACTCAAGTGTGGGGAAGAATGAGTGTTTAAAGTAATGCTTTGTGTAGAATCTTGATTGATAAGGAATTTTTTTTCAAATTCGGAAATTGCAGAGATCATTCACTCCTTCTCGTGTTCCACGAACTAATCCGTTTCTATACTTACGGATAAGATCCCCCAAAGTGAAAAGACGACCCTTATGATTGAGCTTGAACGATTGAGGAAGAGGGAGATCGAGATTGGGTCGACTGTGGATTTGAAATTCATTGATGACATTGGTTTTAGCGATAGGGTCTCGGATCTCTTGAGAAGGGAATATCACGATTCGTACGGCATCACTTGATTTGTATGTAATGATTGGGAAAAAGCCCTTGAGACTCGTGAGTCGATTTATGTTGAGCTTGTTTTGGAATTCTTGCCTACTTTTGAGTTTGATGAGGAAGTTTACAACGCCAAGAAAATTCGTGGTTTGTGCATTACGTTTCTTTTGCTTGGGGATTGGACTACCACTACGCTCCCAAAGTTTGGTGTGTTCTTATGCCTCTATACGACCGCGCAATCTTGTTCAGATTATTTTCGCAGTTACTTTCTTGGTGGGGCTTATGAACCGAATGGCGACTTTTCGGGTCTGGAATTTTGGGCAACAATTGGATATGGTCCTTACCAACGCTCGAACACTAAAGAGAGCTCCATTATCGTTCCCGAGCATCGTCTTTTTCATAGGATGTTAGCTCACACGCTCACTTATCGGCAGGCCATAAAAGAAAAGGTCCCGGAATGCGATATGTGGTTACTCTCTTAGTTAGTTGATCGAAATACGATCACGAACCTTGCATATGTTATTGCTAGAATGTTTTTGGACACCACGGAAGTTCACGATAAGGCCGGAACGGGTCTTTGTGGGGGGCAATTTGTCACGGTGATCGCGGAAAAGTTGGGGGCTCTTAATCTTAATGTTTGTGCAAGTCTTACAAAATTATCTCCAATGGGAATTTTTGATAGGACTCTTTTTCGGTCAATGAAATTGATTCTGCCTGGACAAAAAAAGGGCACATACATTTGGATAGGGGATTCTCCGATTCAAGAAGGTCCAAGCGGGATGGCGACCTCGATACCCCAACCAAATCAAACGTCTCAACTGCATCAACCGACCCATTCAAGTCAACAAAGCCAATTGTCCGAGCCGAACGAACAAAGTGAGTCTAGTGGACCGCATGATCTTGAGTCGTTACATACGGCTATGAAAGAGCTTTCAATGCAAGTTGCCGACGGAAATCATGACACTATGGAAAAGCTTAATCGACTTTCGTACAATGTCTATGGTGTTCGTCGAGATTTGTCGTGGATTACGGCCTCCATGAGCGAGTATTTCGAGAGTGTGGGTCACAATCCGTCGGTTCCATTGGCTCCATTTCCTCTTTGGCCGGATAACGAGGATGCACCTCTTGGATACTCATCGTATGATGAGTAGGTTTTTGCTAACCGTGCCTAGCTCGGTTTTCTTTTGAAGTGATTAGATTTGGTTGTACCTATATTGATATTTGAATTGCGTGGTTATGGATTTTAGGATTTTATTTTCCTTAGACATTTTAATTGTTTGCATGCTTTAAGATTTTAATTGTTTGGATTTTTAGTTTTACTTTTTAGTTCCTTTATACTTTTGTTTTTGTTTTTGTTTTTGGTAATAGATGAACCGTGTTATGATCGAGCACCGCTTATGGTTCCGGGATTCTCTCTCTAAGATGAATTATGTCTCAAAACCCGGGAAGTTTCTCTTTTCCCGATTCTCGTTACTTGTTTTAATTGTTGCATTGAGGACACTGTAAATTTTATGTACTGGGAGGGGATTAAGTAGACTTAACTGTTAATATTTGGGTTAGCTTATGCTTTTGATTGTTATTTTTCGAGGATTCTGAAAGCTTTGAAATTTGACCCCATTTTTTTCGAAATCTAGATTGTTTTTAAACATATAGATGATTGCATAGGAGAACACTAAGTAAGGTTATATGAATAGGAGTATTGCCTTGGATTGCCAATTACCATGACTGCCGCACCCAACTCCTTTGAGAGTTTGAGCCTTTGTTGATTATTCATTTCTTGTGGATTTACCGACTGTGCCCCAAGGTCGAACTTGTCATTTGAATGCTTGTCGAGATCACATAAGAGAAATATTTATCACCATTGCACTGATAGAGGTCTTCGTTTCAACCCTTTTAAGCCTTCGTTAGATAACCTCATCTTAAGGTTATTTAATTTGCCTAGCCAGCTTGTTGAAAGTGTTCAATTTTAAAACTTTATCTCTTGAAACCTGTTTTGAGCCTTAGCCTTTTCACTTCTTTACCCGATATCACTATATATCCTTTAGTCTGTGTTGTTTATCTATGTTTTGGCCGTCACTTAAATTTGAGAGCATAAAAAGTATTGATCCATTTTTTCAAAATCTGAAAAAAAAGGGGATTGAAAAAGAGCATGAATAAAAAAAATATAAAATAAAAAAAGTCCAAAAGCCGACTCAAAAGAAAAGGGAAATATCAAAAGATCCGAGAAAAGAAAAAAAGGAAAAGAAAGAAAAAGAATTTGAGCCTCAAATAAGCAATATGCTTAGGCCAATTCTAAATGAAAATGCTCATCCCAAAAAGTTAAAAGTCTAAAAGTCAGATAATTCTCTTAATTGTTTTGGATCATTACTGATTATGTTTTTCAAGTTTTTGTTGCAAAACCTTTAGTCACTTATATATATCCTTTTTCCTACTCTAACCCTTAGCCTAACATTACAACCATAAAGTCCTCTTGACGGTTGACAACTTCTCAGTGGTGGAGATTAGATTTGGTGACAAGCTTATGCATGCAGGAATCAGTCGAGTAATTGGTGTGTGTTGTTCTAGATTCAAGTTCTAATCAACATGCAACAGCTAGAGAATGAATTGAGAAGCCATATATCATTGATTCTTGATGAAAAGTTTACACACACTATACACACCAAGAACACACACACTTAAGAACTCAACCTCTCAATTCAATCTCACTTTACGTAATCAGATCTCTTACAAAATTGACTTAACTTTGGGCTTTTATACCGAAGCTCTTAAACCCTCACACTATACAAGATTTACACTTTTCACCCTAACTAAACAAAACTATTACAAGTAAAGTAATAAAGCATTAAAACTATAAAGCTTTGACTTTCCTTTGACTTCAACTTTAGCACAATCTTGTGATCTCGGATACAATCCTATTTTGCACCCAACAATCTCCCCCTTTGGATTCGAGATCACAAAAAGAATTAGGCAAACCTCTTCAAGAAATCATCAATACTTTTAACACCAACAATAAGCTTCCTTGAACGATAAGCTTCCGTAATAATCTTCACGAATCATCCAAATCTTCATGAAGCTTTAACAATCTTTGAATGCGAAGCTTTAACGAATCAAGATATCTTCAAATAATCATCAAACTTCAACCATCTCTCGTCATATCTCGTAATCTTCTCTTTGACTTGACACTTCAGAACCATCTCCCCAATGTATCTTCAAAAACATTTATCTACTTTACATTTCTAAACCATCTCCCCCTTTTTGATGAAATATGAAATAATCATCAAAATCTATAGAAATGTATAATCAGAACAACTCGTCTCGTAGATATACAAACATGTGAACAACTAAAACAGATATCAACAACCATCTCACATAACCATCTCCTCCTTGTTACTCCAGAATTCCCCTTTTTACTCCAAAGAAAAAACCGTCAATTCCAAAAAGTAATCCGAATCTTTTCAAATTCAGATTTAAGTGGGAAAATCCTGAAACAACAAATGAATCAGTTGGAATGCCTGTGAGAAGCACAAAGCAACTCAGTACAACAAATGCACTATATAAAGAGCTTTAGTGATGATCACTCCCCAGGGCTTCCGTTCAATCATCGCAAATACTAGAAGTATTACTATGAACGTTCCGACAAAGAAACGAATTCCTTGTGTGTATTTGTGATGAAAGAAAATAGCAACATGTGCGTTCATAAGGCTCAAAATGTGAAAACATTTCACGACTCGATGTGTAGAAATGAAGTTCGAAGGCAGGGCAGCTTCCTTCTGTTTCAATATCGATTTTCCAAATGAAAACCTGATAGATTATGTGTTGCGTCCCCGTGATGAAATGAAACATCTCCTTGTTAAGAAGGAAATGAGTAGCTAGTGGGGTAAAAACGAGAGTCGGCATTGGGCTTTGCCTTGTTTCAAAATCGGTCACCAAAGAATGAGAACCAATAGATGATGTGGTTGCCCGGCTTAGAAAAGGTTGGTGCAGAGTTTTATTTTTCTTTTGACTCTGTTCTCACACCCTCCAATTCTTTTAAGCATCCTCACTTCTAACCAAGCTCTCATATTACATTTTTCCGCTCAATCACTATGAGAATAACTCGACCACCTGAGTTATCTCCCCCACTCTTTGATGTAGACCCCTCACTCATTTCTCAAGGATAACTTCTTGGGTAGGATTGCCGGTTCTGGAAATCCATAGAAGTTCTATTAAGCTCACACATCCCATGAAATAAGTTTCCTAAACATGAAAGTACAATGATTCATCGGGTGAATCAATGAGCCAATATGAAACAAGCTCAAACAAATATATATGTACAATATAGGATCATAAGAATTTCTACAAACAAGTATACGAAATGAATAACATGAGTGATGTAGACTTGATTAAGAAAACTGATTCATCATATGATGTGAGATATGTTCTTGAAAAACTGTGGTTCACAAGAAAATGAATATTATCTATACGAACGAGATATAGATATAGCAATGAAGAATGTATCTGATCAAGAAACAATCAAGTACAATGAGGAAATATCAAGCGAGTGTATTACCACCGAAAAATATGAACATATAGAGACCTGGTAATAACTAAGTCAAAAGAAGCTAAACCGATGTGTATGAATACTTGAAACGTATATGAAAAGATAATACGCAAGTATTAATCTTTGGAAACACACGGTTAGAAAATATCCGTCAACTCATCATGATATGAAAACATGGAAAATCACACTTCTAATTCGAAAAAAAAAAAACATTTGAGAATCGAGAAGTGAGTTTGAACATTTAAAAACATTTTTCATACCTGAAAGTTTTTCATCTTTCAAATATGTAAGCATTAAAGCTTATTTGAACTCTCCCCCCTAAAACGAATATCACTTTTAAGAACTCCCCCTCAAATGGATAATCTGCAAAACAAAGTAGAAATTGGTATTCATTGAAAATGAATCCTTAGATGTTAGTCAGATAGTATCCAATCTAGAATAATTAAGCAACTCCCCCTTAAATTAAGATGTGAAACAGATTTAAGTTGGACTAAGCATGCCAAGCTTGCTAACCAAAAAGTTAAAACGCTTTTCATCTAAAGGTTTAGTGAAAAGGTCAGCAAGTTGGTAATCTGTTTGAACAAAGAACATCTCGATATTACCTTTCTCCACATTATCTTTGATAAAATGATACCTGATGTCGATGTGTTTGGTCTTGGAATGCTGAACTGGATTTGACGTTATCGCAATGGCGCTTTCCGAATCACAGTAGACAGGGACTCTCTTCAACTTGTAGCCATAGTCTAGTAGTTGTGTCTTCATCCAAAGCACATGCGAACAACAACTTGCGGCGGCCACATATTCAGCTTCGGCCGTAGAAGTGGAGATGCAATTTTGCTTTTTCGAAGTCCAACTAACAAGTTTATCACCTAAAAACTGACACGATCCAGAAGTGCTTTTCCTATCCAGTTTGCAACCACCATAATCTGAATCTGTAAAAGATATTAGCTCAAAACTAGAATCTTTCGGATACCAAAGACCCATTTCTGGAGTGCCTTTGAGATACCGTAAGATCCTTTTGACTGCCGCAAGATGTGACTCTTTAGGATTAGCTTGAAACCTAGCACAAAAACATGTGGCGAACATATTGTCCGGTCTAGTCGCAGTGAGGTACAAAAGAGAACCAATCATGCTTCTGTAAATCTTTTGATCAACGGATTTACCAGCTAAATCAGGACCTAAAAGATTTCCAGTTGGCATTGGTGTTTTAATTGGAGAACAATCAGTCATGTTAAACTTTTTCAACATATCTTTAATATATTTTGACTGATTTATAAAGATGCCATCAGGGTTTTGTTTGACTTGAATTCCTAAAAAGAAATTCAATTCACCCATCATGCTCATTTCAAACTCTGTCTCCATGATTTTAGAAAACTTTGTACACAACTCTGGATTAGTAGAATCGAAAATAATGTCGTCAACATATATTTGAACTAAAAGCAAGTCATGACCTTCTTTCTTTAGAAAAAGAGTAGTATCGATCGTACCTCGTTTGAATCCTTTGGATAAGAGATGATTAGTCAGAGTTTCATACCATGCTCTTGGAGCTTGTTTTAGACCATACAATGCTTTGTCCAAGATGCATACATGATCGGGAAAATCTGGATCGACGAACGCTTCAGGTTGCTCTATATAGACCTCTTCATGCAAAACTCCATTCAAGAACGCAGATTTGACATCCATTTGAAATACCTTGATGTTCTTGTGAGCTGCATAGGCTAGAAAGATTCGAATTGCCTCGATCCTCGCTACTGGTGCAAAAGTCTCATCGTAGTCAATACCTTCTTGTTGAGAATAACCTTTAGCAACCAATCGCGCCTTGTTTCTGACAATCAATCGGGATTCATCCTTCTTATTTCTGAAGATCCACTTGGTTTTAATGATTGATTTATCTTGCGGTCTCGGAACCAAGCGATACACTTTGCTTCTTTTGAACTGTAGAAGCTCTTCTTGCATTGCTAATAACCAATCAGAATCTTCAAATGCTTGAGAGACATTCTTTGGTTCAATTACGCTCAAGAAACTTTTGTATAGGCAGTAATTTGCAGATGCAGATCGCGTTTTAACACCATCATTGACATCACCAATCACATTGTAGAGTGGATGTGCTCTTGTCCATTTCAACTGAGCAGGAAGAATTGCAAGATCATCTAGATTGTTCTGAGTATCATTTTCATCAATGATTGCAGGAATCTCTGATTGATCATCGGGGGTTAACTGTGATTGCTCAACACTAGGAACTGGTATGGCCTGATCAGAGTTAGAAGTAGAACAAATATTCTCTGATGGTCCGGAATCATTCACGCTTGAAGGTTCTGGGACATCATGAATATCAACTCTTGGATTTCTGGAAAGAATGAGATCTTCATTAGCTGCACAAATATCCAGAAAAGCATCCATAAAAAATAAATCGAGTTCTGAACTATTTGGAGCAGAAATAGAATCAGAAGTCGTAGGAGAAGCTTGACTATGAATTTCGAGTCCTGAACTGCTATGTTCAGAAGTCACTGACACGGTTTCATCAAAGGTGACATAAACGGTTCCCATAACCATCTTGGTTCGGTTGTTGTAGACCCGGAAAGTCTTTGACGTTAGCGAATATCCAAGAAAGTATCCCTCGTCGACTTTCTTGTCAAACTTACCAAGATTGTCACGGTTATTGAGAATATAGCACCTACAACCAAAAACATGAAAGAATTTGACATTAGGAACTCTACGATTTATTATATGATAAGGAGTTTTCTTGAAGCGCTTAGTGATGATGGTTTGATTCTGAGTAAAACAAGCCGTTGAAACAGCTTCGGCCCAAAAGGTAAAAGGTAATCCAGAATAAGCTAGCATCGTTCGTGCCGCTTCAACTAAGGTTCGGTTCCGTCTTTCTACAACTCCATTTTGTTGTGGAGTATAAGCACCTGAAAAATTATGAGAAATACCAACAGATGTTAGATAAGCATCTAAGGTAGCATTTTTAAATTCAGTGCCATTATCACTCCTAATCTTGCGAACTGGAAGTTGCAAAAGAACTTGGATCCTCTTGATAAACTTTATGATCAACTCGGGAGCTTCAGATTTCATTCTCAGAAATTCTAGCCACGTGTACCGTGAGTATTCATCAACCATAACTAGAATGTACTTCTTTCCACTAAGTGATTGAATTCTCATCGGTCCGCATAAGTCCATGTGGAGCATTTCGAGTGGTGATTGACACGAAGATTCTGTCTTTGACTTGTGAGAACTTCTCTTCATCTTTCCCATTTGACAAGCCGGACATAAAGAATCTCTATCAAATGTCAACTTTGGAAGACCTTTCACCAATCCACCATAAGCAAGTTTGCTAATATTTGAGAAATTCTGATGAGAAAATCTTCTTTGCCATAGCCAACTTTCGCCTTTTGTTGCCTTTGAAAACAAACAAACCGGTTTCGATGAATCTATCACCGGAAAGTCAACCACATAGAGATTGTAAAACCTTCTCCCTTCAAAAATCTCAACACCATCACTATTAATGATAAGACAGTTAATGATGGAAAATAGAACAATGTTATAACCATCACAAAACTGACTTGCACTAAAAAGATTATGACTTAACCCCTCAACATAAAGTACCTTCTTTATGGATACCTTACCATTTGTAAGAATGCCGTAACCTTTGATGACCCCTGTCGTCTTATTTCCAAAACTAACTGTTCCTCCTGGTCGTTCCACATAATTGTGCAACAACTCCTTGTAGCCAGTCATATGTCTTGAACAACCGGAATCGACATACCACATATGCCTGGCCTGTAGAAACATGTTAGTTCATCTTGGGAACCCATATCCAAATGGGTCCTTTCTTGTTAGTCTCATACATTTTTAACAAATCAGAAGATGAACCTAAAATCTTACAGTTTATACCAGACTTTGAAGTTTGTGCTTTCAATAAATCCTTAGAAATCCATTTGCACACAAACTTCACATCAACTGATTTATCTTTTGCTTTTGAAAGATTTTTCTTTTTAGCACTAAACACTTTAGCACGATGATCAAACGAGTGAGCATGAGATTTGTCATGAGAAACACCACTAGATCTCTTCTTTGTAACATGACTAGAGTTCAAAGAAAAAGAATTATCACCACAATGAGTACAATGTAAACGTTGCATGGCAAAAAAACATCAAGGCAGACTCAAATGAGTTTTGACACTTATTGAATCTAACATTCAGATTACATTTATTTGCATTGTCAAAAGACGACTTTTTAACAAAACTCTCATTTGTAGCAAAACACTTTTTCTTCTGTGAAACTTTCTTCTTCCTCCCTAAGCCATGTCGTTTAAAACTTTTTAAATCTGTAGAATCAGAAGAACTAGAGTTAATAGGTGTCTTAGGAACTGAACATACATCAGATGAATCTTTTGAAGACGTTTCAAGTGTAGTACAAGATGTAGTACCTACCTCAAAAGTACTTGCATCAAAATTAATTGAACAAGTTTCAGACTTTGTCAAAGTACATGAGGATTTCACTTGTTTTGAAATTTCACTATCACTTGAAACATTGACAATATTTGGTTTATCTTGTATACTAGACTTTGATTTTTCAAAAACAGCACCAAATTCCACACCTGGTAGTTTGAGTTCTGATTTAAGGATACCACCTTCAACCATACTATCTAAGCTTTTGTACACAAGATAACCATCTTTGTCAATAACAGCATATGTAATTAAATCAGTCACTTCAAGCTTTAGACTTTGATCAAAACAAGGTGGAGTTTCTTGAGACTCAAACATGGGGTTTGAAATAAAATTTATCTTTTCTTCTGCAAAACCCTTTTCGATATCATCATCATTATCAGAATCAAAACATGGTTTGGTCTCATCAGAATCAGAATCAGACTCATAAGCAGAAACGCTTTTATTTTCTGAAAGATTATTAACATGAATAAACTCAGAAAGATTTTCATAATCTGCTTCTTTTTCAAGTTCACTTGTCTTATCTTCAGATTTAGGAGTAGAATCAGTTGTCGTTGACTCATTTTCAATATTGTTACTAAGCTTTTCAGATTCATTTGAAAAAGACTTTACGTCTTGAGAATACACAGAAACATACTGAGTATGAGAAAACTCGGGTTTTCTTGTTTTGTAACTTTGATTTAAATCATCATATTTAAAATCACATGTGAAATCAAAGTTATTCTTTCTCTTTGGCTTTGTATCTGAAAGACTATCACTTGAGTCATCAACAACTTTTTCTTTACCTTTATCCGAAGAATCAGATAATGAACTACCAGATTTTACAAAGGTCTCATTTAATTTTGGAAAACTTAAGTTATCAAACTGATAAAGACCTTTAGGGGCTTTCTTTAAAACATCATTTTCAGGTAAACCTAACCCCATTTTCGGATTGTAAAATCTAGTATCCTTTAGATTATTTGTCAAAAGCTTAAGCGTCTGTTGAGTCTGACCTCTTTTGATATTAAGATCCTCCAACTGTTTGATTTTGGCATAAGCCTTAGACCTATCTTGAAAACAAACTTCATATTTGATCATATATTCAGCTTTTTCAGACTCCAAATTTACTAAAGCACTCTTCATCTCAGAAATTTGAGATTCTAGTTTGGCTTTCTCTTTCCTAATCTCAGCCTTTTCAAGCTCACGATCATCAGCTAAAGATTTATATAACTCACATTCATTACTGAATTCAATGACTCGAGCTCTTTCGAACTTAATCTTTTCCTTCAAGTCATCAAATACAGTTTTTAAAATTAAAAACTGTTCTTCTAAAGAGCATTCATCATTATCAGACATATCCGAATCAGAAGGAGTTTGACTTACCTCATTTGATGCCTCGGTCTCTTTGTGAAGGTTGATGGTTTCTTCCACACTCGCCATGAGATTGTAGTGAACTTGTGTGAAATGAGCAGAATCCTCATCATCGGAAGTATCATCATACCAACATTCTTCCTCCGCCATCAAGACCTTACCTTCACTCTTGCGTTTAGCAAGTTGAGCCTTCTTAGAGTAGTAGTCAAAATCCCTGACTTTCGGTGCTCTACAATCTTTGACAAAATGGCCTGATTTGCCACAGTTGAAACATACATTACTTTTCTCATCTGTCTTTTCTTTCTCATAACTCTTCCTCTCCGGCCTTCTCTCATAATCCTTTGGCTTGTACTTGTCTCTTTTGTAGTTATCGAACTTGGGTTTCGAGTAGAACTTCTTCTTCCCATAACGTTTGTGAATAGAACTAGACAAAAGAGCAAGCTTGTCGGCAACTCGCTTCAAATCAACATCGGACTCAGAACTTTCATCTTCAAGGGATTCTGAATCAGAATCAGACAACTCGGTGACTAAAGCCTTTGAATGACTTTTCTTCTTCGAACTAGCACTGGGGAGCACACTCTTCTTCTTTTCAGTCAACAGAGCCAAGGAATCAGAAATACTCTTCTGCTTCGTTACAATATCTTTGACTTTCATTTCATGTTGGCTAAGAATGGAATACAAGTCATGCAAGTCTTCTTCTGCCAAATTCTTGTTCATTTGAAGATTAACAGAGTAATGATCCCATTCCGGATTGAGATTCTTTAGAAACTTGAAGTTTATCTCAGACGTAGACTTTTGCATCCCATTTCTCCTCAAATCATTCAGAATGATGTTGAACCGACTGTAAGAATCCGCAAGTGTTTCTCCCTCTAACGCCTTAAAACCTTCATAAGCACCGATTGCTTGGTTTAGCTTGGCTTGGATTGATCTCTCCGTCCCTTGAAACTGTTTCTCTAACTCATCCCACAACTCTTTCGCACTATTTCTACTATCAACACGATTAAACAAATCATTTGGAATCGCCATCCTGAGTAAAGTAAGAGCTTTGTCATCAAGTTCAGCTCTAATCTTTTCAAGCTCATTATAGTGCGGAAAGAGTTTGAACACTCGTCTTGGTTCAATAGCGGGAGTAGTGGCAGTCTCAGGTGTGCCCGGAATATCAATGTAAGGCTTAATCGGACCTTCTTGGATGCTCACCATGAGTGTCTTATCGATGTTGTTAAGAAACTGAATCATCCTCACACGCCATTGAGGATACTCGCCAATCTGAAGAACCGGAGGTTTCGACTTTGAACCCATGCTCAATAGATCTCTAGACATCTTTGTAGAACTTGAAAATGATCGTAAATTCACTGAAGCTGAAAGACTAGTTCTGAACTTCAAAAACTGGAAATCTGAGGAACTGTAACTAAGCTGCACACTTCTTTTGATCAAATAAGAGATTAGTAACAAAAGTCAAAAAAATCAACTGGAAAGTCAACCGATGAATAGTGAAATCCCGAAAAAAATATTTTTCAAAAATTTGAAAGTTGATTTTGATCGTAAAATTGACCAATTAGTCCAAAAAAAATCAACCTCTCGGAAATCACCAAAATCTCGGAAAAACCGGCATTTTTCGAGAAAAAATGACCTTCTTAAAAATGATTTATGTTTTCCACCGTAAAATCAGATAAGGAATCTAAGAACGTTTACGTGAAAAAGTGCCCAAAAAACGCTTCCAGTAAAGGGGGATTCCCGAATCAAAAAGGATTCCCGATTCGGGTTATGTGAATTCCCGAATCAGGTAATGTAACAAATGAAACTTACCTAGCAAACTCTCGAGTTGGTATTTGATTCAATCTAGATTCGGGAATTGATAAATTCCGAATCGGGATTTGAACAATACCAAGTCGGGAATCAATTAAGAAACAATTCAGGAAAAATTTAAAGTCCCAACAAAAATTCCGAATTCGGGATTTTCAAAATACCGATTCGGGACTTTCAAAATACCGATTCGGGATTTATGAATCCTGATTCGGGATTTTTGAAATTCCCAATTCGGGATTTTTGAATGTCCCAATTCGGGAAATATGAACACAATGCGGGAAACCGAGCAGAACTCGAAAAAACAGTAAAAAACTTCAAAAATTACACCCCAAAACCACGAATTTTAACTCCAAATCAATCCTAAACACAGTAAAACATCATATTAACCATATAGGATCAAATTCAGAGGTAAAAACGATCAAAAGAAGAGATAAAAATCCTCAAAACCACCATTTTCGAAAAACTCAAAAATCTTACCAATCTTCAGCGAATTTCCAGCTCTGATACCACTTGTTGTTCTAGATTCAAGTTCCAATCAACATGCAACAGCTAGAGAATGAATTGAGAAGCCATATATCATTGATTCTTGATGAAAAGTTTACACACACTATACACACCAAGAACACTCACACTTAAGAACTCAACCTCTCAATTCAATCTCACTTTACGTAATCAGATCTCTTACAAAATTGACTTAACTTTGGGCTTTTATACCCAAGCTCTTAAACCCTCACACTATACAAGATTTACACTTTTCACCCTAACTAAACAAAACTATTACAAGTAAAGTAATAAAGCACTAAAACTATAAAGCTTTGACTTTCTTTTAACAACTTTGACTTTGCCTTTGACTTCAACTTTAGCACAATCTTGTGATCTCGGATACAATCCTATTTTGCACCCAACAGTGTGATCGCATTATACATACACTTTTACCCCCCGAGAGATACACTTGATATATACATACATTGTGAGGGTAAAAGGTTTGTTAATGTAATGTTTATTAAAGAAGTTGAGGGACCTTTAGTGTAAATTTCTATTTCTTAGGGTTGAGGTATAAATACCTCAATCCCTTGTATTGTATAGTTTGGACGTTCATTTTGCAATATCAATGACTTCATAGCTTTCTCTCAATACTTTCTCTCTCTACATCTTTCTCTCTCTTGTTCTTGAGTTTGCATCACATTCTTAATGAGATTGTGATAGATTTGGATTCATTTTCACTTACAATTGGTATCAGAGCAGGAACTACTGTTTTTGTTGAAGATTCTCATGGATTGAAGTGAAGTTTTTGAAGTTTTCAAGCTTTGAAGATAGTCAACAGTGGAGGTTTATGAAGATTTTGAGTTTTTAGTTGATTATTCATGAATTTAGGCTTGAATTCATGAATAATCATGATATTTGATTGATTTTGAGTAGATTGACATTGTGAAAGTGATCAAATTGAAGTCTTATAAGGTTTTGTTGCTAGAAAAATGAAAAAAATAGTCATATTCTTATGTCTCGAGACATAGGTAGTTGTTAAAATTAGTGTATCTTCATATATCTCGAGATTCATATGTCTCGAGACGTACTTTACATGTCTCGAGACTTCAAAAGGCTATCTCGAGACTTTGGTTGTTAGAGCTCGAGTTAAAGTCACGAGATACTCAAGATTTGTATGTTAGCGGAGGATATCTCGGGGGATCTATCAAGTGTTGTGATTGAAAAAGCGTGTTCTTTCAAGACATTCACGAGTTAAAGGTCTCGAGACAGTGTCTCGAGTGTCTCTGTTCACATCTCGAGACAGTATCTCGAGTGTTCCTATTCACATCTCGAGACAGTATCTCGAGGGTTACTGTTCACATCTCGAGTCATCAACTCGAGAGTCATTGTTTCCTACCGGAGACAGTATCTCGTGTCTTTTTTAATATCTCGACTTATCATCTCGAGGGTCACTGTTCTATCTCGAGTCATTATCTCGAGGGTTACTATTTGTATCTCGAGACATTTTCTCAAATACATATTTTGAGACAACACTCGAGACAGTTTGTAGTTGATCACAAATTACTTAAGAAGGTGAGAATCTGATACATCAGTAGTAAAGATCCTGAACATATAATGAATCCTGCAAACAAATAAAAAGATATGTCAATGGGATCTGATTCCAAAGCACCAGTACTTTTCAAGGACGAATATGAACTATGGGTATCTAGGTTCAAATTGTTTGTAAAGAGAAAGGAGAAAGGGAACTTGATTTTGAAATCGATTATGGACCAAAACCCTTACCAACAACTTTGGTTCAAGGAGTAAGAGTTGTGAAGGAATTTGAAGAAATGGACGATGCTGAGAAAGTACAATATCTAATAGATCTGGAAGCCCAAAACTGTCTAATTCAGGCAATTCCGAATGATATATACAGAAAACTTGACAGTTATGATGATTTAGCCAAATCCATATGGGATCAGCTCGAAAGGATTATGTTAGGATCCAAAGTAGGGAATCATATGCGAATTACAACTCTGATGGATAAGTATGAAAAATTTAAGATGAAGGATGGTGAATCACTAGAAGAGGCTTATGATAGATTTTTCATTTTAATGAATGACATGAAGAAAAATAAGATCTATAGATCAGAGATGGATTTCAACATAAAGCTCTTAATGAACTCAAAGTCTATGAGGTGTTTGAAAATCTGAAGTTGTTTGAAGAGGAAGTTGAAGAAGCAATGTATGAGAGGAAAAAGAAAGAGAATGCAGAAGAAGATTCTCTTGCTTT
Organism: Centaurea solstitialis; assembly: GCA_030169165.1. Lineage (NCBI taxonomy): Eukaryota > Viridiplantae > Streptophyta > Magnoliopsida > Asterales > Asteraceae > Centaurea > Centaurea solstitialis. The sequence goes on along the minus strand of CM058045.1, from coordinate 53,956,274 downwards.
ATTAACTGAAAGGAAGAAAGGAAAGAATGTGATAAAGAAGGGCAAGTCTAAAGTGTTCGAAGTAGATGATGATGATGAGAATGATGAAGAAAGTGAAGATGAAGAAAGGGACTTAATGTTTCAAAGTCTGTTGACTCTGACAGAGGCCTGTAGAAAGAAACACTATAATAGGCCTAGTTCAAACAACAGAAGATTCTCGCCCAGAGGAAGGAATTTCACCAGAAGTGTTCATCAAAATCAAGCACAGATGTATGCTCCGAGAAGTCATGGTAACTATGTAGATAAGTAGTATGCTGCAAAGGGAGCTGAAGAAGAAAAGGACGTTGCTGAGACCACTGTTGAGGAAAAGAACCCAAATGAAAACATAACATGTTTTAAGTGTGGGAAAAAGGGTCATGTGGCAAGGATATGTCCTGCGAAGATGTCCAAAGTGGAGATTCTACGAAAGAAACTAGAACTGGCAGAAAAGCAGGAGCAAGGTTTAGTGCTAATAGCTGATGATGAAGAATGGCTAGATATATCTGATACTGAAGATCAAGCACAAATGTGCTTCATGGTATTGGTAGAGGAGGAGTCTGATGATGAGGAAGAAGAAGATTCTGATGCTCAAACGGTACATGATTCTAAATTTACTGAGTTTAAAAACACCTTGCTTGAAATGACAACTCCAATTCATATGAAAAATCAAGAACTTGAAAGTGTCATTTCAAAGCAAGTTGAAGATATTACTGATTTAATTCAACAAAGAGACAATCTTTCTTCTACCGTTGCTAAGTTGAACGAATCAGTAACCGAACTTGAACATCTAAAACAACAAAATAATGTTTTGAAGTCAGAAATTGAGTTTCTAACTCTCAGTTTAATAACAGAAAAAGATAATGTCTCCTCTCTAAACAAAACAATTTCAGACTTGAATTTCAAACTTTACAAGATTGGACAATCTGAGCATACACTCTTTCTAAATAAGCCTTATGCAGATAGAAATCTATTTTCAAAAGAAGGTCTTGGAAGAAAAACCTGCATTTTATAATCATACTGATTTAAGAATGAGTGTTAGATTTCCTGTTTTAAAAGGTTTTGAAATGCAAGAAGAGTTTTCTGAGATGCAGGAAATGAAGAAACATGATCCAGTATATCTTGGTGATAAATATCATAGGGTCAAATTTGTATATAGTACAGATAATCTAAAAATAAAATCACCAGCTACTTTGGATTCTTCAAACATATGGTTACAGCCAGAATCACAATATGAAAATGATGGTAGTTTAAAACCTTATGTTCCAACCTTAGAGCTTGAGAAGAAAATTTCTGAGTTAGAAAATCATATTCAAGAGCTTCAATTACAAAATGAAGCTCTAATTCTCAAAAATAAGGATTATTCTGATGCTGATTCTAAGTCATTAGTTTCTGAGATTCTAAATGATTTAGTTTCATCTGTATCAAACTCTTATTCAAATATACCTGATTCTCATTGTGAGTCTGCATCTAAAGACACATCTTTACAACAATATACTGAAGGTTTAGATGATGATCAAGAAGAGATTTTTAGAGTTCTCACATCTGATGGATATGTGAAATATAAAGAAACATATGCATTGTCATCAACTGATGCGGTTACACCATATAACTTAACATCAGGTGATAATACACAACCTATCATTTGTGAATCATCTAAATCTCAGTGTGTAGTTGAAGGTCAGAATTCTCAGCCTGGTGAATCAATACATGGATCTACTTCTTCTGCTCCTTCTAAAAGTTCAGATACTTCTGTTCAAGATGAAATTCTTTGTTTAAACAAGAAACATGAATCTGACAAGAAACATTTTGAAACCACCATAAAACAACTGAGAGTAGAACTTGCATGTCATAAATGTGATTCAAAATTTTGGTTCAGTAAATGTAGTTCTTTTAATAAAAAGTTATGACAGACTAGTTGAGAGACTATCTGTTTATGAGGAAGGACTACATTATGCTGGTAAAAACCAAAAGATTGTTTCCCCTCCTGTAACTGAGGATTACATCAAGAACATACGATTTACTCAGGGTGTCAAATCAATGTTGCGACAGTTTCAAAAGCAAATTGATTTGAAAAAGCAGACTCCTAATATAGATATACCTGAGAAATCTGAAGCAGTTTCTACTCTAAATCAGTCTAATCATGTTCATCTTAGACCATTTGATATTTGTGCAAATGTACCTACAGAAAATGTGAGCATTGCAGTGAAGCAAAGACAGAAGAAGAAGACAAAGAATCGGTCTAGAACGCATGTTCCTAGTATGCAGTTTTCATCTAGTTTTGTTACTCCTCCTAATAGACGGAGGTCGTTTTCTTTCAATAAGAATCATGTACCTTTTAATAATTCAAGCATAAATAAAAAGGCTACTATGATTTCTTCAAATTCACAACAGATGGATGAAACTCATACTATGTTCAATAATTGTTCCGTTCTTTATTCTTCTGTCTCTAACTTCTTACCGTTTCAAAGATTTATTGTGCGTCAAGGAACCAAATTCTTTTGGGATCCAATTTCACGAGGATATAAGAAGTTTTCACCTCAAGGACCCATTTTTAAATGGGTTCCTAAATCTGCTTTATTTTACTCATTGCTGGCCAGTCATAAGTGGTACCTTGATTCCGGGTGCTCCAAACATATGACTGGAAGAAAAGAGATCATGTCCAATTATAAAGAAGAATATGGTGGATCTGTAAAGTTTGGTAACAATGAATTAGCTCCAGTTGTTGGTCAAGGTGACATTGTATGCAAAGATATTACTATTAAGAATGTTGCTCATGTTGTTGGTCTAAATCATAATCTCTTCAGTATTGGCAAATTTTGTGACAAAGACTTGGAGGTAAACTTTAAGAAAAGAAGATGTGTTGTCAGAACTGAAGAAGGTAGAGAGTCATTAGTTGGTTCCCGACGAACTAATCTCTATACAATTAGACTTCAACATAAGTTACAATCTTCATCATCTTGTCTCATTACTAGATCCTCTTTACGACAAGCAGTTCTATGGCATAAACGATTATCTCATTTGAATTTCTGTAACACCCCGCTGAAGCGGAAACACGAGGTGTGACAGCTAAGATTTCAATGCGATAGGAGATAATTAACATCATTCATTCATACCAAAATATGTAAAGTTTACAAGATGTATTACAACCAACCAACATTAAGGGTTTACGATCGTATCAAAATTAAACAGAGTCTTGATTGGTGTCTACGATTGCTCAATTTAAACTTTATCAATCACCTTCTGATTTCCTGAAAAGCATGTCAAAACAAGCGTCAACTACAAGAGTTGGTGAGTTCATAGGTTTTCATATGCACAAAACATTTCAAATGCAATAACCTTTTTAGTGAATCTTTTATTCACTCACATTTTTCAGAAACATTTATAATGAGCCTTTTTGCTCACACACTTTATCATAAACATTTTGTAAACAATTTATAGTGAACCTTTTTGTCCACTACCGACACAAGGCTTATCTTTAGTGAACGTTTTTGCTCACTCCATTTCAAAGCCTAGTAACAAAACATTTTGTAGTGAACCTTTTTATTCACTACCGACACTAGCTTCAACATTAGTGAACGTTTTTGCTCACTCCATTTCAAGCCTAGTATCAAATGTGAGTAAATTTCCCGGGTGATTTGTTAATCGCATGATATTTATTCTGTGAGTTACTACAATCCTCCATTTCATGACATGCTACGCCCCTATTCTACCTCAGCGGTGGGACTAAATCCCACATGTGTAGAACTTTTATTCAATACAGTGCACCTATCACTCGTCAGTTTAAGGTGGGTATGTCAATCTAAATAGCGCTATCCACATGTATTATAGGCCCATTGTTATGAGTTAATAGTAGTTACCGGGGACTTAAACATTTCAGACTCACTATATCATGCCTCATAACATATCAAATTTAGCTCACAATACATTTCATTTCGCAACATTTTCACAATTTTTCACATTCATTTATAAGCATGCTTTTCACCCCAAAACACGTAAAAACGGTAAAAAGAGGGGCTGTGAATACTCACCTTGAGTAACTTAGCGTTTAACAATCGGTAGTGCGTGAATAATCCCGATTCCAAGTCTACTTATGCCCTAAATCATACATAATTGACGTAAGTCTAAATTCAACGGTCCATTTCTAGCAAGTCAATACCGATATCCTATTGTAATGCCTTTACTTAAATTTATTAAGTTCAACTTGGTACAAAATAGGTTTTTGTTACTTTATATTAATATTCAAACACATGAGAAGTCTTGAAGTTCACAAACCCATCTTTTGAAAGAATTCAGATTCTGGCAGATTCATTGTGTTGTAAAAATGTTATCTTTAAGCTTAGTTCCAAAAAGAGACAAGTTACCAAAATTTTACCTACTGATATTGAGGGTATTAAAAACATTCCCACCAAATTTCATGATTTTTGGAGATGTTTAACATATTTTAAAAATTCTTACAAAGTCAGTGTGCATAAATCATTTTTGGAGATACAAGTCAGGGATGTTTGTACCCTATAGAATTCATTTCTTCACCAAAATTCAAATTTCAAAAGGGATATTCAAGATAAAACTAACATCTAATAAATGAAACAAGTTTGACACGTTTTTGATGATTTTTGAAATAGATATGGCCTCATGAATCCATGCATGTGAATCTGCCATACGTGGACAGATTGCACCACGAATCGCTTTTCATTGGTTGAGCACTCAAAAATCCACCAAATCATGTGTTTTCAGATTCTTTCGAAAGCCAACTCACTGAACTTGAACTTAGAATCAAGAATCATGCATTTTAGTTAAGTTATCAAGGGGATATGCATGCATGAAGTTGATATAAGATTCTGACCAGAAGCTGATGAACACTAAAAAGTTTTAACATGGTTGAGGGCTCAAAACATGGAATTTTTTAGTTATTCCAGTGGGGTTTGAACCCTAACACATAAAATATTGAACTCTAAAAATTTCAGAAAAGATTGAATCCAAAAACACCCTTTTTGGGTCGTCCAAACAACATGCAATAAATCTGTCAGCACAATCCAGATTCCAAATGCACTTTTGCCCACCAAAAACACATAAAATCACCAAAATTTAGGGGTTTCTTGGATAATAAACTAAAAACCCTCAACTTATATCCATTAAATAGATGAAATACATTTAGATATCTTTAAAACACATGCATGAACTTTTATACAAGTTCAGCCCCAAAAAGAGATTCAAAAACATCAAAACAAAAAGATTTTCACTTCCAATCTTGTGTTCATATATAAGGAGGAGTCATGGGATTTGTTAGAGCAAATATTATTGTATCCGAGATCTCAAGATGAGGAAATAATATTCAAGTCAAACATTGTCAAAGGATGGAAGTCAAAGAAGAAATTCAAGCATCAAAGTCAAAGTCAAAGCATTTAATAGAAAAGTCAGAGATATAATTAGTAAAGTCAATGTATGTGTATGTTGAGGTCAAGGGTATATATAGAGTGTTAGAAGGAGTTAGTTAGAGAGACTTGATAAAAGGAGCTTTATTGTAACATTCATATGTGTGTGTTTTAGAGAGAGAATCTAGAGAGAGAAAGTTCATCTTGATCATATTGTAAAGATTTACATGATGAAATGAGAATTGATTGATTTGATCCATTGTTTCTGCACTTACAATTGGTATCAGAGCTATGGCAGAAGATTTGGTGCACAAATTGATTGAAGAATTGAAAATTTGAAGAGAATTGAAGGAATTTTGAAGAAATGGGTCTTATATGATTTTTGTAGATTTTTGTAGATTTTAGATTTTTGTTGTAGATCTTGTAGATTTGTTTGTGTTTTTGTGTTTCTATGGTGTTTTCTATTCATCTCTAATCATTCTACTTGTATTTGGATCTCAATTTTGAGATTTGATTTTTGGAAATTTTCACCAAGAACTCAAAAGTTCATCCATGGAGTTTTTTTGAAATTTTTACAAATTGGATGAGTTTGAGTTGATTTTCGTGATTGTGGCTTCACAAAAGTTGTTTGTAATCTTGAAGTGGGCAACATATCCGAATTTTAACGTTGTTGGTGAAGATTTGTGAAAATCGTTCTTGAAGATTTGAGTTTGTGTTCTTGAGAGTTCATGAGTGATTTTATGATTTGATGAGATTTTGATTCGTTTTTGATTAAATTTGTTTCTAAAAAGTGTTTTTAGGCATGAATTCATCAAAGATTTCAAGTTTTAAGATGTAAAAATCATTTTTGAAATTTTTGGGTTGAATGTGTTCTTGAGTGTTCTTGAAGATCTTCATGTGTTTTTTAGTAGATCTTGGATTTTGATCCAAATTTTTATTAAATGATTGTTAAAAAGTTGTTTGTGTGAGGTTTTGATTTTAATTGTTGGAAATAATAAATTTGTTTTTAGTTTGTTAATTGTCTCGAGCCGACGTGGTGTATGATCTGTGAGAACGGCATCTGGTCTATATGTCTCGAGTGTTTGTCATCTAATATGGCGGCGTGTGCTTAACATGTGTGACGTGTGCATGGCAGCATGTGTGAAAGAAAAACTTTTTAATTTGGTCAACATATTTTTTTTTGGTCAATCTGAAGTTTGATCTCATAACATTTATGGCATTGATTAGTCAACATAATAAATAATATTGATCAAAGACACACTCGAGACATTCACACAATTACACTCGAGACATTCACACTCACACGTTACATGCATTTATTTTTCTTGGTTTAATTTGTTTCCATGCATAACAAGCATAACACACAAGCACTCACATAGTACAAACTCACACACGTAACACGTAACTCGTAACACACCACACAACTCACGTAACATCATTTTCTTAAAAGGTCAAGAGTTTTCATTTTTCGAGTTAAAACGCTCATTTTTCGGTGTGTTTTTCGGTGATCTCCGTTGATTTTCGAGAGTCATTTCTATTTTTTAGTCGTAAAGTGCCGTGCAATCTATTGAGAAAAGTAACTTTCGAGATTTTTCGAGCTTAATTGATAAGGTTTCGAGCGTTCTCAAGTCAAGCCTATGGAACATATTTCATCATTTTATGCGACGTTTGTGACAAACGTTGATTTTGCGGGATAATTTCGATGCTCAAGAAGATTTTACCGGTAAATGTTTATATCTTTTAGACGTAGAGTGCCGCGAGAACTTTTGAGAAAAGTGATTTTCGGGAACTTTCGAGGTTAACTGATAACGTTTCAAGCGATCTCAAGTCAAGCCTACAAAAAGAATTTCATCATTTTATGTGAAATTCTTATCAACCGGTCATTTTGCGGGACGATTTCGGTGATCAAAACGATTTTCCCGAGAAATCGTTTTTGATTTTCTTGAAAGTTTGACTGATAGAGTTTTGTCTCGTGAAATTTTCAGGTCCAATCAGCGAGTTCTCGACGTTGTTCGACGCGCGTTAAAAGTGATACGAGAGACATTTTTATCGCATTTTTCGAGCTCAATTCGGGACTACCTCGAGACGTTTCGATCGTGGCTCGGTGTTACGGGTTGCTAGAGAAGGAAGTTGGTTATATGTTGGTTTTTGTTTTGTATTTTTTCGGTGTCGTTCGGTAGTGTTTTGTTAAGATTTTGTAGGTTCCGTTATCTTTTTCGTTAGTTCTATTACATTTTTAGTCCAGTTTCAGTTAAGTCCGTTAGTCTGTTATCTTTCAACTTTTGTCACTTTTAGTACCTGGACTTACAGTTTCAAAAAGTTTCATTTTCAACCCCTGGACTTTTAAACTTTCAAAGTTTATCATTTTTAGTCCCTGAACTTGAAATTTTTCACATTTTTACACTTGTAGTCCTTGTACTTGTGATTTCAAGTTTGTGAGTCGTTTAAGTCTCATGTTTTGTCGTGTTTAGTCCTTCAAGTTTACTTTTACCCCTTTTTCTTCGGAATTTTTGATCTGTTCAATATAAATCGTTTGTGCACTATTCATACTTCTAATCGAAGTTTCTGTTGACGATCCTTATTATCCTCTGTGCAGATAACAATGGATTCTGATGATGAAATACGGTATGAAAGAGATTGGGATAAAACGAAGAGACTTGAACGTGAGAAGGCTACTCTTACAACGCAGCTTGCAAGAGCAGTTGCTCAATTTAAAGAAAAAGAGCTTCATATGAAAAATCATATCAAAGAACATGAGCTTCAAATGAAAAATCAGATTAAAGAAAAAGAGCTTCAAATGAAAAATCAGATCAAAGAAAAAGAGCTTGATTTTGAGAAACAGATTGAGGAGACAAAGCTTCAATGTAAAAAGCGGATTAAGGAATCAAGCAAGATAATTCAATTTTTAGATGAAAAGCTTCACAAAATTGGTGTATCTGAACGAACAATTTTTCTAAACAAACCCAATGCACTCAGAGATTTTTATGATGTTAAATGGGGTTTAGGATATGAGAATCCAAATTTGTTGAAAAAGGCTCTTAAGGAGAAATCTGCATTTTATGATCTTTCAAGTATGTTAATGAGCACCAGATTTCCTTCTTTAAAAGGTTTTGAAATGAAGGAAGAATTCTCAGAGATGCAAGAGATGAAAAAACATGATCCTTTATATTATGATCCTAAATATCATAGGGTCAAGTTTGTATATAATTCAGACACTCTGAGAATCAAATCAAAAGACTCGTCTAATTCTTCTGATTTTCTGGTTTATCCTGATATTAATTCATCTCAAGAATCAGATGTCGAAGCTAAACCTTATGTTCCTACATTGGTTTTAGAAGAAAAGATTGTGGATCTTGAAAATCTTCTCAAAACGACTCAATCTGAGTATGAATCTCTCAAATTCAAAGAAAAGACTGAGCACAATGCTGAAAGAGAGATGCTTCTTGAGCAAATCCAGTCTCTACAACAAGTTGTGCATGAAAGTGAGCATGATCTTGTTAATGAAAGAAACAGGTTTGCAAAAGACATAAAAGAATATGTTCAAGAGATTTTAGAGATTCAAAGGACAGTGGTTGATCTTCAGAAATTGTTAGAAGATAAAGGTGGACAGGAGAAGCAAATTGTGGAATTAGAGTTTGCAAAAGAAAGACACATGTTTGAAACAGAAATTGAGCAGCTTACAAAGACTGTTTCTGATCTTCAAAATACTTTAACAGAAGAAAGAAAGGTATTTGATTTGAAAAGTGTTAATCTTTCAAAGAAAATATCTGAGTTAGAGAGGAAGATTATCCTAGACAAGAAGAATTCTTTGAAGAAACCGAGTCTTCGTGTTGGGAAATATCAGAATATGATGCATGAATTTGAAGAAGAGATCCAAGTTGTTCACTCAGAGAGGAAAGTTGATGACAAGAAAAGTATTGGGCTTCAAAAGCAGATTGTCGACTTACAAAATCAATTATCTGATGAAAGAAGTCAATTTAAACGAAAGGAGAAGGTGCTTCAGCATGAGAAGTCTGTTTTGGAAAAGATAATTGTTGAACCTAAGAGGAAGAGTGTTGAGGAAAAGCATTTTGAGAATCAAAAGGTGTTATTTGAGAATGAAATAAAGAAGCTTACAAGCAAGTTATCTGGATTATCAACTGATATCATGAATGAGCAACGGATGCGATCTGATCAACAGCAGAAGCTTGATGATCTTCTTGAAGAGAGAAACAAACTATCTGCTAAAGTAAAGGAACTTGAAGAGATAGTCTTCAAAGTTAATTTGCTTGAACAAAGAAGTCCTGATGTTATCTTACAATCATCATTTCATGATGATACTAACTCTATTTGTTCTTTCAAAACAGCTCATGATTCCTTTCATGTGGATGGTGCTCCACGGCATAATATAAATTCAAGTGCTCAGATTCGTCCTTCTAATCTCTTCTATGATCGTCGTGTTGATCGTTCAGGTAATCATCATTCTCCAAAAGGTAAGTTTGTTTGGAAAATCACGGATTCTACTCAAAAGGTAGATCAAACAAAATCTTTTGTTTCAAAATCAAAAGTTCATAAAACCATATCATTTCAAGACACATCTTTTGGTAAGTCTAACTTGGTTTATTCTAGAAATCACCATATGAGGCATTTCAAAAGACAATCTTATGGTTCTTCTTTGAAAACAAATAATTTTGTTTGTGATGACTATATAGATGATAGATTTGGAATTTACAAAATTTCTTCTTACAAATCATCTTTGTCTAACAAAAGAGGATCCACATCCAAGTGGATACCAAAATCTGTTTTATCTTGATTTTGCAGGATAGTGGCTCCTGAATAATTCAGTTCAGGACCCGATCTTCAATGATTAGTGGCTTCTAAACATTCAGTTTAGGACCCGTACTTCATTTATGCGCTTCAATGTAAGTATCCCTCTAAACCCTTAGTTTAGAACTTGACCTTAACTGTCTTTAACCGTGGTATTCATCATGAGGAACTTACTTGTGTTAGTTTCTTTCCCATTCTGAATCGTTCAAGAATTGCCACGTGTTATAAATTTCTTGTCATAGTTATTTCCACATTTCCAATATTCGTTGTTATTATTCGGTGGAAATACACTCGCTTGAATTCCAATTTGATTTCAATGCACGTTATTTCATTTAACTGATTCAATTCTTATTCAGATAATTAATTGTGAATTGTTCTTCACAATTAAACTTTCTAATCATTGATTCATTTCTTGAATATACTGTGCTTACTGAGTCTATCTGTTTAGCGCTTGAATTTTGTTCTTTGGAATTCATGATCAAGATCTTTGATTTCTACAATCAATTATCACTTGTTAAAGCATTTGAATGGATTTATTCACCATATGATCTCATCAACAAATGTTCCCCGTTTCTACTAAACATATGTTCCCCATATACATATTGTATCACATATGAATCACCATCATATCACGTTCTGGTATGAATATACTCAAAGTTTCAACGAATATCATTTCATGATATCAACTTATGTGTGATAGGATATAGAAATTTCTATTATCAATCCAGAGCCGGAGGATCTACCCAAGAAACACATCCTAGGTTAGACCTAGTTTGTGAGAGTGTGCATGAGGTAAAATGCCGAGAGCTTGAGTGTAGGGGGAGTAGAAAGAAAATGGTGAGTGTGAGACAGGATCAAAAAGAATAAAAGAAGATCCTTCCCAAACCGATACAGTTATCCGGGTAACCACACAATCTATTCATTCTCGTTCTTTGGAGATGAATATTGAAACAAGACATGGACCCAGTGTCATAACTCGTGTCACCCCACCAAGCTACTCAAATATCTCTTAAAAGATGTTTGTTTCAATTTCTCACGGAGAATTAGCATATCATCTATAATATCTTCACTCAGAAGATTTAGATATTGAAACAAGGAAGACATCCTCTCCGGTCTCCGAACTTCATATTCTATGCACAAGAGTCATTGATTTTCAATCTGCGTCCCAGGTTGAATCAATATTTGAGCCTAATTGATATGATGATATTTCTTTGACACTTGCACGAGTCTTTGTGATTCCAATTGCATATCTTTGTGATATTGCCGGAACAGTCTGAGAACTTAGTTTTATAACTTTGATTCAGTGATGACTGGAAGTCCTATCAGTGCTACCCTGTTGCCAACACTGAAAATAGGCCACACAATTCTATGAGTTGTTGTGTAAATAGTTGCTAAATGTGCTTCTATGTTAGCCGATTACCCATCATTTGAGGGGGAGCAACTTGAGCTGGATTTGAGGGGGAGCACTCTGATATGGATGAGATATTTCATTGAGGGGGACATATGGTTCTGTGAATGGTAAACCAACTATTGAGGGGAGTAGTTCCTGTGAATGAGATATTTGATGATGATGTCTTTGATTGTTCATGATGCTCAGGATTCTCCTAATCATCATGAGGGGAGAAGTTTCATCAAAGACATATGCGAAGACACAATGAAGGTATGAGAATTATGTGTAAGAGTTCAAAATGATATATGTTGAAGAGTTCAAGATATCAAGTATGGTTGATTGAAGATTTCAAGATGTTTGGGTAAATCGAGTATCAATGTTGATCGTGATACAAGTGTTGATATTTCAATGAAGAAAAAGATGATAGTGTCAAGAGTTGAAGATGAAATCATTTGAAGAACATCCTGATGGTAGATTGAGAGGAAATATGAATGAAGAGGAATAATTGATAAAAAGTTTGAAAGAAGAAAGCAAGGGTTAAGGGGGAGCTAAAGAGAATTATGAATTTGATTCTTTTGAAAATGAGGTTGAAAAGCCTTGGATTTAAAGGTTTATATCAAGTTGTGAAGATTGATGAGAATGTTGGATTGGTCAAAGATATCAAAGTTGGTTAAGAAGCTTGACAGTGTAGTGGATTGATTCAAGTGATCTACAATGTTTTTGATTCAACAGAAGAATTATGCTTTTCTAAAAGATGAGTTCTTGTTTGAAGACTTTGTTCTGAAGATGATGCTTGCATAAATGGGGAGATTGTTTGTTGTATGGCTTTTGTATTTGGAAAAAGTTTGTTTGACTTGAAGACAGAAGATCGTTAAAGCTGAAACTCATTTTGAAGAGTGATCTCGTATACAAAGGGGGAGATTGTTAGAGCAAATATTATTGTATCCGAGATGTCAAGATGAGGAAATAATATTCAAGTCAAACATTGTCAAAGGATGGAAGTCAAAGAAGAAAGTCAACCATCAAAGTCAAAGTCAAAGCATTTAATAGAAAAGTCAAAGATATAATTAGTAAAGTCAATGTATGTGTATGTTGAGGTCAAGGGTATATATAGAGTGTTAGAAGGAGTTAGTTAGAGAGACTTGATAAAACGAGCTTTATTGTAACATTCATATGTGTGTGTTTTAGAGAGAGAATCTAGAGAGAGAAAGTTCATCTTGATCATATTGTAAAGATTTACATGATGAAATGAGAATTGATTGATTTGATCCATTGTTTCTGCACTTACAGGATTTCACCTTCTTTGAATGTTCTTACACATTTCTAAGCTTCATCCTCATCCCCAAACATCAAGAATGATATTCATCACTAAAAAGAGGGTTTAATCCTCAAGAAGTACAAGAAAAGAGCTTCAAAATGCTAAAATCGAAGTTACAATGTAACTACAACACTTACCTTGATGAAACAACTACAAAAGCTTTTTAACCTCTTATTCAAACCTTCAAAAAAATATGATTTTTAATGAAGAACTTGGCTGGATTTTGAGAGAGTTTTAGAGAGAGACAATGATAGAGAGAGAGTGAGAATTTGAAAATCAAAAATGGATTGGGAAGAGGTAGTGATGATTATGTATTGGGAAGAAAGAAAAGAAAAAGGGATGATAGGGGGAGGGGGGGTGGTGGCCGGCCATGGTGGGGCCCACCCCAACCTCTTCTCTTTTTTTTTTAAATATGTATTCTTAATACTGTTTGCTCAAACACAGTGTCGGGTTTTCGGTATTTTTGGTAAAAACCGACTTTTTCGAAGGTGAATTTAGAATATTTGGAACAGTTTACTTTTATTTTTAACAAAGTAACATATTTTATATAAGTTGACTTTAAATTTGGCATTATCAGGTTTTCGGGTGACTTTGGGTCGGTACGGGCTTTTTCGGGCATTTTTCGGGATTTTTAGGTTTTTGCCTAAATTTTTCACGCAAACTAACCTAGATTCTTTTAGCAACTTAGATGACTATATTTTACCTACGGAAATGCTACTGAGTGATTTAACGAGTAACTAACCGGCATATCAAAAATTGTCGGTTGTCACAATTTTAGATACATTGATAAAATTCTAAAACATCAACTTGTATCTGGAATTCCAATGATTAAATTTGAACAAGAGGAAATATGCCCTGGATGTGAAAAAGGCAAAATGAAACGTGCATCTCATCCTCCAAAACCCGAACAAGGATCTAAATCTCCTTTGAGTTTGTTGCATATGGATTTATGTGGGCCTATGAAGTATCAAAGTTTCGCTGGTCGTAAATATATCTTGGTTATTGTTGATGATTTTTCACGATATACTTGGACAAAGTTTTTAAAGCCTAAAGATGAAACATCATCTCTCATTATCAATTTTATTAAAGTTGTTCAAGTAGAATTTAAACTTCCAGTCCAAACTGTGAGAACTGATAATGGTACAGAGTTCAAGAATAATGTTCTTAAATCATTTTACAATTCTTTTGGTATTTCTCAAACATTTTCTGCTGCAAGAACTCCGGAACAGAATGGGGTAGTTGAACGCAGAAATAGAACTCTAGTTGAAGCAGCTAGATCTATGCTTGCTGAAAGTCAACTACCTCAATACTTGTGGGCAGAAGCGGTTAATACTGCTTGTTACACACAAAATCGATCAATTATTCATCGGAGATTTGGTCAAACATCTTATCACCTTTTATTTGGTCGTGTTCCGTCTGTTGGACATTTTAAGTTTTTGGATGCAAGTGTTTTGTGCTAAATGAAACTGAAAATAGGGGCAAGTTTGGGCCTAAGTATGATGAGCTGTTTTTTGTTGGATATTCTGAGTCTTCAATAGCATACAGAGTACTGAATAAACTGACATGGATAGTATCTGAAAGCATCAATGTTCATTTTGATCCGATTACTGAATTATCTTCAGAACTTTCATCTGCATTTGTTACTAATGTTGTTGTGACTGCAGACTCCAAGCCACAATGATCTTCTGTGTCTTCTGACTTGTCTCATGCTTCTTATCTTGATCTTCTGTTTCAATCTGTTTATGATGATTTTTCTAATGCTTCTTCTTCTTCATCAGGAAATGCACTTGCCTCGTTATCTCTCCCTTCATCGTCTGATTCAGAGTTGAATTCTTCCAGTCAGAATGACCATCACATATCAGTGTCTGGTGATTCACAATCATCTGATATATCTCCTTTATCTATACCTGATTCTTCGTCGGTGCCAATTCAATCTACATCTGATGTTCAAGATATTCCTTATTCGTCATTAGCTAATGATACCTCTGTCACAATCACTACCTCTGTTCCATCTGAATCCTCTGAATCTGTACCTATTGACATTATTGAACCAGTTTCGATTAATGATCAGACACCTTTACCGCATACTGTCAAATGGACTCGCAGTCATCCAATTGAATTGATCATTGGAGATCCTACATCAAATGTCAAGACACGTGCTGCAACTGCTAATGAATGCAATTTTTCAGTTTTTTTGACTTATACCGAACCAACTCGTGTTTTTGATGCTCTGCAAGATTCTGACTTGGTGACGGCCATGCAGGAAGAATTGAATCAATTTTTGGCTCTTAAAGTGTGGCGGTTAGTGAAGAAACCTGTTGACAAGTCCATCATTGATACCAAGTGGCTGTTTAAAAACAAGAAAGATGAGCATGGTACGATTGTTCGTAATAAAGCACGCCTTGTTGCTAAAGGATACAGACAACAAGATAGCATTGATTATGATCAAACTTTTGCTCCGGTTGCTCGTCTTGAAGCTATTCGTATGTTTCTGGTGTATGCGGCATATAAAGACTTCACTGTCTTTCAAATGGATGTCAAAACTGCCTTCTTGTATGGTCATTTAAAAGAAGAAGTATATGTCTCTCAACCGGAAGGTTTTGTTGATCCTGATCATCCAGACTATGTATATGTTCCTGATAAGGCTCTTTATGGGTTGAAGCAAGCTCCACGCGCTTGGTATGAAGAGTTATCAACATACCTTATCTCAAAAGGGTTTAAGAAAGGATCCGTGGATTCAACTTTATTCATCATGAAAGAAGGAGATCATATTGTTGTCATTCAGGTGTATGTGGATGATATTATTTTTGGATCTACAAGCAAAGAATTGTGCAAGAAGTTTGAAACTATCATGACGCAAGAGTTTAAAATTAGTATGATGGCTGAGATTAATTTCTTTCTTGGGTTGCAAGTAAAGCAATTTTCTGATGGCATCTTCATTAATCAGTCAAAATACATTTTTGATTTGTTAAAGAAGTATGACATGTCCACTTGCAATTCTATTGGCACTCCAATGGCCACTTGAAATAAAATTGGACCTGATCATGAAGGCAAGGATGTGGATCTTCGTACATATCGCGGTATGGTTGGTTCTCTAATGTATCTTACAGCAAGTCGACCAGATATCATGTTTGGTACGTGTGTATGTGCTCGGTATCAGGCAAAACCAAAAGAATCACATCTGGCTGCTGTTTAGAGGATATTCAGATACTTGAAAGGAACTCCATATTATGGGTTGTGATATCCAAAAGGTCTTGGCTTTGAACTTCAAGCATATTCTGATACTGATTATGGTGGGTGTAATATGGACAGAAAAAGCACCTCGGGTCATATACAGTTATTAGGCAACAAGTTAGTATCTTGGGCATCAAAGAAGCAACAGTGTGTTTCCACTTCAACAGCTGAATCTGAATATGTTGCTGTTCTCAAGTACTATGGATGCAGACACAGTTACGGGATTACAGATTTGTGTATAAGAAGATTCCTATATACTGTGACTCAAATAGTGCTATTGCTATTTCTGCAAATCCTGTTCAGCTCTCCAAAACCAAGCACATTGATATCATGTATCATTTTTTGAAAGACAATGTGGAAAAAGAGAATATAGAGCTGTATTTTGTTAATATTGAATTTCAACTTGCTAATTTATTTACCAAGGCTTTAGATGAGAAGCGTTTCAAGTTTCTAATCTCCATACTTGGTATGATTGATAAAAAGATTTAAAATATCATTTAGTGGGTAATTATCTATATCCAGACTACTTTGATTTACAATTTAAGTTCTAATTGTATCTCCTTGTATTCTGTATATCTTTAATTACCCTTCTATTTGTTATTTTCTTTCTTTTTATCCTTCTTTCATTTTTCTTTTTCCTCAGGTCTACATTACATATGTTTTTGTCTGTTAATATGTGTTTCAAGTGATTGCAACAGTTCAGGGGGAGTATCTCATTCTATCCTACTGGTAATTGTTTAATTTCTTTAGAAGTTTCAGGTATGCTCAGGTATAGGGGGAGTAACTAGATGTATTATTCAAGGGGGAGTACTTACTGTGTATTCAAGTCTCGAGATAAAGCATGTCTCGAGACACTTTGTCGTATTTGTCTCGAACTGGTTTCAACGGTTTGTCTTGAGTGATTATCTCGAGCACCTTTCTCGAGTGTCTATCTCGAGATGACCACGTGTCTTCAATGTCTCGAGTGATTATCTCGAGCACCTTTCTCGAGTGTATATCTCGGGATGACCTTCAAATCCATTGGACTACTACATTGATCGTATATGACCTTCAAATCCATGGATATTATTGAACTCAATAAATTGACATTGAATATTAAACAATATATATATATAACACATTAATGTGCCTTTATCAGTTTCATATTCAATTGAAATAAATTGACAGAATGAATTATAATGTGAGTGTCATGAGTGTGATCTATTTACTGAGTTCGTAATATCAACAATGGTCATGTTTTTGGTACTCCAAAATTTCCAGTCCCACACTTAATGGATTTCTCATTGACAAATCCACGTTTTCTCAAATAAATAAATAAACAGGCTCAAAGACGATAATGTTTTATAATTTCTAATCATTCTTGTATCTCTCAGATATGGCAGACTATGAATTTCCCGATGTCGAGTCACTTCAGATTCCTCACATACTGTCAGAACGAACTTCAGTGCATCAACCTCATCTGGATGCTGATAGACAGTTATTACAGACTGCACTTTTTCTTGAACAAAGGCCAAACAATGCTGCGTATTCTTTGTTTGCTAAGACACAGGCTCTGGTGATAGCTGGAATCCTAAAGAACCATCCCTTGTTTGTTACACTTACCAAAGAGGTTGTTGTTCCTCTCATCTATGTTCAACAAGCATGGAAGCTACTAGAGTTCCATGAGACTGACGTTCGGAGTTATTACACGACCAAAGTTGATCATTTCTCTATTAGCTTTGGTCTCAACAAGTTCAGACATCTTTTGGCATTTCCTTCTGCAACAAGTCGGCCTGGCGCAGTTCAATTTGAACCATTTGATAGTATGGATGAAGCTTTAGCAAGTGTACGTTCTATTGGCTATGATGGTGATCTATATGCTTGTTCAAGCTTCAACAAATCTCATTTACCACCGACGTACACCACGTTGTTTTCCATTCTCAACCGGTGCCAAACTGGAAAGAAGACCGCTCATGACACGGCTACTCAATCTATGATGTTGTTCTTTCAAGGAGTTTTATTTAACCGTCATTATGACTATGCAGCACTAGTATTTCATGATGTAAAGGAATTGAAAGCCAAGAAGGTCACTTACTTAGCTTATCCGCGATTTCTCAGCATTCTTATCGCGACCCCCATGGAGCAAAATCCAGAGATTCCTATAAGACTTTCCTCAGAAAAAGTCAAGTCGTTCCATTTCAGTCAATTAGATATCCATCAACAGTTTTTCCTCCAAAAGTTCTATTGTTTAATGAACTTTTGTCTAATTTCTCAAGCATTAGGTTTTTATTCACATTAATGTTTTTACATAAGTTGCTTGAAATATTGAAGACATGTCCCTTTGTTTTAAAAGAAAATTATTTTTGTGCAAAAAGGGATAAATCAAGTTTTAAGTGTGGGAACCCACCGTGGTAACAATTTTCAAAATCAAATTTTTATTGGGTTCCCATTCTTTAACTTGATTAAATATGGTTCAATCACTAAGTGTGGGAAAACTCTTTCTCAATAGTTTTCCGTTTATGCAAATCCCAATAGTCCAAACCCAATGGTTCGAAAAGGAGAGTTGAAATTTTATTTTTAAAAGAGATATTTGACTAATGGTGATGAGGATTTGATTTTCACGTGTTGGTTAGGGTGTTTAATAAAAATTTTAAAATAAAGTTTCTGTCCACATTGTTTTGTAACGTGATTTGACTTGACTTGATTTTGGGTGTATCGTCCTATCGATCTTAGTTTTATTTTACATTTTTCTTTTTAGTGTGTTTTGTTTGTAGGTTTTGGTGTGGAAAACTCTCGCAGTCTCTTATACCTCATGAGCCGATCGTCATCTTCAAGTCTTTTAACCCGGGGAGTTTCTGTTTCCCTTTCACCTCTCTACTTGTTTTGCCTTCCTAATCTTGAACTTCACTTCAGCAATTCTGATATCATTTCGAACATCCACTCTTTTGTCCACTTCTTTCACAAAGTATTTGATCAAGTGTCTCTCAGCCTTATCAATCTCATGAACTTTATGCTTATCCAACTGCATTCTCTTCTTCAACTCATTTGACACCATCTTTAGAGTATCATCACTGAACAACATCACTTCATGCACAATCATACGCCTCTTTTTGCCTAAAGAATCAGGATAAATGCAAGCAATCATCTCTTTTTCATCATCATACACTGTGTACAATGGAAGCTCCTTTTCTTCATTAGTCAAATGCCACTTTGATTTGTGATTGAACAACTTTGATGTCCAATTCTCAAGGTGGAATTGAAGCTCTCAGATGTCTCAGAACCGCCACCAAAGCTATTACCTCCTCTTGAGATCTTCTCACTTTCCTCTTAATCTCATTCAAGATCTGGAAGAACAAATCAAACTCAAGATACTGAAAATCTGCCTCTGTGATTGTGTATTCTTTCCCATCATCTCTTTTAAATGTAATCACCGGATACATGTAAGCACTCAAGTTGTTTGACTTATAGCTTACAACAGACATGAACTTTGCATGTACTCTGTGTGTAATCTCCTGGGCAGCTTTTCTATCCCATACAGCTTCACATAGCTCAACTTTTTTTCATGATAACAGAATCTTGACTTCTACTTCTCTTCTAGATATCTCCCTGTGGCTTTAGTATATCTCTCCCATTCTGTTCTCTTTAGAAACTTACCTGAGCTTTGCTTCATTCGCTCCCATAACTCAACCTTCTGAGGATTCAAAGGCATCAAATCATCCTTAGGAAGTACATCTTGTAGACTTGGACCTTGCACATCGTCCACTGTCTCCTCTTTTTCAAAATCAAACTGTACATCATCATACATATCTTTCAACATTCCATCTTCCTCAAATCTTGCCTTTCTCAACTCATCATCTGGTACATGATAATTATGGATCTCCGTGGCTACATTAGCAAGTAACTCTAGTACTCCGTCTATTTCAGACTTTGAACTAGAAGCACTTGGAATGTCTACATTTCTCACATCTCCTTCTGGTACATCTTCTTGTACAGAACTCAGAAAATCCAATGTAGACTGCAACTCTGGTTCGGTATCCATTTCTTGACCCCTAGTAAGCACAATAGCATCTCTTTGTCTCCTTGGTTGCTTTTCTCGTGGTGGCCTCTCTTCAAAGCGATCAAAGTAAGCACATTACTCTTGGAGAAGACGGTTCCCTAGATGGCTCTCCTTCCAACCTTCTACGCTTTCTCTCCCCCTCATGATGGTCATGATCATCATGATCATCATGCCGTCTGGTTGGCCGTCTAGCAGCCACTTGACAAGTTTCCTCAATCCCTAGAATGCGATCAGACAACTGAGTCAACCCATCTATAAACAACATGTTAATATCAGTAAACGTCTTCGTGAGAGATGCATCAAGGGTTGCCTGGAATTGCTGAAATTCGGTGTGAGTAACCAAATGAGACTGAGACCGCTGTTCCCGAATAGCTTGTTGTTGTAGAAGAGTCTGTTGTTGCAACACACCAACCAGATCACGATCCTCTGCAGTACCCGATTCCAAGAGTCTAGAAAACAACAACCCCTTTAACTCAGGAATCGTCAGAGAATCAACTGCTAACTTAGAAGGCTGAGATGGAGGATCAAACATCGGAGCTTTACCTTTGACCAAACTAGCCACTTGCTTTTCCAAGTCAGAAATTCGAGCAGTCTGCTGCTGAATCACATCAGCCATTTGTTGATTATTTGCTCGAAACATAGACCGCGTGATAAGCTGATCCGCAGTCGCGACAACATGAATTCGAGAGAGATCAACATCCGGCAATGAGCCACTACCAGATGGTGATGGCACTGAAAAAGATGGAGCAGAAGATGTAGTCGTTGAACATATCGTAGATGATGTAGAGGTTGTTAGTAATTATGTGCAAAAGTTGACAAACCGTTTGATCGCACATCCAACGTTATAAGACACTTGAGGGTCATACCTGTGAGGACCTATAATTCGAATAGTAAAATAACCCCAGTTTGGAGAGTTTAGTTTTATAATAGTGAATTATAAAACTGTTGGATGTTTTCTGTATAAACCCCAAAGTTAAAGGTTTCTGATAATTAATTATAGTTATGTATTTATTAGTTAAATAAATATATAAAAGGGATAATTAATTTGGTTTATAATTATCTAGAAATTATTATAAGGAAAATATAATAATTGGTAAATATTCTTTCTTGGGAAGAAAGAAAAAATAAGAGATAATTATGGAAAGTATTCTTTCTTGGAGAAAAAGAAAGAATACAGATAACTATGGAAGCTATCTTATATATGGAAGGTTTTCCATATAAATAAGATATGCTAGGCCGTTAGTTTATTCATTGATTATTCATATTCACCAAGAAACCTTTCTCTCTCCTATCTCTCTCTCTCTCTCTCTTGTCGATCTCAAACAAGAAACCAGATCCGGTTTCGTGTTTTCGTTCGATCGTGTTCTTCACGTACCGTTTGTTCGTGAGGTGTTCGGGGTTAGATCCAACTAGAAGGAATTCCGTTTGGTCGTTTACGGGTGGATTTATCTCAAGCAATCCAGGTAATAATCCTAAACCTATTGTTATTGATTGTATAAAATAAACAATAAAGATCTGTGATATTTTTCGGGATTTATATCATTATGCTTCCGCTTAATCAAATCAGTTAGGTTTGATTGTTAAACCTTTTTGGAACAGTTTGTTTCATATGGTTTTGTCGTGTATCTCAATCCAGTTAGGTTTGAGATCACAGTTATTCTCGTGTTAGTTCGATACGAGGATCACACAAAATCCCAACAGTGGTATCAGAGCTACAGGTTTTAATTGTTTATTTTATTTATTTGTTTATTTATTAGATCCGTTAAATTGTTTCTTGTGAATAAAGTTTGGATTTAATCTTTATCAGGTTGGTAAAGATTTAATCAGTTTGATAATTAACAGTTTTTGAATAAAACATAATCTTTATCAGTTTGGTAAAAGATTTGTTTTAATTTAATCTTTATCAGTTTGGTAAAGATTTGGTTTAATCTTTATCAGTTTGGTAAAGATTTTTTGGGTAATTATCAGTTTTTCCATAAAAACTAAAACTTTATCAGTTAGATAAAGGTTTAACCTTTATCAGTTAAAAAAAAGGTTTTAATCTTTATCAGTTGTGTAAAAATTTAATTTTTTATCAGTTTTCATTTATCGTTTATCTTGCTAAAATCGAAAAACACGAAAACCTCATCGTATAAGTGATCGATAGCGGAAAGACGGCGGAAAGCCGATTGGACCACTCAACCGATAACCGGGCCGTACCGCGGCGGAACGGCGGCAGCAGCCGACCGGACCGCCAGGCGGCGGCCAAACCGCACTCAAGCGGTGGTCGGATCCGTACCGCACAAAGCCGTGGCCAAACCACCAGTTCGGTGGTGGCCGTGAACGGCGGCGGTGAAAAACCGCGAACCACGAGAGGGCCGAGGCCGAACCACCAGCGTGGTGGTGGCCGGCGGTTTCCTATGGTGGCAGTGGTGGCATCGTAGCCGCTGTTGTCGCCGGACGATAGCGTCGCCGCACGGCTGTGGCCGTACCGCGGCGAAACCGTGGCCGTACCGCGGCAAACCCGTGGCCTATCCACCCGATCGGTGGTGACCGGTTGATTACCACCCACGAGCGCGGCAAAAGAAGCCGCTGATTGCTGCTGTCGTCGTCTTGGCGGCGTTGGTGGCGATCGATGCTGATGATCGGTGGCGGCGGTAGCTTTCTTCTTGCTGCCGTCATCGCCGGACGATGGTGGCGATGATCATTCGTTGCCGCCGGCTGTTTTTGGTGGCAGCAGCGGTGGTGATTCTTTTGGAACCGTTGGTGACGGCGGTGGCGTTTTCTTAGCAACCGTCGTCGCCGGTTTATAGTGGTGCGGTGATCGCGGTGGTGGTAGCAACCGTTTGTTGTTACCATCACCAAAGGCGATGATTACGTGATCGACGACGAGATGTCAATCGATCACGAGATCGTGTTTTTGGGTCTTTCGTTTTAGTTAGGCCCAAAGCCCATAAATTTTGGACCCAGTTTGAGGCCCAAATGGGTATTTATTGGTTTTATGTTTTTTATCCAAATTAATTTTATTAAAATAATTTTTATTTATTGTCTTATAAAATATTTTAAGGGATTATATTTATTAATAATTATCCATGTGTTTATCAAACAAGTTATTTGACCCGGTTTTGGTCAAATGGGTCAGGTGTCATGTTTGATCAGTTGGTCGAACCACGACACAGTTTTTGGGCCAGTATTTAATATTCCAACCAGTTGGTTCGGAATGTCCGGTTTGATATGTTTTTGGATAAAAGTGAATATTTTAGAAAATTGGTTTTATTTTATAAAATAGATTTATAGTTTATAAATCTTAGGTAATTTTATAAAAACCGATTTCAGAATAAAATATTAGTTTCGATTTGTAAAACAGTTTGTTTTATAAATCAGTTAAAACAAAGTTTTACGATAAACCTAACGAGATAATCTTTAACGGATCTAGGATTGTTTTTATGCCTTATATATTGCTTGTTTATTGCTTTATGTAATTGCATGAATTATACCTGTTGTGTATATTATTTGTATCTATTATAGAATTTGCCAACTTAGACCATTGGTTTAATTTTGGGGAGGCCTGCGTGCCATTTACAACCCCTTTGTAATGTATATGACCTTAGGATAGACTTTAAATATTTTTCCCTTCCGGAGTTCCATCAGACGTGCCGAGGCCAGTGGGAGCTACGCAAGAAGTTTGAAGGTTTATAGTTAATAGGTAATTTTTTGGTCTTTTAGGAATTAGTTGGCAAATCTATAATTAGAAGTTTTAACTGGGTAGTTGTTAATCTTAAACTGCGTGGATGTTTTTAACTGCCTGCTCATGATTGGTTGATAATTATTGCATGTTTATTTTATCAAACGTTTTAAAATTTAGAGAGAGATTTTAAAACTTTTCAATCATGAAATCTATTAGGTTTTTATAATTAAATTTACCAGTTTTCCAAACCTTTTAAACGATAGGTTTTATTTTAAAACCTTATGTTTATAAGATTGTTTCTCTTATAAAGGCATGTTGACAAAACAGTTAGTTTTGGTCAGCAAGAAGGCTTTCAAAAACAGTTAGTTTTTGGTTAGCAATCATGATATTAAAACAGTTAGTTTTAATTAGCAAGTGCTTTTAAAATAGTTAGTTTTAAATAGCGTCGATGTTTAAATAACAGTTAGTTTTTTAAACATCGGTTGCCTTTTTAAACAGTCAGTTTTAAAATTGCAATTTTTCTAAAAATACTGGATAATAAAAGGTTTTTCAAAACATAGTTAAAAACCCAAGAAAATCATAGATCAGCAGTGCAACCCACTTGGGACACCTAACGGCGTAAGGTACGCGAGCGTTGGAAGTGAGCAAGCCTTGGGCGTCTGCGTTCAAACCCCAAGTTGAAAGGGGTGTGATAAGTACACCAGTCCCAAATGGTGCGATCTATTTTGGTTTTGTAACAATTCACTGTGTCGTATCGGTCCAAAATACACTGAGGGACTAAAACAAGTACGGTTTTATCCGATGTCCCGAAAAGATCTAGTAGTCATGTCAGTTGGATATGATTGGTATAAGTCCTTACCTACCGAAATAGTACGGGCCTGGTGTGACGTGAGCAAGCCGTACATCAAGACGTATGAAATAAGGATCCTAGCCCAATACTTATCATTTAAGGGTTTATTGATATTTGTTGGAAGTCTATTCACAATTACTATAGCCAAATATTTTAAATGTGTAGATGGCAAACACTGTAACCAACACTAATAACCTGTCTCTTCGCTCCATTCTTGAAATGGACAAGCTCACTGGAGCTAACTTCCTCGAGTGGGAGCGCAATCTGATGATTGTGCTCAGGCACGAGAGGAAGTGGTACGTCCTAGAAGAGCCTCTAGGTGAGGCCCCTCCAGTAAATGCAACTGCCAATGTAAGAAATGCTTATAGAAAGCATTCTGATGATTTGCTGGACGTTGGCTGTCTCATGCTTGCGACTATGAGCCCCGATCTGCAAACCAGGCTCATGAACACCAATGCCTATGACATGATCCGACAGTTGAGGGACATGTTTCAGACGCAAGCACGCACAGAGCGTTATGATGCAACTCGGACACTGAACGCGTGCAAGATGGCCAAAGGGACCTCGGTTAGTGATCACGTCATGAAAATGAAAAAGCATATTGATCACCTAGAGAGGCTTGGTCACCCAGTTCCGTTACAATTAGCAACGGATACGATACTCAACTCACTGACTGAGGATTACAAGCAGTTTGTAATTAACTATAATATGAATAACATGGAAAAGACAATTGCTGAGTTGCATTCCATGTTCAGCAGTTGAGTATGAGGACCGGGACCAAGACCAAGGATGTGCTCATGGTCGGAGATGGTGGAGCAAAGAGGAAGCGTGGGCATGGAAACACCAGTAAGGGCAAAAGCCAGCTTCAGGCAAGCCAGAGTGTAACCAAGGTCGAGAACAATGACGAACGCAAGGGCAAGGGCAAGAAAGTGAAACCTAACAATGCCAAGACCGAGAATAGGTGTTTCAGATGCCATAAACTTGGTCGTTGGAGGCAGAACTGCCCAAAGCATCACAAAGCAGGCAATAACGCCTTAGGTATTTGTGATTGCTTTAGTTTATCACTTACACTTGTTACTTTACAAGTATGTTGACACCTAGTGCAAATGTATTAATTGCAGGTGGTCAAAAGTGAGGTGCCCAGGATTGCAAGGATCTACATGCTAGTTTATCATTAGATATTTATCAAGACAATTTTAATTTTATGTTGATGGTTTTAAAACAATTTGGAATGGTTGTGATCTTTTGGATATTTATGGTTTATTAAAATTGGTTTTAAACTTATTGTCTTGATTTAATATCTTGTGCATGATGATATATTTTGAATCTGTTCAAAGTCAAGATTGACTTGATTCAAATAAGTAGATCCTAGATGTCATATATTACACTAACAGAATTACTTCAATGTTTTAATTAATTGGTTTGAAGTAATAGTTATATGAAAACTGTCAAAAACACACGAAGTACTATTATTTTAGGAATGTGTTTTTGAGAATAAAACATACATGAGTAAAAGGATTATAAAATACTTTATAGTCAGATTTAATTACTCATGTGTTTTAGAAAGAATTTAGGATGTTGTCTCATATGACGTTGACAACATCAGTATTTATAAAACTAGGAAATGCCAAGTCTTGGAATTGGGATTTGATAAAATCCAGTTAAGTTTTGTAAATGTTAAATTCTAGTATTACTTAAAATAGAATTGACTAGGGATTCAAGTTTTGACTAATGTCAATAGTTAATTTTGAGTAATAGCCAGTTTTCATATAGGTTAGTGGGAGCCCAGTTTATTCTATATCCAGTTCCGTGATAAAGAATAAAAGATATATATAAGTATATATGTCTGTATGTATTAGTTATTGATTTAATATATCTCGGAATTATAATCCAGGTAGGATATAAATTCATAAGATATAAGATCTACCTTTTAGTTAAAAAGGATAGATAAATAGTTTCATATGTTGAAACAGTATAAAGTCATAATTGACTTTAAGATGATCAATAATTAAATAGTGTTGGAATGAATTAAAGATATCAAATATCTTTTGGACTCCAAAGTGTTATAAAACACTAGGGTGAGTTTCCTGGATTTGGTAAATGGAAATTCTGTTGGATTTCAGGTCGAAATCATGTATCTACACAGCAACTAAGGGAAGTTACAGTTTGATGTTTCATATTCAAGGAAACCAGAAGTTATTCCAGTATCCCCAGGTTCAAGGAATATGGTGAAAGTCTAATTTTGTTTAAGGGTGTTTGCAAGAACAAAATTAGCATAATCAAGTGGAAAGTATCAGTTGATACTAAACTTGCATTGTTTTGGTTATTTTCTTTGATTAGTATGGTAAACACTAATAAAAGGGTTTAAACTGAAGAAGGGTGATACTTCGTTTAAATCAGTATTTAGTATTCGTTGAATAGACACTATAAAAGTAACTTAGAAATGCTATTAATTTCGTTTATATTACAAAGTGGAATATGGAGGACTATACGAAATTAGTTTCTTTGTTTCTTTTACACTTAGCATGTTTTTGATCCGGGAATAAAAACTAGTTTCAATTTTTATTTGAAATTATCCGTGACAACTTATCAAGGTGGGAACCTGATAGGGCTATAAAGTCAGCGTGGAGTTTTTGGGTAGTTATGATCAGTTGTTGAATAACAACTACAAGTGATGTAGACCAAAAACTACACGGATATTCGATAGAGCAGCGAATATCGGATGTGATCCGCCGGTTGAGATTACTCCATGGATTTAGTCATGAGTAAAACTCCCAGATGTTGTCCTTAGCACCTGAGGTATTTGGTTTGGCATTACGAGGACCGTTGGATACTTAGTACGTTCTAACATCACGCCGTAACAGGGTGGTCATACGGGGCGTAACTAGATTCAGCGGAAGCCGTGGTGACAAATGCAGATATGCAAGATGGGATTTGCACCTCTTCTACGAAGAGAGATATTTCCGGGCCCCTTGACTGGGTGAATAGACTGATGAAGTGCATGGCCATGCCCAAACGAACTGATTTGTTCTTTGTCGTTTACCAATCAGTAGAGGTTGGATAGTCGAGAAACATAATCTTTGAGTATTCAGAGTTGACTGTATCCATGCTCATACTCAAAATTGAAATATCGTGATGCAAAAGGAAAAGCCTAGTTATACCCGATTTGTGGACAGTGTGTTCATAAATGTTGTTTCCTTTAGGAGTGCTTATAACCTGGTTAGCCTAAGTGCCTGTCTAGGGGCCTCCTTAGGTCCGTGTCATCAATCTGGTATTGCCAACTTGCACAAGTGGGAGTCTGTTAGTAATTATGTGCAAAAGTTGACAAACCGTTTGATCGCACATCCAACGTTATAAGACACTTGAGGGTCACACCTGTGAGGATCTATAATTCGGATAGTAAAATAACCCCAGTTTGGAGAGTTTAGTTTTATAATAGTGAATTATAAAACTGTTGGGTGTTTTCTGTATAAACCCCAAAGTTAAAGGTTTCTGATAATTAATTACAGTTATATATTTATTAGTTAAATAAATATATAAAAGGGATAATTAATTTGGTTTATAACTATCTAGAAATTATTATAAGGAAAATATAATAATTGGTAAATATTCTTTCTTGGGAAGAAAGAAAGAATAAGAGATAATTATGGAAAGTATTCTTTCTTGGAGAAAAAGAAAGAATACAGATAACTATGGAAGCTATCTGATATATGGAAGGTTTTCCATATAAATAAGATATGCTAGGCCATTAGTTTATTCATTGATTATTCATATTCACCAAGAAACCTTTCTCACTCCTATCTCTCTCTCTCTCTTGTCGATCTCAAACAAGAAACCAGATCCGGTTTCGTGTTTTCGTTCGATCGTGTTCTTCACGTACCGTTTGTTCGTGAGGTGTTCGGGGTTAGATCCAACTAGAAGGAATTCCGTTTGGTCGTTTACGGGTGGATTTATCTCAAGCAATCCAGGTAATAATCCTAAACCTATTGTTATTAATTGTATAAAATAAACAATAAAGATCTGTGATATTTTTCGGGATTTATATCATTATGCTTCCGCTTAATCAAATCAGGTAGGTTTGATTGTTAAACCTTTTTGGAACAGTTTGTTTCATATGGTTTTGTCGTGTATCTCAATCCAGTTAGGTTTGAGATCACAGTTATTCTCGTGTTAGTTCGATACGAGGATCACACAAAATCCCAACAGAGGTCGTGGTAGGAGCTGATGAAGAACTACCAATGGGTGTTGAGGAAGAACCCAAAATGGTAGACTGTTGTCTAAGTGGCGTAATAACCGAGGATGAAGGTAAACTAACACCGAGGTCACTTAGACTTCTCGTTGATCCAATAGTAGACCCCAAGGAACCCATGTTCAGCGTTGGCGTGATGTTAACACTGATGGGATTTCCCTCTGATGCTCGCAAGCCTGCAACAAATGCAGAACTCACTACGGTGGTCCCGGCAGGGCTACTAAAGCCTCCTGCAAATGTGGTTTGCACCGGTGTCCTAGCCAAAGAAAGTGATGTATGATGTACAATTGGATCTAGACTCGATGTGTTAACAATTGAAGTCGTAGGCGGGGGCAGCTGCCTCACTGTGTCGGTACCACCAACCTCCAATTGAGGTATAGGTACAAGTTGTGGTGTAACCCCATGTGAAGATGAAACTACTATTTGTTGAGAAACAGTAGAGTGGCTTGGTGGGGTTGTGCAATGCATGGTTGGGTGTACCATGTCTTGTTCAATGGGTGGTGGCAACATATGCTCATCCCCAGATGATGTGGCTACCCGGCTTGACTCGACTTGGGGAGGGGTCTGTACTTCTTTTCTGACCCCTATCTCAATCTCACCATGTTTTTCTCCTTCCCCATCACTCAACCTCACATCCGGATTTTCAACTAAAACTCCCTCATCCATCCTTATATCACCTTGAGTCACTAAACGACTAGAGCCTTGATCACGCCTATCATCATCATCATTATCATCATCACTTGAACTGACCAATTCCTCAGTCTGTGCATCCATATCACATGCGGCGTCGGACTCTGAGGGAAGTGGTTGAGTATCAACCGATGAGACTGAACCAGAAGATTCAAAACCCATCAGAATAGTAAGCCATTGATCCGGAGTATATACACAGCAGAAGCATTAATAGCATCATGCACATGTGAATGCTCAATATCATGATCACCAAAAGATTCCAAAGTCTGCATATCCAACGGAGACAATTCGTAATCAACTAATTGATCATCTTGCTCCTCTCTCAAGATAGGCTGATTCACAGCATGATCGTCATCGACAGCAGCAAAGATATCATCCATATGCACTTCAGAACTGATCTGGCCTATTTGAACCGGATTTGACGTTATCGCAATGGCGCTTTCCGAATCTGTGACAACCGACAATTTGTGGCCTTCAGGTTACCTACTCGTTAAATCACTCAGTAGTTTTTCCGTAGGTAAAATTTTAGTCATTTAAGTTATTAGAAGAATTTAGGTTAGTTTGCGTGAAAAATTTAGGCAATAACCTAAAAGTCCCGAAAACAGCCCGAAAAAGCCCGTACCGGCCCAGAGTCACCCGAAAACCTTATAATGCCGAATTTTAAGCCAACTTGTATAAAATATGATGATTTAGTAGAAATAAAAATAAACTGTTCTAAATAACCTAATTTCACCTTTGAAAAAGTCGGTTTTTACCGAAAAAGCATCGAAACCCGACATTGCGTTGGTTTTATCAGTATAGAACTCTAATTTAAAAAAAATGGCAAAGGGTTGGGGTGGACCCCACCAAGGCCGACCCCCCCCCCCCTCATGATTTCATTTTTTCAAATTTCACTCTCTCTCTATTCTCTTTTCTCTCTCTCTCTAAACTCTTCAAGAAAATCAGCCTTCATATCATAAAAAATCTGAAGATATAGAAGTTTAAGTCAAGAATTTCAAAGTCCTATTAGTTGCATCATCAAGGTAAGAATGAAAGGTGCATATTAGCTACGATTTTTAGCCCTTTTGGGTGTTTTTCTTACTTTTCTTGAGGTTTAAACCCTCCTTGTTGGATGAACAATGTTCTTGATGTTTGAAGACGAGAATGAACCATAGAAATGTGTAAAAACATTCAAAGATGGTGAAATTCTATGACTCTTCCTTATAAACACAAGAAAAGGGGTGAAAAACCCTAATTTTTAGCATTTTAGTTCATTGGAAAATTTGGAAATTTGGGGGTTTTTGCATGCATGTAACTCGATGATATTCAAGTATATTTCTTCTATTTAGTTGATATATGTTGGCGTTTTTAGTTTAACATCAAGTAAACCCCAAAGTCTTAAAGATTTATAAGTGTTCTTGGTTAAAATGTTGAGTTATGATTCCAATCTAATGCTGACAGAATGTTGCATGTGGGTTTGGACGACCCAAAAAGGGTGTACATGGACTCATTTTACTCTAAACATTTTATGGTTTGATATTTTATGAGTTAGGGTTTGAACCCCACTGGAATCATTCAAAAATTCCAAGTTTTGAACCTTCAACCATTACAAAACTTTTTATTGTGCAAATAGTTACTGGTCAGAAATTGTGTGGACTTGTTGCATGAATCTCTCCTTGATAGATTATCCAAAATGCATGATTTTTTAGTCTAGGTTCAATTTCAATGAGTTAGCTTTCCAAAGAACCTGAAATCACATGATTTGGTGGATTTTTGAGTACTCAACCAATGAAAAGAAATTCGTGGTGCAATCTGTCCAAATATGGCAGATTCACATGCATGGATTCAAGGGGTCATATCTCATTCAAAAATCATCAAAATCATGTGAAACTTGGGCAATTCTAGTCATCAATCAAGACTTGTTTATTTTGTTATGTTTGTAAACTTTTAACTTTGGTTGGTTGTGATACATTTTGTAAACGGTATGTATTTTGCAGTAGATAGGGACTCTCGTCAACTTGTAGCCATAGTCTAATAGTTGTGTTTTCATCCAAAGCACTTGCAAACAACAACTTGCCGCGGCTATATATTCTGCTTCGGCCGTAGAAGTTGAGACGCAATTTTTCTTTTTTGACGTCGAACTAACAAGTTTATCACCTAAAAACTGACATTGTCCAGAAGTGCTTTTCCTATCCAGTTTACAACCACCATAATCTGCATCTGTGAAAGATATTAGCTCAAAACTAGAATCTTTCGGATACCAAAGGCCCAAATCTGGTGTGGCTTTGAGATACCGGAAGACCCTTTTAACTGCCCCAAGGTGTGACTCTTTAGGATTACCTTGAAACCTAGCACAAAAACATGTTGAGAACATAATATCCGGTCTAGTCGCAGTGAGGTACAAAAGAGAACCAATCATGGATCTGTAAATCTTTTGATCAACAGATTTACCGGCTAAATCAGGACCCAAAAGATTTCTAGTTGGCATTGGTGTTTCGATAGGAGAAAAATCAGTCATTTTAAACTTTTTCAACATATCTTGTATATATTTTGACTGATTTATAAACATGCCATCCGGGTTTTGTTTGACTTGAATTCCTAAAAAGAAATTCAATTCACCCATCATGCTCATTTCAAATTCTGTCTCCATGATTTTAGAAAATTTTGTACACATCTCAGGATTAGTAGACCGAAAATAATGTCATCAACACAAATTTGAACTAAAAGCAAGTCATCATCTTCTTTCTTCAGAAAAAGAGTGGTATCAATCGTACCTCGTTTGAATCCTTTGGATAAGAGATGATTAGTCAGAGTTTCATACCATGCTCTTGGAGCTTGTTTTAAGCCATACAATGCTTTGTCCAAGATGCATACATGATCAGGAAAATCTGGATCGACGAACCCTTCAGGTTGCTCAATATAGACCTCTTCATGGAAGACTCCATTCAAGAACGCAGATTTGAAATCCATTTGAAATACCTTGATGTTCTTATGAGCTGCATAGGCTAGAAAGATTCGTATTGCCTCGATCCTCGCTATAGGTGCAAAAGTCTCAGCATAGTCAATACCTTCTTGTTGAGAATAACCTTTAGCAACCAATCGCGCCTTGTTTCTGACAATCACTCCGGATTCATCTTTCTTATTTCTATAGATCCACTTGGTTTTAATGATTGATTTTTCTTCCGGTCGCGGAACCAAGCCATACACTTTGTTTCTTTTGAACTGTAGAAGCTCTTCTTGCATTGCTAATAGCCAATCAAAATCTTCTAATGCTTGAGAGACATTCTTTGGTTCAATTATGCTTGTAACACCCCAAAACCCAAGCAAAGTAATTAAGCATAACAATAACGAATCCCAGTGATCTAAGTTCTCAGTATCATAAACATCAATTCAAAAGTAAGTGGTCTAAGAGTGCATGCGGAACAACCCTCCACAGCTGAGATTCTAGAGTATTAGGTACTAAAAATAAACTGACACGCTGCTCTAAGCGTTCACCTTCTCTTTTCCTCTCGCTACTCGATCTTTCCCTGAAAAGTATTTAGAGTTTGAAAAACGAGGGTTAGACCGAAAGGTCTAGTGAATTCCCCCCAAAAACAATTGAAACAGTAGTTCCGGCCCGCTGGCCAAATCAACAAGTACAGATGTGTTACGGACAAAGAAATCTCACACAGCACAAAGGCAATCATTCACTCCCAGGGAACAATGTCCCGAGGTACCCCCAAATGGTGGATCAACCCAAATGGTAAACACTCCCAAGGAACGTACAGTCCCAAGGTACCCAATGTCCAAACTGCAACACATCTACTTCAAATCATTTTAAACATTACTGTTTAAGCATGCATAAATGTAATCATCAGTTTATCTCATTCATCACATAAAACAGTGTTTAGTCATCATAAAAGCATTTCATAAAAACCGCATGGATACATGTTGAAAACAGTAAAATCAATCCATGCATTTCAGGCAAGGGAACTCACCTGAGCTTAACTCGCTGCTTACTCTATCTCCTGGTATCTGTATAAATTCCTAAGGCATTAGTGATTCGCACTTAGTAAAACCCACAACTAGGATACCCCTAGGCAGACCCAGCACGGGGGTTCCGCTATGGAAAAATTCTTCTCCTAAAACTAACCCTACCAACGCAGCCCTGCCAAAACCCGACTCGGAAAGGTATTTTTCCCGCTTCACAAAACCCGATTCGGGATTCTACCTCTCCCGATTCGGGAAATAGCAATTCCCGATTCGGGAAATGCCAAATCCCGATTCGGGAGGCATCCCACCCCAAAGTCCCGAATCAAAATATCACGAGGTCAAAGTGACGACTAAGTTGGCCAAATCCCCGATTCGGAAATCATAGATTTTCCAATTCGGGAAAGGCAAACGAAGAAACGAGTTTCCACCCAAACACCCAAGCATTTTTCCCGATTCGGAAGTCATGAACTCCCAATTCGGGAAACATGAATTCCCGATTCGGGAAACATGAATTCCCGGTTCGGGAAACATGAATCCCGATTCGGGGAACATGAGTTCCCAATTCGGGAAACGTAACCAGATTCGGAAAAACACTAGAAATGACTCAAAATTCCTCCTAACCTGGCTTGATTTTCATCGGGACTTATCCCAAAGAAATCCTACATTCGTTCACGACAACTTTACACTAAAAGAGTATCGAATCTTACCTCGAACGGCGAAATCCCGACCTTGAAGTTGAAGAAATGGCTCAAAGTTGCTTCCCAATACACACACTAATCACACACTAAAATTTTTCCCCAAAAAGGTAAAATCCTAGGGTTTAGGGTTTAAATACCTTGGGTTTTGGGCCAAGCCCATACCATAAATGGTATAATCCAAGTCCATTAATATCTTTCAAAAAGTTACACATTCAACCCCTCATTCCAATGTTTCAATCAATTTAGGTATATAAATGTCAAGAATTCGAAATACTTCGACACTAAAATTCTCGGTTATTACATCACACCCCCCTTAAAAGAATTCCGTCCCGGAATTCAATCGTTGAACAGGTAAGGGTACTTTGCTCGCATCTCGGATTCTGCTTCCCACGTTGCCTCTTGGCCCTTGTGGAATTTCCACTGTACTTTCACTAAAACTATCTCTTTATTCCTAAGCTTTCGGATCTTGCGATCCGTCACGGCAATTGGTTCCTCGACGAAGTTTAACTTCTGATCTACTTCAATATCTTGGAGCGGTATTGCTGCCTCTGGATCTGCCAAACACTTTCTCAAGTTTGATACATGAAAAGTGTTGTGAACTCCGCCTAGTTCGACCGGTAAGTCTAACTTATAAGCCACGGCTCCAATCCGTTCGGTTATCCTGAATGGTCCTATGTAACGAGGGCTTAACTTCCCTTTCTTTCCAAAACGAATTACTCCTTTCCAAGGGGAAACCTTGAGCATAACTGAGACCCCGACTTGAAATTCTATATCCTTTCTACGCTTATCCGCATAACTTTTCTGTCGATCTCTAGCCGTTTTCAATCTTTCACGAACTTGGTTGATCTTATCTGAAGTAATTTGGACAACTTCCGGTCCGGCAAGCTGTTTCTCTCCGACTTCATTCCAACACAAAGGTGTCCTACACTTTCGCCCATAAAGTATCTCATACGGTGCCGCCTCGATACTCGAGTGGTAACTGTTGTTGTAGGCGAACTCGATCAATGGTAGATGATCTTCCCAAGATCCCCCAAAGTCCAAGATACAAGCTCTCAACATGTCTTCTAATGTTTGAATGGTCCGCTCGCTTTGTCCGTCCGTCTGTGGATGATATGCGGTGCTCAAATTGACCTGCGTCCCCATTTCCCGCTGAAAGCTTTGCCAAAATGTCGAAGTGAATCTGGCATCTCGGTCCGATACGATAGATACGGGTGTCCCGTGAAGTCGAACGATCTCCGCTATGTAAAGTCTCGCGAGTCTTTCCATAGAATACGTCTCTTTCATCGGTAAGAAATGAGCTGACTTCGATAATCCGTCTACTATTACCCAAATAGTATCATAACCCTTAGGCGTCCGAGGTAACTTCGTCACGAAGTCCATGGTAACATGCTCCCAATTCCATTCTGGAACATCGTGAATATCAACTCTCGGATTTCTGGAAAGAATGAGATCTTCATTATCTGCACAAATATCCAGATAAGCATCCATAAACAGTAAATCGAGTTCTGAACTATTTGGACTAGTAATAGAATCAGAAGTCGTAGGAGAAGCTTGACTATCAGTTCCGAGTTCTGAACTGCTATGTTCAGAAGTCATCAACATGGTTTCATCAAAAGTCACATAGGCACTTTCCATAACCGTCTTGGTTCGTTTGTTGTAGACCCGAAAAGTCTTCGACGTTAGTGAATAACCAAGAAAGCATCCCTCGTTGGCTTTCTTGTCGAACTTACCAAGTTTGTCACGGTTATTGAGAATGTAGCACCTACAACCAAAAACATGAAAAAATTTCACGTTAGGAATTCTATGGTTGATAATATGATAAGGAGTTTTCTTTAAGCGCTTAGTGATGATGGTTCGATTCTGTGTAAAGCAAGCTGTTGAAAAAGCTTCGGCCCAAAAGGTAAGAGGTAATCCGGAGTAAGCTAGCATCGTTCGTGCCGCTTCAACTAACGTTCGATTCCGTCTTTCAACAACTCCATTTTGTTGCGGAGTATAAGCAGCTGAAAAATTATGAGAAATACCAACAGATGTTAGATAAGACCTAAAGTATCATTTTTAAATTCAGTGCCATTATCACTCCAAATCTTACGAACTAGAAGTTGCAAAAGAAGTTGGATCCTCTTGATGAACTTAATGATCAACTCGGGAGCCTCAGATTTCAATCTCAGAAATTCTAGCCACGTATACCGTGAGTATTCATCAACCATAACTAGAATGTACTTCTTTCCATTGATTGACTGAACTCTCATCGGTCCGCATAAGTCCATGTGGATCATCTCAAATGGTGATTGACATGACGATTCTGTCTTTGACTTGTGAAAACTTCTCTTCATCTTTCCCATTTGACAAGTCGGACGTAAAGAATCTCTATCAAATGTCAACTTCGGAAGACCTTTCACCAATCCACCATTAGCTAGTTTCATAATATCTGAGAAAATCTGATGGGAAAATCTTCTATGCCATAGCCAACTTTCACCTTTGGTTGCCTTTGAAAACAAGCAAACTGGTATCGACGAATCTAACACCGGAAAGTCAACCACATAGAGATTGTAATACCTTCGTCCTTCAAAAATCTCAACACCATCACTATTAATGATAAGACAGTTAATGATGGAAAATAGAACAATGTTATAACCATCACAAAATTGACTTGCACTAAAAAGATTATGACTCAACCCCTCAACATAAAGTACCTTCTTGATGGATACCTTACCATTCTTAAGAATGCCGTAACCTTTGATGACACCAGTTGTC
Source organism: Centaurea solstitialis (assembly GCA_030169165.1). Classification (NCBI taxonomy): domain Eukaryota; kingdom Viridiplantae; phylum Streptophyta; class Magnoliopsida; order Asterales; family Asteraceae; genus Centaurea; species Centaurea solstitialis. The sequence continues at coordinate 53,919,241 of CM058045.1, read as the reverse complement.
TTATTCCCAAAACTAACTGTTCCGCCTGGTCGTTCCACATAATTGTGCAACAACTCCTTGTAGCCAGTCATATGTCTTGAACAACCGGAGTTAACATACCACATATGCCTGGCCTGTAGAAACAAGTTAGTTCATCTTGGGAACCCATATCCAAATGGGTCCTTTCTTGTTAGTCTCATACATCTTTAGCAGATCAGAAGATGAACCTAAAATCTTACAGTTTATCCCAGACTTTGAAATTTGTGCGTTCAATAAATCCTTAGGAATCCATTTGCACACAAACTTCACATCAACTGATTTATCTTTTGCTTTTAAAAGATTTTCTTTTTAGCACTAAGCACTTTAGCATGATGATAAAACGAATAAGCATGAGATTTATCACGAGAAACACCACTAGATCTCTTCTTTTTAAAATGTCTAGAGTTCAAAGAAAAAGAATTATCACCACAATGAGTACAATGCAAATGTTTTAAAGCAAAAAACATCAAGGCAGACTCAAATGAGTTTTGACACTTATTGAATCTAACATTCAGATTACATTTATTTGCATTGTCAAAAGACGACTTTTTAACAAAACTCTCATTTGTAGCAAGACACTTTTTCTTCATTGAATCTTTCTTCTTCCTCCCTATGCCATGTCGTTTAAAACTTTTTAAATCTGTAGAATCAGAAGAACTTAAGTTAATAGGTGTCTTAGGAACTGAACATAAACCAGATGAAGTTTTAGCAGATGTTTCAAGTGTAGTACAAGATGTAGTACCTACCTCAAAAGTACTTGCATCAAAATTAATTGAACAAGTTTCAGACTTTGTTAAAGTACATGAGGATTTCACTTCTTTTGAAATTCCACTATCACTTGAAACATTGACAACATTTGGTTTATCTTGTGTACTAGACTTTGGTTTTTCAAAAACAGCACCAAATTTCACATCTGGTAGTTTGAGTTCTGATTTAAGGATATCTCCTTCAACTATACTATCTAAAGTTTTATACACAAGATAACCATCTTTGTCAATAACAGCATATGTAATTAAATCAGTCACTTCAGGCTTAAGATCTTGATCAAAACAAGGTTGAGTATCTTGAGACTCAAACATGGGGTTTGAAATAAAGTTTATTTTTTGCTCTTCAAAACCCGCTTCGATGTCATCATCATTATCAGAATCAAAACATGGTTTGGTCTCATCAGAATCAGATTCAGACTCATAATCAGAAGCACTTTTATTTTCTGAAAAACTGTTAACTTGTATAAAATCAGAAAGATTTTCACAATCCGTTTCCTTTTCTAATTCACTTGGCTTTTCATCAGATTTAGGAGCAGAATCAGTAATCTTTGACTTACACTCTTTTTCTTTAGTAAAGATTTCAGATTCATTAGAATACAAAGAAACACACTGTGTATGTGAATACACAAGTTTTCTTGTTTTATAACTTTGATTTAAATCATCATACTGAAAATCACATTTGAAATCAAAGTTATTCTTTCTTGTTGGTTTTGAATCTGAAAAAGTATCACTTGAGTCATCAACTACTTTCTGTTTACCTTTATCCGAACAATCAGACAATGAACTACCAGATTTCACAAAGGTCTCATTTAACTTTGGCAAACTCAAGTTATCAAACTGATAAAGACCTTTAGGGGCTTTCTTTAAAACATCAAGTACCGGTAAACCTAACCCCATTTTTGTATTGTAATATCTAGTATCTTTTTGATTATTTGTCAAAAGCTTAAGTGTCTGTTGAGTCTGGCCTCTTTTATAATTAAGATCCTCCAATTGTTTTATCTTAGCATAAGCCTCAGATCTGTCTTGAAAACAAACTTCATATTTGATCATATATTCAGCTTTTTCAGACTCCAAATTTACTAAAGCACTCTTCATCTCAGAAATTTGAGATTCTAGTTTGGCTTTCTCCTTCCTAATCTCAGCCTTTTCAAGCTCACGATCATCAGCTAAACATTTATATAACTCACACTCATTACTAAATTCAATGACTCGAGCTCTTTCGAACTTAATCTTCTCCTTCAATTCAGTAAATTCAGTTTTTAAAATTAAAAACTGTTCTTCTATAGAGCTTTCATCATTATCAGACAGATCAGAATCAGAAGGGATTTGACTTACCTCGTTTGTTACTTCGGTCTCTTTGTGAAGGTTGATGGTTTCTTCCATACTCGGCATGAGATTGTAGTGAACCTGGGTGAAATGAGCAGAGTCCTCATCATCCGAAGTATCATCATACCAACATTCCTCTTCAGCCATCAAAACTGTACCTTCACTCTTGCGTTTAGCAAGTTGAGCCTTCTTGGTGTAGTAGTCAAAATCCCTAACTTTCGGCACCTTACAATCTTTGACAAAATGGCCTGGTTTGCCACAATTGAAACATACACTGACTTTGTCATCTGTCTTGTCTTTATCATAACACTTCCTCTCCGGCCTTTTCTCATATTCCTTTGGCTTGTACTTGCCTCTTTTGTAGTTATCGAACTTGGGTTTAGAATAGAACTTCTTCTTCCCATATCGTTTGTGAATGGAACTAGACAAAAGAGCAAGCTTGTCGGCAACTCGCTTCAAATCAACATCGGATTCGGAACTTTCATCTTCAGGGGTTTCTAAATCAGAATCAGACAACTCGGTGACTAAAGCCTTTGAATGACTTTTCTTCTTCGAACTAGCACTAGGGAGCACACTCTTCTTCTTTTCAGTCAACAGAGCCAAAGAATCATAAATACTCTTCTGCTTCGTCACAATATCTTTGACTTTCACTTCATGTTGACTAAGAATGGAATACAAGTCATGCAAGTCTTCTTCCGCCAAGTTCTTGTTCATCTGAAGATTAACCGAGTAGTGATCCCATTCCGGATTGAGATTCTTTAGAAACTTGAAGTTTATCTCAGAAGTAGACTTATGCATTCCATTTCTCCTCAAGTCATTCAGAATGATGTTGAACCGACTGTAAGAATCAACAAATGTTTCTCCCTCTAAAGCCTTAAAGCCTTCGTAAGCTCCGATTGCTCGGTTTAGCTTAGCCTGGATTGATCTTTCCGTCCCTTGAAACTATTTTTCCAACTCATCCCACAACTCTTTTGCGGTATTTCTACTATCAACACGATTAAACAAATCGTTTGGAATCGCCATCATGAGAAAAGTAAGAGCTTTGTCATCAAGTTCAGCTCTAATTTTTTCAAGCTCATTATAATGCCGAAAGAGTTTGAACACTCGTCTTGGTTCAATTGCGGGAGTAGTGGCAGTCTCGGGTGTACCCGGAATATCAATGTACGACTTAATCGGACCTTCTTGGATGCTCACCATGAGTGTCTTATCGATGTTGTTGAGAAACTGAATCATCCTCACACGCCATTGAGGGTACTCGCCAATCTGAAGAACCGGAGGCTTCGACTTCGAACCCATACTCAATAGATTTTTTGACATCTTCGTAGAACTTGAACACGATCGAAAATTCACTAAAACTGATAGATTTCTTCCGAACTTCTGGAGGTATACAAATTTGAGAATCTGTAGCTAATCTGAACACGAATTTCAGCGAATTTCCAGCTCTGATACCACTTGTTGTTCCAGATTCAAGTTCTAATCATCATGCAACAAGTAGAGAATGAATTGGAAAGCCATATGTCATTGATTCTTGGATGAATTGATTACACACACTAAACACACCAAGAACACACCCACTTAAGCTCTGAAACTCTCTCAACTCAATCTCACTTTACAACTTTGCACGTACATGATTCACACTTACACTTTGGGTATTTATACCCAAACACTTACAACCCTTACACTTTACCACATTTACACAATCTACCCTAAGTAAGCAAAACTATTACAAAGTACATATTAAAGGAACAAAACAAACAACTAACTTTGACTTTGAATCTTGACTTTGACTTTGCCTTTGTCTTCACTTTGAGCACCATCTTGTGATCTCGGATAAAATCCGATTTTGCATCCAACAAAACCCTAAACCACGATCTTTTTGTTCTAATTATTTAAACAATAAAAACATGTTTCTAATACCTGGATCGCTTGAGTAATAATCCACCAGTGATCGACCTTACGAGTGTTCCTCTAGCAGAACTCAAAAACCCAAGTTGAACCGAAAACCGAACTGGTTCAGGTTGAGGGGGGGCGGCGCCGAAGGAGAGAGAGAGGGAATTTTTGATGGAAACTTTTCTTTGGAGCTAATTCAATTGAATGATAATAATCATAGCCCCAAGGCTTTATTTATAGATTATCAGATAAGAGAATCCTCATCTGATTCTGTTTCCTTATTATTATCTAATCTTTTTCTTTTTCTTTAAGAAAAGATTTTTCTAGATAATTATCTTAATTAATTAGATTTTCTATTATATATTTATTTTACTAATAAATATATAATTATCTTAATTAATCTAACAACCCTCTAACTTTGAGATATCTGACTGAGATTACCCAACTGATTTATAATTGACTATTATAAATCCATACTCTCCATTTCTGGGTTTTATTTAACTTACTCGATTTATAGGTCCTCACAGGTGTGACCCTCAAGTGCCTTGTAACATTGGATGTGTGATCACTGGTTTGTCAACTTCTGCACATAATTATTAGGATTATGTGCGAGACAGTAACAGGGTTACCGTGTCCAATGTTATAAGACACTAGTAGGTCACACCGCTGCACATCAAAATGAGAATGTTTGGATTATGAGAAATAATTAATTGGTTATTAATTATTTAGAGAGAAAAAGAAATAAATAAATAATTAGTTAAATTATTTATTCCTAATTAATTAATCAGTTAGATTAATTAAAATGATAATTATGGAAATTATATCAGAGATAATTATCAAGAATTATATATGGAATCAAACACTGCCAGGTTTATCCATCTAAATAAAGGGCTAGGGGTTTATGGTTTTATTGATTATTCATTCGATTCCTAAATCCCAAGAAAGCTTTTTTCTCTCTCTCTCTCTGTTGTTCCAGATTCAAGTTCTAATCAACATGCAACAGCTAGAGAATGAATTGAGAAGCCATATATCATTGATTCTTGATGAAAAGTTTACACACACTAAACACACCAAGAACACACACACTTAAGAACACAAACTCTCAATTTACTCTCTTTACACAATGATGTACGTATGCATGTTCTAACTACCAAACTAACTCACAATGGGTATTTATACCCAAACACTCAAACCCTTACACTTTTCCACTTTTACACATTCTACCCTAACTTTATAAAACTATTACAAAGTACATATTAAAGGAACAAAACAAACAACTAACTTTGACTTTGAATCTTGACTTTGACTTTGCCTTTGTCTTCACTTTGAGCACCATCTTGTGATCTCGGATACAATCCGATTTTGCATCCAACAATCTCCCCCTTTGGATTCGAGATCACGAAAAGAATTAGGCAAACGTCTTCAAAAAATCATCAATACTTTGAACACCAACAATAAGCTTCCTTGAACAATAAGCTTCCTTAATAATCTTCAAGAATCACCCAAATCTTTATGAAGCTTTAACAAACTTTGAACAAGAAGCTTTAACTAATCGAGATATCTTCAAATAATCATCAAACTTCAACCATCTCTCGTCATATCTCGTAATCTTCTCTTTGACTTGACACTTCAGAACCATCTCCCCAATGTATCTTCAAAAGGCATTTATGGTCTTTACATTTCTAAACCATCTCCCCTTTTTGATGAAATATAGAAGAATCATCAAAACTACAGAAATGTAAGAATAGATCAACTCGTCACATAAAGATAAGAACATGTAAAAGAACCACCAAGGAAATCAAAAACCATCTCACATAACCATCTCCTCCTTGTTACTCCATAATTCCCCTTTTTACTCCAAAGAAATACCGTCAATTCTATAAAGTAATCCGAATCTTTTCAAATTCAGATTTAAGTGGGAAAATCCTGAAACAACAAATGAATCAGTTGGAATGCCTGTGAGAAGCACAAAACAACTCAGTACAACGAATGCACTATATAAAGAGCTTTATTTATGATCACTCCCCAGGGCTTGCGTTCAATCATCGCAAATACAAAAAGTATTACTATGAACGTTCCGACAAAGAAACGAATTCCTTGTGTGTATTTGTGATGAAAGAAAATAGCATCAAGTGCTTTCATAAGGCTCAAAATGTGAAAACATTTCACGACTCGATGTGTAGAAATGAAGTTCGAAGGCAGGGCAGCTTCCTTCTTTTTCTATATCGATTTTCCAAATGAAAACCTGATAGATTATGTGCTGCGTCCCCGTGATGAAATAAAACATCTCCTTGTTAAGAAGGAAATGAGTAGCTAGTGGGGTAAAAACGAGAGTCGGCATTGGGCTTTGCCTTGTTTCAATATCGGTCACCAAAGAATGTGAACCAATAGATTATGTGGTTGCCCGGCTTAGAAAAGGTTGGTGCAGAGTTTTGTATTTCTTTTAACTCTGTTCTCACACCCTCCAATTCTTTTAAACATCCTCACATCTAACCAAGCTCTCATATAACATTTTTCCACTCAATCACTATGAGAATAACTCGACCACCTAAGTTATCTCCCCCACTCTTTGATGTAGACCCCTCACTCATTTCTCAAGGATAACTTCTTGGGTAGGATTGCCGGTTCTGGAAATCCATAGAAGTTCTGTTAAGCTCACACATCCCATGAAATAAGTTTCCTAAACATGAAAGTACAATGATTCATCGGGTGAATCAATGAGCCAATATGAAGTATGCTCAAACAAATATATATGAACAATATAGGAGCACAAGAATTTCTACAAACATGTATATGAAATGAATAGCATGAGTGATGTAGACTTGTTTGAGAAAACTGATTCATCATATGATGTGAGATATGTTCTTGAAAAACTGTGGTTCACAACAAAATGAATATTATCTTTACGAACGAGATATAGATATAGCAATGAAGAACGTATCTGATCAAAGAAACAATCAAGTACAATGAGGAATTATCAAGTGAGCGTATTACCACCGAAAAATATGATCATATAGAGACGTGGTAATAACGAAGTCAAAAGAAGCTAAACCGGTGTGTATGAATACTTGAAAAGTATATGAAAAAAATAATACGCAAGTATTAATCTTTGGAAACACACGGTTAGAAAATATCCGTCAACTCATCATGATATGAAAACATGTAAAATCACACTTCTAATTCGAAAAAAACGTTTGAGAATCGAGAAGTGAGTTTGAAGATTTAAAAAAAAATTCATACCTGAAAGTTGTTCATCTTTCAAATATGTAAGCATTAAAGCTTATTTGAACTCTCCCCCTAAAATGAATATCACTTTTAAGAACTCCCCCTCAAATGGGTAATCTGCAAAACAAAGTAGAAATTGGTATTAATTGAAAATGAATCCTTAGATGTTAGTCAGATAGTATCCAATCCAGAATAACTAAGCAACTCCCCCTTAAATTAAGATGCGTAACATATTTAAGTAGGACTAAGCATGCCAAGCTTGCTAACCAAAAAGTTAAAACGCTTTTCATCTAAAGGTTTAGTGAAAAGGTAGCAAGTTGGTAATCTGTTTGAACAAAAAACATCTCGATATTACCTTTCTCTACATTATCTTTGATAAAATGATACCTGATGTCGATGTGTTTGGTCTTGGAATGCTGAACTGGATTTGACGTTATCTGTAACACCCCGTTCCCATTTAGTTAAGTTTTAACTTCACTTTCGTTAAGTTATTGAGGTTTGGTGTCATTTATGTAATATCAGGTAGGGGGACTTGCTTGTAAATATAGAAAATGGGGGGTGCTAGGTGTAAGTGTATATATAGGGGATTGGATGATCAAACCCTTCACTTTTGATCATTTGTCAATATTGGGAGAAGAGAAAAAGGGCTTGATAGACTTCAAAGGGTTTTGGTGATTGGAGTGAAATTGTGTTTACGAGGTGCAATCGATTGTTGCCTAACCGTTGGAACTAAGTTTCTAACTTCAGGTAATCATCAATTTTCCTTTATTGTGATTGAATATCAAGTTTGGATCATAGTTAGGGTTTTGGGTCGAATGATAAGGAAATTGGCGATCTTTGGATCACCAAGTGGGTATTTTGTGTTAGGATGGTTCTATTTTTATTGTAGTAGTATTGTAGAGCCTGGAAATGCGAAACCATGGCTTTTTGAATCGGTCGGATTGGGTTTGGGATGCAAAAGTTATGCCAAAAAGATGAAAAATCGATTTTGGGATTCGTGCTGAATTTCAGCACCTAGCGATCGCTAGGTGATGAAGCTAGCGATCGCTAGCCATGGAAAATGAAGGCTAGCGACCCCTTGATGATCGCGAACTCAAACAGAAAGTGGGGAAAAATAGCTAGCGATCGCTAGCTATCAGCCTAGCGATCGCTAGCCTCTGTTTTGTGTGGAAAAATTGTTTTGGCTGTAACTTTCGCGTCTTAGCTCCGATTTTGATACCGTAAAGACCGTTGGGTTTGTAATTGAATTTCCTACCTTTCTAGAGAGTCTAGTTCAGGTCTAGACTAAGTGTGTTAGTTATGAACCTTGAGTGTTTCGGTCATGAGCCTTAAGGTGTCGTTATGAATGATATTTATGTGTGTTTTGCTATAATGTGATATATAGGTGATTGTATACAACCGTGTGGTGAGTTGATCATAATTATTGTGAAGCGAATCAAGGTGAGTACATATCCCTTATACGTGGCTTTATGTACAACTTGTATATGATGCATATATGGTATGAGACTAGCATGTTGTGTGATGACGTACTCATTGTAGTGGTGGTGGCCACCGTGGGTATAGTCCTTGTGTTAACTGATATCAGTATGTGTGTGGTTCTTACCGGCGTGTACCGTAAGGCCATTGGTGATAGCATGCTTAGTTCTCATATGCGTAATAGTTGGTATAATATTGTTATGTGTATGTGATGTGTGCTCACTAAGCGAAAGCTTACCCCGTTGTGTTCTTTTTCCCTTAGATGCAGGTCCGTCTGGAAAGGACAAAGGGAAGGGAAAAGCTTGAAGTTCTGATCATGCTCCAGGCTCAGTTCATATGGATTTTTACTATCGTTAAACTTTTAGTTATGTTTTGATTGTTTCAAACAGATATTTGTGATGAACCTTGTTTGAGGATTTGGCTAGTACCCTTTTGGTTGAAAACTTAAACCTTTGATTCTAAAAGAATAATAATAATAATAAGTGAATTTACGTTTTTGGACAATTTCCGCTGTCCTGGTTACTTTTATTTCATTTCCGTTTATTTTTCGTTAAAAATGGCAAAAACAAATTTGAGTTGTTACAATTGGTATCAGAGCCTTGGTTTGAGGGATTCAGGCATTCACACGAGGTGAGTGCTTGAACTTAAACCCAAGTGTTCGTGTTTTCAAAACAAGTAACCATCAAAATTTGATATTTTTTTTTAGTGGGGTATGAACTGAGCAAAGGATCGGAACGTCAAGTCGGGTGAGCACTTTGCTTAATAGTCTACATTGATGATTTTGTTATTTGAATGCTAATAGTGTGTTATTGTGGTGATGTGTAAGCATGATTGTTTGTGATTACTTAATTGTGGTGTGGAAGTGTGTAAAATAAAATTTAAATGCTATTTGTGCATGACCACTATAGCGGTAGGAAAGTGTAGGGTAACTCTTATGCTTAATAGATAGGATGTTGCCTTGTGTATGCGGGTCGTTGAGGGGTAAACCGAAATTAGGGATTAGGACCCTTGGTGACAACGTTGAGCCTAGATATGTAGGGTATAATTATAATGGTATAAGGGCCCATATCATTACAATTATATTGTGCATGTCGGGACTTGGCGAGGTTATGGGGGACACCTATGAACTAACAAGGTTGGATGGGATAGTAGCATGCTAGGATAGGTTGTATGAACCTATTTGGGATAAGGTAATAATTTGTGGGATGAGCGTGTTAGAGACTAAGTGCTAGGTGTGGTACTTAATGGTGTTTGTTACTTGAATCAGTATGGTGACTACACGGAGAGGCAGTGGATCCACTGGTGGAGAGGATCAGGAAATCCCTGACTTGAGAGATGTGATAGCATCTCAAGTGGGGGAGGTGTTGCACAGTTTATTGCCAGGGCTTTTCGATCAGATGAAGAGGGAGATGACAGAGTTGGTAACGCAGCAAGTGCAGACTGCGACTGGGGGGCGAGTGAGTGGGGCGGGAAGCTCACAATCGGGGCACACTCGAAATGTGACCTTCAAAGACTTCATGGCGTGTCAACCGCCGAACTTTCTGGGAGAGAAAGATCCCGTCATCTCTTCTAGATGGGTCTCGGAAGTGGAAGGGGCGTTCCTCACCAGTTTCAGTCCCGCAGAGGTGAAAGTCCGTTTCGCGGCGAACTTGTTGAGGAAGGCAGCGAAGGATTGGTGGAATGTGGTGTGTAGTTCTAGAACTCCGGAACAAGTAGAAGCCATGACTTAGGAGGAGTTCAAAGGGTTGTTCAAGGCGGAGTTTGAACCGCAGGTGGAAATAGAGAGGCTTACTAACGAGTTTCTCTACATGAAGCAGACTACTGAGTCGGTGAGCGAGATTACCGAGAAATTTCTGGAGAAGTCTCGTTTTTGCCCAAACTATGTGGCGGATGAGACCATGAAGATGTATCGTTATGGGCAGATGCTCAAAGCTGAGATTCGGGAGTTCGTACTGATGACTAATTGCACGAACTTTCAACAGATGTTCGAAAAGGCTCGATTAAGGGAAATTGAGTTAGAGCGCCAAGGGAAACGCAAGAAGGAGGAGCACAGTCAGGTCCCCTCAAACAAGAAGTTCAAGGGGATAGTGCAAAGATCGGAAGGAAAAAGGGAGTATCCTAAGTGCTCCAAGTGTGGCCGGAATCATCCGGGCGAGTGTAGGCCGAGTCTTATCACGTGCTACAAGTGCGGGAAAACAGGTCACTCGAGCCGGGACTGCAGAGTTGCGGCCAGATTGTGTTTCAGGTGCTTTCAGCCTGGTCATTTTGCTCATGAGTGTCCGAACGCAGCTGCATCTACCCAGTTATCTGGAGTGGCGCCTTTGAAGGCGATTGAGGCCGGTCCGGCGAAAAAGGTGGAGATTCCGAAAGGCCGTGCAAGGGTCTTTCAGCTGACTGCGGAGGAAGCAAAGGTGGAGCCTGAAGTGGTGACAGGTATATTTCCCGTAAACTCAAAACCAGCTTTAGTTCTGTTTGATACGGGAGCTAGCAAAAGTTTTGTTTCTACTTCTTTTTGTAAGGGTTTTTCTAATGTAATGGGTAGACTAGATGAGCCTTTAGAGGTAGAAATAGCTGATGAGAAGAGTGTAATAGTTAGAAATATATATAGAGGAAATGTAATAGAATTGGGAGGGGTAAGGTTTCGTGTCGATCTTATACCCATTCCTATGAAAGAAATAAATGTGGTGTTGGGGATGAGTTGGTTGGGTCGTCATGGGGCGTGGTTCGATTGTGAGGGACAAAGAGTGAAGATCAGGAATCCTAGTGGGGGAGACTTGATCATCACCGGCAACGGCTTGAAGCGTCCGCCAAGGACGTGCTCTTTGGCTAAGGCAAGGCGGTACGTGAAAGGGGGAGGCATGAGTTACCTTGTGTACGTGGCAGAGATTGCGGGGGAGAAAAAGAGGAAAACGGTGGCCGATGTTCCGGTTGTAAGGGACTTCCCGGATGTCTTCCCGGAAGATTTACCTGGAGTTCCTCCGGAGCGTCAAGTGGAGTTCGGGATCGACTTGATTCCGGGAGCGGCGCCAGTGGCTAAAGCTCCCTATCGTTTAGCACCTTCAGAAATGCAGGAGTTGTCGAACCAGCTTGAAGAGTTGTTGGGCAAGGGGTTTATACGCCCAAGTAGTTCACCTTGGGGAGCCCCTATCCTCTTTGTGAAGAAGAAGGATGGCTCGATGCGGATGTGCATCGATTATCGTGAGCTCAATAAGCTTACAGTGAAAAATCGATACCCGCTACCGAGGATCGATGATCTCTTTGATCAACTTCAGGGAGCTGCATGGTTCTCAAAGATAGATCTTCGATCTGGGTACCATCAAGTGAAGGTGAGGGAAGAGGACGTGCAGAAGACAGCATTTAGAACGAGGTACGGACACTTCGAGTTCGTGGTGATGCCGTTCGGGTTGACAAACGCGCCGGCAGTGTTTATGGACCTGATGAATCGGGTTTGTAGGCCTATGTTGGATAAGTCGGTAATCGTATTCATAGACGATATACTGATTTACTCCAAGTCGAAGGAAGATCATGTGATACATTTAATCGAAGTACTAGAGACATTGCGTCGGGAGCGGTTGTACGCTAAGTTCTCTAAATGCGATTTCTGGTTACAAGAGGTCCAATTTTTAGGGCATCTTGTTAATCGGGAAGGCATCAAGGTGGATCCGGCAAAGATTGAAGCGGTGATGAAATGGGAGGTTCCAAAGACTCCCACAGAGATTCGGAGTTTCCTGGGATTAGCCGGTTATTACCGACGGTTTATTCAGGATTTCTCTAAGATAGCGGTGCCTTTGACGAGGCTAACTCGAAAGAATGTGAAGTTTGTGTGGGGCGAGGAGCAACAAAAAGCTTTTGAATTGTTGCGTGGGAAATTGTGTGAAGCGCCGGTTTTGACGCTACCGGAAGGGGTTGATGACATGACAGTCTACTGTGATGCTTCTTATCACGGGTTAGGCTGCGTGTTAATGCAACGTGGGAAGGTAATAGCCTATGCGTCTCGTCAACTAAAAACGCATGAGGTAAATTATCCGACTCACGATTTGGAATTAGCTGCGGTGGTTTTTGCATTGAAGTTGTGGAGACATTACCTCTATGGTGTAAAGTGTACCATTTACACTGACCATAAGAGTCTGCGATATTTTCTCGATCAGCAGAATTTGAACATGAGACAACGCCGGTGGTTAGATGTGGTAAAGGATTATGACTGCGAGATCCTATACCATCCAGGCAAGGCCAATGTGGTGGCTGATGCGTTGAGTCGAAAGGTTCATGGTGATGTGTTGCGGGTGCCATTGATGAGATTGACGGTGACCACTTCGTTGATAGAGTTGATAAAGAGCTCGCAGTCTGAAGCAGTGAAGGAGGAGAATCAAAAGAAAGAGAGGATTAAGGGTCAACTGGACCAGTTGGTGACTGATAGTAGAGGGTTATTGACTCGTTCGGGTCGAGTGTGGGTGCCGGTGTCATGTGAGGCGAGGCAGACACTCCTGGACGAAGCTCATAAGTCCAAGTTTTCTATTCATCCGGGAGCTACCAAGATGTATCGGGATTTGAAGACCGATTATTGGTGGCCAGGGATGAAGCGGGATGTGGCCCGTTACGTGGAGAAGTGTTTAACCTGTTTGAGGGTTAAGGCAGAGCACCAAAGACCTCATGGGAAGTTGCAACCTTTGGATATACCTGTTTGGAAGTGGGAGCACATTACGATGGACTTAATCACTAAGTTACCTCGTACTTCCAGAAATGTGGATGCTATCTGGGTTATTGTGGATCGTCTAACTAAGAGCGCTCATTTTATTGTTATTAATGAGAGCTCTTCGTCGGAAAAGTTGGCTGATATTTATGTTAAGGAAATCGTGGCTAGACATGGCGTTCCGGTCACTATCATTTCTGACCGGGATGTTCGGTTTACGTCACGGTTTTGGAGTAAGTTCCATGAAGATTTGGGGACGAAACTGCAACTTAGTACAGCTTTCCATCCTCAAACCGACGGTCAAAGTGAGAGAACGATTCAGACCTTGGAGGACATGTTGAGAGCCTGTGTGTTAGATTTTGGTGGTAGTTGGGATACCTATCTACCGTTGGCCGAGTTTTCGTACAACAACAGCTTCCATGCTAGCATTGGCATGCCTCCATATGAGATGCTTTATGGGAGGAGGTGCAGGACTCCGGTATGTTGGGGAGAGGTGGGCCAACGGGAGTTGGGTAGTACCGAGATAGTTCAGAAGACAACTGAGAGTATAGAATTAATTCGAGAACGTTTGAAAACAGCTCAAAGTCGTCAGAAAAGCTACGCTGATAAGCGGAGATCAGACTTGGAGTTCAGTGTAGGTGATAAAGTGTTGTTAAAAGTGTCGCCTTGGAAGGGAGTGATTCGATTTCGGAAAAGGGGCAAACTCGGCCCTAGATTTATTGGACCATTCAAAGTGGTGGCACGTGTGGGTAAAGTGGCGTATCGACTTGAGTTACCACCAGAGCTCAGTTTGATACATGACACTTTCCATGTGTCCCAGTTACGAAAATGTTTGGCGGATGAATCGGCTCACATTCCAATAGATGACATTCAAGTTGATGAACGACTTAACTACGTGGAAAGGCCGATTGCTATCTTGGAACGGAAGACGAAATCTTTGCGTAACAAGGAAATTGGTCTGGTAAAGGTCCAGTGGGAGCATCGGAAGGGATCAGAGTGGACGTGGGAGCCGGAAGCGGAGATGAGATCCAATTATCCGGAGCTGTTCCATGACTAAGCGATTTCGGGGACGAAATCTTGGTAAGTGGGGGAGAGTTGTAACACCCCGTTCCCATTTAGTTAAGTTTTAACTTCACTTTCGTTAAGTTATTGAGGTTTGGTGTCATTTATGTAATATCAGGTAGGGGGACTTGCTTGTAAATATAGAAAATGGGGGGTGCTAGGTGTAAGTGTATATATAGGGGATTGGATGATCAAACCCTTCACTTTTGATCATTTGTCAATATTGGGAGAAGAGAAAAAGGGCTTGATAGACTTCAAAGGGTTTTGGTGATTGGAGTGAAATTGTGTTTACGAGGTGCAATCGATTGTTGCCTAACCGTTGGAACTAAGTTTCTAACTTCAGGTAATCATCAATTTTCCTTTATTGTGATTGAATATCAAGTTTGGATCATAGTTAGGGTTTTGGGTCGAATGATAAGGAAATTGGCGATCTTTGGATCACCAAGTGGGTATTTTGTGTTAGGATGGTTCTATTTTTATTGTAGTAGTATTGTAGAGCCTGGAAATGCGAAACCATGGCTTTTTGAATCGGTCGGATTGGGTTTGGGATGCAAAAGTTATGCCAAAAAGATGAAAAATCGATTTTGGGATTCGTGCTGAATTTCAGCACCTAGCGATCGCTAGGTGATGAAGCTAGCGATCGCTAGCCATGGAAAATGAAGGCTAGCGACCCCTTGATGATCGCGAACTCAAACAGAAAGTGGGGAAAAATAGCTAGCGATCGCTAGCTATCAGCCTAGCGATCGCTAGCCTCTGTTTTGTGTGGAAAAATTGTTTTGGCTGTAACTTTCGCGTCTTAGCTCCGATTTTGATACCGTAAAGACCGTTGGGTTTGTAATTGAATTTCCTACCTTTCTAGAGAGTCTAGTTCAGGTCTAGACTAAGTGTGTTAGTTATGAACCTTGAGTGTTTCGGTCATGAGCCTTAAGGTGTCGTTATGAATGATATTTATGTGTGTTTTGCTATAATGTGATATATAGGTGATTGTATACAACCGTGTGGTGAGTTGATCATAATTATTGTGAAGCGAATCAAGGTGAGTACATATCCCTTATACGTGGCTTTATGTACAACTTGTATATGATGCATATATGGTATGAGACTAGCATGTTGTGTGATGACGTACTCATTGTAGTGGTGGTGGCCACCGTGGGTATAGTCCTTGTGTTAACTGATATCAGTATGTGTGTGGTTCTTACCGGCGTGTACCGTAAGGCCATTGGTGATAGCATGCTTAGTTCTCATATGCGTAATAGTTGGTATAATATTGTTATGTGTATGTGATGTGTGCTCACTAAGCGAAAGCTTACCCCGTTGTGTTCTTTTTCCCTTAGATGCAGGTCCGTCTGGAAAGGACAAAGGGAAGGGAAAAGCTTGAAGTTCTGATCATGCTCCAGGCTCAGTTCATATGGATTTTTACTATCGTTAAACTTTTAGTTATGTTTTGATTGTTTCAAACAGATATTTGTGATGAACCTTGTTTGAGGATTTGGCTAGTACCCTTTTGGTTGAAAACTTAAACCTTTGATTCTAAAAGAATAATAATAATAATAAGTGAATTTACGTTTTTGGACAATTTCCGCTGTCCTGGTTACTTTTATTTCATTTCCGATTATTTTTCGTTAAAAATGGCAAAAACAAATTTGAGTTGTTACATTATCGTAATGGCGCTTTCCGAATCACAGTAGATAGGGACTCTCTTCAACTTGTAGCCATAGTCTAGTAGTTGTGTCTTCATCCAAAGCACATGCGAACAACAACTTGCGGCGGCCACATATTCAGCTTCGGCCGTAGAAGTGGAGACGCAATTTTGCTTTTTCGAAGTCCAACTAACAAGTTTATCACCTAAAAACTGACACGATCCAGAAGTGCTTTTCCTATCCAGTTTGCAACCACCATAATCTGAATCTGTAAAAGATATTAGCTCAAAACTAGAATCTTTCGGATACCAAAGACCCATCTCTGGAGTGCCTTTTAGATACCGTAAGATCCTTTTGACTGCCGCAAGGTGTGACTCTTTAGGATTAGCTTGAAACCTAGCACAAAAACATGTGGCGAACATAATGTCCGGTCTAGTCGCAGTGAGGTACAAAAGAGAACCAATCATGCTTCTGTAAATCTTTTGATCAACTGATTTACCGGCTAAATCTTTTGATCAACTGATTTACCGGCTAAATCCGGTCTAGTTGGCATTGGTGTTTTAATTGGAGAACAATCAGTCATGTTAAACTTTTTCAACATATCTTTAATTTATTTTGACTGATTTATAAAGATGCCATCAGGGTTTTGTTTGACTTGAATTCCTAAAAAGAAATTCAATTCACCCATCATGCTCATTTCAAATTCGGTCTCCATGATTTTAGAAAACTTTGTACACAACTCTGGATTAGTAGAACCGAAAATAATGTCGTCAACATAAATTTGAACTAAAAGCAAGTCATCACCTTCTTTCTTCAGAAAAAGAGTAGTATCGATCGTACCTCGTTTGAATCCTTTTGATAAGAGATGATTAGTCAGAGTTTCATACCATGCTCTTGGAGCTTGTTTTTAGACCATACAATGCTTTGTCCAAGATGCATACATGATCGGGAAAATCTGGATCGACGAACCCTTCAGGTTGCTCTATATAGACCTCTTCATGCAAAACTCCATTCAAGAACGCAGATTTGACATCCATTTGAAATACCTTGATGTTCTTGTGAGCAGCATAGGCCAGAAAGATTCGAATTGCCTCGATCCTCGCTACTGGTGCAAAAGTCTCATCGTAGTCAATACCTTCTTGTTGAGAATAACCTTTAGCAACCAATCGCGCCTTGTTTCTGACAATCAATCCGGATTCATCTTTCTTATTTCTGAAGATCCACTTGGTTTTAATGATTGATTTATCTTGCGGTCTCGGAACCAAGCGATACACTTTGTTTCTTTTGAACTGTAGAAGCTCTTCTTGCATTGCTAATAACCAATCAGAATCTTCTAATGCTTGAGAGACATTCTTTGGTTCAATTATGCTCAAGAAACTTTTGTAGAGGCAGTAATTTGCAGATGCAGATCGCGTTTTAACACCATCATTGACATCACCAATCACATTGTAGAGTGGATGTGCTCTTGTCCATTTCAACTAAGCAGGAAGAATTGCAAGATCATCTAGATTGTTCTGACTATCATTTTCATCAATGATTGCAGGAATCTCTGATTGATCGTCGGGGGTTAACTCTGATTGCTCAACACTTGGAACTGGTATAGCCTGATCAGAGTTAGAAGTAGAACAAATATTCTCCGATGGTCCGGAATCATTCACGCTTGAAGGTTCTGGGACATCGTGAATATCAACTCTTGGATTTCTGGAAAGAATCAGATCTTCATTATCTGCACAAATATCCAGAAAAGCATCCATAAACAATAAATCGAGTTCTGAACTATTTGGAGCAGAAATAGAATCAGAAGTCGTAGGAGAAGCTTGACTATGAATTTCGAGTCCTGAACTGCTATGTTCAGAAGTCATTGACACGGTTTCATCAAAGGTGACATAAACAGTTTCCATAACCATCTTGGTGCGGTTGTTGTAGACCCTGAAAGTCTTTGACGTTAGCGAATAACCAAGAAAGAATCCCTCGTCGGCTTTCTTGTCAAACTTACCAAGATTGTCACGGTTATTAAGAATGTAGCACCTACAACCAAAAACATGAAAGAATTTGACATTAGGAACTCTACGGTTGATTATATGATAAGGAGTTTTCTTGAAGCGCTTAGTGATGATGGTTCGATTCTGAGTAAAACAAGCCGTTGAAACAGCTTCGGCCCTAAAGGTAAGAGGTAATCCGGAATAAGCTAGCATCGTTCGTGCCGCTTCAACTAAGGTTCGGTTCCGTCTTTCTAAAACTCCATTTTGTTGTGGAGTATAAGCACCTGAAAAATTATGAGAAATACCAACAGATGTTAGATAAGCATCTAAAGTAGCATTTTTAAATTAAGTGCCATTATCACTCCTAATCTTTCGAACTGGAAGTTGCAAAAGAACTTGGATCCTCTTGATAAACTTTATGATCAACTCGGGAGCTTCAGATTTCATTCTCAGAAATTCTAGCCACGTGTACCGTGAGTATTCATCAACCATAACTAGAATATACTTCTTTCCACTAAGTGATTGAATTCTCATCGGTCCGCATAAGTCCATGTGGAGCATTTCGAGTGGCGATTGACAAGAAGATTCTGTCTTTGACTTGTGAGAACTTCTCTTCATCTTTCCCATTTGACAAGCCGGACGTAAAGAATTTCTGTCAAATGTCAAATTTGGAAGACCTTTCACCAATCCACCATTAGCTAGTTTGCTAATATCTGAGAAATTCTGATGAGAAAATCTTCTATGCCATAGCCAACTTTCGCCTTTTGTTGCCTTTGAAAACAAACAAACCGGTTTCGATGAATCTATCACCGGAAAGTCAACCACATAGAGATTGAAAAACCTTCTCCCTTCAAAAATCTCAACACCATCACTATTAATGATAAGACAGTTAATGATGGAAAATAGAACAATGTTATAACCATCACAAAACTGACTTGCACTAAAAAGATTATGACTTAACCCCTCAACATAAAGTACCTTCTTTATGGATACCTTACCATTTGTAAGAATGTCGTAACCTTTGATGACCCCTGTCGTCTTATTCCCAAAACTAACTGTTCCTCCTGGTCGTTCCACATAATTGTGCAACAACTCCTTGTAGCCAGTCATATGTCTTGAACAACCGGAATCGACATACCACATATGCCTGGCCTGTAGAAACATGTTAGTTCATCTTAGGAACCCATATCCAAATGGGTCCTTTCTTGTTAGTCTCATACATTTTTCACATATCAGAAGATGAACCTAAAATCTTACAGTTTATACCAGACTTTGAAGTTTGTGCTTTCAATAAATCCTTAGGAATCCATTTGCACACAAACTTCACATCAACTGATTTATCTTTTGCTTTTGAAAGATTTTTCTTTTTAGCACTAAACACTTTAGCACGATGATCAAACGAGTGAGCATGAGATTTGTCATGAGAAACACCACTAGATCTTTTCTTGTTAACATGACTAGAGTTCAAAGAAAAGAATTATCACCACAATGAGTACAATGCAAACGTTGCATAGCAAAAAACATTAAGGCAGACTCAAAAGAGTTTTGACACTTATTGAATCTAACATTCAGATTACATTTATTGACAACATCAAAAGACGACTTTTTAACAAAACTCTCATTTGTAGCAAAATGCTTTTTCTTCTTTGAATCTTTCTTCTTCCACCCTAGGCCATGTCGTTTAAAACTTTTTAAATCTGTAGAATCAGAAGAACTAGAGTTAATAGGTGTCTTAGGAACTGAACATACATCAGATGAATCTTTTGAAGATGTTTCAAGTGTAGTACAAGAAGTACTTCCTACCTCAAAAGTACTTGCATCAAAACTAATTGAACAAGTTTCAGACTTTGACAAAGTACACGAGGATTTCTCATCTTTGGAAATTTCACTATCACTTGAAACATTGCCAACATTTGGTTTATCTTGTGTACCAGACTTTGGTTTTTCAAAAACAACACCAAATTCTATATCTGGTAGTTTCGAGGCACCTATACTTATTGCTTGCTTTCCGAAGACCCTTAGACGATAAATGCCTTGATTCAAACAAAATGCTGGGACGATCTTCACTTTACTGCTAGCTGGCTAGCTCGCCTTTATGCTGTAGCTTTGTGTATTATTAGATATTCTATTTTCGATTTGTTGATTTGACTCCCGACTTCCGTTTTCCGTCTACCCAAACTCTTGATCGGAGATCGGATCGAGCGGATCCTCGAAAGACACTTAAGAGAGAGCATTGAGGGTTCTGTACCAGGGCGGCACTCCCAATGTGAGGAAACAACAATAGCAAGACCTATACAGATGGCATAGCGAAACCCTCACCGATGTAGCCGTGTAGCTTATTGGTGTGTAATCTCACTTATCGCTAACCGTTTTTGAGTTCTGATTTAAGGATATCACCTTCAACCATACTATCTAAACTTTTGTACACAAGATAACCATCTTTGTCAATTACAGCATGTGTTATTAAATCAGTCACTTCAGGCTTAATACTTTGATCAAAACAAGGTAGAGTATCTTGAGACTCACACATGGGGTTTGAAATAAAATTTATCTTTTCTTCCTCAACACCCGCTTCGATGTCATCATCATTATCAGAATCAAAACATGGTTTGGTCTCATCAGAATCAGATTCAGACTCATAATCAGAAACACTTTTATTTTCGGAAAGACTATGAACTTGTATAAAATCAGAAAGATTTTCACAATCCTTTTCCTTTTCTGGTTCACTTGGCTTTTCATCAGATTTAGGAACAGATTCAGTAATCTTTGACTCACACTCTTTTTCTTTAGTAAAGTTTTCAGATTCATTAGAATACAAAGAAACACACTGAGTATGTGAATACACAGGTTTTCTTGTTTTATAACTCTGATTTCAATCATCATATTTAAAATCACATTTGAAATCAAAGTTATTCTTTCTTGTTGGTTTTGAATCTGAAAAAGTATCACTTGAGTCATCAACTACTTTCTGTTTACCTTTATCCGAACAATCAGACAATGAACTACCAGATTTCACAAAGGTCTCATTTAACTTTGGGAAACTCAAGTTATCAAACTGATAAAGACCTTTAGGGGCTTTCTTTAAAACATCAAGTACCGGTAAACCTATCCCCATTTTTGGATTGTAAAATCTAGTATCTTTTTGATTATTTGTCAAAAGCTTAAGTGTCTGTTGAGTCTGACCTCTTTTATAATTAAGATCCTCCAATTGTTTTATCTTAGCATAAGCCTCAGATCTATCTTGAAAACAAAGTTCATATTTGATCATATATTCAGCTTTTTCAGACTCCAAATTTACTAAAGCACTCTTCATCTCAGAAATTTGAGATTCTAGTTTGGCTTTCTCCTTCCTAATCTCAGCCTTTTCAAGCTCACGATCATCAGCTAAACATTTATATAACTCACACTCATTACTGAATTCAATGACTCGAGCTCTTTCGAACTTAATCTTTTCCTTCAAGTCATCAAATTCAGTTTTTAAAATTAAAAACTGTTCTTCTAAAGAGCATTCATCATTATCAGACAAATCAAAATAAGAAGGAGTTTGACTTACCTCATTTGATGCCTCGGTCTCTTTGTGAAGGTTGATGGTTTCTTCCACACTCGCCATGAGATTGTAGTGAACTTGTGTGAAATGAGCAGAATCCTCATCATCGGAAGTATCATCATACCAACATTCTTCCTCCACCATCAAGACCTTACCTTCACTCTTGCGTTTAGCAAGTTGAGCCTTCTTAGAGTAGTAGTCAAAATCCCTAACTTTCGGCGCTCTACAATCTTTTACAAAATGGCCTGATTTGCCACAGTTGAAACATACATTGCCTTTCTCATCTGTCTTTTCTTTCTCATAACTCTTCCTCTCCGGCCTTCTCTCATAATCCTTTGGCTTGTACTTGTCTCTTTTGTAGTTATCGAACTTGGGTTTCGAGTAGAACTTCTTCTTCCCATAACGTTTGTGAATAGAACTAGACAAAAGAGCAAGCTTGTCGGCAACTCGCTTCAAATCAACATCGGACTCAGAACTTTCATCTTCAAGGGTTTCTGAATCAGAATCAGACAACTCGGTGACTAAAGCCTTTGAATGACTTTTCTTCGTCGAACTAGCACTGGGGAGCACACTCTTCTTCTTTTCAGTCAACAGAGCCAGAGAATCAGAAATACTCTTCTGCTTCGTTACAATATCTTTGACTTTCATTTCATGTTGACTAAGAATGGAATACAAGTCATGCAAGTCTTCTTCCGCCAAATTCTTGTTCATCTGAAAATTAACCGAGTAATGATCCCATTCCGGATTGAGATTCTTTAGAAACTTGAAGTTTATCTCAGAAGTTGACTTTTGCATCCCATTTCTCCCTCAAATCATTCAGAATGATGTTGAACCGACTGTAAGAATCCGCAAGTGTTTCTCCCTCTAACGCCTTAAAACCTTCATAAGCACCGATTGCTTGGTTTAGCTTGGCTTGGATTGATTTCTCCGTCCCTTGAAACTATTTCTCTAACTCATCCCACAATTCTTTTGCTGTCTTTCGACTATCCACACGATTAAACAAATCGTTTGGAATTGCCATCGTGAGGAAAGTAAGAGCTTTGTCATCAATTTCAGCTCTAATATTTTCGAGCTCATTGTAATGCCGAAAGAGTTTATATACTCTTCTTGGTTCAATTGCAGGAGTAGTAGCAGTCTCAGGAGTACCGGGAATGTCAATGAATTGCTTAATTGGACCGTCCTGAATGCTTGTCATGAGCGTCTTGTCGATGTTGTTGAGAAACTGAATCATCCTCACACGCCATTGAGGATACTCGCCAGTCTGAAGTACCGGAGGTTTCGACTTTCAACCCATGCTCAATAGATCTCTAGACATCTTTGTAGAACTTGAAAATGATCGGTAATTCACTGAAACTGGTAGATTTCTTCCGAACTTCTGGAGGTATACAAATCTGATAATCTGTAGCTAATCTGAACACTTCTTTTAATCAATGAAAAGGTTAGTGACAAAAGTCAAAAAGTCAACTAAAAGTCAACCGGTGAATAGTGAAATCCCGAGAAATTTTTTTTTTCAAAAATTTGAAAGTTGATTTTGACTGCGAAATTGAAATCTTAGTCCAAAAATGCAACCTCTCGGAAATCACCAAAATCTCGGAAAAACCGGGCATTTTTCGGGAAAAAATGACCTTAAAAATGACTGAACTTTTTCACCGTAAAATCAGATAAGAAGTCTAAGAAAGTTTACGTGAAAAAACGCCAGAAAAACGCTTCCAGAAATTACTGAACTTTTTTTTTTTCTTAACCTAATCCGATTCGGAAAACAATATATTCCGATTCGGATTTTTTAATTTTCCGAATCGGAAAAAGGTAGTTTTCCGAATCGGAAAAAGGTAGTTTTCCGAATCGGAAAAAGGTAGTTTTCCGAATCGGAAAAAGGTAGTTTTCCGAATCGGAAAAAGGTAGTTTTCCGAATCGGAAAAAACAAGATTGATAGAGTTCCGAGAAAAATTTCGAGTTGGTATTTAGTCAAAATCCGAATCGGAAGATGATGTTTTCCGAATCGGAGTTTGATTAATACCAAGTCGGAAAATGAGTAAGACTAACTTCGAACACAATTTCCGAATCCAAAAAAAAAAATTTCCCGATTCGGAAAACTTCAAAATTCCGATTCGGAAAATTTGTATTTTCCGATTCGGAATTTATGAATATTCCGATTCGGAAAATATGAACAGAATCCGGAAAAACGAGGAAAAACCGAGCAGAAGGTAAAAAAACTCAAAAATTACTGCTCAAATCACCAAATTTTGACTCTAAATCACTTCCTAACACAGTAAAAACATCATTTTAACCTCCATTTTCGAAAAAACCAAATCATGATCAAATGAAGAACATCAAAACTCAAACCTCCATTTTCAAAAAAAACCATAAAAAAGTCAAGAAATCATACCAAATTCAAGTGAATTTCCAGCTCTGATACCACTCGTTGTTCTAGATTCAAGTTCTAATCAACATGCAACAGCTAGAGAATGAATTAAGAAGCCATATATCATTGATTCTTGATGAAAAGTTTACACACACTAAACACACCAAGAACACACACACTTAAGAACACAAACTCTCAATTTACTCTCTTTACACAATGATGTACGTATGCATGTTCTAACTACCAAACTAACTCACAATGTGTATTTATACCCAAACACTCAAACCCTTACACTTTTCCACTTTTACACATTCTACCCTAACTTTATAAAACTATTACAAAGTACATATTAAAGGAACAAAACAAACAACTAACTTTGACTTTGAATCTTGACTTTGACTTTGCCTTTGTCTTCACTTTGAACACCATCTTGTGATCTCGGATACAATCCGATTTTGCATCCAACACTCTCTCTCTACCCAAAACCGGCGACCAGATCCAGGAGGTGAACGGAGTCGGTTTTCGGGATAATCCACGGTGGTCTAGCAACTAATCTCGAACGGTGCCAGTAGCGGTGTATCCCCTATTAGCGATTCAGAGTTTTTCGCGATAAGGTAAACACCCCAAACACCCTTTATTGTGTCTGTAAGGTTTAGGATTGGATCCTCGATTGGGAATCGGATTTTATTATCCGCTGCGTTTGTTTGTGCCTCCGGTTTCCAACTGTGGTATCAGAGCCACTTCCTAAAAACCTACAGATCAGGTTTGTTTGATAATTAGGTTTGTTAAAAATTTGATTTTTATTTGGTTAACTGTTCTAAAAATTAAATTTTTGGAAAACCTAATGAATTCGGAACGATCGGCGGTGGAACAGCGGCAGTTAGCCGGCCGGACCACCAGGCCGATCGCCGGCCTTGGACCACCGAAGAACACCGACGGTCGCACCACAGTTGGTGGTGGCCGCCGGCCGTTGCACCGAAGCCCACCGTACCACCGATTGGTGATGGCGGCGGCTATTGAACAAATCGACCACCACACAGCCGTGTGGTGGCGACAGGGTTATGGTCCAACCACCACACCACCGATCGTGGTGGTGGTGGTATTTGATTTGACCACCGAAGCCGGAAACGGCGACGGTGGTGGTGGTGTCTATCGTCAGCGCCGGGAGGCGGCGGTGGTGGTGGCGAACGCTGCTACTGCCGTCGTTCTCCAAATCAACCGCCACACCCCCGTTTGAGGTGGTGGCGGCGATGGTGTTTTGTTGATTGAGACCATCGGAGGCGGCGGTGGTGGTGGCGACTGCTGCTGCTGCCGTCGTACTCCAAACCGACCGCCACGGCACCGTTTGTGGTGGTGGCGGCGATCGTGTTGTTGTCAAACGAGAAAGAGGGCGGCGACGGTGGTGGCGCCAAGCTGCTGCTGTCGCCGGTGTGTTTGTGGTGGTGGCGGTGGTCGACAACCACCGCAATGGGGTGTTGGCCACTGCTGGAATCGATTTCCGACCAAAGGGACGGCGGCGGTGGCTTTTGGGCTGCTGTCATCGTCAAAACCACTGATTGACCAGCTCGCACCGCGAGCAGAGCCCTCGCGCCGCGAGCAGCGGGATTCGCGCCGCAAGCAGTAGTTGTTGATGGTGGTGTTGTTTTTCCGAACACCGACCAGTGCGGGAGCGGCGGCTGGTAGCTGTTGCTGTTTGCGGTAGGTGGTATCGGATAAGGGTTATCTAAAACCAGATAGGTTTGAAACCCTAGGGATAATTTTAATCTTAATTTTAATCTGTTTGATAATTAATTAAATTATATTATCCGTTTTCGTCATAGTCAAACCCTTTGACCCATGATTGTATTTTATTTGTGCATGTATTTTATTTATTTATTTATTGATGGTTACGGGAGGCATGCGTGCCATTTACAACTCGCTTTTGTTTTGTAATTTTTAATAGATAAAATAACCAACCGAAGACGGAGCACGGAGTCAAGGATGGATCTTGGAGCTAGTGGGAGCGCCGAGAAGTTCATGCCTTGTGTGTTGCTGTCACTTAGGGTTGCGACCGTCGTTTTGTGTTGGCTCACAAAACGACAATAGTTTTAAGGGTTTTTGACTATGACATGTCTTTTAACTGCGTGGTTGATTTTATATTACGTGGTTGTTTATATCTAATTGTGTGGTTGTTAAATAACGTTTTTAAATTAAATATAAACCGAATGTTTCTTAAAAGACAAAGATGGATACAAATACAGTTTGTGTTTGGATCCAAGTTTTTGAAAACTAGCAGTTTGAAACCCCTGTTAAAAATCATAGATCAGTAAGTGCAACCCACTTTAGGGACACCTCCGGTGTAAGGTACGTAGGGCATTGCTAGTGATCAAACTTCAATCGCCCGCGTTCAAACCGAAATTGGAGGGGACAAAAACTCTGCGAATTATCTCCGGCTGGTACCGGCCAGAGTATGTCCAGGCCCCGGGTGGTGCGATCTATTTTGGTAATTATTTATTCACCGGGTGGTACCGGGCCAAAGTGCACTAGAGGGACTAAATATGCACGGATTGAATATCCGATGTCCCGACGATCTAGAAGTCGTGTTTTCGTGTTAAAATGCGATTGGTATAAGTTTTTACCTACCGTAAATCACATGAGTCGGCCTGACATGATCACATGCTTGCCGACGCATGTGAAATATGGATTCTAGTCTAATAATTTAATTTAAGGGTTATAATTTATTAGAAGTTTTATAATTTTAAACTAAATCGGAATTTTATTCTTATTTAGATGTCTAAATCTATAATCCCGTTTTATACAGCTGAGGAATCGCTCCGCCTCATCAACAGTAAATGGAAGCTTACAAGACAAAATTTTCCAGTTTGGAAAATGCACCTTGATAATATCTTGCGTGCACAGGGTAAGCTATACGTTTTAGATAAACCTGTTTCACGACCTAAGAGTAATTCTCCTGAAAAGGAATTTACTCAGTATTTCATATATCTAGAGGATGAATCGGATGTAATGTCAATTCTAATGTTCTCTATATCACCCGAACTTGCGGGAGGTCTAAGAGATAAATCCTGCCATGAGGTTGTGAAAGATATAGAAAGCCAGCTAGGTTTCTATAAGCATACAGGTAAGCTTCTGATCATGAAAGAGATACTTTCACTGAAGCTAAGAAAAGACCAATCAGTTAAAGATCATCTTATCGAAATGAGAAGACTCTTTAAATGTTTGACGCGTCTAGGATACAAGATGACTCAGGAAGAGCTAGTGTATATGATGTGGTACTCTCTCCCGAAAGAGATATGTGACACAGCTAGTGCCTACATGAAAGAACCAAAAAAACGACGTGGAAAAGGTACATGAGGAAATTTTGGCCAATTTAGAGCCAAAACCAGCACCTGCTGAACTCATGAACATTGATTGGATTGATGAGCTGGGGGATCTGAGTTGCCCAGAATGCGGTAGACAAGATATGTGCGAGCACTCGATGAATATCGACCAGATAGAGATCGGTTTACCCGATGCTCCAGGTATCTTTATGATAGATTGCTTAATCACTTCTTATGAATCATGGGTAATTGATACAGGCAGTGGTAACCACATTTGAAATCATTTACAGGGATTCACTAGAAGAGAGACTTTGAGGAAGGACCGTTCGAACCTACGAGTTGGCGAAGGCACTCCGCTGATAGCTAAAGCTGTAGGATCTTATAGTCTTAGTTTATCCTCGGGTCTAGTTTTGGAACTAGAAAATTGTTATTATGTTCCAAAGATGATTAAGAATGTTATGTCTTTTGATTTATTGGTAGACCAAGGTTTTTATTATAAATACGATTATAAAATGCTTTCTATCTTTAAAAATAATATCTTCTATTTTAAAGCTACACCTGTGAATGGTCTATATACAGTAAATCTACAAGACAATAATAATGAAATCTATCATATAAGTAAACGATCCAAAGATATTGAGGATCAGACTTACCTTTGGCATTGTCGTTTTGGCCACATAAACAAGAAACACGTTGAACTACTCCTAAAAGGAGGTTTTCTTGGCACTTTAGATTTCAAACCTTTTGACAACTGCGAATCATGTTTATCTTGCAAAATGACAAAAGAATCTTTCAATAAAGATAATGAAAGGGCTTCTGACTTGTTAGAAATAGTTCACACATATGTGTGTGGACCATTTAGTCACGAGGCAAGAGGAGGATACCGGTACATCATCACATTTACTGACGATTTCAGTAGATATGGTTATGTCTGCTTGATGAGACATAAATCTGAAAGCTTTGAGAAATTCAGAGAATATCATAATGAAGTACAGAATCAACTTGACAGGAAGATCAAGTTTTTACGGTCAGATCATCTGATACAATGTGGGATTGTATCAACTCACACCTCCGTATACACCTCAGATGAATGGTGTGTCAGAAAGGAGGAATCGTACATTGCTGGACATGGTACGATCGATGATGGGTCACTCTACGCTAACAGTGTCATTCTGGGGACATGCGCTCGAAACAGCAGAACATATACTGAATAGAGCGCCAACAAAGTCGGTGGATAAGACACCATACAAGTTGTGGAAGGGTAAGAAACCCAAAATGTCTTTCCTGAAAATTTGGGGTTGTGAGGTTTACGTCAAACGAGCTACCTCAGAAAAACTCAACCCCAAATCCGACAAGTGTTTCTTCGTAGGATATCCCAAGACCACCGTGGGATATTACTTCTACAACCCTGAAGAGAACAAAGTTTTTGTTGCTCGAAATGGAAAATTTCTGGAAGAAAAGTTTCTCAGTTCCGGGAACACCAGAGAGGATGTAGATCTACAGGTAGTAGACGAAGAAAAACTACACCAATTGTTGAGCCAGAAATTCAACATGAAAATGTTGAACCTCAATCAGAACCGATTGAGGAAGTACAAACACAGGACCTTCGCAGATCCAGTAGGGTAAGACAAGAACCAGATAGGTATCTTGGGTTTCTAGTCTCTCAGGACAATGGAAACTTGAATGAACCAACATCCTATGGAGAAGCTGTGTCAGGCAGTGAGTCTGAACAATGGCAGGAAGCCATGAAGGCCAAGATGCAGTCCATGTACGACAACCAAGTATGGGAGTTGATTGATTTACCCGAGCACTGTAGAGCTGTTGGACGTATTTGGGTTTTCAAGAAAAAAACTGACATGGATGGGAATGTAGACACTTTCAAGGCTAGACTGGTCGCAAAAGGATTCACGCAAACTCATGGTATCAACTATGATGAAACCTTTTTCGCCAGTAGCCTTGTTAAAGTCAATTAGGATTCTGATGGCCATTTCAGCGTACTTTAATTACGAGATCTGGCAAATGGACGTCAAGACAGCCTTTCTGAACGGAAAGTTAACAGAAGACGTCTATATGGAACAACCAGAGGGGTTTGAAGATCCTAAGAATCCTAATAAAGTGTGTAAACTGCTAAAATCCATTTATGGATTAAAGCAACCATCTCGAAGCTGGAACTTACATTTTAATGAGCAAATCAAAGAATTTGGTTTCGCAAAAAGTGAGTTCGAGCCGTGTGTTTACACTAAGTTCAGTGGGAGCATGGTAACCTTCTTGGTCTTGTATGTAGATGACATTCTACTCATAGGAAACGATATACCAACTTTACAGAGTGTAAAGAGTTGGTTAAGCAAATGTTTCCGGATGAAAGACCTAGGAGAAGCCGCTTATATACTTAGCATAAAGATCTACAGAAATAGATCTAAGCGGCTTATCGGACTTAGCCAAAGTACGTACATTGACAAAATCCTGAAGAAATTCAAGATGGATGAATCCAAGAAAGGGTTCATCCCGATGCAACATGGCATAGTGTTAAGCAAAACACAGTGTCCTGTTTCTAGTCAAGATCAGGACAAGATGAAATCGGTTCCATATGCATCAGCAATTGGATCGATTATGTATGCCATGCTATGTACTAGGCCCGATGTTGCTTACTCAGTAAGTGTTACGAGCAGATATCAACAGAATCCAGGAGAACGAAAGACATGTTCTTGGTCTTTGGAGGTTCTGAGGATGAAATTAGTGTCATTCGATATTCTGACGCTAGTTTCCATACCGACAAAGATGATTTCAGATCACAGTCAGGGTACGTCTTTACCCTAAACGGAGGTGCGATCTCATGGAAGAGCTCGAAGCAGGATACGATTGCAGATTCAACTACAGAAGTTGAGTACATTGCAGCATCTGATGCGGCAAAAGAAGTTGTCTGGCTGAGGAATTTTCTATCGGATCTAAGAGTCGTTACCAGTATCTCTAGACCGATCGATATATTCTGTGATAACTCGGGAGCTGTGGCGCAAGCAAAGGAACCTAGAGAATATCACAAGTCCAGACACGTGCTCAGAAAGTATCACCTCATCCGAGAGATCATTGGAAGAGGAGATGTAAGGATATGCAAGATTCCGACTGAAGACAATGTCGCAGATCCGCTGACAAAGCCGCTAGCAAGGGTTAAGCATGAGGCTCATGCAAATTCCATTGGGATGCAGTACCTGGACACCAGTAGCTAGTTTTAGTTTATTATTATTACAGTAGTTAATTTTGAGACGCTAGATCATGTAAAGTCTTATTTCACAGCGTGATGGAAATAATGGAGGTTTTAATTCATGGTTGTTTCAAAAGTTAAACTGTTTTTGCATATTTAATATATCCATGATTTTTACAAAGTTTTGTATGAAATCTAAATTTCCGTAGCCACTAATTGAAATGGGAATTTCAATAGGGAGTTTAACACTATTATAAATACTTGATGATTTATTCAATGTAGAGAATAAAAGCACAATCGATGTGACCAAGTATTTATAGATACTCATCAGAGTGTTTGAGTATTGGAAGTGACCAGTTTCAAGTCTGCTTCATGGAGCCCCAGTCATAAGCATCGACTTGACGATAAGTTGTCCTTAGACCTGAGATATTTGGTTAGGAGCACGAGGACTACTGTACTCTTAGCGCGTTTTAATGCTGCACCGTAACAGGGCGGCCATGTGGAACGTGACTAGATGCAGCGGAAGCCGTGGATCCAAATGCAGATAGTCAAGAAGGGATTTGCACCTCTTTCAAAAGAGAGATATTTCCGGGCCCCTTGACGATTAAGATTTGCAGAAACGCGTGGCCACGCTCGGATAGAATAACAGTTGTTATTTAGTAATATCCGTTACTGCAGGCAATCTGAATCAGAGTCAATAAATACTTGAATTTGAGAAATGAATCCTCCACTCCATGTCTCAATTCACTTTAGAAATATCGCGTGCAAAACGAATGAACCTATGTACAAATTCAAGCGTGAATTGTCTCTCTGGATATAAGAGATCTTATAACCTGGTTAACCTAAGTGTCTGGCTATGGACCTCCTTAGGCTAACGGTGACAGTTCAGTTACGTGTCTAGCACAAGTGGGAGTCTGTTAGGATTATGTGCGAGACAGTAACAGGGTTACCGTGTCCAATGTTATAAGACACTAGTAGGTCACACCGCTGCACACCAAAATGAGAATGTTTGGATTATGAGAAATAATTAATTGGTTATTAATTATTTAGAGAGAAAAAGAAATAAATAAATAATTAGTTAAATTATTTATTCCTAATTAATTAATCAGTTAGATTAATTAAATGATAATTATGGAAATTATATCAGAGATAATTATCAAGAATTATATATGGAATCAAACACTGCCAGGTTTATCCATATAAATAAAGGCCTAGGGGTTTATGGTTTTATTGATTATTCATTCGATTCCTAAATCCCAAGAAAGCTTTCTCTCTCTCCCTCTCTCTACCCAAAACCGGCGACCAGATCCAGGAGGTGAACGGAGTCGTTTTTCGGGATAATCCACGGTGGTCTAGCAACTAATCTCGAACGGTGCCAGTAGCGGTGTATCCCCTATTAGCGATTCAGAGTTTTTCGCGATAAGGTAAACACCCCGAACACCCTTTATTGTGTCTGTAAGGTTTAGGATTGGATCCTCGATTGGGAATCGGATTTTATTATCCGCTGCGTTTGTTTGTGCCTCCGGTTCCCAACAATAATTACTAACAGACTCCCACTTGTGCAAGTTGGCAATACCGTCTTGTTCACACGGACCTAAGGAGGCCCCTAGACAGGCACTTAGGCTAACCAGGTAACAAAACTCTTATACCCAGATAGGAGATTCAAACCTTTCCGTAAGGAAATAACGTTTATGAGACAGCTGTTCATAAAGCGGGTATATCTTGGCTTTTCCCTTTGCATCACGATATTTCATCTTTGAGTATGAGCTTGGAATCAGTCAACTCTAAATACTCAAGATTGTGTTTCTTGACTATCCGACCTCTACTGATAGGTAAACGACAAAGAACTAATCAGTTCGTTTGGGCATGGCCATGCACTTCATCAGTATATTCAGTCAGTCAAGGGGCCCAAAAATATTTCTCTTCGTAGAAGAGGCGCAAATCCCATCATGCATATCCGCATTTAACACCACGGCTTCCGCTGAATCTAGTTGTGCCCTTTATAGCCACCCTGTTACGGCGTAGCGGTTGAACGCAATAAATATCCAGCAGTCCTCATGATATCAAACCAGATACCTCAGGTGTTAGGGACAACCACTGTGAGATTCTACTTATGACAATATCCAAGAAGTAGTCTCAACCGCGGATCACGTCCGATATTCGCTACTCTATCGAATATCCGTGCAGTTTTTGGTCTACAACGCTTATAGCTGTTATTCAACTCACTGATCATAACTACCCAAAAACTCACAATGACTTTAATACCCTATTGGGTTCCCACCACAATAAGTTGTCACGGATAATTTTCGAATGAAAGACTAGGAACTAGTCTTATTCCTGGATTACAAAACATGCAAAGTTTAAAAGCGAATTTAAGAGACTAATTTTTGTATAGTCCATATTACACTCTGTAATAATAATAAAATTAATAGCATCTCTTTAATTACCTTTTACCGTGTCTATTCAACGTTTGTTAAATACTGATCTTAAATGAAGTATCACCTAACTTCAATTTAAAACCCTTTGTCTAATGTTTACCAGTTTAATCAAAGTTATAACCAAAAATATTACAAGTTTTAATCTCTACTGACATTTTTACTTGTTTCTGCTAATTCTTGTTTTGAAAGCACCATAAAACAAAAATTAGACTTTTACTTTACCATATTTCCCTGAACTTTGGAGATCTGGACTAACTCTGAGTTCTCTGAATATGTAAAGTTAAATTGCAACCTCCCTTAGTTGCAGTGTAGATGATTGTTTTCATCTGAAAACAGATTTCTATTTTACCATACTGGTAAATTCCTAGAAATCCTATTTTAGCATTTAAGCTAATTAATTTTTTTTAATTTCTCCAACATAATTATTGATTAAGTTAATCATTACTGTTTCAAAGATATGAAACTATATCCTATCTCATTTTAACTAAAAAGTAGATCTTGGATGTATTTTTATCCTATCTGGATTATAATTCTGAAATCTATTTAATCAATAATTAGTATATATATATATATATACATCTTTTATTCCTTATCACAAATTTGGACATGGAATAAACTGGGCGCCCACTGACTTTTATGAAAACTAACTATTACTCAAAATTTAACTATTGACTTAATTAAAACTTGACTACTTAGTCAATTCTATTTTAAGTAATCACTTATATATAAAACTTAACTGGATCTATCAATTAAATCCTAATTCCAAAACTTGGAATTATTTCCTAGTGTTATATATATACTGATATTATCAACGATCTGTAAGATAATATCTTTAAAATATATGAGTAATTATCATAAAATATTCTTATAATCTTTTACTCATGATTTTATTATTTAAAAACACATTCCTATAACTATAGTACTTCGTATGTTTTTGACAGTTATCATTTTATCAAAGTGGTAGTATAATCATCAATATCTAGGATCTAAACTTGAATCAAGTCAAAGCTTGACTCTATCAGATTCGTAATAGCACAACAGATATTTCAAGACAATAATTTTAAAAACTTAAAAATCATTCAATAAATACTCCCAAAAACAATGTAATCATAAGTACTAAGTAACTACTTGAGTTCAAAAGGTACTAAAACTAAAAATGAAATGTCTTGATAATCTTGATCAACTTTGTGCTTTAGATCCTTGCAATCTCGGGCATTCACTTCTGACCACCTGCAATAAGTTTGCACTAGGCATCCGTATACTTGTACATCATACAAGTAGTAAGTGACAAACTGAGCAATCATAAATTCCTGAGGTTTACTTACCTGCTTCATGACGCTTCGGGCAGTTTTGCCTCCAGTGGCCGACTTCATTGTATGTGAAGCAACGATTTTTAGTTCTTGCTTTATTAGGCTTAACCTTCTTGCCCTTGCCCTTGCCCTTGATGTTTTCACGAACTTTGGGTGCACTCTGGGTGCCCTGAACTGGACCCTTTCCTTTGCCAGTGCCTCCATGCCCATGTTTCTTCTTTACTCCTCCGTCCCTCACCATCAACACATCCTTGGTTTTGTTCTTGCCCCCCATATTCAACTCAGCAGTCTTAAGCATGGAGTGCAATTCGGCTATTGTCTTCTCCATGTTGTTCATGTTGTAGTTGATTACAAAAGGCTTGTAATCTTCTGACAGTGAGTTGAGTATAGTTTACGTTGCTAGCTGCAACGGAACTGGGTGACCGAGACTCTCCAGGTGATCCATGTGCCGTTTCATCTTCATAACATGGTCACTCATTGAGGACCCCTTCATCATCTTGCACTCGTTAAATGCCTTTGTGGCATCATAACGTTCTGTGCGAGCTTGTGTTTGAAACATGTCCCTCACCTGGCGGATCATGTCATAAGCATTTGTGTTTATGAGCCCTGTTTGCAAATCTGGGCTCATAGTTGCAAGCATGAGACAACCGACATCCAGCAAATCATCTGAATGCTTCTTGTGAGCATTTCTGGCAGCAGCCGGGGCATTTGCTGGAGGGGCCTCCCCTAGAGGCTCTTCAAGGACATACCATTTCCTTTCGTGTCTGAGCACAATCATCAGATTGCGCTCCCAGTCAAGGAAATTGGGGCCGGTGAGTTTATCCTTCTCAAGGATGGAGCGGAGGGAAAGATTGTTGTGTTGGTAACTGCGTTTGCCATCTACACATTTAAAAACTTTGGTTTTTAGCAACTGTGAATGGACTAATTTCAAATAAAAATCAATAAACCCTTAAATGATCATTTTATTGGACCAGGATCCTTATTTCATACGCCCTGATGTGCGTAATGTTCTTGCTCCACTAGGCACACATATTATTTCAGTAGGTAAGGACTTTTACCAATTATATCTAACTGACATGACTCCTAGATCTTTACGGGACAACGGTAATTACTCGTACATGTTTCAGTCCCTCTAAGTGCTTTTTGGCCCGGTACCATCCGGTGAATCTAAACAGAACCAAAACAGATCTCACCATTTCGGGACTTGGACACTTTTACTCTGCTTATACAACACGGAGATAATTCGCAGAGTCGTAGTATCCCCTCTAGCTTGGGGTTTGAACGCGGATGCTTAAGGTGTGTTCTTCTTAGAACATCCGCGTACCTTACCTGAGGTGCTCCTAGATGGGTTGCACTTACTGATCTATGATTTAATTACTTTTATAGTCCAGTTTATTAAGAAAATTGTAATTTTTGAAAAACTTGATTGTTTAAACAAGAAACTGATGTTTTAAACTAATTGTTTCAAACATACGCTTGTTTTAAAACTAACTGTTTTAAAAGGTTTTTGCTAGTTAAAACTAACTGTTTTAAAAGCATACTTTGCTGATTAAAACTAACTGTTTTAAAAGCATTGTTGTTTAATCAAAACTAGCTGTTTTGATAGCATACTAGTTGTCCAAAACTAACTGTTTTGTCATATTGCTATTTAAACAATCTAT
The DNA here is from genome assembly GCA_030169165.1 of Centaurea solstitialis. Taxonomy (NCBI): domain Eukaryota; kingdom Viridiplantae; phylum Streptophyta; class Magnoliopsida; order Asterales; family Asteraceae; genus Centaurea; species Centaurea solstitialis. The sequence goes on along the minus strand of CM058045.1, from coordinate 53,883,331 downwards.
TTACAGTTTTGCTTGGTCTGAATAAAATCTACCGTCAAAAAGTTTTTTTTTTTTTGAGAAAAACTGGTGATTTTAATTCTGAAAACTATTCACTTTTGTGATATAATCTAGTTTTAAAACTCCTAAAATTTTAAAACTACCAACATGCAAGATATCACAAACAAGCAACGACGCAGTAAAAAACTATAACTACACAGTTTAAAAAAATAACTAATTATAGGTTTGCCAACTTTTATTCCTAAGGACCAATAATGACATATTTCCTAAAAGATCTCTAACACCTTGCGTAGCTCCCACTGGCTCCGACATTTTTGTTAAGACTCCAGAAAAACTGGGTTTTCTTGCGTAGCTCCCACTGGCCTCGCCATCTTCGTTAGGAAAAATAAAGAACTACTATCCTATGATCATTATTACAAAATGGGTTGCAAGTGGCACGCAGGCCTCCCCATAAATTAAAAATCCAAAAGGGTCTAAGTTGGCAAGCCCTATAATGAACATATATATTCAAGCAACCATGCATTTATATAAAGCATAAATTTAAATAATAAAGGCGATAAACAATCCTAGATCCGTTAAAGTTTATCTCGTCTCATTTTCCGTAAAAACCCCGTTTTAACTGATTTATAAAACAGACTGTTTTATAAACCTAAAATTAATATTTTAATCAAAAAAGAAAAAAAAAATTTTAATTATAAAATATCAGGATTTATAAACAATAAATCAGTTATATACAAAATTAGTCTTTTCTTTAAAATATTAACTTTATCAAAATACATATCAACCCAGATCAATCGATTAAACTGATCGGTAAATATTAACTTGAACTGTCTCGTGATTTGACCAATTGGTCGAAGCACGGCACGAAACCTATTTGACCAAAACGGATCAAAAAACTGGTACGTAATTTAACCAAAACATTTTCCAAAAAGTGAATAATAGACCCAAAAAAATAAATCCCTTTTTGGGCCATAATCTTGGTCCAAAAACTGGGGTTTTGGGCCCATTACCAAACTGGCAATTCTAGGCCTAACGGGTTTTTGAAAAATCATCGAAAAACAATCACGGGTTGAAAACCTAGCCGTCACCGCAGTTCACGTCGCGACCTGGTTGTTGCAACCACGGTTCGCGGTAAGAACCAGTTATTGCCAACTCTGCTCGCGGCGCGACAGCGATAGCCACTGCCACCGCTCGCGACGCGAGCAACCACAAACATCGATCATCGGCTCGCGACGCGACAGCCGTAGCCACCGTGTGACAACCGACAATTTTTGATCTGCCGGTTAGCTACTCGTTAAATCACTCAGTAGCATTTCCGTAGGTAAAATATAGTTATCTAAGTTGCTAAAAGAATCTAGGTTAGTTTGCGTGAAAAATTTAGGCAAAAACCTAAAAATCCCGAAAAATGCCCGAAAAAACCCGTACCGGCCCAAAGTCACCCGAAAGTCCTATAATGCCAAATTTTAAGTCAACTTATATAAATTATAATGATTTTATAGAAATAAAAAAATAAACTGTTCCAAATAATCCAATTCGGCCTTTGAAAAAGTCGGTTCTTGCCGAAAAAGCGCCAAAACCCGGTACTGCGTCGAATTAACAGTATAAGGACTACACTATTTTTAATAAATAAAAAAAAAGATGAAAAGTGGTGGGTGGGCCCGACCATGGCCGGCCACCACCCCCTCCCCCTATCACTCTCTTTTTCTTTTTCTCTTTTCAATACATACCATCATTTATACACTTCCCAACTCAAATCAACACTTCACTTTTTCAAATTTCAACTTCTCTCTCTCTCTCACTCTCCATTTTCTCTCAAGAACTCCAGCCCTTTTCTCTCTAAAAATCTGAGTTCTTGAAGGTTTGAGCAAGGATTTCAAGGTTGAACAATAGTATCTTCAAGGTAAGAAAGAAGAAATGGGTTTGTAGCTTCGATTTTCTTCATCTTTTGGTGTTTTCTTGCATCTCTGACACTCCAAAGTCTTCTTTGAATGTTGATTATCATTCTTGATGTTTGGGGATGAGATTTAACCATAGAAATGTGCAAGAACATTTGAAAGTGGTGAAAATCTTTGACTCCTCCTTATGAACACAAGATTTGAAGTCAAAAAAATCATGTGTTTTGATGTTTTACTACTCTTTTTGGGGCTGAACTTATTTAATAGTTCATGTATATGTTTTGATGATATTAGAGTGTATTTCTTCTACTCATCTAATATAAGTTAGGGGTTTTTAGTTATTTATCAAAGAAACCCCCAAATCTTGGTGATTTTATGTGATTTTGGTGAATAACAATGAATATGAATCTGGAATGTTGCTGACAGATTCTTGCATGTTGTTTGGACGACCCCAAAAAGGGTGTTTTTGGAATCAATCTTTTTTGAAATTTTTAGAGTTCAATATTTTATGTGTTAGGGTTCAAACCCCACTGGAATCACTCAAAAATTCCATGTTTTGAGCCCTCAACCATGTTAAAACTTTTTAGTGTTCACCAGCTTCTGGTCAGAATCTTATATCAACTTCATGCATGCATATCCCCTTGATAACTTAACTAAAATGCATGATTCTTGATTCTAAGTTCAAGTTCAGTGAGTTGGCTTTCCAAAGAATCCGAAAACACATGATTTGGTGGATTTTTAATTGAGTGCTCAACCAATGAAAAGGGATTCGTGGTGCAATCTGTCCAAGTATGGCAGATTCACATGCATGGATTCATGAGGCCATATCTCATTCAAAAATCATCAAAAACGTGTGAAACTTGTTTCATTTATTAGATATTAGTTTTATCTTGAATATCCCTTTTGAAATTTGAATTTTGGTGAAGAAATGAATTCTATAGGGTACAAACATCCCTGACTTGTATCTCCAAAAATGATTAATGCACACTGACTTTGTAAGAATTTTTAAAATATGTTAAACATCTCCAAAAATCATGAAATTTGGTGGGAATGTTGTTAATACCCTCAATATCAGTAGGTAAAATTTTGGTAACTTGTCTCTTTTTGGAACTAAGCTTAAAGATAACATTTTTACAACACAATGAATCTGCGAGAATCTGAATTCTTTCAAAAGATGGGTTTGTGAACTTCAAGACTTCTCATGTGTTTGAATATAAATATAAAGTAACAAAAACCTATTTTGTACCAAGTTGAACTTAATAAATTTAAGTAAAGGCATTACAATAGGATATCGGTATTGACTTGCTAGAAATGGACCGTTGAATTTAGACTTACGTCAATTACGTAATGTGATAGGGCATAAGTAGACTTGGAATCGGGATTATTCACACACTAACGATTGTTAAACGCAAAACTACTCAAGGTGAGTATTCACAGCCCCTCTTTTTACCATTTTTACGTGTTTTGGGGTGAAAAGCATGCTTATAAATGAATGTGAAAAATTGTGAAAATGTTGCGAAATGAAATGTATTGTGAGCTAAATTTGATATGTTTTGAGGCATGATATAGTGAGTCTGAAATGTTTAAGTCCCCGGTAACTACTATTAACTCATAACAGCGGGCCTATAATACATGTGGATAGCGCTATTTGGATTGACATACCCACCTTAAACTGACGAGTGATAGGTGCACTGTATTGAATGAAAATTTTACACATGTGGGATTTAGTCCCACCGCTGAGGTAGAATAGGGGCGTAGCATGTCATGAAATGGAGGATTGTAGTAACTCATAGAATAAATATCATGCGATTAACAAATCACCCGGGAAATTTACTCACATTTGATACTAAGCTTGAAATGGAGTGAGCAAAAACGTTCACTAATGTTGAAGCTAGTATCCGTAGTGAATAAAAAGGTTCACTACAAAATGTTTTGTTACTAGGCTTTGAAATGGAGTGAGCAAAAACGTTCACTAAAGATAAGCCTTGTGACGGTAGTGGACAAAAAGGTTCACTATAAATTGTTTACAAAATGTTTATGATATAGTGTGTGAGCAAAAAGGCTCATTATAAATGTTTCTGAAAAATGTGAGTGAATAAAAGATTCACTAAAAAGGTTATTGCATTTAAAATGTTTTGTGCATATGAAAACCTGTGAACTCACCAACTCTCGTAGTTGATTCTTGTTTTGACATGCTTTTCAGAAATCAGAAGGTGATTGATAAAGCTTAAATTGAGCAATCGTAGACACCAATCAAGACTCTGTTTAATTTTGATACGATTGTAAACCCTTAATGTTGGTTGGTTGTAATACATTTTGTAAACTTTACATATTCTGGTATGAATGAATGATGTTAATTATCTCCTGTCGCATTGAAATCTTAGCTGTCACACCTCGTGTAAATTTTCTCATCCCTAAATCATGATCCATGACCTAGCAAGTTTATAGCCTTCATGCACGAAGACACAATAACAAAATTTGGTTTTACACCCCCAATAGTAATTTACGTTTTAAGTATAACTTTATTCTCATGGATCACATGGATCAATCACACACACAAATTTCCAAATCATATTACTGTCCAGTCAGACAGAATTGTACCAAAATGAACAAGACATTTTAAAAGAATTCCTCACATACGCCCCTTTAAAACACAAAGTAAATCGCTTACCACAAGGGAAATCAAATGACTGTTAAACTGGCTAGTTAGACAATTTCATATCAGACCCGACTTTAGTAAAACAAAATACGACTTCCTGTTTCCATAGATGTCATAAGCTTCATCATATAAGAAGTGAAATCTTAACACTTTTCGTTTGCAAAACTTTATCATGTAACAAACTTAAGTTTATTTATTTATTTATCAAAACACATTGGCACTTGCCTAAACATCTTTAAAACCAGAACCCACGAAGCATAAGCATATACTTGAGAAAAAGATTTTACGACTCATTTAAAATATAAAACAAAACGCATGAAAGCACTTTTATGTTGAAGGCTACTCGCTCTAACTAGGTCAGTCTCTTGCATCCACTCAAATCTTACGGTCAATGTTTTAACGATACTTTCAACGGTTCAAGCCCTTCACACTTTTCGCAAGTTCAAGGTTTTCACTAATGAACACACCCAAATAAGATTCTTGGACAATTTTTAGATGAATCACTTAACTCACGACCTACATAGATCAACAATCTTCATCATACTCCAGTATACCCCTAATTCATAAAATTTATCGACATGGTTCTTTCTTAACCAACCTTTTAACTAAATGTCAACTCTCAAGGAAATACTCTCTCCCAGAACTCAATCATGAGCTAACGTACTCAATATCTCCATGTAATTATCAAACGAACTCCTCATAACGAAGACTTGCTACGATTAGATATCTCAAAGAATTAGTCATCCTTCCTAAATAAAGTCTGTTAGACCTCTTGTTGGGAAGTGTTGTCCCAATAAACAATAATAATAAGAGAAATGGATTGGAATCAAGATCAAGATGAAGAAATAAAAGCTTTAGAAATAGCTACAATGGAGGTTTTGCCCAAAGTGGTAAAATATGATTCCAACCATAAACCCTAAACATCTCTTACCTTATATAGGTAAGAGGAAATTACAAGGATGTTCACAAAAGGCCCCCGAGGTTCCAAACCACTAAACAAGGGCTAACAAAAACTGAATTGTTTACAACTAACTGAAATTAAACTAGAAAGCTGATAAAGATAGTGAATTCTGACTCTTCACAACAAGAGGTCCAACAATCTCCCCCTTTGTGAAGAAGTCAGAAAGGTGGTGGAAGCTCCAGCGCCGGCTCCCACTTTGATATCTGCAAGAACTCCTCCCATTCTCCGATGATCCTTGCTCTCATCTGCATTGCAGCTTCAACGCGTCTGTACATCAACCTTTCCTTGAGCTTTCTCTCGATCAGTCTCATGCCCTCCAGTATCTTTCCCTTCCCGTCTATGATCTTCCGGCCCGGTATCTGATCAGCCAAAAGTCTACTCTGCATTCCGTTGTAGACGTAGAGAAGGGTCCCGTCGCAGAACTTGGCAAGCTCGCCAAACCTCATAAATCTGCGTTCCTTCTTCTTCCTCGTCACGTAGAGAACCCCGTGCTCCGGTATCCTGGTAGGCATGTACGGAAGATAAGCATCAATGCCAGGTACGAGCAGGTTCGGTCTGAGCAGGTTGACCTTCGGCTGGTGGCTCTCGATCGCAAGTTGGTAGTCCATCACCCGCGCAAGAGTGATCGCGTGGCGAACGTACTTTTTCAGAATCTCGGTGCCGTCTCTGTAGTGTTCGGGTCGGAGAATCGGGCCCTGGAGGTACTTGATCAGCTCTAGGAGGTCTTCGAGGTGCACCCGGTCCAGATCCGCTTCGGTGAATGTCCACTTCTGCAACTCTCCTCGAGGAGTGCCGGTCCCATACATGAGGACATCGTACTCAAGAAATAACTGATGCCCGTGGGTGTAAGGACGCATCGCAGTTACCTTGACGAACCGACGTCTGATTCTTTGACGTCCGTGGGTGGCCCAGTTACACATCCTCTGGTGCATATACGCTGTTCTTCTCCTCTTTGTCTTGATGTGGGAGATCCCGAAGTAGACCTTTCGGGTCCAGACGTGCAGTTTCTCTTGTTGGTAGATGCGGGAGAAGGACCTCTCAAGGAATGGCCTGAAAATGACAGAGTGGTTCCAGTTTAACTGGATGACAGTTGGAGTAGAGGATTCTGGAGTCGTCGAGTGAATGGTCCGAGGAGCTTCTGGAGTGGGAAACTTGAATGCTGATAGAAAGCTGTTGTAGTCTGAATCCCGGACGATGTCGTCCCCCTTCTGATATATCCTTAGGCTCTGAGCAAGCGACCGAAGGATTTTCCGGGCTTCCTCCGGAATCTGGACGTCTGAGAGATCTGTCCGTGCTGCTTCCGGGGGAACGACGTCAATCTGTGCAGTGTCGGTCATCTGAGGAAACTGAACTGTCTCCCCTGCCGGGATCGGCTCATGGTGCCAACTCCCCATGTCAGGAATCTCCTCCGTGTCCGAATCGACATAGGGAGCGTCAGTGGCAGCAGAAACTGAAGGGGCACTCGAGGGAGCGGCCGTAGAAGCTGGAGCTTGATAGGTGGGTTTACACCCCCCCTAAATCTCACCACAAGTGTACGGGTCGAATCAAGTAATACGTACGGTAAGTACGGAATCGAACCGAAGAGCTAGGAATTGAATTACACAATTACTATAATTATTACTAATTGGATATAATCAAAAAGGGTAGTTGGATTGATTAATTAAAACTAAAATTGAATTAAAATGAATACTGAAATAAAAGAGTGAACTTTATCAATTAAAGGAAACAGTTGGGAGTTGGGACTTAAGGAATTTCACAGCCGACAAGTAATTATGGATTCTTGTAGATTCAGAATTGATGAACGCGCAATCTTAACTCTCGTTATCTTTTCTCAAACAACAACAAGATTAATTCCTAAGATGATGAATCATCTCTCGATCTCAACAGACAAATTAAGAATTAAATAGATTGCAAAAGTGCTAAAGCTTAATTGGTATATCTCTATCCAAGTTCTCACTTTAGGCAAACAACTTCCAGTTCTAACAGGGAATTAAATCCTCTCAGATCAATTCACAGTAACAAATCAATTGTAAGGTGATCAGGCAAACAATAGCATTAAGTTCAAAAGTCATAAGCTTCACAATTCATAAATCTAACAAAAATCCAATCCACGAGTCAACTGTTTAGATCCAAAAGCTACCCAACCCCCAACATCTAAAATTAGTTCATGTTGGGGGTGTTTAGACAAACACACATCAAAATCATCGTAACAATAATTGAAAGAAAACTGAACGGAAAAGTAAAACTCATAAACTCCCTCCGGTATCACGAACAATGAAAATTACTGGCTGTTGATTCTCCAAGTGATTCTCCTTCTCAGCGGCTCAAAACTGCTCCCAAAAGTCGCCTCCACACTTCTCTCTTCGAAACCCTAGCTGAATAATTGATAATCCTCCTTAGTGCAGCAAAAACGGATCAAAAAGAGTCATCCAGCAGTAACCGCGGGTCAACCGCGGGTCACCAACCCGCCGTTTGACCCGCCCGCGTGGTACAACCCGCGGGTAGACTTTCCAGCCGCGGCTTAGCCGCCGTTTGCGCTGTGTTGCCCCTCCTTTTCACCTTTTCTCCATCTCTTTTTGGCACCGTTTCCACTTCTCATAACTTGGCTGTAATCCTGAAAATTGCTTGCATAAAACCATTAAAACCTCGCTAATTTTACTAAGAGACGAACCAAACACTCCGAATGTGGTCATAAAAACAACGCCAAAAATGGCGTTATCAACAACCCCAAACCTAGCGTTGCTTGTCCCCAAGCAAAATAGCGATAACAACAAAACCAGAACAGTCTATGCAAGTTGGAACGATTATAAGACCGCATGAGGGGTTTTCGAACAATTATACATCACACAATTGTCGGTCAAGAAATTTCCGATCCTAAAGCCCTAGTCTCTGATCACTGACATCGCCATCCACTGAATACAGCTAGTATTGTAGATTGAACCACCTAGAAAGTCACACACTTAAGTACTACACTTGACCACACTTTCAGAGAGGATTTCGCCTCGACCCTACCTCACAGGTTACACTCCATTCACTCGAATCCTATGTTGTCACACCTTTTCAATTCATGCAGTATAGGAGTAGACATGGAAACAATTCAACAATCACTGCATGTTAGTTACAGAAAAACGGACATGAGGTAATGACAAACAATCTCCGAAAAGAATCGCATGGTATGACAAGGAATACTTACACTCAGACAACCTACTTCGATGATGTGTTCCTTATGATCACTCAGGTCTTTCAATGGGTTGTAACGGGGTTATGGGTTAAGGCTCATGAAATGAAAGGTCAGATAGGCTCAAAGATCCTCAGCCTTCACAGTACACCCCGAATTACCACCTTCTTTCCCTTTCCATATTCACCATTGCGCGCCCTTATTTCAGATCCCTTTTTATTTTCTGCAAAATTGGGGCAAACAGGCCCTGTTTTTTTTTTTTTTTTTTTTTTTGTGGATTGGATCTGCTTTCCAATTGTTCATGCGCTGTTTTTGCTCATCCCAACCATTCCAAGTTATTTTCCCTTCGGTGAGTACTGTGAATCACTTTTGGATAAAAGGGGTAGGCTCTTTCTAGGCAGGGGTTTCATACAGGTTGAACAAAAATTGTAACTTTTTATGTTAGGCTGCAAAATGGGTAAGGCGCACACAAGGTAGTGAAACAGAAAGGATAAACAAATAATGCACACACAACGCCTGGATCATCTCATAAGGTTCACACATCGTCATCGGTTGCTAAGCTTAGTATCCTGAGGACCGTCTATACCACTTGATGCAACATCACAGCGAGATTCAACTGTGACACTAATCAAACAAAACTGAAGTGTGTATAGGAGTAATACAAGCAAAAATTTAAACCCTCAGAAAAGATAACGATTTATTCCATAAGGCTCAAATCCTTTCCGGGTGGTCTCCACTAATGTCTCCTAATCATGTGACCTCGTGTTTCCTCAAATGTGTTCCTCTCTTATGGTTCTCACGACAATACCACTCTTCAAGCAAACGACAACTAGTGATCTCAACTAGACTTTAAAAACAGAAATACTCAACACAACAATCGCATGATACCTGTGATGGACCACCCCAAACCTGTACAGTGCATTGTCCCCAATGTAATAGGTACCAATAAGCAAAAGACAATTACAGGTTATCATGCGTAGATTACAGTCATCCAACAAAAAGAGAAGTATGTGCGAATAAGTACATGCCAAAAGAGAAAAAGATCACTACGCCAAAATAAACACAAACCGGTCTTCAGTTGCGGCGAGAACGAGAGGATGTCGGCCGAGATGATGATGGCTGAGAGGTAGACGGTCCCGTCTGGCGCCCTCTCACCCTCCTGGTCTGCTGTCCTCGGGATGAAGTACCTATGTCAGTCCCAGTGGCCTCCGCCTGATGTGTCTCCAAAATAAGTCGTCGGATAGTAGCAAAACCTTGCCGCATCTCTCGACGTAACGAAACGGCGTACGGGGGCCAATCACTCCTATCCTCCCTGTCAGAGGGATCGGCATGGGCGTCATCGGTGGCATCGTGGTCCTCAGCGGCTACATCGGCATTTCCTGCCGGAATCTGTACATCCTCCTCAACGACCGCGTCTCCCGAAGCACTAAGGAAACGAGTATACGCGTGGCGGCCAATGGGTATCTCACCTTCAACGCGGTCAATGCGTGGCACTCCGGCTCGCTCACAAAAGTGTGTAATCAGAGATGGGAACGGGAGAATACGCTGCTCCTGCCTTCCACCGGCATCAAGAATCGCCAAGTGAATAATGTGGCCGATGTCGAGTGGGAGATTGTGTTGTATACAGTACAACACTCTAGCCACGTGAGGGTCGGCGTTGGTATGATGCGAAGACGGAAGAATGCTGTGTTTGAAGAACAGCATCCACATGGCCAGATCAGATGGTAGCTCAGATTTCTTGATCTCGTAGTTAACAATTTCCCACCGAGCTACACCGTTCCGCCGAAGTGATCGCGAAATCGTATGACTATACACATCATGCGGCTCAACTCCCGGTATAGGCGAGATGCCCGTCGTGATATCGACACCGTTAGGGCGGTGGAGATGGAAGTGCTGGCAGATATCATCGACCGAAATCTGGACCGTAACTCCTCGTACAATGACGGTGCTATACCGGTTAAAGACCGGAGGAATCATGGCTGCATAAAACTCCCGGACGAGTAACGGGTCATACGGGCCCGGTTGACTAATGAGGTCCATCCACCCTCTTGCCTCAGCCGCCGCTCGGAGTGCAGGGATCGGAATAGCGTCCAAGTCGAGGCTTCTCTCCGGATATACCCCTCGGCGTTGCATGGCTTCCAGGTGTGTGTCGAAATCGGGATTCTTTTGCCTCCGGTACGCCTCCTTTTGAGCTGGGGTGAGGTTATCAAACGCGCCCCATCTAGAGACTGAGGTAACTCTTGGCCTCGGCATGGTACCTACACAAAAACAACACTATTCAGAATATGGGTAAACCAATCACCCCAAACCTAGGTAAAACCTAGGTTGCAAATTAAGCTCAATCACGTGTGCTTTCTACAATACAACCCCAAACCTAAGTGAAACTTAGGTTACAATCAATCCGCACACAAACGGTACCTACATACCACCCAAAACCTAGGTCGAGACCTAGGTTGTACAACTATTCACAACAATGAACACAATTGGGTGACATCGAGGTAAGACAAAACCACATATCCCTTCTCGTAGAGGGCCAAGCCACCGCGATAAGAATAATGCAACATAAAAGCTACTACTGGCAATTAAACACATTATGAAGCGAGGAGGACTCTGACAAACACTTTTCAGGCAAAAGCACGCTCAAGATTTCAACGATAAGCACACATATAGATTAGATACTCGACAAATAACTTCAGGTTACGCCTTATATGCACATTCAACTCAAAAATTCGGTATCTTAAGCATGCTCACATCAATGCACATCAGATTCATTAAAACCCGCATACACACTCCACAGACAACTACAACTTATCAGATAGAGACCATAAGCACAGATGCATTCAAACTTGGAAAACAAATTCAACATGCTCAAATTAACAAAACCCTAACACATACTCAATCAACACTTAACAACTGAAATTGCTAACTTGAGAACAAAATTAGCCATAAAACCATACTATCCAAATTCAGATTGTAGCCAAACATGCATTTGAACTCAGAATTGATATAGGCATAACTAACATTCAAAGCTTGAACAAAACTGAGTTATGAAGAATGGAGGTAGCAATCGACATACCTTGGAGTGAGAAGAAGTAGGAGAATCAAGAAAACAAACCTGATCGAAGAGGTGTTGGTCGGAATCCCGCCGGAGATGGAGATGGGGCGTGGTGGTGATCGGTGGTCGAAGTGTACAAGGGGAAAGAATTAGGGCTCTGATCGATGACTAAGGGTGAAAAACCCCTTTTATCGCGAACCGCGGGTCACCCGCGGCTCAGCAACCCGCGGATTGACCCGCCCGGGTGCTGTATCTGATGCGTATCGGCGGGTGAACGGCGGCTCATGACCCGCCGTTTGACCCGCCGTTTGTGCTGTTTCACCTCAAAAATTTGTTTTAAAAAAAACGGCTTTTACCCGCTCGAACCACTTCCCGACCACTTTTTTCACACCAATCATCTAAGTAAGCCATCAAAACATCGTACAACCGGAAAAAGGAACAAAAACGACACACTACGAGAAAAATGCAAACACTATACTAGGACTTGAAAAATTAAAAACTAACCGACGGTGGGTTGCCTCCCACCTAGCGCCGTATTTAGGGTCGTGGCACGACCTTGTGACCTTCAGTAGCTCGGCTCTTGGAGATACATGGCATGTGTCTCCATCACTTCATTTCCCAAGTACGGTTTCACTCTTTGACCGTTCACCTTGAATGTCTCACCATCTTTCCCTTGTAGCTCAATTGCGCCGTTTGATGACACCTCCTTCACGATGAATGGACCCGACCATTTGGACTTCAATTTACCTGGAAACAAGCGCAAACGTGTGTTAAACAACAAAACTTGCATTCCAGGAGTGATTACCTTTTGGTGAAACCGCTTATCGTGGAAATTCTTTGTGCGCTCTTTGTAGATAGCCGCATTCTCGAATGCATCTTGGCGAATCTCCTCAAGTTCATTCAATTGTAGGAATCGACGCTCACCAGCTGCCTTCATATCCATGTTGAGCTTCTTGATTGCCCAGAATGCTCTATGCTCGAGCTCAACCGGTAAATGGCAAGACTTCCCGAAAACTAACCGATAAGGTGAAGTACCAAGCGGGGTCTTGAAGGCTGTCCGATAGGCCCAAAGGGCGTCGTCCAGCTTCAAGGACCAATCTTTCCTCGATGCATTCACGGTTTTCTCCAAAATCTGCTTCAGCTCACGATTGGAAACCTCGGCTAAACCGTTAGCCTGTGGATGATACGGAGTTGTAATCCGATGCTTGACGGAGTACTTTTTCAAAATGGCCTCAAGGTATCGGTTGCAGAAATGACTGCCACCATCACTGATCAGAGCTCTTGGAACCCCGAACCGTGCAAAAATATTCTTCTTGAGAAAGTTGATCACCACCTTGGAATCATTAGTGGGGGATGCGATTGCTTCCACCCACTTAGAAACGTAATCGACGGCCACCAAGATGTACTCGTTCCGGTGAGAATTCGGGAATGGACCCATGAAGTCGATGCCCCATACATCGAACAGTTCGACTTCCATGAAAATCTTCATTGGCATCTCATCGCGCTTGGTGATATTTCCTACCCTTTGGCACCGATCACATCTTTCAATGAACTCACGGGCGTCTTTGAACATTGATTTCCAGAAAAACCCGGATTGTAGGACCTTCGCCACCGTTCTATTCGCACTAAAATGACCACCACATTCAAGATTGTGGCAATGCTTTAACACATCATCTTTCTCCTCATCGGGTACACATTTACGCACCATCCCATCGGCACAACGCTTATATAAGCACGGTTCATCCCAAAAGTAATGTTTCGCCTCCGAGATGAACTTTTTCTTTTGGTGTGAGTTGAAGTTATGCGGGATTACCGAACTAACCAGAAAATTCACCATGTCTGCGTACCATGGGTCGGAAGCGTTTACCCCAAATAGTTGCTCGTCCGGGAATGACTCGTTAATTACGGTCTCGTCCGTAGGGTGCCTTCCGTCATCTTCCAACCGTGATAAGTGGTCCGCCACCGTGTTCTCGGATCCCTTCTTGTCTCGGATTTCTATGTCGAATTCTTGAAGGAGGAGTATCCATCTGATCAGTCTCGGTTTCGCATCCTTCTTTGCCATCAAATACTTCAGCGCCGAATGATCGGTGTAGACGATGACCTTGGCTCCAACCAAATAAGATCGGAACTTCTCACATGCAAAGACAACAGCGAGAAGCTCTTTCTCCGTGGTTGCATAGTTGACTTGAGCCTCATCCAACGTCTTACTTGCATAGTAGATCACATGCATCCGGTTGTTCTTTTTCTGGCCCAAAACAGCCCCGACGGCCGTATCGCTTGCATCGCACATGAGTGTGAACGGAAGGCTCCAATCCGGTGCTGTTAAAATGGGTGCTGAAGTGAGCTCACTCTTCAACCTGTCAAAAGCAAATTCACACTCGTGAGTGAAGTCAAACTTAGCATCTTTTAGCAGTAAAGAACAGAGAGGTTTAGTGATTTTAGAAAAATCCTTTATGAACCGCCGGTAGAAACCAGCATGCCCCAAAAAGCTCCTCACGCCCTTCACCGAGGTCGGATAAGGAAGATTTCGGATGATGTCCACTTTTGCCTGGTCCACCTCTATCCCCTCTTCGGAAACTTTGTGACCCAACACGATCCCTTCGGTCACCATAAAATGGCACTTCTCCCAGTTGAGCACCAAGCTTGTATCTTCACACCGTTGGAGAACCGCTTCGAGATTTTGCAGACACTCATCGTATGAATCACCATAGACAGAGAAGTCGTCCATGAATACCTCCATTGTACGCTCCACCATGTCAGAGAATATCGCCAACATGCATCGTTGAAAGGTCGCCGGTGCGTTACACAACCCGAATGGCATTCGGCGATATGCAAATGTCCCATATGGACAGGTAAACGTGGTCTTTTGCTGGTCCTCCGGTGCGATTGGGATTTGGTTGTATCCCGAGTACCCGTCCAAGAAACAGTAGTAGGCTCTAGCCGCCAACCGCTCAAGCATCTGATCAATGAACGGCAAAGGGAAATGATCCTTGCAAGTAGCATCATTGAGTCGGCGGTAATCAATGCAAACCCGCCAACCTGTGACGGTCCTCGAGGGGATTAGTTCATTCGCGTCATTTTTCACCACTGTGATCCCTCCCTTCTTGGGTACAACTTGCACCGGGCTAACCCATGAGCTATCCGCAATTGGGTATATGATCCCGGCGTCCAACAGCTTCAATACCTCTTTCCGGACCACCTCTTTCATGATAGGATTAAGGCGACGTTGCGGTTGAACCACTGGTCGATGTCCCTCATCCATATTAATCCGATGAGTGCAGAAAGTTGGGCTCAGGCCCTTCAGGTCAGCGATTGTCCAACCGATAGCTGATTGGTGTGCCCGGAGCACTCGCAACAGTTTCTCCTTTTCCTCAACTGATAAAAGCGCGGAGATGATAACCGGTAACGTCTCATTCTCCCCCAGGAAGGCATACTTCAAGTGACACGGTAGCGGCTTAAGATCCAACTTTGGGGGTACCTTTGATGATGGTTGCGACTTAGGAAGTGGTGCTCCCAAGTCCTCGATGATTGGTCTCTTCGGTCCCTTGAACACTGGTAGTGCATTCATATGCATTACTATCTCGTCATCTGACTCGCTTTTGCGGTTGGTTAATGCATCCTCCAATTTATCCACATCTCGAGCATGGTTATAGTCATCTTGGAGTACAGGATCCAAAATATCAACACGATAACAGAAATCACGCCCTCCTTGATTCCTTGCTGCCTTGAACACATTAAAAACAGCCGAC
Source organism: Centaurea solstitialis (assembly GCA_030169165.1). Classification (NCBI taxonomy): domain Eukaryota; kingdom Viridiplantae; phylum Streptophyta; class Magnoliopsida; order Asterales; family Asteraceae; genus Centaurea; species Centaurea solstitialis. The sequence continues at coordinate 53,867,837 of CM058045.1, read as the reverse complement.
TCATCGCCGACTCTCAAGGTCAACTTTCCTCCTTCTACGTCTATCAATGCTCGTCCGGTTGCTAGGAACGGTCTCCCCAGAATCAGTGGTATATGTCGATCCTCCTCCATGTCAAGCACAACGAAATCCACCGGAAAATAAAATCTGTCCACCTTCACGAGTACATCTTCAATTACCCCATATGGGTATTTGATGGAACGAGCTGCAAGCTGGAGCGTGATGTTTGTACTTTGTACTTCTCCAAGCCCGAGTTTCCTGAAAAGAGTCAAAGGCATTAAATTAATACTTGCTCCCAGATCACATAAAGCTCTACCAAAATCAGAATTTCCAATATGAACAGGTATTGTGAAACTCCCTGAATCCTTTAGCTTTTGTGGAAGCTTGTTCTGAATGATCGCGCTGCACTCTTCAGTAAGTGCAACTGTCGCCTGCTCCTCAATTTTCCTCTTGTTGGAGATGATATCCTTCATGAACTTCGCGTACGATGGCATCTGTGCTAGTGCATCTGCAAAAGGAATGTTAATGTGCAGTTTTTTAAATACCTCTAAAAACTTAGAAAATTGGAGGTCATCCTTGTGAGCTTTCAACCGATTAGGATATGGGACTTTCGGCACAAATTGAGTCTTTGTCGGTTTACTTGCTGCTTTAACTGCAATTTCAGGCTCGCTCCTTGTTTCCTTTGTGCCACTAGCTCCTTTTTTGACTGGCTCCTCCTCTTGTACTTCCACCTCCTCAACTTCAGGCTCGTTCGCACCTTCATCAACCTCAACTTCTCGAGTGGGATCCGGATTAATTACCTTGCCATTCCTCAGAGAAATGGAATTAACATCCTCTCTCGACTTTCTTTCTGTCTGGCTTGGAAACTGACCCGGGGTCCGTGCTTGGAGTACTTCAGCGATTTGACCCACTTGCCTCTCGAGCATCTGAATTGAGGCAGTGTTTCGGGCGGTCGCGTTCTTTACTTCCCCAACTGTGCTAGCAAATCCATCGACAGTGCCCTCCATCTTAGCCATGAACTTCATCATCATATCTTCCAACCCAGGCTTCTTTTCGGATGACTGACCCTCTTCATTCCTTCGCTGATGATAACCTGGTGGACGATAAACATTGTTAGATTGCTGATTAGATGAACCGTTAGCATTATTACCTGAATGTTGCTGTCGTTGTTGTCCCATGGGTTCTCTCTGACCGTTACCATATTGCAAATTCGGATGATTTCTCCACCCCTCGTTGTAAGTGTTAGAAAATGGATCATTGCGGGGTCTGTTCCGATTCTGCAAAAACTGCACCTGTTCAATAGGTGGAAGATCTCCCTGGGCCGGGAAATAGTCGGGAGTGCCTGCCTCTACTTGCTGAACCGGCTGAATTGAAACGGCCTTCAGCTGATTTGTGAGAGCTGCCAGTTGTGCTTTAATTTCCTTCAGTTCATCTGAACCTTGCACTTGTGCAACCTTCCTGACATCATCTCGGGGCGTGGAATAACTGTGTTCCGCCAGATTCTCTATCAGTTCAACCGCTTCGTCATACGTTTTGTCCATGAGGCATCCTCCGGCTGCTGCAGTGATGTCGTTTTTAAATTGAGGATGGAGGCCGCCAAAGAATGTCTGAATAATCACCCAATTACTCAGACCATGGTGGGGGCACTTCTTGATCATATCTTTGTACCTTTCCCAAGCTTCGTAAAAAGTCTCAAGAGGCCATTGAGAGAAGTGTGTGATCTCTGCCATCAGCTGTGCAGTACGTCCTGGCGGGAAGAACTTTTGGAGAAAAGCTTCCGACATTGTTGCCCAGGTGCGGTAAGTTCCGGAAGGAATGCTCTCCTCCCAAGTAGCTGCTCGTCCCCTCAGTGAGAATGGAAACAGCCGCAATCGAATAGCATCGTCGCTGACATCCCTCATCTTAAATGTGTTGCACACTTTCTCGAAATTTCGAAGATGGCCATGAGGATCTTCCGACGGTGAGCCCCCAAACTGATTCTGTTGAACCAATTGGATAGTTCCATGCTTAACTTCAAAGTTGACGGTCGCATCGAGGGTAGGTGCTTGAATTCCCACTCGTATGTCTGCTCCAGTGGGATTCGCGAGGTTCCTCATTGGTACACGGTCTCCCATCGGATCTGGTTTGTTTTTTCTTGCTGCTGCGCGTAAACGACGGACGGTTCTTTCGATTTCCGGATCAAACGGTTCCAAATCTTTGTCACCGGCACTCCTTAGTCGCATGCACTAACAGACACCTGCAACAAAAGAGTCGGGTTAGTTGACAAAGAAATTAAAAGCAAAACAAAAACAAAACTAACATACCCAAAGTAATAACAATTATAGATGGTAGTGATATCAATAACGCCTAGCTCCCCGGCAGCGGCGCCAAAAACTTGATAGGTGGGTTTACACCCCCCTAAATCTCACCGCAAGTGTACGGGTCGAATCAAGTAATACGTACGGTAAGTACGGAATCGAACCGAAGAGCTAGGAATTGAATTACACAATTACTATAATTATTACTAATTGGATATAATCAAAAAGGGTAGTTGGATTGATTAATTAAAACTAAAATTGAATTAAAATGAATACTGAAATAAAAGAGTGAACTTTATCAATTAAAGGAAACAGTTGGGAGTTGGGACTTAAGGAATTTCACAGCCGACAAGTAATTATGGATTCTTGTAGATTCAGAATTGATGAACGCGCAATCTTAACTCTCGTTATCTTTTCTCAAACAACAACAAGATTAATTCCTAAGATGATGAATCATCTCTCGATCTCAACAGACAAATTAAGAATTAAATAGATTGCAAAAGTGCTAAAGCTTAATTGGTATATCTCTATCCAAGTTCTCACTTTAGGCAAACAACTTCCAGTTCTAACAGGGAATTAAATCCTCTCAGATCAATTCACAGTAACAAATCAATTGTAAGGTGATCAGGCAAACAATAGCATTAAGTTCAAAAGTCATAAGCTTCACAATTCATAAATCTAACAAAAATCCAATCCACGAGTCAACTGTTTAGATCCAAAAGCTACCCAACCCCCAACATCTAAAATTAGTTCATGTTGGGGGTGTTTAGACAAACACACATCAAAATCATCGTAACAATAATTGAAAGAAAACTGAACGGAAAAGTAAAACTCATAAACTCCCTCCGGTATCACGAACAATGAAAATTACTGGCTGTTGATTCTCCAAGTGATTCTCCTTCTCAGCGGCTCAAAACTGCTCCCAAAAGTCGCCTCCACACTTCTCTCTTCGAAACCCTAGCTGAATAATTGATAATCCTCCTTAGTGCAGCAAAAACGGATCAAAAAGAGTCATCCAGCAGTAACCGCGGGTCAACCGCGGGTCACCAACCCGCCGTTTGACCCGCCCGCGTGGTACAACCCGCGGGTAGACTTTCCAGCCGCGGCTTAGCCGCCGTTTGCGCTGTGTTGCCCCTCTTTTTCACCTTTTCTCCATCTCTTTTTGGCACCGTTTCCACTTCTCATAACTTGGCTGTAATCCTGAAAATTGCTTGCATAAAACCATTAAAACCTCGCTAATTTTACTAAGAGATGAACCAAACACTCCGAATGTGGTCATAAAAACAACGCCAAAAATGGCGTTATCAGAGCTGATGAAGACCCGGAACTGGAGGCAGAATGGAGGTCGGTGCGAGGCCTTTTGGATGAAGCCTGCACCTCCCCCTCATGAGGACCTGGTGCCGTGTCATCAGGGTCATCATGCCTCCGTTTGGAAGGCTGAGTCTGAGACCGACACGTGGCCTCCAGTTCCCTGATGCGCTGCTGCAGGATCTCGATCTGGGCGTCTCTCTCTCGAAGCTTGGCGGAGAGTCTGTCATTCTGAGTGGTGTAAGATGAGATGACGTAGGCGTGTTCCACCTCAGTGACATATCCCGGAATCGGAGGCAGTTCGCCCGAAGTCGGAGGAGCGAGTCTGAGAACCTCCTCGGACTGACGGGGAATCGGGGCGGCAGATGACGGGGTAGCCTCGGTGTGTTTGCCCTTGAGCGTCCGCTTGCGCTCATAAAGCTCCTCGTCTCGTTCTTCCTGACGCTTTCGGGATTCCTCAAGACCAGCTAATCGCTTCTTCCCTGTCTCGGTCAAGGCACGCTCCAAAGCCTCGACCCTAGCATCTCTAGCCTGGTTGGCAGCTTCCATAGCCAGTAGTCGTGAGTGGACGACTTTTAGGATGTCGTCCGAATCCGTCGGACCTAAAAGTCCCGTTGGTACTAGGGTGGTTTTAGGGATTCCACCAGTATCCGTCGAGCCTAAGAGCCCCGTTGTTGCGTGAGCGTCTTTAGAGACTTTGCTCGAGTCTGTCGGGCTCGGCCCCGGTAGTACTAATCCTGGTGCCACTTGGGCTCCAGTTGTCGAGAAGAGTCCTATCGAGGTGCTCTCTCGGCCTGACGTCACCGCTGGATTGATGTTGACGGTGTCAGGGCTTCCGGCGGATCCTCGAAGGGGCGTCTCCTGACGCACCAACTCTCCCCGTTCCGGCGGAGTCCCGTGAGATCTCCGCGACTGTCACTGTAGAACGTGGCCTAATGATGGAAGGGATCGTAAACGTCTCGGGAAGTGGCTCTACGACTCTAAGTGCATCAAGTGAAGTCGAGAGGTGGGGCAGATTCTCTCTTATCTCAACACCGGCAGACTCCAACTGAGTGGCCGGTGGAAGTTGTGCTATTTCCCCGTGACTGACTGAAACGACCATCTGTTGAGAGATGGTCGAGTGGCCGGCAGAGGTGTGCAAATGCGCTAGTTGGCTGCTAGCGTCTTCACCAGACACCGTAGGGTGCCCGGTCTCAATGAGGGTTGCCTCTCTGTTGGTTGGATATTGGTTTTGGGGAACTTCCGGTTCTAACCTAAGCGGCTCTTCTTCTCCGCCTACCTCCTGGATTTGAGCCCAAGGCTCGGCTAATTGGACCTCTACATCGTCGGTCTCTTTTTCTCTCCTCTCTCTGTCTTCTTCCTTACTAACTTCTCGACCCCAGCCGGTAGCAACCTCGGCCTCACCTTCTTCCTTACGACCAGTGGTCCGGTCATCTGAAGCAAGATCCTCAGCAAGAACGGGATCTCCGAAGATTCTGTCGTCGTTGAAGGAAGAGGTGGCTTCATCAATATCTATCACTTGGGCCTTTCCGCCCTTAGCTGGTTCTGAATCCTGGAACTCTGAGTATGATCCGTAATCCACCTTTTCTGAATCGGTTTCCTCATCATCGGGCTCACGACGGTCCGAGGGAGTGTGCTCGGAGGATTCGTGACCGTCGGAGTCATCGCCTGAGGGGTCGCCAGAGGGTTCGCCTGCTTGAGTAGTAGTGGCTGCCGCGTGTGGTGGTGAAGGCAAGTGTGCTTGTTCTTGTGGGGAAGCTTCCACTTCCTCACGAATCAGACTAGGATGAAGCAGCGGCGAAGGCGATCGGTGCTCGTCCGATGATGAGTGAACTGGGGACTGCGAGAGAATCCCTGTGTACTGCTTGACGCGGAGTCGGTGCATGATGTCTAGTTGCTCAGACTCATCTACGTAGGTCTGTGTTCGTGCTCGACGGGCGCGGTTCTGAACTATCATCTGATAGGCCTCTACTCGCGACATGTGCGGAGTGACGGATGTCCTGACAATTCTACCCTCTCCACCCCTAACGGCAACACTCATAACTCCCGAGCCTGAAGCTCCCCCACTGGAGCTTTGGCCCGCCGTGCCGGTGGCACGACTTCTATGAGGGACGGGTTGCACGTCTGGGGTAGGGCTCCTCGGCTCTGAGGAGTCCGTAGACGTGTCTTCTAGTCCTATAGAGACTCGGTACATCCTAACGCTCTCAATCCTACGGTCCGCCAAATCAAGCACATTTTCAGGGATAGGCATTTCTACCTGTCCGGGTCGCAGATTTCTTCGGTTCGTCCTCCCGATCTGGATGCTTTCGAAGCGCTGGTGGCCGGATCTACGTCTGATGGCCGGGTGGTGATCCATGTGATCACGGATGATCAGGCTAAAGAACCGCATCCAAGGTATGGATGTGTGACGAGTCCTAGCAGCGCCTGGCCTGACATCTGTAACCATGTCTGCCCAAAGCTGTTGGGCAAAGTCGATTCGCATCCCGTAGGCGACCGCATGAATCACATGCCAGAACTGGGTGGTGGCACGGTCCACTCCGTGAGTCTTTGGCGATAGGGTGCGGTTGAGGATGTTGAAGAACACGAACCAAATTGGGGGTAGCATCCCCTGTGTGACTTGAGAGATCCCGTTCGGTCTCTGATTCGTTGAGAAGTGGACCCCGAGTGCAAGTATCTCGCTGAAAAGTTTGGGACCGGTGACTAGAGGCTCGAACAGGGCCTCGGGAGTGGCGGCAGGCAAATGGAGAATTCGCCGTAGATCCTCCAGAGTGATGGTTAGCTCAGTGTGGTCCACACGACCCACGATGGTCTGCGCGCCATCTCTCGTCTCCACGGTAGAGGTCCTCCAGAACTGCTGAATGTAGATCATCGGAATGTCGGCAGTTGCTTGCATCGCATATGCCAGGGGATGCACACGGAGTATCTCTAGGACCACCTCGTCTTGAACACCGAAGTTTGCCAGATCGACATACTCGTTGTTCTGGTGTATCGGGCGGATATCAGCAGAAGCAATGAGGGCTCGGTCAGCAGCGTTGTTGACCAGAGAAGGAGGAGGTGATTGATGATCAGCCATTTCTGTCAAGTCACAATCATGTAGTACGTTAGTGTCTAGGAAGATGCTACGTGAAAAAGGCTACACCCTCGACTAGGCGCGAGTCGGAAAACCTCGAAAACCCAAAAATGAGTGTTTCGTATTTTCCGAGTCGAAAAACGAGCAAACACACGAGGGGGTGTTTTCCGATTCGGAAAAGGTGATTTTCCGAATCGGAGAACAACCTAAACTTAGAGAAAATTTTGAGCCAACTGAAAAACAAGTTTTCCGATTCGGAAAAGGTGATTTTCCGAATCGGAGAACTACTATACTTAGAAAAAAATGAGGCATGAAATAGGATGGTTTTCCGATTCGGAAAACATAGTTTTCCGATTCGGAAAAGAGTATAACTTAGAAAAAAAATTTGACATGACTTGGTCTCATACAAGATTCGGAAAACCTCGGAAACCCGTAAGGGTAATTCCATGTTTTCCGAATCGGAAAAATTAAGCTTGAAGAACGAGACACAAGTGGATTCGGAAAACCTGATAAACCGAATCGGATTTATCTGGTTTTTCGAATCGGAAAACATTTAAGAGTGTTCATCGTGAAAGAGTGCGGAAAACTTGAACATTCAAGTTTTCCGATTCGGAAAACTTGAATGTTCAAGTTTTCCGATTCGGAAAACGAAACTGTTCGACTTCCTAAAACTAAAACCGCTCACCAAACGTCGATTTAAGGCTCTAAACTATTAACATGCATCCTAAATCAGTTAAGAACAAGTTTCTAAACAACAAAGGATCGTTTTAACACCCCGAAATCCCATTCCAAGAAGTTTGGGTTTCGGGTAAGTTTTGAAAAGTTTAGGCTTCGATCCAGGCCTTAAAACGATCAGATTAAACGTTATAACTATATAAGGATTGATCGTGAACTTACCAGGAATCCGAAAACGTACTTGGATCGACGAATGGAGCAAAAACGAGCGATATCGAATCGAGCGCGAGAGTGGTTATCGGGTGAGAGTTCAGAGAGAGAAAAGTGGTATTTATATTTTTACCGAATTACACTGTGTTTGGGTCAATAACACTGTGTTTGGCTCTCCTGATGGCTCTCTTAACCCGACTTTCACCTATTGGCAAAAACCACCCCTGGACTTGAAGTTTCAAGAAACTTACAAATAAGTCCCTGAACTTGTGTTTTTAGAAAGTTTCAAAACAGACCCTGGACTACAAGTTTCACAAAAGTGCAAAACGAGTCCCTGAAATTTAAGAATCAGAAAGTGGCAAAGTCAGTCCCCGAACTTGTAAGTTCAAGACATGTACTCTATCGCCCCCTGAACTTTCAAGTTCACAAAAATTTACAAGTTCAGCGCTCGACTCCCAAGAAAAGAGACTTACCTGGTGCGTCTAGACAGGGTTTTGTGCGAGTTCTGGTCTGAAGTAACCAGAAGTCGTAGTGGGGATCCACACCTAAGAAACAAAGTATAAAATGGTATCCAAAGTGGTGTGGATCCGAGAGTATTAGCAAACACAACAATAATTAAAACAAGACGTAGTACTCCCCCTCAATACATGCAATCTCTCCAAGACTCCGAAAAACTCCCCTACACATATGCATAACCCAAAAGAACTCCCGACTCCCCCTAGACCTCAGGCAGGGAGGTCTAGCATTCCTAACTTGCTTAGGAGGAAAAAGTGACGTTTCTCGTCAAACGGCTTTGTGAACAAATCAGCAAGCTGATAGTCACTCTCAAGAAAGTAAAGTTCAACGTTACCTTTCTCGACGTGGTCCTTAATGAAATGATATCGAATATCGATATGCTTCGTCCGAGAGTGTTGAACCGGATTTGCCGTGATCTGAATTGCACTTTTGGAGTCGCAATAGATGGGAATCCGATGCATAGTGTATCCGAAGTCGGCAAGTTGGGTTTTCATCCACTAAACCTGCAAGCAGCAGCAGGCGGCGGCAACATACTCTGCCTTCGCGGTGGATAAGGATACGCAATTCTGCTTCCGGGATGACCAACTCACCAGCTTATCTCCGAGAAACTGACAAGCACCAGATGTGCTTTTCCTGTTGAGCTTACAACCTGCATGGTCTGAGTCTGTATATGCAATTAGTTCAAAACCAGAATCCTTTGGGTACCAAAGGCCAAGATCCGGCGTGCCCTTCAGATACCTAAGGATTCTCTTGACTGCAGACAAGTGAGAATCACGTGGATCACACTGAAAACGAGCGCAGACACTCGTGGAGAAGACGATGTCTGGTCTACTAGCCGTGAGATATAAGAGAGATCCAATTATTGCCCGATAAGTCTTCTGGTCAACCGGTTTACCAGAAGAATCTGCGGTTAGTTGAAAGTTTCTGGGCATTGGTCATGTTGCCGCAGAGTTTGAACCACCGAAATCAAAACGTTTTAAAAGTTCTTGAACATATTTGGCTTGATTTATAAAGATGCCATCAGGGCGTTGTCGAACTTGAAGTCCTAAAAAGAAGGTCAACTCGCCCATCATGCTCATTTTGAATTGGGATTTCATGGTGTTCTCAAACTCTTGGCACATCTCAGGCTTCGTAGATGCAAAGATAATATCATCCACGTATATCTAAACAATAATTAAGTCACTACCTGATTTCTTAATAAACAAAGTGGGATCGATAGTACCTTTCTTGTAGCCTACTCCGAGCAAGTAATTAGCGAGAGTTTCGTACCATGCTCTCGGAGCTTGCTTGAGACCGTAAAGCGCCTTGTCCAAAGCGTACACGTGGTTAGGAAATCTGGGATCGACAAATCCTTCTGGTTGTTCAACGTACACCTCTTCTTGAAGATCTCCATTCAGGAAGGCACACTTGACGTCCATTTGATAGACCGTCATGTTCTTGTGTGCGGCATACGCAAGGAATATTCGAATAGCCTCGATCCGAGCCACGGGTGCATACGTCTCATCGTAGTCGATACCCTCTTTCTGACGATAACCTTTAGCAACCAATCGGGCTTTGTTCCGGATGATGAGATCGTTCTCGTCCTTCTTGTTCCGGAAAATCCATTTCAGCCCGATTATGGTCTTACCCCATGGTCTTGAGACCAAACGCCAGACTTTGTTTCTTTCGAATTCCACAAGCTGTTCTTGCATCGCTATAACCCAGTCAGGATCTGTGAGAGCTTCGGAAACATCCGAAGGTTCTAATTTGCTTAAGAACCCTCCGAATAGAATCAGGTTTTCCACATTCTTGGAAGATCTCGTCTGTACAGGTTGGGAAGGACTCCCGATGATCTGGGAAGGGGGATGATCTCGTGTCCACTTTCTAGTGCGAGGGAGAGTGACATAAGCTTGTTGGTTGTTGGTGCCGTCGTGCTCATCTTGCACGGCAAAGACCGCTTGCTGGTTTCTACTTGAGGACCCGGCTTCCAGATTATTCTGCGGTGATGCCTCCAGCCGGGGCTCGCGCACTACCTGAGCATAAGTTCTCTGAGCTGAACTGGGTGATGGTAGTGGAGCTTCTTCTGGGATAGGTGCAAGAACAGGGTGTGGGATCTGTTCTTGGACTGGATCCGGCGAGGCAATGGATGAGATTTCAGGGGGGGAGACCGCCGATTCTGGAGTCACTGAGGTTGTAGAGGTGCTTGAAGAAGGCTCAGTGACGAAAGCATCGGATGTCACAGAGGTAGAAGTTGATCCAGCATGAGCAGGAACTACAATCGGACTCGTGAGAGTGGGTAGATCATAATCTGCGAGGTCTAAGAAGTCTAAAGCAGAAAGGTTAGTGGAAGAATCTGTGCTCGGTGGTGCGGTGAACAGTTCAGGAAAAGAGGCATTGACATTACTTGGACTAGCAACAGAGTAAGTTTCGGTTTCTGAAAAATCAACATTTGAGCTTTCCAGGATGGTTCGGGTCCGTTTGTTGAAAACCCTATAAGCCTTTGAGTTATGTGAGTATCCGATGAAGATAGACTCATCAGACTTAGGGTCAAACTTACCCATATCATCCTGGTCGTTTAAAACATAGCATTTACATCCAAAAACTCTAAGGTAATCGATGTTAGGCTTACGCTGTTCGACCATCTCATAGGCGGTTTTGCCGGTCCGCTTGACGATCAAGGTACGATTCTGCGTATAGCATGCTGTCGATACTGCTTCAGCCCAAAATGATTGTGGAACTCCAGAATGAGCTATCATGGATCTCGCCGCTTCAACCAACGTCCGGTTCTTCCTTTCAACTACCCTATTTTGCTGAGGAGTGCGCACTGCTGAGAAGTTGTGAGAGATTCCCACGTCCTCAAGAAAGGATTGCAACTTGGCATTGCGGAACTCGGTCCCGTTGTCACTTCTCAACTTCTTCACTCGGCGACCCAAGAGAACTTGAATCCGCTTGATGAAGGCAATGATTCGATCAGCAACGTCTGACTTGGCTCATAGGAATTCAAGCCAGGTGAACCTAGAGAACTCATCAACGAGAACTAACATATATTTCTTTCTGGCTAGGCTCTCGGTTCTTGTAGGTCCACAAAGATCCATGTGAATCATGTCAAGTGGACTTTTGCTATTAGTGTCCATCCTCGGTGGATGAGAGCTTCTCAATCTTTCCTTGTTCGCAAGCAGGACACAATGTATCCTTGGAAAGGCGAGTCTCCGGAAGTCCCATGACGAGATTTTTCGAGACCAGCTTGTTCATATCATTGAAGTTTTGATGGCAGAGTCGTCGATGCCATAACCAACTGTCCTCCTTTGAAGCCTTTGCGAGCAAAAATATTGCATTCCTCGGATCAGAAATAGCTTTAAACTGCGGGTGTGTCTGAGGGATTGAACGGAAGACGGTGGAGTAAAGATTTCCATTCCTCCGTACACTAAGAATGACGTTGTTGTCTTCATCATTTACATCGCTTCCGTATAGAAAAAGCTTTACCCAGTATCCGTTGTCACAGAACTGGCTAGCACTGAACATGTTGTATCCCAATCCCTCGACATACCTTACATCATCGATGATGTATTTTCCATCGGTGATTTTCCCATAACCCACCATTGGCTTAGGCGTCTTGTCGGCTGTTTTAACATATCCCTCAAACTTTTCAACGTAGTCGAAAAGGAAGGATCTTTGACCAGTCATGTGTCTATAAGCGCCGGAGTCGAACTACCACACATGACTGACCTGCAAGACGAACTAAGCTTGTTTAGGGACCCATTGCCAAATGGGTTCCTTTGGGTTAGAGACAGATAAAACAGTCGGTGAAGTCTCCTTTTCGAATTTCTTCATAGGCGAAGGGGACTTCACTGACGAAGAGGACTTAACTTTTCCCCTTTTTCTTCCCCTTCTCTTTCGGGATTTGACGTTAGATTGAGGAGCATAGAAAGAGTTAGACACACCATAACGCAGGAAATTATCAAACATAAAGCACATGTCATTGCAGAAAGTATTAAAGGCATCGTTTAAGTTGCGATTACAATTAACAGATATGTTCGAATTCTTTCCTACGCTAGGTGGAGCACAGCCTACCCGGACGGCTAGGACTATGCTGCTTAGGGAAAACAGAAAAATGGTTGTTTCTTTCATGATGATCCTTCCTCGGTGGCTTCACATTCTGTCCACCATCCTTCCTCCTCGCATCTGCATGAAAAGCACGGTGTGAGTTAGAGGACGGTTTTGTGGGAATGGATTTACCACCTTTTCCAGATGATGTTTTAGAAAATTTAGGTTTTGGGGAATTGAAAGATTGGTTGGGTTGTAACTGAGAGGTCTCACCCACTTCAAAGGTACTTGAATGAAAGTCAAGACTTTTAATGGGCTTGACTGAGTTACGAGCATCGTTAGACTTTGAATGCTTTTTCTGGAGTCCTTTGGGTGCATGAGGCTTAACTGATTTTCCTTTGTCAGTACCATCACATTTTTCACCCTTAGGGTTGCTTTTCTCAGAAATAGGAGCTCGTAACTCAGTAGGCTTCTCAGGTTTGACTACAACAGATTTTGGATTCTTTGGAATAAAGCCTGAGGGATCATCACCTTCATCTAAAAACACCTTCAGATCATATTCAATATTTGGATCATGGACAGTCTTGGGTTCAGCTATCCTGTGGTGTGAATTAGGGGGTTCATCATCATCAGAGACTATGGTGTAATGGTCTTCAAGATCTAGGACAGGTTTGGGTTGGGGATTGGCTACCTGATGGTTAGGGATTGGAGCAGTCTTATTGTAAGTTCAAGAAACAATGGATTAAACAATCAAATCTTCATTTCATGATTGAATCTTTACAATATGAACTTTCTCTCTCTAGAATCTCTCTCTAAAGCACACACATATGAATATTACTAATAAAGCTCCTTCTATCAAGTCTCTCCAACTAACTCCTTCTAACACACTATTTATACTCTTGACTACAACAATCACTTATATTGACTTTGCTCATTACAACTTTGACTTTTCTATTAAATGCTTTGACCTTTGACTTTCTTCATGACTTTTCCATCTTTGACTTCCTTGTTTGACTTGCTTTGACTTCAACATTGTTTCCTCATCTTATGATCTCGGATACAATAATATTTGCTCTAACAATCTCCCCCTTTGAATTCGAGATCATTCTTGAAAATGAGCTTCAGCTTTAACAATCTTCTGTCTTCAAGTCAAACAAACTTTTTCCAATTACAAAGTCCATACAACAAACAATCTCCCCATTTATGCAAGCATCATATTCAGAGCAAAGTCTTCAAACATGAACTCATCTTTTAGAAAAGCGTACTTCTTCTGTTGAATCAAAAACATTGTAGATCACTTGAATCAATCCACTACACTGTCAAGCTTCTTAACCAACTTTGATATCTTTGACCAATCCAACATTCTTATCAATCTTCACAACTTGATATCAACCTTTAAATCCAAAGCTTTTCAACCTCAGATCCAAAAGATTCAAATTCAGAATTTTCTTTAGCTCCCCCTTAACTTCTGCTTGCTCCCCCTTAACTGATACTTTCTTCATACTTGCTCCAAAGATCACTTTTTCTTCTCAAACCAAAACAGATTTTACTTTCAACTGAATACATCCTCAAATTTCTTCACTATCAACATCAACACTTGCTTCAACTATTTACCTCTTTGAATCTTGATACTTTCATCATTTCTTTCACAATATCATCTCTTGTATTGAAAAGACCATCATTAGTAACTTCTTCACAACCAACACCTTGAAATCTTCAAATAATGATACTTGATGTCTTGAACTCTTCAACATATAAAATTTTGAACTCTTACACATAGTTCCCATACCTTCATTGTCTTCGCATATGTCTTTGATGAAACTTCTCCCCCTCATGATGATTAGGAGAATCCTGAGCATCATGAACAATCAAAGACATCATCATCAAATAGCTCATTCACAGGAACTTCTCCCCTCAAAAGTTGGTTTACCATTCAAAGAACCATATGTCCCCCTCAAACAAACAGCTCATCCATATCAGAGTGCTCCCCCTCAAATCCAGCTCAAGTTGCTCCCCCTCAAATGATGGGTAATCAGCTAACATAGAAGCACATTTAGCAACTATTGACACAACAACTCATAGAATTGTGTGGCCTATTTTCAGTGTTGGCAACAGGGTAGCACTGATAGGACTTCCAGTCATCACTGAATCAAAGTTATAAAACTAAGTTCTCAGACTGTTCCGGCAATATCACAAAGATATGCAATTGGAATCACAAAGACTCGTGCAAGTGTCAAAGAAATATCATCATATCAATTAGGCTCAAATATTGATTCAACCTGGGACGCAGACTGAAAATCAATGACTCTTGTGCATAGAATATGAAGTTCGGAGACCGGAGAGGATGTCTTCCTTGTTTCAATATCTAAATCTTCCGAGTGAAGATTAGATAGATGATATGCTAATTCTCCGTGAGAATTGAAACAAACATCTTTTAAGAGATATTTGAGTAGCTTGGTGGGGTGACACGAGTTATCGACACTGGATCCATGTCTTGTTTCAATATTCATCTCCAAAGAACGAGAATGAATAGATTATGTGGATACCCGGATAACTGTATAGGTTTGGGAAGGATCTTCTTTTATTCTTTTTGATCCTGTCTCACACTCACCATTTTCTTTTAGCTCCCCCTACACTCAAGCTCTCAGACATTTTACCTCATTCACACCCTCACAAACTAGGTCTAACCTAGGGATGTGTTTCTTGGGTAGATCCTCCGGCTCTGGACTGATCATAGAAACTTCTATATCCTATCACACATAAGTTGATATCATGAAATGATATTCTTTGAAACGTTGAGTATATTCATACCAGAACGTGATATGATGGTGATTCATATGTGATACAATATGTATATGGGGAACATATGTTGAACAGAAATGGGGAACAAATATTGAAGATATCATATGTTGATAATAACATATGTTGAAAAAATCATATGTTGACGAGAAACATTCAATAGCGTAAACAATGAATGATTGATTTTAGAGATCAAAACTAATGATGGTGAATTCCAATGAACAAAATTCAAGCGCAACTTAGAATGACTCAGTAAGCACAGTGTATTCAAGAAATGAATCAATGATTAGAAAGTTTAATTGTGAAGAACAAATCACAATTAATAATCTGAATAAGAATTGAATCATTGAAATGAAATAACGTGAATGAAATCAACTTGGAATTCAAGCGAGTGTATTTCCACCGAATAATTTCAACGAATATATGAGATGTGGAAATAACTATGTCAAGAAAATTATAACGCGTGGAAATTCGTGAAACGATGTAAAATCGGAAAGAAACTAACACAAGTAAGTTCCTTATGATGAATCCCACGGTTAACACAGTTAAGTACAAGTTCTAAGCTAAGGGTTTAGAGGGATACTTACATTGAAGCGCATAAATGAAGTACGGGTCCTAAACTGAATGTTTAGAAGCCACTAAGCATTGAAGACCGGGTCCTGAACTGAATTATTCAGGAGCCACTAACCTGCAAAATCAAACAGATTTTGGTATCCACTTGGATGTGGATCCTCTTTTGTTAGAGAAATTTGGGTTATAAGATGAAATCTTGTAAATCCCAAATCGTTCATCTATATAATCGTCACTTACAAAATCATTTCTAAGAAGGTAAGAACCAGATGATTTTCTTTTGGATAGACTAAGAAGTTTATTTGTAGAATAAACTAACTGAGACTTACCAAAAGACGTGTCATGGAAAGATTTGTTCTTTTGAACTTTCGGTTCCGAAGCAAATGATTTTGTATGAGTTACCTTTGTACTAGATCCCTTAACTTGCCAAATGAACTTACTATTTGAAAAACGATGATTACCTGAATAATCAACACGACGATCATAGAAGAGATTTGAAGTACGAATCTGACCACTTGAGTTGATATTACTCAGTGAAGCACTAGCCACATTGCTTGAATTATGAGCTTTGAAAGTTGTCTTCTCAAGATCTTTCACTTTGGAAGAAAGCTTGTTCCTTTCTTCAAGAAGATCATTAAGCTTCTTCTGCTGATCAGATCGCATTCGTTGCTCATTCATGATATTAGTCGATAATTCAGATAACTTGCTTGTAAGCTTTCTTATTTCAGCCTTAAACGCTTCCTTTTGATCCTCAAAATCTGCTTCCACAAGAGTTGGCTTTTTAGGTTCAGCGATTATCTGTTCTAAAACAGTCTTTTCATGTCGAAGAACCTTCTCTTTTTGTTTAAATTGATGTCTTACATCAGATAACTGATTCTGTAAGTCAACAATCTGCTTTTGAAGCTCAATACATTTCTTGTCATCAACTTTCCTTACTGAATGAACACCTTGGATTTCTTCTTCAAATTCATGCATTATGTTCTGATATTTCCCGGCACGAAGACTTGGTTTCTTCAAAGAATTCTTCTTATCTAGGATAATCTTCCTCTCTAACTCAGATATTTTCTTTGAAAGATTAACACTTGTCAAATCAAATACCTTTCTTTCTTCTAATAAAGTATTTTGAAGATCAGAAACAGTCTTTGTAAGCTTCTCAATTTCTGTTTCAAACACATGTCTTTCTTTCGCAACCTCTAGTTCCACATTTTGCTTTTCCTGTCCAGCTTTGTCTTCTAATAATTTCTGAAGATCAGCCACTGTCCTTTGAAGCTCGAAAATCTCTTGAACATATTCTTCTCTGTCTTTTGCAAACCTGCTTCTTTCATTCACCAGATCATGTGTTGTCCCTAAAAACAATGAAATACAATTGAAATGGATGGAAATCCTCAAAGAATGGGATGAAATCAATGAAGCTTTTGAAAACTCAACAATGGTGAATAATATGCCCAATTTAGTAAATAATGGATTCCAACACAAAAACCCTAGAACATCCTTTTCCTTTTATAGGAGAAAGGAAGTTACAAAAGTTGTCAACAAAGGCCCTCGAGGTTCTAAACCTCAAACAAGGGCTTACACAAAATAAGATTGTTTACGGAATTAGGAAACTAAACTAGAAAGCATTTAAAAGATAGTTGATTCTGACTCTTCTCAACACCTGGGTTCTACAATCTCCCCCTTTGAGAAGCAGTCAGAATGGTGGAGGTAACTCCAGTGCAGGCTCCCACTTGGACATCTGCAGATACTCTTCCCACTCTCCTATGATCCGTGCTCTCATCTGCATCGCAGCCTCAGCTCGTCTGTACATCATCCGCTCCTTTAGCTTCTTCTCGATCAACCTCATTGCCTCCAGCAGCTTTCCTTTGCCATCTATGAACTTCCGACTAGGTATCTGATCCGCCAGCAGTCGGCTCTGCATGCCGTTGTAGACATAAAGGAGGGTCCCGTCGCAGAACCTGGAGAGCTCCCCAAACCTCATGAACCTGCGCTCCTTCTTCTTCCGAGTCAGGTACAGGACTCCATGCTCAGGTATCCTGGTTGGCATGTAAGGAATGTAGGCATCGATACCAGGAACGAGCAGGTTTGGTCTCAGCAGGTTGACCTTCGGCTGGCGGCTTTCTATGGCAAGCTGGTAGTCCGACACTCTCGCAAGAGAGATTGCATGACGGACATATTTCTTCAGAATCTCCGTGCCATCTCTGTAGTACTCTGGTCGGAGGATCGGGCCTTGGAGGTACTTGATGATCGTGAGAAGATCTTCTAGATGCACCCGATCTAAGTCAGCTTCTGTGAAGGTCCAGTTCTGCAGTTCACCTCGAGGGACACCGGTGCCGTACATGCGGACATCAAACTCCAGGAACAACTGATGGCCATGTTTGTAGGGGCGCATAGCAGTTACCTTGGTGAAGCGACGTCTGATCCTCTGGCGTCCATGAGTGGCCCAGTTGCACATTCGCTGATGCACGTACGCAGTCCTTCGTCTCTTGTTGCTGATGTGAGAGATCCCGAAGTAGACTTTTCGGGACCAGGCGTGCAGCTTTTCTTGCTGGTAGATGCGGGTGAACGTTTCTTCTAGGAACGGACGGAAGATGATGGAGTGGTTCCAGTTGAGCTGGATTACAGTAGGAGCATCGGTTTCTGGATCGGTAGAGTGGACTGTCCGTGGGGCTTCTGGAGTTGGGAACTTGAGCGCTGAGAGGAGGTTGGCGTAGTCAGGATCCTTGACGATGTCGTCTCCCTTGTGATAGACCCTTAGACTCTGAGCAAGCGACCGTAAGATCTTCCGGGCTGCTTCCGGAATCTGGAACTCTGAA
The DNA here is from genome assembly GCA_030169165.1 of Centaurea solstitialis. Classification (NCBI taxonomy): domain Eukaryota; kingdom Viridiplantae; phylum Streptophyta; class Magnoliopsida; order Asterales; family Asteraceae; genus Centaurea; species Centaurea solstitialis. Next base: position 53,849,562 of record CM058045.1, on the reverse strand, counting down.
GGATCAGTCGGTGCTGCTTCTGGGAGAACGGGATCAATCTGGGCAGTGTCCGTCATCTGAGGAAACTGAACTTTCTCCCCTTCCGGAATCCTCTCGTATCTCCAACTCCCCATGTCCGGAATGTCTTCTGTATCGGAGTTGACATAGGGAGCTTCAGCGGCATCTAAGTCTGTGGGGGCGCTCGAGGGAGCGGCTGAGGAACCTGTGGCTGGAGCTGATGAACCGGAGCCGGAACCAGGTTGGGGGTCGGTGCGAAGCCGTTTTGCCGCTTGTACCTCCCCCTCATGAGGACCTGGTGCGGAGTCATCAGGATCATCATGCCTCCTCTTCGAAGGCTGAGCCTGGGACCGACACACGGCCTCCAGTTCTCTAATCCTTTGTTGTAGCAGCTCGATCTGGGCAGCTTGCTCTCGGACTTGGGCGGACAGGCGGTCATTCTGAGTGGTGTATGAGGTGACCATCATCAAGTGCTCCACCTCAGTGACGTAGCCTGGAATCGGTGGAAGGTCGCCCGAAGTCGGAGGAGCGAGCCTGAGGACGTCTTCAGTTGGCCGGGGGATGGGAGCTTCAGTAGATGGGGCAGCCTCAGAATGCTTGCCCTTGATCCTCCTCTTGAGCTCGTATAGCTCCGCATCCCGGTCTTCTTGAAGCTTGCGCGACGCCTCAAGATCGGCTTGTCTCTTCCTCTCCGTCTCGGCCAAGGCTTTCTCGAGTGCCTCGACCCGCGCGTCCCTAGCCTGATTGGCTTGCTCCACGGCTAATAACCTGCTTTGGACGACTTTAAGGATGTCGTCCGAATCCGTCGGACCTATAAGTCCCGGTGTTGCAGGGGCGGTTTTAGGGATTCCGCCCGAATCCGTCAGGCTCAAAAGCCCCGGTGTTGCGTGAGCATCTTTATAGACTTTGCTCGAGTCTGTCGGACCCGGTCCCGGAAGAACTAAACCTGGTGCCACTTGGGCTCCAGTTGACGAGAAGAGTCCTAAAGAGGTACTCTCTCGGCCCGATGTCACCGCTGGTATAATGCTGACGGTGTCGGGGCTTCCGGTGGATCCTCGAAGGGCGTCCAATGACACACCAACTCTCCCCGTTCCGGCCTCGCCACTTGGGCGGGCAGATGAAGCATCCACAAGTGTCCTAGACAAATGAACAACCCTGAAGGTGTCTACGAGTGGCTCTAGGACTACTGGTGCTCTGAAAGACGTCGAGAGGTGGGGCAGAGCCTCTCTCATTTCAACACCGGCAGACTCCGATTGAGTGGCCGGTGGAAGTTGAGCTAATTCCCCGTGAGAATGTGAAACGACCATCTGTTGAGAGATGGCCGAGTGGCTGGTTTGGGCGTGCAAATGCGCTGGTTGGCTGCCAGCGTCTTGACCTGATGTCACTAGGTGACCGGTCTGAATGAGGGTTGCCTCTGTGGGGGTTTGACTCTGGGTAGAAGGAATATCCAAATCTAACCTATGCGGCTCTTCTTCTACTTCCGCCTCCTCTAACTGAGCCCAAGGCTCGCTCAACTGGACCTCTACGTCTTCGGTCTCTTTTTCTCTGCTCTCTCTCTCCTTTTCTCCCCTCTCTCTCTCTTCTTCCTCTTCGCTGTCTTCTCTACCCCAGCCGGTAGCTACCTCGGCCTCACCTTCTTCCTCCTGACCAACAGTACGGTCATCCGACGCCAGATCCGCGATAAGAGTGGGATCTCCTGAAATTCGGTCGTCGTTGAAGGAAGAGGTGGCTTCATCCAAATCGATCACTTGGGCCTTCCCGCCCTTTGGTGGTTCTGAAAGCTGAAATTCGGAATCCGATCCGTAGTCTACTCGTTCTGACTCTGTTGCCTCGTCATCGGGCTCACGACGGTCGGTAGGAGTGTGCTCTGAGGACTCGTGACCGTCGGAGTCATCACCTGATGGTTCGCCTGAGGGTTCGCCTCCCTGAGAAGTGACGGCCGCCGAGTGAGGTGGTGGAGGAACATGTGCTTGTTCTTGTGGGGAAGCTTCCACGTCCTCCCCAGTAGGTTGTTGCGGCGGCGTCGGAGATTGGTGCCCTTCCGATGACGAGTGAACCGGAGACTGCTGAAGGGTGCCCATATACTGCTTTACTCTGAAGTGGCTTGTGTACTCGCGCAAGCGGACGGCATCAGTAGACTCCTCTACAACTGTAGGAGTGCGAGCACGAGTGGCACGGTTTTGGATCATGGTTTGATATGCACCGGCTCTGGAGGTGTGCGGTGTGGCAGACGTACCGACTATTCTACCCTCTCCTCCCCTTACGTCGACTCTCATCACTCCCGAGCCAGAGGCTCCCCCACTGGAGCTCTGGCCCGCCGTACCAGAGGCACGGCTTCTAGTAAGGACGGGTCGCACGTCTTGGGCAGGGCTCCCCGGTTCTGAGGAGTCCGTAGACGTGTCTTCTAGGCCTATGGAAATTCGGTACATCCTAACGCTCATTGACCTACGGTCTGCCAAGTTCAGCACGTTATCTGGTATGGGCATCTCTACCTGTCCTGACTTCAGATTCTTCTTGTTGGCTCGTCCGATCTGCTGACTTTCAAAACGGAGATGGTTTGCTCTGCGTCGGACAGCTCGGTTCTGGTTCATGTGATCTCGGATGACCAGACTGAAAAAGCGCATCCACGGGATGGATGTGTGCTTTGTGCGTCCGGGCCCAGCTCTGACATCACCGATGATGTCCGCCCAGATTTGCTGAGCAAAGTCGATCCGCCTTCCGTAGGCGACCGCATGAAAGATATGCCAGAACTGGGTGGATGCCTTGTCCACGCCATGGGTCTTTGAGGAGATCGTCCGGTTGAGAATGTTGAAGAATGAGTACCAGATTGGGGGCAGCATCCCCTGAGAGATCTGGGAGATTCCTCTAGGCCTGTTGTTCTCAGTGTAGTGTACTCCGACAGCGAGTACTTCGCTGAACAGTTCAGATCCCGACACGAGAGGGTCAAATGGTGCCTCTGAAGTAGCAGCCGGCAGACGAAGGATTCTGCGAAGATCCTCCATCGTGAGGACCAGATCAGTCTGGTCCACTCGGCCGACGATGGCCTGAACTCCGTCCCGGTTCTCAACACGGGAAGTGTGCCAGAACTGCTGCATATAAATCATCGGGACATCAGCAGTGGCTTGCATCGCGTATGCAAGGGGGTGAGCTCGGAGAATCTCGAGTACAACGTCATCTTGGACTGTGAAGTTCGCCAAGTTAACGAACTGGTTGTTCTGGTGGATCGCAACGATGTCTGCCGGGTTGATCAGTGCGAGGTCCGCAGCGTTGCCGACGGGTGAAGTAGGAGCAATCGGTTGTTGATCAGCCATTTCTGTAAAACATCAAGTGTTAGAAATGATACAACGTGAAAAGACTATACCCTCGACTAAGCGCGAGTCGGAAAAACTCGAAAACCCAATAATGAGTTTTTCGGGTTTTCCGAGTCGGAAAACGAGCAAAGTACACGAGGGGAGTTTTCCGATTCGGAAAAGAGTGTTTTCCGAGTCGGATAACTCAACACTTGGTAAATAAAGCACAAGGATAAACTGACAAGTTTTCCGATTCGGAAAAGGTTGTTTTCCGAATCGGGAAACTCCCACATATTGAAAGAGAGCTTGTAGGTTTTCCGAGTCGGAAAACATGGTTTTCCGATTCGGAAAATGTCAACACTTAGAAAAATTTTGGCAAAACTTGGTCTCTCGAACGAGTCGGAAAACCTTGGAAACCCATAAGGGTAGTTCCACGTTTTCCGAGTCGGAAAAGAAGCATTTTAAAACCGAGACCAAGTCCGATTCGGAAAACCATGTTTTCCGAATCGGAAAACATACAAGAAGACTTATCGTTTTCCGATGCGGAAAACTTGAACATTCAAGTTTTCCGATTCGGAAAACTTGAATGCTCAAGTTTTCCGAGTCGGAAAACCGCGACTGTTCATATTTTCCACTTAGAAACCGCTCAAAAAACCGTCGATCTAAAGCCCTAAACTATCAACATTCATCCTAAACTAGTTTATAACAACATTCTAAGCAACAAAGGATCGTTTTAACGTCCCGAAATCCCATTCCAAGAAGTTTGGGTTTCGGGTAAGTTTTAAAACTTTTAGGCTTCGATCCAGACATTAAAACGCATGATTTAGATGTTAAAACTATATAAGGGTTGATCGTTTACTTACCAGGAATCCGAATATGTAAAGAAATCGACGATCGGAGCAACAACGAGCGATGTTCGAAATCGAGCGCGAAGTGGTTCGGGTGAGAAATTTCAGAGAAAACTTGAAGATTTTTGAAATTGTGAAAAAGATACCTTAAAGTCAGGTATTTATATTTTTTCCGACTTACACTGTGTTTTGGGTCAAAAACACTGTGTTTGGCTCTCCTTTTGGCTCTCTTAACCCGACTTTCACCATTTGGCAAAAACCACCCCTGGACTTGAAGTTTGAGTAAACTTACAAACAAGTCCCTGAACTTGTATTTTAGAAAAGTTTCAAAACAGACCCTGGACTACAAGTTTCACAAAATTTGCAAAACGAGTCCCTGAACTTTAAGAAGTAGAAAGTGGCAAAGTTAGTCCCCGAACTTGTAAGTTCAAGACATGTACTCTACCGCCCCCTGAACTTTCAAGTTCATAAAAAGTTACAAGTTCAGCCCTCGACTTCCGAGAAAGGAGACTTACCTGGTTCGTCTCACCGGGTTTAGAGCGAGTCCTGGTCTGAAGTAACCAGAAGTCGTTGTGAGGGACCATACCTACAAGATATAATATAAAAGTGGTATCCAAAGTGATGTGGATCCGAGAACGTTAGTGAGCACACCAAATAGTATATACAGGACTTAGTACTCCCCCTCGATTCATGCAACATCTATAGGATTCCTACAGACTCCCCCTACACATATGCATATAAAATAAGAATTCCCGACTCCCCCTAGACCTCAGGCAGGGAGGTCTAGCATTCCCAACTTGCTTAGGAGAAAAAAGTGACGCTTCTCGTCAAACGGCTTGGTGAACAAATCAGCAAGCTGATAGTCACTCTCAACAAAGTATAGTTCAATGTTACCTTTCTCGACGTGATCTTTGATGAAATGATATCGAATGTCGATATGCTTCGTCCGAGAATGTTGAACCGGATTTGCCGTGATCTGTATTGCACTTTTGGAGTCGCAGTAGATTGGAATTCGATGCATGGTGTATCCAAAGTCAGCTAGTTGGGTTTTCATCCACAGAACTTGCGAGCAGCAGCAAGCGGCGGCAACATATTCTGCCTCCGCGGTGGATAAAGAAACACAAGTCTGCTTCCGGGATGACCAACTGACTAACTTGTCCCCGAGAAATTGACAAGCACCAGAAGTGCTTTTCCTGTTAAGCTTACAACCTGCATGGTCTGAGTCTGTATATGCAATTAGTTCAAAGCCAGAATCCTTTGGGTACCAAAGACCAAAATCCGGTGTGCCCTTCAGATACCTAAGGATTCTCTTGACTGCAGACAGATGTGAATCCCGTGGGTCACACTGAAAACGAGCGCAGACACCCGTGGAAAAGACGATATCGGGTCTACTAGACGTGAGATATAAGAGGGAACCAATGATTGCCCGATAAGTTTTCTGGTCAACCGGTTTACCAGAAGTATCAGCAGAGAGTTGAAAATTTTTGGGCATTGGTGTTGCCGCGGAGTTTGAGCCACCGAAATCAAATCGTTTTAAAAGATCTTGAACATACTTGGCTTGATTTATAAAAATGCCATCAGGGCGTTGTCGAACTTGAAGTCCTAAGAAGAACGTCAACTCGCCCATCATGCTCATTTTGAATTGTGATTTCATGGTGTTCTCAAACTCTTGGCACATCTCAGGCTTTGTAGACGCAAAGATAATGTCATCCACGTATATCTGAACGATAATTAAATCTTTACCTGACTTCTTGAGAAACAAAGTGGGATCGATAGTACCTTTCTTGTAGCCAACTCCGATTAAGTAGTCAGTGAGAGTTTCGTACCAGGCCCTCGGAGCTTGCTTGAGACGTACAGCGCCTTGTCCAAAACATAGACGTGATTTGGGAATCGAGAATCGACGAACCCTTCCGGTTGCTCAACGTACACTTCTTCTTGAAGGACTCCATTCAGGAAGGCACACTTGACGTCCATCTGATAGACTGTCATGTTTTTGTGTGCAGCATAGGCAAGGAAGATTCGGATTGCTTCGATTCGGGCTACGGGCGCGTACGTCTCATCATAGTCGATACCCTCTTGTTGGCGATAACCCTTGGCGACCAGGCGAGCTTTGTTCCGGATAATGAGATTATTCTCGTCGGTTTTGTTCCGGAGTATCCACTTGAGGCCAATGATTGTCTTTCCCCATGGTCGTTCTACCAAGCGCCAAACCTTGTTTCTCTCGAATTCGGCCAGCTCATCTTGCATGGCGATCACCCAGTCGGGATCGGTGAGAGCTTGCCAAACATCAGATGGTTCAAAATCGCTCAAGAATCCACCGAAAAGGATCAGATTTTCAGTGTGCTTTGCAGATCTAGTGTTTACAGGTTGTGAGGGACTCCCGATGATCTGGGAGGGGGGATGATCTTTTGTCCACCGTCTAGTGTGAGGATGAGTGACATAAGCCTGTCGGTTGTTGGTGGCGTCGTTCTCATCTTACACGGCAAAGATCTCATCTAGGTTCCCACTTGATGAGCCTTCAGCTTGGTTGATCTGCGGTGCAGCCTCTAACCGGGGCTCTCTAACTACCTGAGCATATGATCGTTGGGCAGTGCTCGGGGAAGGTAGTGGAGCTTCTTCTGGAATTGGATCAAGAACAGGGTGCGGAGTCTGTTCTTGATCAGATGCCGGTGAAGCTGCGGATGAAACGTCAGATGGAGGAGCCGCGGACTCAGGTGTCACGGAGTGAGTTGAAGTGCTGGAGGAGGGCTCCGTGACGAAGGCATCAGATGTGACTGTGGTTGTGGTCGAACCTGTTGGAGCGGGAACTACGATTGGACTCGTTAGAGTGTGCAGATCGTATTCCGCGAGATCTAAAAAATCTAAAGCAGAAAAGTTAGAAGACGGATCTGTGCTCGGTGGTGAAGGGAACAATTCAGGGAAGGATGCAGACACACTACTAGAACTAGCATTCAGATAGGTTTCAGATTCAGAGAAATCAACATTTGAGCTTTCCAGGATAGTTCGGGTCCGTTTGTTGAAAACCCGGTAAGCCTTAGAGTTATGTGAGTATCCGATGAAGATAGACTCATCAGACTTAGGGTCAAACTTACCCAAATTATCCCGGTCATTAAGAACATAGCACTTGCAACCAAAAACTCTAAAGAAGTCAATGTTTGGCTTACGCTGTTCGACCATCTCGTAAGCGGTTTTACCAGTCCGCTTTACGATTAGGGTCCGGTTTTGCGTGTAACATGCTGTCGAAACGGCTTCAGCCCAAAACTGTTGAGGAACTCCAGAGTGAGCCATCATGGATCTTGCTGCTTGACCAACGTACGGTTCTTCCTTTCAACGACCCCATTCTGTTGAGGTGTGCGAACTGCTGAGAAGTTGTGAGAGATCCCCACTTCTTCGAGAAAGGATTGCAGCTTTGCGTTGCGGAACTCAGTACCGTTGTCACTACGTATTTTCCTCACCCGACGACCCAAGAGAACTTGTGTGCGTCTGATGAAGGCTATGATTCGTTCAGCAGCTTCTGATTTGTCTCGAAGAAATTCAATCCAAGTGAACCTAGAGAATTCATCTACGAGAACCAGCATATACTTCTTTCTGGCGAGACTTTCTACTCTCATAGGTCCACAAAGATCCATGTGTATTAAGTCGAGGGGACTTTGGCAATTTGTATCCATTCTCGGTGGATGAGAGCTTCTAGTCATCTTTCCTTTTTCGCACGCAGGACAAAGAGTGTCCTTGGAAAGGCGAAGCTCAGGTAGTCCCCTGACTAAACCCTTAGAAACCAGTTTGTTCATGTCTTTGAAGTTCTGATGGCATAGTCTGCGGTGCCATAGCCAACTGTCCCCTTTTGATGCTTTTGAGAGCAGACAGATCGCATTCTTCGGGTTAGCTTCAAACTGGGGGTGAGTTTGAGGGATTGAACGGAAGACGGTTGTGTAGAGATTGCCATTTCGCCTGGCGGAGAGAATAGCATTGTTGTCTTCATCGTTCACGTCACTTCCGTACTGAAAGGTCTTCACCCAGTATCCGTTATCACAGAACTGGCTGGAGCTAAACATGTTGTACCCCAATCCCTCCACATAACGTACACCCTTAATGATGTACTTTCCATTGGTGATTTTTCCCGACCCTAATATCGGCAACGGCGTTCTGTCGGCAGTCTTTATGTATCCTTCAAACTTCTCAACGTAGTCGAAGATGAAGGACCGCTGCCCAGTCATGTGTGTGTGAGCCCCCGAGTCAAAGTACCACACATGACTGATCTGCAAAACAATCAGGCTTGTTTAGGGACCCATTGCCAAATGGGTTCCTTAGGGTCAGAAACAATTGAAATGGTCGATGCAGTCTCCTTTTCGGATTTCTCCTTAGGCTTAGGGGACTGCACTGACGAGGAAGGTTTCCCCTTTCCTCTTTTTCTCCCTCTTCTCTTTCGAGATTTGATTTTAGGCACATCAGCATTAAAGGAATCATAAACACCATAGCGCAGAAAATTGTCAAACATAAAGCACATGTCATTACGCAAAGAATTAAAAGCATGAGTTAAATGTCGATTACGTTTTACAGACATGTTTGAATTAATTCCTACACTAGGTGGAGCATAGCCAAGACCCGCACGGTTAGGACTATGCTGCTTAGGGAAAGCTTGAAAAGAGTTGGGTCTTCCTTGGTGATCCTTCCTTGGTGGCTTCACTTCCTGTCCACCATCCTTCTTCCTCCCATCTGCATGAGCATGGTGTGAGTTAGATGACGGTTTAATAGGAGAAGAGTTGCCACCCTTTCCAGAAGATGTTTTTGAAAATTTAGGTTTTGTGGAAGAGAAAGGTTGCTTTGTTTTTAACCGAGAGGTCTCACCCACTTCAAAGCTGCTTGAATTAAGGTCAAGGCTTTTAATGGGTTTAGCTGAGTTACGAGCATCGTTAGACTTTGAATGCTTTTTCTGGAGTCCTTTGGGTGCGTGAGGCTTAACTGACTTCCCCTTGTCAGTACCAACACATTTTTCACCCTTAGGGTTACTGTTCTCAGAAACAGGAGCTCGTGACTCAACAGACTTCTCAGGTTTTACAAAAACAGATTTTGGCCTTTTTGGGATAAAGCCTGAAGGATCATCACCTTCATCTAAGAACACCTTCAGATCGTACTCAACGTTAGGATCATGGATAGTCTTTGGTTCGGTTATCCTATGGTGTGAGTTGAGGGGTTCATCATCATCTGACAGTAGGGTATAATAGTCATCTAGTTCCGTAACAGATTTGGTTTGGGAGTGAACTATCGGTTGGTTGAGGAGTGGAGTAGTCCTATCATCAACTGAGTCTGAAAGGTTTTCAAAGTACATGACTTTTCTTTTTAAGATGGAATTTGACACACGTTGGTTGGTTAAGGCCACACGATAATTGATCTTTTCATCATGATCAAGTTCTCTTGCAATTTCTGAGTGAACATTTAGGAGAACATATCGTGCCTTAAGATCCGCAACCTTGAGTTGAAAATTGGTAAAGGTTGAGGCTGCGGTCTCACACTCTGAAGACATTCTAATTCTCTCGGCATTTGCCTCGATCAAGTCTTTCTTCAAAGTGTGAACCAAGTTGTCTTTTTCAGAAATCATCACTTTCAGATTCAGTATCTGATGTTGACATGCGTCCAGATCCATGGCTTTTAGTCTAAGTCCAAACATTTCCTTTTCTAGTTCGACTAGGTCGGGACTCTTAGTTGCGGAAACATCCTCTGGTGGGATAACTAAGGTCTCTTCTGAAAAATCCATCTTCCTAGTGTCATAACTAGTGTTAAGGTCTGAGTAGTTGATGGGAGGCATAGCTACCCTAGGGGTTCTTGCCTTGATGCCTTCCCATGTGGACTTAGTATTGGTTGGATCACTGGCTGGGACAAAGATGGGTTTGTTGGGAGCAGGGCTAGTGGGTGGACTGCTAGAGGTGCTGTTCGTTGGACTGACGGTCGTGGTTATGGTCTCACCATTTATAACTTCGGTATATGTGACGGTCTGCCTAACAAATTCCTCGGTCACATGTCCTCCTACTAGGGCAGGTTTGGGTTTGGAAGCGGCCATGTCCTCAAAATTGTACAGATTAGAAGGTGCCTTTTCTAAGACATGGTTTTCAGACAGTCCAAGTCCGGGTCTGGCTTTATAGAAAGGATTTTTGTTGGCATGCTGCGTAAGAATGCTCAGGGTCTGCTCAGATTGTCCTCTCTTAAAGTTGTTATCTTCAAGCTCTTGAATTTTGGAAAACAGTCTAGTTCTTTCTTCTGAAAGCAACTGAAATTTTAGTTGGAGCTCACCATGGTCACTGTTAAGTTCCTCATGGGTTTTCTGAAGACAACTGAGTTTGTTGGATAGATTGGACTCTCTGACGCTAGACTCAAGAGTCTCACGATTGTACACTATAGTCAAGTCCTCAAGAGAACTTTTGTATATGGCACTGTCGATTCTAAATTTCGTGACGAGAGATCGTTCCGATTGGAGACATCTCTCAAGTTCACAAATTCTAGATTCTAACATTGTCACATCATCAGTTAAGTCAGGAATAGTGGATACCTCAGAAGCGTCGAGGTCTCGATATGTGCTGGGGCCAACAGCTTCAGGTCCTTCGAAGTCTGCCATCAAACACGGACCCCCTACAAGATGATCTTCCTCGTCTGAGCTTTCTTCCTCACACACCCAGTTTTCCTCATCGACTAGTAGAGCGACTCCCTTCTCTTTCTTCCTCATCAATGCTGCCTTCTTCTCAAAGTATGCAGCATCCTTGTATCTGACAGGGCAGTTGTTCGCATAGTGACCCAGCTTGCCACATTTGAAGCATGATGTAGTGGCACTAGCGGTCTTTTGAGGAGCAGGGGTAGGAACACCACTATTCACCGGAGCTGGAGGAGCATTCAACCTTTGATCACCAATTTCAACAGGACCTTGTTGATGTCCTTCTCTCGGAGCTTGCCTAGATGAACCACTCTGATGATTCCCGTCTTGATAGTTTCTGTTACCATGAGCTGACTGACCATCATATTCCCTGTAGTTCCTCTCCTGTTCTTGACCATATCCCGGACCACTTTGACCACCTACGAATCCTCCATATCTGCCATCTTCACGTCTTCCATCTTGACCACCTTCGTACCCGCTACTGAATCCTTGACGGTCAATGTATCCCGACTCTGGAGTGTAGTTTCTCTGGTTTTGGCGATAGTTGATATGAGAAACCTGTCCTCTCCAGTCTCCCTGATCTCCAGAGCCTCCCTGATAGTCCAGGTACGTGTTATCTCTGTAGTTTCCTCGAGCTTCCCTATACTGGCCTTGATCACCACGGTACCTTCCTGGATGCTGATTCTGATATCTGTCCCCTTGCGGGTATCCTCCTCTTCCTTGATTCCCAAACTGAACTCGTTCTTGCTGGTAGTGTCCACCTCGGCCTTGCCCCATCCTTCCTCCACTGGGATATCCAGATCCCCTGGGTCTGCTGTATCCACGTTTGGAATTCAGCTTCTGTACGCTATTAGAGATGAGGGCAAGAGACTCATTCACATGGAAGAGTTCATCATCAGAGATTGAGATAATCAGCGGATCATCTGGATGTTGATAGCTTGGACTGTAGTTCGAGTTGAACTCTGGGTAGTTTGAACCATAGCTCCCGTTGACCTCCTGGTTGTAGTTCTCCTGATAGTGCTGAGGTGGTGACTGGTTGTACTGTTGAGGAGATGAGTTGTTGTACTGTTGATGCTGGAAGGGAGCTGAGTTTGATCCTCCACATGGTACTGCTGCGAGTGCCAGAGGGTCAACAGCATTTTTGAACTTGCCTCCCGTGATGAATTCCTCATGCTGAACCATCATGCTAAAAAGGTCGTGTAGACCCATGATCCCCAGATTTCGGCTCAGCTGCAAGTTGATCGCCAGATTCTGCCAAGCTGATGTCAGGTTCTTCAGGAACTTAACATTCACCTCGTACTTTGACTTCTCTATCCCGAGCCTTCGTAGATCATTTACGAAGGCGTTCAGTCGTTGATAGGACTCGGTGAGGGATTCGGTTTCCCTGGCTTTGAAGCCTTCGTAAGCGTTTAAGGCACTTTCCTTTTGACTCTCGAGGGCGGTGTCACCTCCTTGCATCTGCTGCTCTATTTCTAACCAAACGTCTCGTGCGTTTGTCAGACTATCCACCCTTGCGTACATATCATTGGGAAGAGCCATGATCAGAAGGGTCAGTGCACGCTTGTCGACGAGGTGCCGGGCTCTTTGTTCAGGGTTGAACATTTCAACTGGCTTTTCAACTACATACGAAGGTAGTTCGGGACATGTATCTGTTTTGGGAACAGCAGCAACCGTGACAGTTGGTCGGATTGGGCCTTCGCGGATTGACTTCATGAGATTACCGTCGAGCATGTCTAGGAAGTGTATCATCCGGCGCTTCCATTGCTGGTACTCGCCCATCACCAGTACAGGAGGGCGAGTTTCGGAACCGATCCCCAGGATTTCCTTCGACATTTCTGAGAAAATAAAGAGACCTCCTTGTAAGATTCACTTGGCTTGAACACAGAAAGGTTTTGAAAAAGCTGATGTTTCGAGCGCCTCGGGACACAGAAAGCTTGGAAGAAGTAAAAGATTTTGAAAGCAAGCTTAGTGTCGAATTTGAGAAACGAAACGGCAAGAGTTTCGGCTCAAAGAGGCGAAATCCGACTTGGAAACAGGTGTTTTCCGATTCGGATTTGGCTCAAATATCAGGATGCGGAAAAGAGGCTTTTCCGATTCGGAAAATATACTTTTCCGATTCGGAAAACCTTGGATGCGGAAAATGGGTTCGGAAAAAGAGAAGTCTCAGAAGCAAGACCCCTAGTCAAAGACTCGTTCTCCGATTCGGAAAACTGAGTTTTCCGATTCGGAAAAGGAGAGATCTCCGATTCGGGAAATGCACAATTTCCGACTCGGAAAAGTTGAGCTGATAATTCAGCTCTTGTTTTCCGATGCGGAAAACCAGTGCAGAAAGTTCCGAAAAACTCTTAAAACCCACTCAAAACCTCTTAAAAATCAGTGTTTTGATCCCCAATTTGTAAGAAAACACTTATAAAACTATGGGGAATCACTTAACACTTAATTTGAATCTTTAAAGATACCTTTTGGATTGAAAAACCCGAAAATTTTTAAAAAAACTCAAAACTCAAAACCTTTTGAAAATCAACCAAAAATCACAAGCAAAGCCAAGGAATCAACAAGATTGGCTCTGATACCAATTGTTGTCCCTAAAAACAATGAAATACAATTGAAATGGATGGAAATCCTCAAAGAATGGGATGAAATCAATGAAGCTTTTGAAAACTCAACAATGGTGAATAATATGCCCAATTTAGTAAATAATGGATTCCAACACAAAAACCCTAGAACATCCTTTTCCTTTTATAGGAGAAAGGAAGTTACAAAAGTTGTCAACAAAGGCCCTCGAGGTTCTAAACCTCAAACAAGGGCTTACACAAAATAAGATTGTTTACGGAATTAGGAAACTAAACTAGAAAGCATTTAAAAGATAGTTGATTCTGACTCTTCTCAACACCTGGGTTCTACATCATGTTCACTTTCATACACAACTTGTTGTAGAATCTGGATTTGCTCAAGAAGCATCTCTCTTTCAGCATTGTGCTCATTCTGCTCTTTGAATTTAAGAGATTCATACTCAGATTGAGTCTTTTTGAGAAGATTTTCAAGATCCACAATCTTTTCTTCTAAAACCAATGTAGGAACATAAGGTTTGGCTTCGACAACTGATTCTTGAGAAGAATTAATATCAGGATAAACCAGAAAATCAGAAGAATTAGATGTGTCTTTTGATTTGATTCTCAGAGTGTCTGAATTATACACAAACTTGACCCTATGATATTTAGGTTCATAATATACAGGATCATGTGTTTCAATCTCTTGCATATCTGAGAAATCTTCCTTCATTTCAAAACCTTTTAAAGAAGGAAATCTGGTGCTCATTAACATACTTGTAAAATCATAAAATGCAGATTTCTCCTTAAGAGCGTTTTTCAACACATTTGGATTCTCATAACCTAAACCCCATTTAACATCAAGAAAATCTCTAAGTGCACAGGGTTTGTTTAGAAAAATTGTCCGTTCAGAAACACCTATTTTGTGAAGCTTCTCATCTAAAAATTGAATTATCTTGTTTGATTCCTTAATTTGCTTTTTACATTGAAGCTTTGTCTCTGCAATTTGTTTTTCAAAATCAAGCTCTTTCTCTTTGATCTGATTTATCATTTGAAGCTCTTTTTCTTTAATCTGATTTTTCATCTGAAGCTCTTGTTCTTTAATATGATTTTTCAAATGAAGCTCTTTTTCTTTAAATTGAGCAACTGCTTTTGCAAGCTGTGTTGTAAGACTAGCCTTCTCACGTTCTAGTCTCTTCGTTTTATCCCAATCTCGTTCATACTGAATTTCATCATCTGAATCCATTGTTATCTGCACAAAAGATAATAAGGATCGTCAACAGAAACTTCGATTAGAAGTGTAAGTAGTGCACAAAAGATTTATTTCAAACAAATCAAAAAAAAATTCCGAAGAAAATGGGTAAAAAATAAACTTGAAGTACTAAAAATGACAAAACCAAGAAGCTTAAACGACTCACAAACTTGAAAACACACGTACAAGGACTAAAATTGAAAATAGAATGAAAAGAAAACACAACACAACTATTTAATAAAAGAAAAAGAAAGAAATAAAAGAAAAGAAAAAACAATCAAACTTGCAAGTATACTAGCTCAAAAATAGCTCAAACACATTTAAAAACACTAAAAATAAGCACAAGACTCGAGTTACACAACATGGCTCGAGATAGGGAAGAAAAATGGCTCGAAATACGAAAAAATTGACTCGAAAAACACCCTTCATGCAATCACACGCGCTTGACACGCGCTATCACGCGCACTCACGCGCCAATACGCGCCAACACGCGCTGGAAGAGGAGATCACGCGCTGGGCACGCGCTCTTCACACGCTCCTAACTCGAGCAGATGATGACGTCAGCTGACGTCAGCAAGCGGTTAGCGCGCTGACCGAGCGCTGACTGGGCTCTGACCGGCTTCTGACTGCTGACTGAGGCCTCTGACCGAGATTCTGACCTCTGACCGCGCACTTACTCGAGCTCTGACTGAGTATTTTTCATCTGACCGAGTTCTTACCAGCTAATTCGAGTGCTGACCAAGGAATTTTTGTGTGCTGACTCAAGTTTCTGACCTCTATCTCGAGTCTGACCCACTTTTTCACTTACCAAAGCTTTAAAAAACACCAAACATAGACTCGAGACATTCTAACTTGACCCACAAACAACTTTTTTTTGCACAAAATACTTAAAATTTTGGATCAAATACCCAAAAATTTCATCTTCTTCCCAAGAAAAACTCAAGAACATGAAGAACACCTTCAATCCAAAAAATTTAAAAACACAAAATTAACCTCTAAAACTAAAAACAAATGGTAGATTCATGTCCAAAAACACTTTTTAGAAACAAATCCACTCAAAAACGAATCAAAAACACATCAAATCACTAAATCACTCATGAACTCTTAAGAACATAAACTCAAATTTTCAAGAACAATTTTCACAAATCTTCACCAATTTTTATAAAATTCGAATATGTTGCTCACCTCATTATTACAAACAACTTTTGTGAAACAACACTCATCAAAAATAGATCAAACTCATCCAATTTTAAAAAATTTATCAAAAACTCCATGGATGAACTTTGAAGCTTTTCAAAATCAAAACTCAAATTTGAGTACAATATTGATCAAGAGTGATTGGAGATGATAAGAAAACACACTAGAAACACAAAAACACACACAAATCTACAAGATCTACAACAAAATCTACAAATCTACACAAAAATCTATAAAACCCATTTTTTCAAAATTTCTTCAAATCTTCATCAAATTTCTTCAAATCTTCATCCAATTGTGCACAAATCTTCTGCCATAGCTCTGATACCACTTGTAAGTCCAAGAAACAATGGATTAAACAATCAAATCTTCATTTCATGATTGAATCTTTACAATATGAACTTTCTCTCTCTAGAATCTCTCTCTAAAGCACACACATATGAATATTACTAATAAAGCTCCTTCTATCAAGTCTCTCCAACTAACTCCTTCTAACACACTATTTATACTCTTGACTACAACAATCACTTATATTGACTTTGCTCATTACAACTTTGACTTTTCTATTAAATGCTTTGACCTTTGACTTTCTTCATGACTTTTCCATCTTTGACTTCCTTGTTTGACTTGCTTTGACTTCAACATTGTTTCCTCATCTTATGATCTCGGATACAATAATATTTGCTCTAACACTTATCATCAATTGAGTCTGAAAAACACTTTTTTCAAGATTCATTATTTTTCTTTTCAAAATGGAGTTAGACATGCGTTGGTTGATTAAAGATTGACGATACATTATCCTTTCATCATGATCAAGTTCTTTTAAAATTTCAAAATGGATGTCTAGGAGAATGTATCGAGTTTGAAGATCCGCAACCTTGATTTGAAAATCAGTAAAGGCTGAGGTTGCGGTCTCATATTTTGAAGAAAGTCTAATTCTCTTGGCGTTGGCCTCGAGCAAGTCTTTTTCCAAAGTGTGAACCAAGATGTCCTTTTCTGAAACAATTACCTTCAGATTCAAGATCTGATGTTGACATGCATCCAAATCTATGGCTTTTAACCTAAGTGCAAATACCTATTTTTCTAGCCTGAGTTGGTCGGGACTCTTAGTTGCGGAAGTATCCTCGGGTGGGATAACTAAGGTCTCCTCTGAAAGCTCCATTTTCCTAGAGTCATAGCTTGAGTTCAGGTCTGTATAGTTGATGGGAGGCATTGCTACTCTAGGTGTTCTGGCCTTAATGCCTTCCCATGTAGGTTCAGAGTTGGTCAGATCACTAGCCGGAACAAAGATTGGTCTATTAGGAGGGGGGCTAGTGGGTGGACTGCTAGAGGTATTGTTCGTAGGACTGGTGGTTCTAGTTATAGTCTCACCGTTTATGACTTCGGTGTACGTGACAGTCTGCCTAACGAATTCCTCGGTCACATGTCCTCCGACTAGGGCAGGTTTGGGCTTGGAGGCGGCCATGTCCTCAAAATTGTATAGATGAGAAGGTGCTTTATCTAAGACATGATTTTCAGATAGACCTAGGCCGGGTTTGGCTTTATAAAAAGGATTCTTTTTGGCATGCTGAGTGAGGATGCTTAAAGTATGTTCAGATTGTCCTCTTTTGAAATTGTTGTCTTTAAGCTCTTGGATTTTTGAAAACAATCGAGTTCTTTCTTCCGAAAGTAACTGGAATTTAATGTTGAGCTCCCATGATCACTGTTAAGTTCAGCATGGGCTTTTTGAAGACAACCAAGTTTGTTTGCTAAATTGGACTCTCTAATGCCAGATTCAAGTGATTCACGATTATAAACTATGGTCAAATCCTCAAGAGAGCTTTTGTATATGGCACTGTCGATTCTAAATTTTGTGACGAGAGTCCTCTCAGATTGGAGACATCTCTCTAATTCACAAATTTTAGATTCCAACATTGCCACAGTATCAGTAATATCGGGAATAGTAGATACCTCAGAAGGATCGAGATCTTGGTAAGTGTTGGGACCAACTTCTTCTGATCTCTCGTTATCAGCCATCAAGCACAAGCCCTTTACCATATGATCTTCTTCATCCGAGCTTTCCTCTTCGCATACCCAGTTTTCTTCATCCACAAGCAGAGCAACCCCTTTCTCCTTCTTTCTCAACAGAGCAGCCTTCTTCTAAAAATAAGCGGCATCCTTGTACTTTACCGAGCAGTCTCTCGCGTAGTGTCCCAACTTACCACACTTGTAGCAAGAGGTAGTGGGACTGGCAGCCTGTTGAGGAGCGGGGTTCTGGGTTATGGGAGCTTAAGGATGATTTGTCCGTTGAATTCCTTTGTCAGCTTGAACCTGTTGATCATCCCTCTGAGCTTGCCTGGAACTGTTTCCCCGGGAATCACCTTCGTTGAAGCTTCCTTTCCCGCGATCCATTCTCTCGTCTACTCTGCTGTCATTCCTATTCTGCTCAAACCCATAGCCTTAATCATGTCCAAGCCTTCCACTCTCATATCTTCCTTTGTATCCGCCTTCGTACCCATGACGATCGATGTACCCAGACTCAGGAGTGTAATGCCTCAAGCTTCTTTGGTAGTTTATGTCGGATACCTGACCTCTCCAATCTCCTTGGTACCCTTGGCCTCCTTGATAGTCTAGATACGTGTTGTCTCTTCTAGGTTGATCTCTGAACCTGCCTTGGTCTTCTCTGTATCTGCCATGATCTTCTCGGTAGCTCCCTTGGTTGTTGCGATAACTTCCTTGATCATAAGACTGCATCCCCCTTTGTTGATAGCTTCCTCTACCTGGATTCCCGTACTGAGCTCTATCTTGCTGGTAATGACCTCCCCTACCTTGCCCCATCCTACCTCCACTTGGAAATCCTGATCCCCTTGATCGGTTGTATCCACGGTTTGCATTCAGTCGTTGTACACTGTGAGAGATGAGGGCAAGGGACTCATTCACATGGAATAGTTCTTCATCTGAAATGGAAATAATCACAGGTTCTTCGGGGTGTTGTATGCTTGGGCTATAGTTCGAGTTGAACTCTTGATTGTATTCCTCTTGATGATACTGGGGAGTAACACCGTAGTTTGGCATTGGTTGGATAGGTGCTGAAGTTGGTCCTCCAAAGCGCACAGCTGCAAGTGCCAGAGGATCGACTGCTTTCTTGGTTCGTCCCCCAGTGATGAATTCTTCGTGCTGAACCATCATGCTGAATAAGTCGTGCAGACCCATAATTCCCAGATTCCGGCTTAACTGAATGTTGATTGCCAGATTTTGCCATTCCGGCGTGAGATTCTTCAGAAATTTGACTTTCACTTCGTACTTCGTTTTCTCAACCCCGAGCCGTCTCAGATCATTGACGAAGGCATTCAGTCTTTGGTAAGACTCTGTGAGGGATTCGTTTTCCCTGGCCTTGAAGCCTTCGTAGGCATTGAGCGCGCTTTCTTTCTGACTCTCCAAAGCAGTATCACCTTCTTGCATTTGTTGCTCAATTTCCAACCAGACGTCTCGCGCGTTGGTTAGATTGTCAACTCTTGCGTACATGTCGTTGGGAAGAGCCATGATCAATAGGGTAAGTGCACGCTTGTCGATGAGGTGTCGGGCTCTCTGTTCAGGGTTGTACATGTCGATAGGTTTCTCAACCACGTATGCCGGGAGTTCGGGACATGCATCTGTTCTTGGGACTACAGCAACAGTGACGGTCGGTCTGATAGGCCCTTCGCGGATGGACTTCATCATATTTTTGTCCAACAGGTCGAGGAAGTGAATCATTCTGCGTTTCCAATGTTGGTACTCGCCCATCACCAGGACGGGAGGGCGAGATTCGGATCTGATATCGATGATCTCCTTCGACATTTCTCTCTTACTGACAAGACCTCCTTGTATGACTCACTTGGCTTAAAAAGAAAAGGTTTTCAAAAACAGATATTTTGAGCGCCTCGGGACACCAATAGCTTCGAGATTTAAAAGGTTTTGAAAAGCAGCTATGTGTCGAATTCGGGGAACAATTTTGCAAGAGTTCCGGCTCGAAGAGGCGAAATCCGATCTGGAAACTGATGTTTTCCGAATCGGATTTGGCTCAAAATTGGCGGATGCGGAAAAGACACTTCTCCGATTCGGAAAATGATATTTTCCGATTCGGAAAGTGTTGAGTTCGGAAAAAGCACACAATCCGGAAAAAGATATTTTCAGGAGCAAAACCCCAAATCAGAAGTCTGTTCTCCGATTCGGAAAACAATGTTCTCCGATTCGGAAAACAATGTTTTCGGATTCGGAAAAGAGGTATTTTCCGATTCGGAGAATAGTACAATTTCCGATTCGGAAAATTTGAACTGAAATTTCAGTTCTCGTTTTCCGATTCGGAAAACCGGCACAGAAACTCCGAAAAATCACCAAAAATCACTAAAAACCACTTAAAAATAAGTGTTAAGACCCCAATTTGTAAGAAAATAATTAGAAAACAGTGGGGAATCACTTATCATTTATAAAAACTCTTTTAAAACCCTTTTTGGATTAGAAAACCAAAAAGTTTGTAAAAACTCAAAACTTTAAAAACCTTGTAAAATCTTTCTAAACAAACACCAAAGCCAAGGAATCAACAAGGTATGGCTCTGATACCAATTGTTGTCCCAATAAACAATAATAATAAGAGAAATGGATTGGAATCAAGATCAAGATGAAGAAATAAAAGCTTTAGAAATAGCTACAATGGAGGTTTTGCCCAAAGTGGTAAAATATGATTCCAACCATAAACCCTAAACATCTCTTACCTTATATAGGTAAGAGGAAATTACAAGGATGTTCACAAAAGGACCCCGAGGTTCCAAACCTCTAAACAAGGGCTAACAAAAACTGAATTGTTTACAACTAACTGAAATTAAACTAGAAAGCTGATAAAGATAGTGAATTCTGACTCCTCACAACAAGAGGTCCAACAGGAAGAGTCAGAAAATCTATCTTTATATGCTTTCTTTAGTTAACTGTTAGTTTGTATGAACAATTTATCTTTTGTAATGCCCTTGTTTAGAGGTTTGGAACCTCGGGGGCCGTTTGTGACAATCTTGTATTTTGCCTCATTCCTATTTAAGGAATGAGATGGCTAGGGTTTATGGATGAATGCTTAATCTTTGGGAAAAATTACTCTTTATTGCAATATTATATACTTCACCATTAATGCTCATTTGAAGCTTTGTGTTCATCATCTTTCATTGATTTCAATCCATTTCTTCTCCTTTTTCTTGATTATTGGGACAACAATTGGTATCAGAGCCAATCCTTGTTGATTCCTTGGCTTGTTTTATTGATTAAAAAGGGTTTTTCAAAGTTTTGTTTTTCAAAACTTTTTGGGTTTTTAATCCAAAAAGGGTTTTAAAAAGGGTGTGTATAAGTGTTAAGTGATTTCCTCTTGTTTTCATACTGATTTCTCAGAAATTGGGGGTCTTAACACTTATTTTTCAGAGTTCCTGTACAGGTTTTCCGAATCGGAAAACAAGGACTGAAATTTCAGTTCAAAATTTCCGAACCGGAAATTGTACTTTCTCCGAATCGGAATTTATACCTTTTCTGAATCGAAAAACATTGTTTTCCGAATCGGAATTTGGTCTTCTGATTTGGGGTTTTGCTCCTTGAATTCTCATTTTCCGAATCCAAATAGCCTTTTTCCGAACTCAGCATTTTCCGAATCGGAAAACACTCTTTTCCGAATCGGAGAACTGCCTTTTCCGAACCCTGTATTTTTTAGCCAAATCCGATTCAGAAAACGTCAGTTTCCAGATCGGATTTCGCCTCTTCGAGCCAGAACTCTTGCAAAATTGTTCCTCGAATCCGACACTTAGCTACTTTTCAAAAAATTTCAAATCTCAAAGCTATCTGTATCCCAAGGCGCTCAAAATATCTGTTTTTCAAAAAACCTTTCTTTAAGCCAAGTGAGTCATACTAGGAGATCCTCTTTAAGAGTGAGAGATGTCGAAAGAAATCATCGGAATCGGATCCGAATCTCGCCCTCCCGTCTTGGAAGCGCAGAATGATACATTTCCTTGATCTTTTGGATGAGAACCTGATGAAATCCATCCGAGAAGGCCCAGTTAGACCAACTGTCACGGTTGCCGCAGTCCCTCGAACCGAAAACTGCCCTGAACTTCCTGAATATGTAGTAGACAAACCCATAGAGATGTACAACCCAGAACAAAGGGCTCGTCATTTAGTCGACAAACGAGCACTTACTCTCCTTATAATGGCGCTCCCAAATGACATGTATGCACGAGTCGACAGTCTAACCAACACGGGACGTCTGGTTAGAAATTGAGCAACAAATGCAAGTTGGTGATACTGCATTTGAGAGCCAAAAGGAAAGTGCACTTAATGCGTATGAAGGATTCAAAGCACGGGAAGGCGAACCCCTTACAGAATCCTACCAAAGACTGAACTCGTTTGTGAATGTTTTGAGAAGGTTAGGTGTTGAGAAGACGAAGTATGAAGTAAATGTCAAGTTTCTGAAGAATTTGACCACGGAATGGCAAAACTTAGCCATTAACATCCAACTGAGCCGAAACCTTGGAGTAATGGGTTTACATGATCTGTTTAGTATGATGGTACAACACGAAGAGTTCATTACCGGCGGAAGATCCAGGAAGATAGTTGATCCTCTGGCACTATCTGTGGTGCCCTTTGGAGGATCAAACTCTGCTCAGATTCAACCTAATCAGTACAACAACGTGCCTCCTCCTCACTATCAAGATGACTACAACCATGAGTTCAATCCGAACTTTGGTAATGATATGCAACATCCGGATGATCCTATGATTATCAACATCTCTGATGAAGGACTCTTCAATATGAATGAGTCACTTTCCCTACTTTCGCACAATGTGCAACGGCTAAATGCAAACCGAGGTTTCAATAAATCTCGAGGATCTGGATTTCAGGGTGGAAGCCGAATGGGGCAAGGGAGAGGAGGATAGTATAAGTTGGATAGAGCTCAGTATAGCAACCAAGGAAGGGGCAACTTTTAGCAAGGTGACAGATTCCAGCCTAATGAACAACGAAGATTTCAAGGTGATCAAGGAAGATACCGCGAAGAACAGGGGAGGTACCGAGACAACTCCCGAAGAGAAAGCACTTATCTAGATTTCCAAGGAGGTTCTGGTTATCAAGGAAACTGGCGAGATCAGATCTCCGATCACAACTACCGAAGAAACTTAAGGCAATACACACCAGAATCTGGGTACATCAACCGACAAGGGTTTGAGCGTGGGTATGGAGAAAGGAATGATGGCAGAAGGTATGAACAAGGACCGAGCTACGGGCATGAGAACGAGAGAAGCGACCGCTGGAAGGATGATCGGATGGATCGTGGAAAAGGGAACTACAGTGAAGCAGATCAACGGGGAAGTAGCTCGAGTCAAGCTCCAAGAGAAGACCATCACATTTCTATCAATCAAGGAGGTCAAATGACTAGTCAACCTCAGAGGAATGTGATTCAGAACCCAGCTCCTCAACAAACTCCAAGTCCCACAACCACGTGCTACAAGTGTGGCAAGTTGGGACACTATGACAGGGATTGCACCGTGAAGTACAAGGATGCTGCCTATTTCGAGAAGAAGGCCGCCTTGCTGAGAAAGAAGGAGAAGGGAGTTGCCCTACTTGTTGAGGAAGAAAATTAGGTATGTGAAGAAGAAAGCTCAGATGAAGAGGACCATATGGTGAAGGGCTTGTGTTTGATGGCTGATTTCAAAGGAACAGAAGCCGTTGGTCCCAGCACATATCCAGACATAGATCCATCTGAGGTATCCTCTATTCCGGACATTACTAATACTGTGGCAATGTTAGAATCTAAAATTTGTGAATTAGAGATATCTCTCCAAACGGAAAGAAATCTCGTCACGAAATTTAGAATCGACAGTGCCATCTATAAAAGCTCTCTCGAGGACTTGACTATCGATTATGACCGTGAGACACTTGAGTCTACCATCAGAGAGTCAAATTTGTCAAACAAACTATTGTGTCTTCAAAAATCCATGAGGAACTTAACAGTGACCATGGTGAGCTCAAAATCAAATTCCAGTTACTTTCGGAAGAAAGAACTCGATTGTTTTCAAAAATTCATGAGCTCGAATACAACAATTTCAAAAGGGGACAATCTGAGCAGACTCTAAGTATCCTCACACAGCATGCCAACAAAAATCCTTTTTACAAAGCTAAACCCGGCCTTGGACTTTCAGAAAATCATACTTTAGAAAAGGCACCTTCACATCTATATAACTTTGAAGACATGGCTGCCTCCAAACCCAAACCTGCCTTCGTAGGGAGGACATACAATTGAGTCATTTGTTAGACAGACTGTCACTTACACCGAAGTCATCAACGGTGAGACCATAACTAGAACCACCAGTCCGTCCAACAGTACCTTAGGTAGTCCACCTTCAAGCCTATCTCCAACAAGACCAATCTTCGTTCCCGCTAGTGATCCGACCAATACTGACCCTTCTTGGGAAGGTATTAAGGCTAGAACTCCATGTGTAGCAATGCCTCCAATAGACTACTCTAAGTTGAACACTAGCTATGACACTAAGGAAATCGAGCTATCAGAGGAGACCTTAGTTATCCCACCCTTGGATGTTTCCGCAACTAAGAGTCCCGACCTAGTTGAGCTAGAGAAGGAGGTTTTTGAACTTAGGTTGAAAGCCATGGACTTAGATGCCTGTCAACATCAGATTTCGAATCTAAGAGCGATTGTTTCGGAAAAAGACACATTGGTTCACACCCTTGAAAAAGACTTACTTGAGGCTAACGCCGAGAGAATTAGGCTTTCTTCAGAGTGTGAGACCGCAACCTCAGCCTTTGCTTATTTTAAAATCAAGGTTGC
This sequence comes from Centaurea solstitialis, assembly GCA_030169165.1. NCBI lineage: Eukaryota > Viridiplantae > Streptophyta > Magnoliopsida > Asterales > Asteraceae > Centaurea > Centaurea solstitialis. The sequence continues at coordinate 53,824,965 of CM058045.1, read as the reverse complement.
GGATCTTTAAACGCGATACATTCTCCTAGATGTTCACTTAGAAATATCAAAAGAGCTTTATCATGACGAAAAGATAATGTATCGCCAATCTTTAACCAACCAACGTGTGTCTAGTTCCCTTTTGAGACGGAAAGTTATGAACTTTGAAAACTTTTACTCTTTGGATTCTGATGATGATACGACTTATCTGGTTCTCAACCATAGTCTGCCTAACCCAAAGCCCAAACCTGTCTTGGATCCATATGTTAAATATGATGTGAAAGTGTTTTTAGATGAAGGTGATGATCCTTCAGGTCTTTTTCCAAACAAACCAAAGTCTGTTGTTCTCAAAATTGAGAAGTCCATTGAGTCACGAGCTCCTATTTCTGAGAAAAGTAACCCTAAGGGTGAAAAATGTGTTGGTACTGACAAGGGAAAGTCAGTTAAGCCACACGCACCCAAAGGACTCCAGAAAAAGCATTCAAAGTCGAACGATGCTCGTAACTCAGTCAAGCGCATTAAAAGTATTGACTTTGATTCAAGTACCTTTGACGTGGGTGAGACTTCTCAGCTAAAATCCAATCAACCTTTCAATTCCACCAAACCTAAATTTTCTAAAATGTCATCTGCAAAAGGTGGCAACTCCATTCCTACAAAGTCGTCCTCTAACTCACACCGTGCTATTCATCCAGATGCGAGGAGGAAAGATGGTGGACAGGATGTCAAGCCACCGAGAAAGGATCATCGTGGAAGGAACAACTCTTTTACCCGCTTTCTCGAGCAGCATAGTCCTGGCCGTGCGGGTTTAGGCTATGCTCCACCTAGCGTAGGATTTCATTCGAATATGTCTGTAAACCGTAATCACAACTTAAACGATGCTTTTGATACGTTTCGTAATGGCATGTGTGTTATGTTTGATAATTTCTTACGCTATGGTGTGACTAATCCTTTGAATGCTCCTAAATCTCATGTCCAGTCTCGAAAGAGACGGGGAAGGAAAAGAGGAAAAGCTAAATCCTCTTCGTCAGTGGGGTCCCCTCCGCCTAAGGAGAAATCCGAAAAGGGGACAACACCGACAGTTTTGTCTGATTCTAACCCAAAGGAACCCATTTGGCAATGGGTCCCTAAACAAGCTTAGTCTGTTTTTGCAGGTCAGTCATGTGTGGTACTTTGACTCAGGAGCCTATAGACACATGACTGGTCAGAAATCTTTCCTTTTCGACTATGTCGAAAGGTTTGAGGGATATGTCAAGACTGCAGATAAGACTCTGAAGCCGATGCTGGGTTTTGGGAAGATCACTGACGGAAAGTACATCATCAAAGATGTACGGTATGTTGAGGGATTAGGCTACAACATGTTCAGTGCCAGCCAGTTCTGTGACAATGGATACTGGCTGAAGCAGTTTCAGTACGGAAGCGATGTGGATGATGAAGACAATAACGTCATCCTCAGTGCTCGGAGGAACGGCAATCTTTACTCCACCGTCTTCCGGTCAATCCCTCAAACACACCCTCAATTTGAAGCACTCTCAAATCCAAGGAATGCAATCTGTTTGCTCACCAAGACATCAAAGGAAGATAGCTGGTTATGGCATCGAAGGCTGTGTCATCAGAACTTCAAAGATATGAACAAACTGGTTTCGAGACGCCTAGTCAAGGGACTACCAGAGACATGTCTTTCCAAGGATACACTGTATCCTGCTTGTGAAAAAGGGAAGATGAAAAGAAGCTCTCATCCACCAAAGATGGATACAAACAGCAAAAGCCCCCTTGACATGATTCACATGGATCTTTGTGGACCAATGAGAGTTGAGAGCTTAGCAAGAAAGAAATACACTTTAGTTCTCGTGGATTAATTCTCAAGGTACACATGGGTTGAGTTCTTACAAGCTAAATCAGAAGCTGCAGACAAGATCATTGCCTTCATCAAACGAATCCAAGTTCAGTTGGGTCGTCAGGTGAAGAAGATAAGAAGCGAAAATGGCACCGAGTTCAAAAACACCAAGCTGCAATCCTTTCTAGAAGACGTGGGGATAACTCACAACTTCTCGGCTGTACGCACTCCTCAACAGAACGGAGTGGTGGAAAGGAAGAACCGGACGTTAATCGAGGCAGCTAGATCCATGTTGGCCCATTCAGGCGTACCACAATCATTCTGGGCTGAAGCCGTTTCCACAGCATGCTACACGCATAACCGCACTCTCATCGTTAAGCGGACCGGTAAAACCGCTTACGAAATGATCGAGCAGCGAAAGCCAAACATTGATTTCTTTCGAGTCTTTGGTTGTAATTGCTATGTTTTGGATGACCGAGATGATCTGGGTAAATTTGACCCTAAGTCTGATGAGTCTATCTTCATTGGATACTCACATAACTCAAAGACTTATCGGGTACTCAACAAACGCACCCGGACCATCTTGGATAGCCCGAATGTGGATTTTTCTGAAACCGAAACTTATTCTGATGCATGCCCAAGTAATCCATCTGCTTTAATTCCTGGTATACCAAACTCACCACTGAGCACATATTCTGCTACTAACTCATTTGCTTCAGATTTTATAGATCTTGATGACTATGATCTACCAAATCTCATAAGACCGATCACCGTCTCTGATCCTGCTGGTTCTACCTCTACATCTGTGTCGTCTGATGCATTCGTAACCGAGCCTTCATCAAGCACATCAACGAATTCAGTGACACGAGAATGAGCAGTCTCTCCCCCTAAAGCTTCCTTCTCAGACCATACAACGGTCGAGTCACCGGAACCGGTCCGAGAACAGACTACACGCCCTGTTCTTGCACCAATTGCTGAGGAAGCCCCGCTACCTTCACCGAGCTGGGCTCAAAGAACCTATGCTCAGGTAGTACGGGAACCCCGATCACCCATGACAACCTTGGAATAAGGCTTCTTGAGTGGAAACCAATTGGCGGTTCAAGACGAGAACGATGCAACCAACAACCAGCGAGCTTATACCACTCACCCTCACACCCGGAAGTGGACAAACGATCATCCGTCCTCCCAGATCATCGGGAGTCCCTCTCAACCTGTACAGACTCGATCGGCAAAGAATGTCGAAAACCTGATCTTATTTGGTGGGTTTCTTAGTGATTTCGAACTATCAGATGTTCAGCAAGCTCTTTCAGATCCAGATTGGGTGCTAGCAATGCAAGAAGAGCTGGCTGAATTCGAACGCAACAAGGTGTGGCGATTAGTGACTAGACCAAGGGGCAAAGCTGTCATTGATTTAAAGTGGATCTTTCGGAACAAGAAAGACGAGAATGATCTCATCATCCGCAACAAAGCCCGGTTAGTTGCCAAGGGATATCGCCAGCAATAAGGGATTGACTACGACGAGACGTTTGCACCTGTGGCCAGATTAGAAGCCATCCGAATCTTTCTCGCGTACGCCGCACACAAAAACATGACAGTCTACCAAATGGATGTCAAGTGTGCCTTCCTAAATGGAATCTTGCAAGAAGAGGTGTACGTTGAGCAACCGGAAGGCTTCGTAGATCCACGATATCCGAATCATGTCTATGCATTGGATAAGGCGCTTTACGGTCTCAAGCAAGCTCCACGAGCATGGTATGAAACTCTCAATGTGTACTTGATTGGAGCTGGCTACAAGAAAGGTACAATCGATCCCATCTTGTTCATTCGAAGGTCAGGTAGTGATTTAATTATTGTACAGATATAGGTGGATGATATTATTTTTGCATCTACCAAGCCTGAGTTATGTAAGGAATTTGAGACCACCATGAAATCACAATTTAAAATGAGCATGATGAGCGAATTGACATTCTTTTTAGGACTTCAAGTTCGGCAATGCCCTGACGGCATTTTTAAAAATCAATCCAAATACGTTCACGATTTATTAAAAAGGTTTGATTTAGGTGGCTCAAAATCCTCTTCAACACCAATGCCCAAAAATTTTCAACTTACTGCTGATTTAGCTGGCCCGCCAGTAGATCAAAAGAACTTTAGGGCAATCATTGGTTCCTTACCTTATCTCACGGCCAGTAGACCTGATATCGTGTTCTCCACGGGTGTATGTGCTCGTTTCCAGTGTGATCCCCGCGAGTCACACTTGTCTGCTGTCAAAAGAATCCTAAGGTATCTGAAGGGCACGTCGGACTTTGGCCTTTGGTATCTAAAGGATTCTGGTTTTGAACTAATTGCATATATAGACTCAGACCATGCAGGTTGTAAGCTAAACAGGAAAAGCACCTCAGGAGCATGTCAGTTCCTTGGAGATAAGTTGGTAAGTTGGTCATCCAGAAAACAGAACTGCGTGTCCCTTTCAACCGCGGAGGCGGAGTATGTAGCAGCCGCCTGTTGCTGCTCGCAGGTTCTATGGATGAAAACTCAACTGGCTGACTTTGGATACACCATGCAGAGGATTCCGATCTATTGCGACTCCAAAAGCGCGATACAAATCACGGCTAATCCAGTTCAACACTCTCGGACAAAACACATCGATATCCGATATCATTTCATCAAAGATCATGTCGAGAAAGGTAATGTTGAACTGTATTTTGTGGAGAGTGACTATCAGCTAGCTGATTTGTTCACCAAGCCGTTTGATGAAAAACGTCATTTCTTTCTTCTGAGCAAGCTCAGAATGCTAGACCTACGGCTGAGGTCAAGGGGGAGTCGGGAATCTAGAAAATGTATGCATGTGTGTAGGGGGAGTATCTTGGGAAATTGCATGACTTGAGGGGGAGTGTCTCGTATTTGTTTGTCTGCTTGTGCTAACATTTTTGGATCCACCGTACATTGGATACCACTTTCATATTCATTTTATAGGTGTGGGTGATCACAACGACTTCTGGTTAATTCGGATCAGAACTCGCACACAACCCAGTTGAGACGTACCAGGTAAGTCTCTTTATTCGTGGATCGAGAGCTGAACTCGTAAATCTCTGCGAACTTGGAAATTCAGGGGCCGGTAGAGTATATGTTTTGAACTTACAAGTTCGGGGACTAACTTTGCCACTTTCTGCATCTCATGTTCAGGGACTCGTTTTGCACTTTTGCGAAACTTGTAGTCCAGGGTTTGTTTTGAAAATTTCTTTAAACTACAAGTTCAGGGACTTGTTTGTAAGTTTCTTGAAACTTCAAGTCCAGGGGTTATTTTTGCCATTTGGTGAAAGTCGGGTTAAGAGAGCCTAAAGGAGAGCCAAACACAGTGTTTTTCAACCCAAACGCAGTGTAAAACGGTAAAAATATAAATACCGGTTTTCAAGATTAACTTTTCACAATTTTCAAATATTTCACTTTTCTCTCTGAATTCTCACCCGATAACCGCTCTCGCAACCGATCCCGTTTTCGCTCGTTCTTGCTCCAATCGTCGATCCGATTACGTTTCTTGCTCCAATCGTTCTTGCTCCAATCGTTGATACGATTAACCCTTACGTAGTTATAACGTTTAAATCATTCGTTTTAAGGTCTGGATCGAAGCCTAAACTTTTCAAAACTTACCCGAAACCCAAACTTCTTGGAATGGGATTTTGGGACGTTAAATCAATCCAAAAAGGCTTCTAAACTTGTTTATTACTGATTTAGGATGCATGTTACTAGTTTAGAGCTTCAAATCGACGTATTGTGGACGGTTTTTGGACATGGAAACTGAACAGACTCGGTTTTCCGAATCGGAATACATGAGCATTCATGTTTTCCGAATCGGAAAACATGAGCATTCATGTTTTCCGAATCCGTCTCCGTTGAGTATTCAAAGAGTTTTCCGATTCGGAAAACCAGATAAATCCGATTCGGATTATCAGGTTTTCCGAATCCAACTTGTGCCTCGTTTTTCAAGAGTATATTTTCCGATTCGGAAAACATGGAATTACCCTTACGGGTTTCCGAGGTTTTCCGAATCGTGTCTGAGGACAAGTTTTGCTCGTTTTTTTTCTAAGTGTTATTGTTTTCCGAATCGGAAAACCCATTTGTTTGAGCTTGCTTTATTTTCTAAGTACCATGTTTTCCGAATCGGAAAACCCCTCATGTTTGTGTGCCTTTATTTTTCCTAAGTATTGTTTTTTCCGAATCGGAAAACCATGTTTTCTGAATCGGAAAACTTATCTCTTTATTGGCCTAAATTTTTCAAGTGCTGAGCATTTCGATTCGGAAAACCCTCTTTTCCGAATCAGAAAATGCTCCCCTCGTGTGTTTACTCTTTTTCCGATTCGGCAAACACGAAATACCCATTTTTGGGTTTTCGAGGTTTTCCGACTCGCGTTTAGTCGAGGGTATAGTCTTTTTTCGTCAAGTGTTTGATACTCTAGTCAGATTCGGAAAATGGTCTTTTCCGAATCGGATTATCTCATTTTCCGATTCGGAAAATGACATAATCCGAATCGGAATTTAGCATTTTCTCAATCTCTCGACTTTTCATCACTTAGCATTTTTCGGAGCACTTACTAACACCATCTCTTGTTTTGTTTGACAGAAATGGCTGGTCAACAAACCCCTCCTCCTTCGCCGATCAACAACGCCGCTGATCGCGCGCTCATCTCTCCGAGTGACATTCGTCCTATCCACCAAAACAACGAATACGTCGACCTGACTAACTTCGTTGTTCAAGACAATGTCGTGCTCGAAATCCTCAAGGCGCATCCACTGGCGTACGCGATGCAGACTACTGCTGACATTCCAGTGCTTTACCTTCAGCAGTTCTGGGGGACGTCTCGAGTGGAATCCAGAGACGGTGTGCAGACCATCGTGGGACGCGTTGATCATACCGAGCTGACGATCACCCTGGAAGATCTCAGGCGAATCCTTCATTTGCCTGCCGTCAATCCCGAGGCCCCGTTCGAGCCTCTAGTTACCGGAACCGAGCTTTTCAGCGAGGTTCTCGCGATCGGGGTCTTTGCAACTCCAAATCAGAAACTGAACGGGATCTCTCATGTCACCCAGGGGATGCTGCCCCCTATCCGGTTCTCAGTCTTCAACATCCTGAACCGTACTGTATCCTCGAAGACTCATGGAGTGGACCGAGCTTCCACCCACTTTTGGCACGTCATTCATGCTGTCGCCTACGGAAGGCGAATTGACTTTGCTCAACAACTTTGGTTGGACATTGTCAACGACGTCAAGGTAGGGCCTGCAAGGACCCGTCACACATCCATCCCTTGGATGCGGTTCTTCAACATCATCATCCGTGATCACATGGATCGCCACCCGACGGTCCGACGCAGATCAGGCCACCAGCGCGTCCAGAGCCAGCAGATTGGACGGATGAACAAGAGTACTCTGAAGCGCGGCCAGCTAGAAATGCCCATCCCTGAGAATGTCTTGAGTATGGCGGACAGTAGGGCTGAGAGTGTTAGGCTTTACCGCATGTCTATAGGCTTAGAAGCCGTGTCCACGGACTCCTCAGAGCCGAGGAGCACTACCCCGGACGCGCGACCCGTCCCTCCTAAAAGTCGTGCCACTGGCACGGCGGGCCAAAGCTCCAGTGGGGGAGCTTCTGGCTCAGGAGTTATGAGCGTAGCCGTGAGGGGCGAAGCGGGTAGAATAGTTAGAACGTCCGTCACACCGCAAATGTCTCAAGCTGAAGCCTACCAACGGGTGGTTGAGAACAGAGCCCGTCGAGCCCGCACGCGAACTTACGTCGATGAGTCTGAGCAACAAGATGTCATGCGACGCTACCGGGTCAAGCAATACACTGGGATCCTCCAGCAATCCCTCGTACACTCGTCATCGGACGAACGCCGATCGCCTTCGCCGCCGCAACAAGACGAACCTATGGACGTGGAAGTGGAAGCTTCCCCACAAGAACAAGCACACTTCCCCTCCCCAACACTTACGAACGCGGCCCCACAACGACAAGGCAAACCATCCGGTGATCCCTCTGGCGATGACTCCGACGGTCATGAATCTACTGATCACACTCATTCTGACCATCGTGAGGCCAATGACGAGGCAACAGATTCCGAGAAGCTTGACTACGGATCTGATGAGGAGTTCCAAGAGACAGAACCAGCTATGTTGGATGCAAAATCGGATTGTATCCGAGATCACAAGTTGGTGCTTAAAGTGAAGACAAAGGCAAAGTCAAAGTGGGCAACAAAGTCAAAGTTTACTTTTATTGTTTTAGTCATTTGTAATAGTTTTCCTTTGTTAGGGTATATTTTGTAATTGTTGTAAAGTGTAAGGGTTTGAATGTTTGGGTATAAATACCTATAGTGAGTTAGTTTGGTAGGAGATCATGCATAAACGTACATTGTGTAAAGAGAGTGAATTGAAAGTTTGTTTTCTTAAGTGTGTGTGTTCTTGGTGTGTTTAGTGTGTGTAAGCTTTTCATCAAGAATCAATGATATATGGCTTCTCAATTCATTCTCTACTTGTTGCATGTTGATTAGAACTTGAATCTGGAACAACAAGTGGTATCAGAGCTGGAAATTCACTTGAATTTGGTATGATTTCTTGATTTTTTTATGGTTTTTCGAAAATGGAGGTTTGAGTTTTGATGTTCTTCATTTGATCATGATTTGGATCTGAATTTGATTGTTTGTGGTTAAAATGATGTTTTTACTGTGTTAGGAAGTGATTTAGAGTCAAAATTTGGTGATTTGAGTAGTAATTTTTGAGTTTTTTTACCTTCTGCTCGGTTTTTTCTCGTTTTTCCAGATTCTGTTCATATTTTCCGAATCGGAATATTCATAAATTCCGAATCGGAAAATACAAATTTTCCGAATCGGAATTTTGAAGTTTTCCGAATCGGGAAATTTTTTGGATTCGGAAATTGTGTTCAAAGGTAGTCTTACTCGTTTTCCGACTTGGTATTAATCAAACTCCGATTCGGAAAACATCATTTTCCGATTCGGATTTTGACCAAATACCAACTCGAAATTTTTCTCGGAACTCTATCAATTTTGTTTTTTCCGATTCGGAAAATTGAAAAATCCAAATCGGAATAGTTTAACCAAAAAAAAAAAGTTCAGTCATTTTTAAGGTCATTTTTTCCCGAAAAATGCCGGGTTTTCCAAGATTTTGGTGATTTCCGAGAGGTTAATTTTCTGGAATATTCTTTCAATTTCGCAGTCAAAATCAACTTTCACTATTCACCGGTTGACTTTTTGGTTGACTTTTTGACTTTTGTCACTAACCTTTTCGTTGATCAAAAGAAGTGTTCAGATTAGCTACAGATTATCAGATTTGTATACCTCCAGAAGTTTGGAAAAAATCTACCAGTTTCAGTGAATTACCGATCATTTTCAAGTTCTACAAAGATGTCTAGAGATCTATTGAGCATGGGTTCAAAGTCGAAGCCTCCGGTTCTTCATATTGGCGAGTATCCTCAATGGCGTGTGAGGATGATTCAGTTTCTTAACAACATCGATAAGACACTCATGGTGAGCATCCAAGAAGGTCCGATTAAGCCGTACATTGATATTCCGGGCACACCCGAGACTGCCACTACTCCCGCTATTGAACCAAGACGAGTGTTCAAACTCTTTCGGCACTATAATGAGCTTGAAAAGATTAGAGCTGAACTTGATGACAAAACATACATTACTTTACTCACAATGGCGATTCCAAACGATCAGTTTAATCGTGTTGATAGTAGAAATACGGCGAAATAGTTGTGGGATGAGTTAGAGAAACAGTTTCAAGAGACGGAGAGATCAATCCAAGCCAAGCTAAACCAAGCAATCGGTGCTTATGAAGGTTTTAAGGCGTTAGAGGGAGAAACACTTGCTGATTCTTACAGTCGGTTCAACATCATTCTAAATGATTTGAGGAGAAATGGGATGTAAAAGTCTACTTCTGAGATAAACTTCAAGTTTCTAAAGAATCTCAATCCGGAATGGGATCATTACTCGGTTAATCTTCAAATGAACAAGAATTTGGCGGAAGAAGACTTGCATGACTTGTGTTCCATTCTTAGTCAACATGAAATGAAAGTCAAAGATATTGTAACGAAGCAGAAGAGTATTTCTGATTCTCCGGCTCTGTTGACTGAAAGAAAGAAGAGTGTGCTCCCTTGTGCTAGCTCGAAGAAGAAAAGTCATTCAAAGGCTTTAGTCACCGAGTTGTCTGATTCTGATTCAGAAACCCTTGAAGATGAAAGTTCTGAATCCGATGTTGATTTGAAGCGAGTTGCCGACAAGCTTGCTTTTTTGTCTAGTTCTATTCACAAACGTTATGGGAAGAAGAAGTTCTATTCGAAACCTAAGTTCGATAACTACAAAAGAGACAAGTACAAGCCAAAGGATTATGAGAGAAGGCTGGAGAGGAAGAGTTATGAGAAAGAAAAGACAGATGAGAAAGGCAATGTATGTTTTAACTGTGGCAAATCATGCCATTTTGTCAAAGATTGTAGAGCGCCGAAAGTCAAGGATTTTGACTACTACTCTAAGAAGGCTCAACTTGCTAAACGCAAGAGTGAAGGTAAAGTCTTGATGGCGGAGGAAGAATGCGGGTATGATGATACTTCTGATGATGAGGATTCTGCTCATTTCACACAAGTTCACTACAATCTTATGGCGAGTATGGAAGAAACCATCAACCTTCACAAAGAGACCGAAGCATCAAATGAGGTAAGTCAAACTCCATTTGATTCTGATCTGTCTGATAATGATGAATGCTCTTTAGAAGAACAGTTTTTAATTTTAAAAACTGAATTTGATGACTTGAAGGAAAAGATTAAGTTCGAAAGAGCTCGAGTCATTGAATTCAGTAATGAATGTGAGTTATATAAATCTTTAGCTGATGATCGTGAGCTTGAAAAGGCTGAGATTAGGAAGGAGAAAGCCAAACTAGAATCTCAAATTTCTGAGATGAAGAGTGCTTTAGTCAACTTGGAGTCTGAAAAAGCTGAATATATGATTAAATATGAAGTTTGTTTTCAAGATAGATCTGAGGCTTATGCCAAAATCAAACAGTTGGAGGACCTTAATATCAAAAGAGGTCAGACTCAACAGACGCTTAAGCTTTTAACAAATAATTTAAAGGATACTAGGTTTTACAATCCAAAAATGGGGTTAGGTTTATCTGAAATTGATGTTTTAAAGAAAGCCCCTAAAGGTCTTTATCAGTTTGATAACTTGAGTTTTCCAAAAATAAATGAGACCTTTGTAAAATCTGGTAGTTCAGTATCTGATTCTTCGGATAAAGGTAAAGAAAAAGTTGTTGATTACTCAAGTGATAGTTTTTCAGATTCAAAGCCAAAGAGAAAGAATAACTTTGATTTCACATGTGATTTTCAATATAATGAGTCAAAGACTACTGAATCTACTCCTAAATCTGAAGATAAGACATCTGAACTTGAAAAAGAAACGGATTGTGAAAATCTTTCTGAGTTTATTCAAGTTAATAATCTTTCAGAAAATAAAAGCGTTTCTGATTATGAGTCTGAATCGGATTCTGATGAGACCAAACCATGTTTTGATTCTGATAATGATGATGACATCGAAGCGGGTGTTGAGGAAGAAAAGATAAATTTTATTTCAAACCCCATGTTTGAGTCTCAAGATACTCCACCTTGTTTTGATAAAAGTATTAAGCCTGAAGTGACTGATTTAATAACACATGCTGTAATTGACAAAGATGGTTATCTTGTGTACAAAAGTTTAGATAGTATGGTTGAAGGTGATATCCTTAAATCAGAACTCAAACTACCAGATATGGAATTTGGTGTTGTTTTTGAAAATCCAAAGTCTGGTACACAAGATAAACCAAATGTTGGCAATGTTTCAAGTGATAGTAGCATTTCCAAAGATGAGAAATCCTCGTGTACTTTGTCAAAGTCTGAAAGTTGTTCAATTAATTTTGATGCAAGTACTTTTGAGGTAGGAAGTACTTCTTGTGCTACACTTGAAACATCTTCTAAATCTTCATCTGATTTATGTTCAGTTCCTAAGACACCTATTAACTCAAGTTCTTCTGATTCTACAGATTTAAAAAGTTTTAAACGACATGGCCTAGGGTGGAAGAAGAAAGATTCAAAGAAGAAAAAGCATTTTGCTACAAATGAGAGTTTTGTTAAAAAGTCGTCTTTTGACGATGCAAATAAATGTAATCTGAATGTTAGATTCAATAAGTGTCAAAACACTTTTGAGTCTGCCTTAATGTTTTTGGCTATGCAACGTTTGCATTGTACTCATTGTGGTGATAATTCTTTTTCTTTGAACTCTAGTCATGTTAACAAGAAAAGATCTAGTGGTGTTTCTCATGACAAATCTCATGCTCACTCGTTTGATCATCGTGCTAAAGTGTTTAGTGCTAAAAAGAAAAATCTTTCAAAAGCAAAAGATAAATCAGTTGATGTGAAATTTGTGTGCAAATGGATTCCTAAGGACTTATTGAAAGCACAAACTTCAAAGTCTGGTATAAACTGTAAGATTTTAGGTTCATCTTCTGATTTGTTAAAAATGTATGAGACTAACAAGAAAGGACCCATTTGGATATGGGTTCCCAAGATGAACTAACATGTTTCTACAGGCCAGGCATATGTGGTATGTCGATTCCGGTTGTTCAAGACATATGACTGGCTACAAGGAGTTGTTGCACAATTATGTGGAACGACCAGGAGCAACTTTTACTTCTGGAAATAAGACGACAGGGGTCATCAAGGGTTACGACATTCTTACAAATGGTAAGGTATCCATAAAGAAGGTACTTTATGTTGAGGGGTTAAGTCATAATCTTTTTAGTGCAAGTCAGTTTTGTGATGGTTATAACATTGTTCTATTTTCCATCATTAACTGTCTTATCATTAATAGTGATGGTGGTGAGATTTTTGAAGGGAGAAGGTTTTATAATCTCTATGTGGTTGACTTTCCGGTGATATATTTTTCGAAACCAGTTTGTTTGTTTTCAAAGGCAACAAAAGGTGAAAGTTGGCTATGGCATAGAAGATTTTCTCATCAGAATTTCTCAGATATTAGCAAACTAGCTAATGGTGGATTGGTGAAAGGTCTTCCAAAGTTGACATTTGACAGAAATTCTTTATGTCCGGCTTGTCAAATGGGAAAGATGAAGAGAAGTTATCACAAGTCAAAGACAGAATCTTCTTGTCAATCACCACTCGAAATGCTCCACATGGACTTATGCGGACCGATGAGAATTCAATCACTTAGTGGAAAGAAGTACATTCTAGTTATGGTTGATGAGAACTCACGGTACACGTGGCTAGAATTTCTGAGAATGAAATCTGAAGCTCCCGAGTTGATCATAAAGTTTATCAAGAGGATCCAAGTTCTTTTGCAACTTCCAGTTCGAAAGATTAGGAGTGATAATGGCACTGAATTTAAAAATGCTACCTTAGATGCTTATCTAACATCTGTTGGTATTTCTCATAATTTTTCAGGTGCTTATACTCCACAACAAAATGGAGTTGTAGAAAGACGGAACCGAACCTTAGTTGAAGCGGCACAAACGATGCTAGCTTATTCCGGATTACCTCTTACCTTTTGGGCCGAAGCTGTTTCAACAGCTTGTTTTACTCAGAATCGAACCATCATCACTAAGCGCTTCAAGAAAACTCCTTATCATATAATCAACCCTAGAGTTCCTAATGTCAAATTCTTTCATGTTTTTGGTTGTAGGTGCTACATTCTTAATAATCGTGACAATCTTGGTAAGTTTGACAAGAAAGCCGATGAGGGATTCTTTCTTGGTTATTCGCTAACGTCAAAGACTTTCAGGGTCTACAACAACCGCACCAAGATGGTTATGGAAACTGTTTATGTCACCTTTGATGAAACCATGTCAATGACTTCTGAACATAGCAGTTCAGGACTCGAAATTCATAGTCAAGCTACTCCTACGACTTCTGATTCTATTTCTGATCCAAATAGTTCAGAACTCGATTTACTGTTTATGGATGTTTTTCTGGATATTTGTGCAGATAATGAAGATCTCATTCTTTCCAGAAATCCAAGAGTTGATATTCACGATGTCCCAGAACCTTCAAGCGTGAATGATTCCGGACCATCGGAGAATATTTGTTCTACTTCTAACTCTGATCAGGCTATACCAGTTCCAAGTGTTGAGCAATCAGAGTTAACCCCCGATGATCAATAAGAGATTCCTGCAATCATTGATGAAAATGATAGTCAGAACAATCTGGATGATCTTGCAATTCTTCGTGCTCAGTTGAAATGGACAAGAGCACATCCACTCTACAATGTGATTGGTGATGTCAACGATGGTGTTAAAACGCGATCTGCATCTGCAAATTACTGCCTGTACAAAAGTTTCTTGAGCGTAATTGAACCAAAGAATGTCTCTCAAGCATTAGAAGATTCTGATTGGCTATTAGCAATGCAAGAAGAGCTTCTACAATTCAAAAGAAACAAAGTGTATCGCTTGGTTCCGAGACCGCATGATAAATCAATCATTAAAACCAAGTGGATCTTCAGAAATAAGAAAGATGAATCCGGATTGATTGTCAGAAACAAGGGGCGATTGGTTGCTAAAGGTTATTCTCAACAAGAAGGTATTGACTACGATGAGACTTTTGCACCAGTAGCGAGGATCGAGGCAATTCGAATCTTTCTGGCCTATGCAGCTCACAAGAACATCAAGGTATTTCAAATGGATGTCAAATCTGCGTTCTTGAATGGAGTCTTGCATGAAGAGGTCTATATAGAGCAACCTGAAGGGTTCGTCGATCCAGATTATCCTGATCATGTATGCATCTTGGACAACGCATTATATGGTTTGAAACAAGCTCCGAGAGCATGGTATGAAACTCTAACTAATCATCTCTTATCCAAAGGATTCAAACGAGGTACGATCGATACTACTCTTTTTCTGAAGAAAGAAGGTGATGACTTGCTTTTGGTTCAAATTTATGTTGACGACATTATTTTCGGTTCTACTAATCCAGAGTTGTGTACAAAGTTTTCTAAAATCATGGAGACCGAATTTGAAATGAGCATGATGGGTGAATTGAATTTCTTTTTAGGAATTCAAGTCAAACAAAACCCTGATGGCATCTTTATAAATCAGTCAAAATATATTAAAGATATGTTGAAAAAGTTTAACATGACTGATTGTTCTCCAATTAAAACACCAATGCCAACTGGAAATCTTTTGGGTCCTGATTTAGCCGGTAAATCCGTTGATCAAAAGATTTACAGAAGCATGATTGGTTCTCTTTTGTACCTCACTGCGACTAGACCGGACATTATGTTCGCCACATGTTTTTGTGCTAGGTTTCAAGCTAATCCTAAAGAGTCACACCTTGCGGCAGTCAAAAGGATCTTACGGTATCTCAAAGGCACTCCAGAGATGGGTCTTTGTGGGTATCCTCGGATCAAACTGACTCGAGGATTAACTCAGATTTATCGAACCTCGCTGGTTTGATATATTTCATAGGTTAATCAAACTGATAAAACCTACGCGATCAGAAACACACTGTTTTCGATCATTGTTTGTGCGGAAGCGATAAAAGCTAAAAACCCATTAAAGCCTATTGATCTTTAATCGTTTATAGTTCTAAACCTAATAGATTAGGTCAATTTACCTGGATTGCTTGACGATAGTCCACCGGTGATCGACCAACGAACGTCCTTCTAGTTGAACTGTATGAAAACTGAACGATCGCGAAACGGAATCCGACCGGGGGGGGGGGGGTCGGCGCCGATGGAGAGAGAGGGAGAGAGAGGAAACTGAAAAACTGATCTTTGCTTAAAGCTTAGATTTTTCCTTAACCCATAAGCCTCATTTATATGGAGGAAAAATACAGTTTGTAAGAGATTCAGTTTCCTTTTATAATTATCTCTAATCTCTTTTCCTTTTTAAATAGCTGGAAAAGAATTTGCATACGATAATTATAATATATATATATATTTATCTAATATATATAAAACCTTATTAATTATCTATTATATATTTATTTATCTAATAAATATATAATATCCTAATTAATTAATGACCCTCCAACTTTGGTAATTCTGACTGAAATTACCCAACTGATTTATAATACATTATTACAAATCCTAATTCTCCATTTCTGGGTTTCATTTAACTTGTTCGACTTATAGGTCCTCACAGGTGTGACCCTCAAGTGTCTTGTAACATTGGATATATAATCACTTGGTTTGTCAACTCTGCACATAATTCCTAACAGACTCCCACTTGTGCAAGTTGGCAATACCTCCTTTGACTATACGGACCTAAGGAGGCCCCTAGACAGGCACTTAGGCTGACCAGGTTACAAGAACTCTTATACCCAGACTGGTGATATAAACATTCCGTAAGGAATTGGTATCTATGAAACTACTGTTCATTGATTGGGTATATCTTGGCTTTTCCCTTTGCATCGCGATATTTCATCTGTGAGTATGAGCTTGGAAAGTGTCAACTCTAAATACTCAAGATTCTGTTTTCTTGATTATCTGACTTTCACTGATAGGTAAACGACAAAGAACTAATCAGTTCGTTTGGGCATGGCCATGCACTTCATCAGTATACTTAGTCAGTCAAGATGGGCCCAGAAATATCTCTCTTCTGAGAAGAGGTGCAAATCCCATCTTGCATATCTGCCTTTGACACCACGGCTTCCGCTGAATCTAGTTACACCCTTTATAGCCACCCTGTTACGGCGTGGCGGTTGAGTGCACTAAGAATCCAGTAGTCCTCATGATATCAAATCAGATACCTCAGGTGATAGGGACAACCACTGTGAGATTCACTTATGACTTTATTCCAAGAAGTAATCTCAACCGCGGATCACGTCCGATATTTGCTACTCTATCAAATATCTGTGCAACTTTTAGTCTACAACACTTGTAGCTGTTATTCAGCAACTGATCATAACTACCTAAAAGTTCACAATGACTTTAACGCCTTATCATGTTCCCACAATGATAAGTTGTCACGGACAGATTTTGAATGAAAAATCGGAGACTGATTTCATTCCTGGATATATTAAAACATGCAAAATGTGAAAGTGATAAAGAAATCAATCTTGTATAGTCCATATTACACGCTGTAATAATAACAAGATTGAATGTCTTTTCTTTAATAACTTTCATAATATCTATTTAACGTTTGTTAAATATTGGTCTAAAATGAAGTATCACCTATCTTCAGTTTAAACCCTTTGATTAAAGTTTACCATTTTAATCAAAGTGATAACCAAAAATACAAGTCTGTTTATAGGATCTACTTGTATCTGCTAATTATTGTTTTTGCAAACACTTCTTAAAAACAATAACTAGACTTTTATCATATTCCATGAACTCGGAGACCTGGACTAACTTCCAGTTCCTGAATATGTAAGACTGCAACTTTCCTTAGTTGCTGTGTAGATGAATGATTTCTACCTGAAATCAGATTCCATTTGTAATCTTGGCAAATCTACTGGAATTCTATATTTTAATCCAACACTATAATTATTGATTTCAAAGTCAGTCATGACCTTTGTTTCAAAGATTTTGAAACTTTTATCCTTTTAACTAAAAGGGTAAATTATATCTTATGAATTCTTATCCTACCTGGATTACGAATTCCGAGATATATCAATAATTGCATCTTTTATTCTTTATCTCAGACTAGATAGAGAATAAATTGGGCTCCCACTTACTTGTATAAAAAACTAACTATTACTCAGAATTTTACTATTGATGAGCTTTGAGAATTCTAAGTGATGAGCTTTGAGAATTTTCTTTTACGAAACTTAACTGGATTTGGTCAAATCCTAATTCCCGATCTTGGAATCTTTCTAGTTCCATAAATACTGTTATTAACGCTATCTGAGTTAATATCCTGAATTCTCTATTTAAAACATTTGAATAATGAAACTTGATCAAACTAGATTAGTTAATTCTGAGAATTTCTTTTATAAAACTTAACTGGACTTGATTAAATCCTGATTCCAGAACTTGGAATCTTTCTAGTTTTATAAATACTGTTATTAACGCTATCTGAGTTAATATCTCAAATTCTCCCTTTTGATCACAAAACTATTATTCGTAAATGTTTTATTCTTCAAAACACATTCCTATAGAATCTCGTGTGTTTTGATAGTTTTTATACAAATTACTTCAATTTAATAGAATTTATTGAAGTAACCATAACAGGCAACATCTAGGATCATACAAATTCAAGAATACTTAAGCACAATCAGATATTTCAATGTCAAGATAATAATTTTTTTTGAAAATAAAACCATAGAATTATAAATTCAAAAATTACAATCATCCAAAAACTGTTTAAAACATGAAAAATAGAAATAACTGTTTTAAAACTTAAATCCATAAATATCTTGACTTAAATCATCTTGTACTTTGATCTTCAGCAACCTTCGGGGATTTCACTTCTGACCTCCTGCAATAATCATATGCTCTAGGTATCAGTATACTTGTAAATTAACAAGTAAGAAGTGACAAGTCAAAGCAATCATAAATTTTCTGAGGTTTACATACCTGCTTCATGACGCTTAGGGCAGTTTTGCCTCCAATGACCGATCTCATTGCATATGAAGCAGCGATTCTCGGTCCTAGCTTTGTTTGGCTTAACCTTCTTGCCCTTGCCCTTGCCCTTGCCTTTCTTGGGTGCACTCTGGATGGCCTGGACTGGTCCTTTTCCTTTACTGGTGCTAGCTTGCCCATTCTTCTTTTTCACCCCTCCGTCTTTCACCATCAAGACATCCTTAGTCTTGTTCTTGTTCCCCATATTCAGTTCAGCTGTCTTAAGCATGGAGTGCAACTCTGCTATTGTTTTCTCCATGTTATTCATATTGTAATTGACTACGAAAGGCCTGTAGTCTTCTGACAGTGAATTGAGTATGGTGTCTGTTGCTAGCTGCAACGGAACAGGATGACCAAGCCTCTCCAGATGATCTAAGTGTCGTTTCATTTTCATGACATGGTCACTTACTGATGTCCCTTTTACCATCTTGCACTCATTGAACGCTTTGGTGGCATCGTAGCGTTCTGTACGAGCCTGAGTCTGAAACATGTCCCTCAGCTGGCGGATCATGTCGTAAGCATTTGTATTTATGAGCCCTGCTTGCAGATCTGGGCTCATAGTTGCTAGCATCAGACAGGCAACATCAAGGAGATCATCCGAGTGCTTCTTGTGGGCATTTCTGGCAGCAGCCGGAGCGTTTGCCGGAGGTGCCTCCCCAAGTGGCTCTTCAAGCACATACCACTTTCTCTCATGTCTGAGCACAATCATCAGATTGCGCTCCCAGTCGAGAAAGTTAGAGCCGGTCAGTTTATCCTTCTCTAGGATAGATCGGAGGGAAAGATTGTTAGTGCTGGTAACAGTGCTTGCCATCTACACAAAATAAAACTTTTGGTCTTAGCAACTGTAAATAGACTAATTTCCAATAAAATATCAATAAACCCTTAAATGATCAATTTATTGGACTAGGATCCTTATTTCATACGTCCTGATGTGCGTAATGTTCTTGCTCCACCAGACCCGTATTTATTTCGGTAGGTAAGGACTTTTACCAATCATGTCTAGCTGACATGACTCCTAGATCTTTTCGGGACTTATGGCAACTGCCTGTGCATGTTTTAGTCCCTCTAAGTGCTTTTTGGCCCGGTACCACCCGGTGAACATTATAGTACCAAAACAGATCTCACCATTTTGGGACCTGATCACTATACTCTGGCCGGTACCACCCGGAGATAATTCGCAGAGTTATGTAACCCCTCCAGCTTCAGTTTGAACACAGACGTTGTGATCACTTACAACGTCTATGTACTTTACGCCGAAGGTGCCCCTAGATGGGTTGCACTACTGATCTATGATTTTCGGGGTTTTGAAAAACTTTACTTCCAGGATTTTGAAAAACTGATTGTTATAAAGGCTACTTATGTTTTAAACTAACTGTTTCAAACATAGATGCAATTTTAAAACTAACTGTTCTAAAATCACTTGCTAATTAAAACTAACTGTTTTTAATAGCACATCTTGTTGATTAAAACTAGCTGTTTTTGTCAACTCGCCTTTTATGTAAAACAATCATTTACAGGTTTAAAATAAAACTACCGTTTTGAAAAGTTTAAAAAAAACTGGTAATTAAAAAACCTATACATTTTTGTGATATAACGTGGTTTTAAAATAACCTTTCCATTTAAAACTACTAACATGCAAATATCACAAATAATCAATTAACTATGCAATTAAACAACAATTAATCACATAACAGCTAATTATAGTTTTTGCCAACATTTATTTCCTAAGGACCAATAATGACCTATTTCACTAGCGTAGCTCCCACTGGCCTCACCATGTTTGTTAGAACTTCGGTAAGTTGAAGAATTTTAGTAGCTCCCACTGGCCTTGTCATCCGAAAGAAAAATATCTATCCTAAGGTCATTATTACATAAGGGGTTGTAAATGGCACGCAGGCCTTCCCGCAAATATGTCAAGGGTCTAGGTTGGCAAAACACTATAGATATGTATATATGTAAAATCAAACTGAAATTCATATATCGAGCTCAAGCATTTACGTAAATATATATGCAATATAATAAAAGCAATTTTATAATTACGAGAAATAGAACTGGATCCGTTAAAATTATTTTGTTTCGATTATCGCAAGACTTGGTTTTATAACTGATTCGTAAAACAAACTGTTTTATGAACCACAAACCCCTTTTAGACTGAAAAATGGTTTTTGCCTAAAACTGTGGTTTATAAACAATAAATCTTATTTTACAAAAACTGAAACCATTTTATCCAAAAATTATATCAAACGCGTTTTAATGATCCAATTTTACAATATTGGCCCTTAGTGTTTTAATTAAATAGTAAAAACATAAAATTAGGCCTATTTGAAAAACCGGTAAAAAATTTAATTCCGAAACTCAACTGGTTTGAATAAATTTTATTGGAAAAATAATTTTGGATAAGAAAGCCTAAAACAAAAGATCTCCTTTTGGACCATAACTTGGTCCAAAAACTGGGCTTTTGGGCCTGGTATCATTTAGGCCTAACAATACGAAAAACCCTAGGTCGATCACAAGTCTGGTTCGTGTCGTGAAAACGCGTCTTGCGCCGTGATTTCCTCGAGTGCACACTACCACCACCGTGGTGGCTTCTGGCGGTTGTACCTTCCGATTCATTCCCTACCGCCACCGCTTGGCGCGGCCATGAGGCAGCCAGCGGTGGCCGGTTCGCACACCACCACCACCAAGGTGGTTTCTGGTGGTCGCTGTTTGGTGATTACAACCACTATCAGCTGCCGCCGCCACCAACACGGTGGTTTAGGTCAGCCGCGTTTTAATCGGTAGCCGCCGCCACCGTTTTGCACGGCTTGGTCGGCGATTGCGAGAACCGGCATCGACGGTTAAGGACACCGCCATCCACCACCGCTGTCGCGGTACCTGGTGGTTGCGGTGTGGCCTTGTCTTGGCTACCGTGGATGCGACGACAGCAGCAGCCACAGCCACCCCCATCGCCGCTCCATTGTCGCTACCGCCTCAATCCACCGGCGACTGCAGCAGCTCCGGGCTGCCACCGCTGCCGTGATTGCGATTAACAAAACCACCGTTGCCACCACCACCACATACGGTGGTGTGGTGGCTGTGATTCAGTCGAGCCGGCGCCACCGTATGGCGGCCGTGGTTTTTAATTGACACCACCACAGCCTCGTTCAGAAGAGGCAAACGGCCCCGATCGCCGCCGTGGTTGACGACGACGTCTGTCACCACCATCTGTGGCGGCTCTGGCCTCAGCCGTCACCACCACCGGTCACGGTGGTATGCCGTTTCGACGTGGCAGCCGTGGTTGCCAACAGGCACCGCTACCACCTCGCTGGTGGTTGCAGTTTGTGGCCACCAGCAATCACCGCCACCACCGTAGCTGGTGGTTTCGGTCCTATGGTTTACATTCGACGGTCAACGCCGCCACCACCAATCTGGTGGTGCGGCTTGGTGGTCTGTGGTAGTGACCGATGCCATCACCACCGATCTGGTGGTCTCGCTTGGTGCTTGGTTTGTTTTTCGTAACCGGTGATCGGCCTGGCGGTCCGGTCGGCTAACTGCCGCCGTTCCACCGCCGATCATTGGTTTGGTGTTTTCATGATGATAATGAAACAATTAAAACAAAATAACAGATCTTATAAAAATCAGATAACAATTTTAACGGATCACACGTAAGCAGATAAATCTGATAAAACTAAAACGATTATTAACAATGGCTCTGATACCACTGTTGGGTTTTTGTGGGTATCCTCGGATCAAACTGACTCGAGGATTAACTCAGATTTATCGAACCTCGCTGGTTTGATATATTTCATAGGTTAATCAAACTGATAAAACCTACGCGATCAGAAACACACTGTTTTCGATCATTGTTTGTGCGGAAGCGATAAAAGCTAAAAACCCATTAAAGCCTATTGATCTTTAATCGTTTATAGTTCTAAACCTAATAGATTAGGTCAATTTACCTGGATTGCTTGACGATAGTCCACCGGTGATCGACCAACGAACGTCCTTTTAGTTGAACTGTATGAAAACCCGAACGATCGCGAAACGGAATCCGACCGGGGGGGGGGGTCGGCGCCGATGGAGAGAGGGGGAGAGAGAGGAAACTGAAAAACTGATTTTTGCTTAAAGCTTAGATTTTTCCTTAACCCATAAGCCTCATTTATATGGAGGAAAAATACAGTTTGTAAGAGATTCAGTTTCCTTTTATAATTATCTCTAATCTCTTTTCCTTTTTAAATAGCTGGAAAAGAATTTGCATACGATAATTATAATATATATATATATATATATTTATCTAATATATATAAAACCTTATTAATTAACTATTATATATTTATTTATCTAATAAATATATAATATCCTAATTAATTAATTACCCTCCAACTTTGGTAATTCTGACTGAAATTACCCAACTGATTTATAATACATTATTACAAATCCTAATTCTCCATTTCTGGGTTTCATTTAACTTGTTCGACTTATAGGTCCTCACAGGTGTGACCCTCAAGTGTCTTGTAACATTGGATATATAATCACTTGGTTTGTCAACTCTGCACATAATTCCTAACACTTTGGTATCCGAAAGATTCTAGTTTTGAGCTAATATCTTTTACAGATTCAGATTATGGTGGTTGCAAACTGGATAGGAAAAGCACTTCTGGATCGTGTCAGTTTTTAGGTGATAAACTTGTTAGTTGGACTTCGACAGAGCAAAATTGTGTCTCTACTTCTACGGCTGAAGCTGAATATGTGGCCGCTGCAAGTTGTTGTTCGCAAGTGCTTTGGATGAAGACACAACTACTAGACTATGGCTACAAGTTGAAGAGAGTCCCTATTTACTGTGATTCGGAAAGCGCCATTGCGATAACGTCAAATCCAGTTCAGCATTCCAAGACCAAACACATCGACATCAGGTATCATTTTATCAAAGATAATGTGGAGAAAGGTAATATCGAAATGTTCTTTGTTCAAACAGATTTCCAACTTGCTGACCTTTTCACTAAACCTTTAGATGAAAAACGTTTTAACTTTTTGGTTAGCAAGCTTGGCATGCTTAGTCCTACTTAAATCTGTTATGCATCTTAATTTAAGGGGGAGTTGCTTAATTATTCTGGATTGGATACTATCTGACTAACATCTAAGGATTCATTTTCAATGAATACCAATTTCTACTTTGTTTTGCAGATTATCCATTTGAGGGGGAGTTCTTAAAAGTGATATTCATTTTAGGGGGAGAGTTCAAATAAGCTTTAATGCTTACATATTTGAAAGATGAACAACTTTCAGGTATGAAAAATGTTTTTAAATGTTCAAACTCACTTCTCGATTCTCAAACGATTTTTTTTTCGAATTAGAAGTGTGATTTTACATGTTTTCATATCATGATGAGTTGACAGATATTTTCTAACCGTGTGTTTCCAAAGATTAATACTTGCGTATTATCTTTTCATATACTTTTCAAGTATTCATACACACCGGTTTAGCTTCTTTTGACTTAGTTATTACCACGTCTCTATATGATCATATTTTTCGGTGGTAATACACTCGCTTGATATTTCCTCACTGTACTTGATTGTTTCTTTGATCAGATACGTTCTTCAATGTTATATCTATATCTCGTTCGTATAGATAATATTCATTTTGTTGTGAACCACAGTTTTTCAAGAATATATCTCACATCATATGATGAATCAGTTTTCTCAAACAAGTTTACATCATTCATGTTATTCATTTCATATACTTGTTTGAAGAATTTTTATGCTCCTATATTGATCATATATATTTGTTCGAGCATATTTCATATTGGCTCCTTGATTCACTCGTTGAATCATTGTATTTTCATGTTTAGGAAACTTATTTCATGGGATGTGTGAGCTTAACAGAACTTCTATGGATTTCCAGAACCGGCAATCCTACCCAAGAAGTTATCCTTGAGAAATGAGTGAGGGGTCTCCATCATAGAGTGGGGGAGATAACTCAGGTGGTCGAGTTATTCTCATAGTGATTGAGCGGAATAATGTAATATGAGATCTTGGTTAGAAGTGAGGATGCTTAAAAGAATTGGAAGGTGTGAGAACAGAGTTAAAAGAAATATAAAACTCTGCACCAACCTTTTCTAAGCCAGGCAACCACATAATCTATTGGTTCACATTCTTTGGTGACCGATATTGAAACAAGGCAAAGCCCAATGCCGACTCTCGTTTTTACCCCACTAGCTACTCATTTCCTTCTCAACAAGGAGATGTTTCATTTCATCACGGGGACGCATCACATAATCTATCAGGTTTTCATTTGGAAAATCGATATTGAAACAGAAGGAAGCTGCCTACCTTCGAACTTCATTTCTACACATCGAGTCGTGAAATGTTTTCACATTTTGAGCCTTATGAAAGCACATGATGCTATTTTCTTTCATCACAAATACACACAAGGAATTCGTTTCTTTGTCGGAACGTTCATAGTAATACTTCTAGTATTTGCGATGATTGAACGGAAGCCCTGGGGAGTGATCATCAATAAAGCTCTTTATATAGTGCATTCGTTGTACTGAGTTGCTTTGTGCTTCTCACAGGCTTTCCAACTGATTCATGTGTTGTTTCAGGATTTTCCCACTTCAATCTGAATTTGAAAAGATTCGGATTACTTTATGGAATTGACGGTTTTTTTTCTTTGGCGTAAAAAGGGGAATTCTGGAGTAACAAGGAGGAGACGGTTATGTGAGATGGTTTTTGACATTAGTGGTGGTTCTTTCACTTGTTTGTATCTTTACGAGCCGAGTTGTTCTGTTTATACATTTCTATAGATTTTGATGATTATTTCATATTTCATCAAAAAGGGGGAGATGGTTTAGAAATGTAAAGTAGAGAAATGCTTTGAAGATACTTTGGGGAGATGGTTCCGAAATGCCAAGTCAAGGAGAAGATTACGAGATATGACAAGAAATGTTTGCGAGAGATGTTTGAAGTTTGATGATTATTTGAAGATATCTTGATTCGTTAAAGCTTCTCGTTTAGAGTTTGTTAAAGCTTCATGAAGATTTGGGTGATTCGTGAAGATTATTACGAAAGCTTATTCTTCAAGAAAGCTTTTTGTTGATGTTTAAAGTGTTGATGCTTTCTTGAAGACGTTTGTCTAATTCTTTTTGTGATCTCGAATCCAAAGGGGGAGATTGTTGGATGCAAAATCGGATTGTATCCGAGATCACAAGTTGGTGCTTAAAGTGAAGACAAAGGCAAAGTCAAAGTGGGCAACAAAGTCAAAGTTTACTTTTATTGTTTTAGTCATTTGTAATAGTTTTCCTTTGTTAGGGTATATTTTGTAATTGTTGTAAAGTGTAAGGGTTTGAATGTTTGGGTATAAATACCCATAGTGAGTTAGTTTGGTAGGAGATCATGCATAAACGTACATTGTGTAAAGAGAGTGAATTGAAAGTTTGTTTTCTTAAGTGTGTGTGTTCTTGGTGTGTTTAGTGTGTGTAAACTTTTCATCAAGAATCAATGATATATGGCTTCTCAATTCATTCTCTAGTTGTTGCATGTTGATTAGAACTTGAATCTGGAACAACAAGCTAAGGGCGGGAAAGCCCTCGAGAGAGATGACGACGAGGTAACTTCTTCGTTCAATGATGATGGTGTTTCTGATGATCTCAACCTTGGCGGAGATCAGTTGTCGGATGACCGAACAGTCGGTCGTAAGGAGGAAGGAGAAGCCGAAGTTGCTACCGGCTGGGGAAGGTTAGATAGTCAAGAGGAAGAAGAGAGAGAGAGATTAGAAAAAGAGACCGAAGAGGCAGAGGTCCAGTTGGATGAGCCGTGGGCTTAGATTCAGGAAGCGGTCGGAGAGGAAGAGCCGCTTAGGTTAGAAATGGAAGTCCCCCCAACCCTGAGTCAAACCAACAGGAGGCAACCCACATCGAGACCACCCACTCGACCATCTCTCAACAGATGGTCGTTTCAGTTTCGCACGGGGATGTAGCACAACTTCCACCGGCCACTCATTCGGAGTCTGCCGGTGTTGAGATAAGAGAGGATTTGCCCCACCTCTCGACTTCCTTCAGTGCACGTAGAGTCGTAGACCCAATTCCCGGGACTTACACGCTCCCTTCGATTTTTAGGACACGCTCGTCGGCTACTCAAGCGGAGATCCCACGGGACTCCGCCGGAACGGGGAGAGTTGGTGCGTCAGAAGACGCCCTTCGAGGATCCACCGGAAGCCCTGACACCGTCAACATTACACCAGCGGTGACATCAGGCCGAGAGAGCACCTCTATAGGTCTCTTCTCGACAACTGGAGCTCAAGTAGCACCAGGTTTAGTACCACCGGGACCGGGTCCGACAGACTCGAGCGAAGTCTCTAAAGATGCTCACGCAACACCGGGGCTTTTAGGCCTGACGGATTCGGGTGGAATCCCTAAAACCACCCCTGTACCAACGGGAATTTCAGGTCCGACGGATTTGGACGACATCCTAAAAGTCGTCCACTCACGAATGCTAGCGTTGGAAGAAGCCAACAAGGCTAGGGATGCTCGGATCGAGGCGCTAGAGCGAGCTGTAATAACCAAGAATTCTGGATAGAGTTAATTAAGTTAAGTTTCGGTCAAATGACCCTTTTTGTGAGAAAATTAGGATTTTGGGTTGAATGTGTCACTTTTGAAAAGTCTTTAATGATGTGGGCTTATACCCTTTTAGGTATGGGCTTGGCCCAAACCCTAGGTATTTAAACCTTAAACCCTAAATTTTTG
The DNA here is from genome assembly GCA_030169165.1 of Centaurea solstitialis. NCBI lineage: Eukaryota > Viridiplantae > Streptophyta > Magnoliopsida > Asterales > Asteraceae > Centaurea > Centaurea solstitialis. Next base: position 53,797,835 of record CM058045.1, on the reverse strand, counting down.
CCATTTTGGAGAAAGGTTTAGTGTGTGCTTAGTGTGTGTGTTTTTTGGAGAAACAAGTTGGAGCCACCTCTCACCATTTCGAGGTCGGGAAATCATCGCCAAGGTAAGATATCGACGTTATTTTGCGTATAACTTATCTAGATTTATGCGGGGAAAGTTCAGTGACCTTCTAGAATTGCTTTGGGATCAATTGGATCGAGTTAGAATAAATTTTGGCTGATTTTTGGGTTGTTTTCGGTATCTGCTCACGTTTTCCGAATTTGGAAAATCATGTTTCCCGAATCGGAAATCATGATTTCCGAATCGGGAAAGAATGATTTCCGAATCGGGAAAGAATGTTTTCCGAATCGGAAAAGTCGTGTTTTCCGAGTTAGATTTTAATTGTCTCTAGTGCCTTTTCCGAACTGGAAACTTGATTTCCGAATCGGGAAACGGGCTGACCTAGTCGTTATGCTGACCTATTTTCCTCTCGAGTCGGGATTCGGAACTTGTCGTTTTCCGAATCGGAAATTGGTATTTTCCGAATCGGAAATTGCCAATTTTCCGAATCGGAAATTAGTTGTTTTCCGAATTGGTTTTTTCGAGTCGGGTTTTTGGAGGGTTTCGATTGTAGGGTTAGTTTTCGGAGAGGATTTTTTCATAGTGATCTAACCCCCTTAGAAATAAAATTTTTTCTAAGGATGTAGCGGAACCCCCGTGCTAAGTCTGCCTAGGGATGTCATAGTAGTGGGTTTTATTGAGCGCAGTTATTAATGCCCTAGATTATTTACAGGCACATTAGACAAGGTCCGCGGGAGGACAGTGAGATTACTCAGGTGAGTTCCCTTGCCTGAAAATGAATGGATAGTTTTCACTGCTTTCATAAATATATATATATCCATTCGATTTGCGAACTGTTTTGCTATTGATGATGAACTGTTTTGTGGAAATATGGAAAATTGTGCAGTTACGCTTAATGCATGCTTAAATGTAAATGTTGAAATGTTTCGGAATGAAATGTGTTGCAAGTATGGACATTGGGTACCTTGGAACTGTATGTTCCTTGGGAGTGTTTACCATATGGTCTGGTCCACCATTTGGGGGTACCTCGGGATAGCGTCCCTTGGGAGTGATGTGATTGTGGCCTTGGTGCCTTATAGAAGTTCTTTGTCCGTAACACATTTGCATTGTCATTATTGATAAATTTTGATTTTTACGGCCAGCGGGCCGGAATTGTTGATTAACTGTTTTGAGGGAATTCACTAGACCTTTCGGTCTAACCCTCGTTTTCAAAATCTAAAACCTTTTCAGGGAAAGATCGAGTTGCGAGAGGCAAGGAGAAAGTAGACGTCTAGAGTAGCTCTACCAGTAAAAGTCAGTACTCTGTCCTAACTTTAGAATCTCAGCTGTGGAGGGATGTTCCGCATGCACTCCTAAACCATTTACTTTGTGTTGAGAATTCTGAGACTTATGCGCATTAGATCACTGGGAAATTATAATTATTATTATTGCGTGAATATATGTGTTATGTTATTTTGGGTATCGGGGTGTTACACGAGCCTTGGCCGAAACAGAGAGGAAGAGGTTGGCAGACTTTGAGGCATCCAGAAAGCGTCAAGAAGACCGGGATAAGGAGCTTTTCGAGCTCAAACGACAAATGAAGGGTAAACACGTGGTGGATGCCCCGACTGCCGAAGCCCCGATTCCCCGACAGTTAGAAGATGTACTCATACTTCCACCACCTACCTCGGGCAACCTTCCTGACATCCCTGGATATGTCACGGAGGCGGAGCACGCGATCATGATTTCCTCGTACACGATGCAGAATGATCGCCTATCCGCTCAGCTTCGAGAGAGAGACGCCCAGATAGAGCTCCTTCAGCAGCGCATACGGGAACTAGAGGCCATGTGTCGGTCTCAGGCTCAGCCTTCCAAACGGAGGCATGATGACTCTGTTGACTCGGCACCGGGTCCTCATGAGGGGGAGGTGCAGGCTTCCAAACGGCTTCGCATCGACCTCCAATCTTCCTCTGGTTCCGGCTCGTCCTCCGCTCCTGCTTCATCCACCGCTCCGTCAAGCGCTCCATCAGAGTCGGCCGCCGATACTCCGTACGTAGATTCAGACACGGAGACTCTTGATGTGTCGGGTTGGCATTACGAGTCAATCCCGTTAGATGAGGTAATTCAATTCCCTCATCTAACCGAGACAGCTGACATTGATGTCATTCCCCCGGAAGCAGCACCGACAGACTTATCAAAGATCCAGATTCCGGAAGAAGCCCGGAGAATCCTTCGGTCGCTCGCTCAAAGCATCCGGATTTATCAAAAGGGGGATGACATCCTTCGAAGCACAAACTACGACAACCTCTTCTCCACGATAGAGTTCCCACATCCTGAAGCTCCACGAACGATCTCCACAACAACTTCTGAATCCTCCACTCCTACCATCATCCAGTTGAACTGGAATCATACGGTCATCTTCAGGCCGTTCCTCGAGGAGTCTTTCACCCGGATCTTCCAGCAAGAGAAACTACATGTATGGTCTCGAAAGGTCTACTTCGGGATCTCTCACATCAAGAAGCTGCGAAGAAGAACTGCGTACGTCCACCAGAGGATGTGTAACTAGGCAACCCACGGACGTCAAAGAATCCGACGTCGATTCATGAAGGTAACTGGTATTCGTCCATACAAACACGGACATCAGTTATTCCTCGAGTTCGATGTTCGCATGTACGGGACCGGCATTCCCGCGGGAGAGTTGCAGAACTCGACGTTCACTGAAGCAGATCTGGACCGGGTTCACCTTGAAGACCTCCTCTCGATCATCAAGTATCTGGAAGGCCCAATCCTTCGATTTGACTACTACCGTGATGGCACCGAGATTCTGAAGAAGTATGTTCGTCATGCGATCACTCTTGCACGTGTGACCACCAACTTGCCATTGAAAGCCGACAACCTAAAGTCAACCTTCTCCGTCCAAACTTGCAAGTGCCCGGTATTGATGCTTACTTTCCTTACATGCCGTCCAGGATACCAGAACACAGGGTTGTCACGTCACCAGGAAGAAGAAAGAACGCAAGTTTATGCGTTTTAGCGAGGTTGCCAAATTTTGCGACGGCACCCTACTCTACGTCTACAACGGCATGCAGAGCAGACTTCTGGCGGATCAAGTTCCTGGGTCGAAGACCATTGATGGGAAGGGTAAGATTTTGGAAGCGATGAACCTGATCGAGCGCAAACTGAAGGAGAGGTTGATGTATCGCCGGGTCGAAGCCGCGACGAAGGTGAGGACAAGGATTATAGGAGATTGGGACGAGTTCGTGCAGATGTCCAAGTGGGAACCGGGATTGGAGCTACCGCCACCTTTCTGACTTCTTCCCAAAGGGGGAGATTGTTAGACCTCTTGTTCGGAAGAGTCAGAAAATCTATCTTTATATGCTTTCTTTAGTTAACTGTTAGTTTGTATGAACAATTTATCTTTTGTAATGCCCTTGTTTAGGGGTTTGGAACCTCGGGGGCCGTTTGTGACAATCTTGTATTTTGCCTCATTCCTATTTAAGGAATGAGATGGCTAGGGTTTATGGATGAATGCTTAATCTTTGGGAAAAATTACTCTTTATTGCAATATTATATACTTCACCATTGATGCTTATTTGAAGCTTTGTGTTCATCATCTTTCATTGATTTCAATCCATTTCTCCTCCTTTTTCTTGATTGCTGGGACAACAAAGTCAACAGTTTCTAATCACTACAAACAGTCCACATTCTATAACATACGCTCAAAAGTTATAACATTCAACGTTATCTTCTGCGATACATAAAACCGTTATGATTAGCGGAAGGTTAGATCTCACTAACTGTCATTATACCATTAGTTACCTTAACATAAGTAATCAAGTATCTTTTACCCACATGGTTAAATATCACTAGCTGTTAGTAACCTCTGCATCTAAGCCACTCACCTCAAGAAAAGTGATCAAGCATGCTTACGTACCTGTAAATTCCTATTAACACAGGCCAGGTGCTAATTTGAAT